>OX104068.1:36528415-36801379 GCA_944474145.2 Dicrocoelium dendriticum
TGCAGTCCCCTTTGCCATCATCGGCATTGACTTTCTCAGGCATTTCGACCTCTTGGTAGATGCGAAACGCCAGATGATAGTCGACACTGCAACAAAACTCAGCGTACGTGGCATCACCGCCGATGTGACATCTATATCCCCGGTCTATGCATTTCCCCAGACCTCGTCAGCCTACGCTAATCTCCTTTCTCAGTATCCCAAGCTCGTTCAGCCAATGAACGCAGCTTTGCCCGTGGCAGCTCAAGTCACGCACCACATACGGACGAATGGCCCACCGGTGTCATGCCGTCCACGCCGACTATCGCCTGAGAAACTAAAGGTAGCTAGGGCGGAGTTTGAGCACATGCTTGAACTTGGAATAATCCGCCCTTCCGACAGCCCTTGGTCCTCGCCCCTGCAGATGGTCCCCAAGAAATCTGGTGACTGGCGCCCTTGCGGTGATTACCGCGCACTCAATCGCCTAACCGTCCCAGATAGGTATCCCATCCCACACATGCAGGACCTTACCGCATGCCTCACAGGTAAGACGATCTTCAGCAAGATCGATCTGGTTCGCGCCTATCACCAGATACCTGTGGAAGACAATGACATTCCTAAAACAGCCGTCATCACTCCTTTCGGTTTGTTTGAATTTTTAAGGATGCCATTTGGACTGTGCAACGCCGCACAAACCTTCCAGCGCTTCATCCACGATGTTACTCGTGGCCTAGACTTCGCATATTCCTACCTCGATGATATCTTAGTAGCCAGTTCATCGGAACAAGAGCACCTCGAGCATCTTCGAGCTCTCTTCCAGCGCTTGACCCAACACGGTGTCACAGTCAACCCGACTAAGTGCGAACTCGGCAAATCAACGGTAGAATTCCTAGGCCACATCGTTTCATCGTCTGGTATCGAAGTCCTTCCTGATAAGATCCAGGCAATCAAGGACTTCCCAGCTCCGACTTCCTTCAAGCACCTCCGTCGATTTTGTGGTTTGGTCAACTACTATCGACGCTTCATTCCGCGCTGCGCTCAGCTCATGCAGCCACTGACTGACTTACTCAGAGGAAATGAACGTAAGTTCGCTTTCCCTGACACAGCACAGGCAGCCTTCGCCGAGCTCAAGGATGCTATCTCCAACATAGCCCTCCTCGCTCATTCCGAATCGACTGCACCTCTTTCTATTACGACTGATGCCTCAGACGTAGCAGTAGGAGCCGTCCTCCAACAACACGTTGGTGGGCGCTGGCAACCCCTTGGGTTCTTCTCCAAGCGCCTGCAGCCAGCGGAATCCCGCTACAGCACGTTTGGCAGAGAACTGCTCGCCATTTACCTAGCAATACGTCACTTCCGGCACACACTTGAAGGCCGCGCTTTCACGGTCTACACTGACCACAAGCCCCTTATCTTTGCCTTCAACTCTGCTAGCGACAAATACTCACCACGGGAAACAAGACACCTAGACTTTGTCACGCAGTTCACTGCTGACATACGTCATGTCTCAGGTGTCGACAATCCCGTCGCCGACGCTCTCTCACGCGTCAACCTCACTCTGCAGTCTTTGCCTACCGTCGACCTTGCCGCCATGGCATCGGCTCAGGCTCAAGACGAAGACATACAGCGCACTCTGCAGTCCACTTCGCTGCATGTGCAACCTGTTCCTCTCCAAACCACGGAAGGAACCATCCTCTGTGACACGTCCACAGGTTGTCCTAGACCTCTCGTGCCCGTCTCCTTCAGACGCACAGTCTTTGACGCACTTCACTCACTGTCACATCCCGGTATCCGTGCATCTTTGAAACTGGTCACCGAACGTTTCGTTTGGCCACGCGTAAACAAAGATGTTCGTACCTGGGCTCGCGCCTGCCTTCAATGCCAGCGCTCTAAAGTACATCGTCACACCCGCAGTCCTCTTGGTTCATTTCCTGCCCCGGACTCTCGGTTCTCGCATGTACACTTAGACCTGGTAGGTCCATTGCCTCCGTCACGCGGATTTGTATACATTCTTACATGTGTCGACCGCTTCACCAGATGGCCAGAAGCTATCCCCGTAACAGACTGCACAGCTGAGACTGTTATCCGGGCCTTCTTGGACCGATGGGTCTCGCACTACGGATGCCCATCCACGATCACAACTGACCGCGGAACGCCTTTCGAATCTTCACAATTCGATACGTTCTGCAACTTCTTAGGTTGTCGCCGCATCCATACAACAGCGTATCACCCAGCAGCCAACGGGCTAGTTGAACGTTTCCATAGACAGCTTAAAGCCTCGCTCTGCGCCTCCTCCGACCCTAGCTGGAGCGAAAACATTTCGCTCGTACTCTTAGGCATTCGCAGCAGCATCAAAGCTGACTTGCAATGTGCACCAGCAGAGTTGGTTTACGGAACGACGCTCAAGTTACCAGGAGAATTCGTTTCACCTCCCGCATCATCGGGTATGCCTCCGCCTAACTTTGCGTCCTCCCTAGCTCAGCGCATGCGTTCACTACGCCCGACCCCGCCCCGTGAACAGACTAGAGATGTGCAAATGCACAGCGGACTCTCTACCTGCACTCACGTCTTCCTCCGCACCGACGCAGTGCGGCGCCCTCTCCAGCCTCCCTACACTGGCCCTTTCAGAGTTCTGCAACGGACTCCGAAACATTTTACTATAGACCAGAATGGTCATCGAACAACGGTGTCCATCGACCGACTCAAAGTGGCTTTCTTTGACGAGCCACTTGCAGCTCATCCTGATGCTCTCTCACAAGCACCCGCACCTGTGGTGACTTCCCGAGCACTGGATAACCCGGATCCCTCCGTACCCCTTGACCCGCAACCTATCCCGCCGCAACCCCAGGCAACCGACCGACGCGGTAGACAGGTCAAACGTCCGGTCCGTTTTTCTGATTTTGTAAGCGTTTGCTATTTCCATTAACACGCCTTTTTCGTATTTAATGGTTATCCTGCGTCTCACCTACAAACGTTTTGCAAAATCGACAAAAAAACCCAAAACATTTTAAAAAACCTAAAAAGCGTATTTGCTTTTATCATACATGCCATGTCCCCTCTCCGGCGTCAAGCCACTTCCCAGACCCTTGCCAACCCCCTCTGAGTTCTATCTTCCAGAAACTCAACCGCCGGAACTGCCCAGGCAACCCTCGAGTGACTCGCCAACCGGCTCAACACAACCCTGGAGTGACTCGCCAGCCGTCCCACAGCCCCCATCCTCACCCCATTCCCCGCCCTCGATCGCAGACACCCGCGAAGGATTGGTCCCTAAACGCCGCCTAGGCATTGCCGACGAGGACGCCGGATTTCTTCGTGGGACGAGGACGCCCCGCATTCCTTCGTGGGACGAGCACGCCTGGATTTCTTCGTGGGACGAGCACGCCTGGATTTCTTCGTGGGACGAGGACCGTGGACTAAAGTGCGGTGGGGGGAGTGACACCTCCCAAGCGCACCGTCGGGTCTGCAGCAATGGGAAGGTCCTGTCGGCCTTTTTTCTGGACTAGCCAGTTTTTTTTGCAGTCCGACCAGCCCGCCCCGACGGCCCACCGATGATGCACTCTGGTCCACACGATCGTCATAAATAAAACTAACAAAAGCCTGGACCCAGCGAAATCTGCTACACCCCACTTTGGAAGCTATTCTCAAGCCCCTGCAAACATTCGCATCCACCCTCACCTTCCGTTCCCCCCACTAACAGCTCCATCGAAGGCTTCCATCCTTCAGCCTTCTAGGGGGAGGCCCTTGTAGTGCAACTGAAAACATGCTCTTTCAGTATCTTATAACATTGGATTTTATGGTTGTTTTAACCTTCGAAACGTCCATTTGTTTAACTGACTGCACATCCATGGTCACAAACCGTTTTGGTGAGTTCCACGCTGCACGTTCCTCGCTCTCTCTGATTCGCTTCCTATTTTTGTAGCCTGTACAATATACGTTGGGTTCAGTTGCCTCCGACTTCTATACTGTCGTATTTGACACGTCTTACGTGTCATTGCTTACCGACTAGTATCCCAGGTTCCGCCCAACACCCTTGTCCAGTATGGAGTACTGGACATATCCTCATACTCCCAAACATTATACATCTGAAAATTCTGGACAGAGGAAAATTTGAGCTTTTGCTCACCTGGCCATACAACAAGAAGAAGAACCGCGAAGTCCTTCTCCTCCACCGACCTCAAAAATCATGGCGACCCCGATCAACTTACCTTCGAACTAACAGAGGAAATTAGAAGCCATTACTCTGCGAAAAACCGAAGGTAAAACCAGTCGTCAAGCGGCTTTGCCAGTTCAACATTAATGTTCAAACTGCTTTACGGCAGTGTTGCAGGACGTGGTGGGTTTTCGCCTGGCAGGCGTTCTCCCTATAAAGAGACACAAATGTCTATTTAACAACACTGCGACGTGGCGGAAGTGACTTACCACTGAATAAAGTCACTGCCCACAACTACATACTGGCAAATCGACTAGACTCACATCTCAACTCTTCCCGACACCGTTTCAACTACACACGATTGAACCCGACGTATCGTCCTGATACAATCTGTTTTCAAACCCTGATCATGCCTGAATTGTTGTGCCTATGAAACCGAGAATAAACTATTTATTTATTTACTATACTCTTCCAGCCGTGGACCTATGAACGATTTTCTTCTTTCACTGTTACAGTTGCCATAAAACGTTTGTACAGTTGTACATATCTGATCATGCCTCCATGGGCGTGTCTAGCATAGTCGAGAATAAAATATTTATTTATTTATTTATTTATTTATTTAATTCTAGGTAGGTTCTTTACACTGGAACTTCCATATCGGCCTAACGTGTTGTCACTTTTCCCGAAGATGTCAAACATATACTGTCGTCTGTTTACTTTCTAGCATATCACCGTTGACCTTTGCGTTACTTATGAACGAACCAACAATATTGTCATATAGCTCTCGAGCGTGCGCTTTAATTATCCTCTAATGGATCACCCAGGATTCTCAATCTTTTATTAGTCGAGGTATGACTGCAATATATGGCAGACAGATTATGCCCTAACAACCGGGTCCCGATCTCACGACAGTGAAATTATTGTTTCACGTTTCCACAATTGTACAGTTCCAATCATGAACATTTGAACAATTTTCTACTGTCACCGTTACAGTTGCCATAAAATGCCTGTACTGTTGCACATACCTGATCATGTCTCCATGGGCGTGTCTAGCATAGTCGAGAATAAAATAATTACTTGTTTAGTTGAAAAAAATTGCAACAGTGACAGTCAAAACAGTTTTAAACATTACTGATTGGAACTGTACGGTAGCGCACATGCAAAAAGAATAATTGGGTTAGCGTGAGTTCGGAACTGTTTGTATGGAGAAAATCAATCTGTCACATACTACAGTCATACGTTAGCAAACAACCGCTTAAGCATCCCGGCTGATGGATTATAGGTTAGTTGAAGAGCAAGACCGTGAGAGACGTGAAACGTACAGAATTTGTGTGCTCGTAGCTCAAAGATCAACATTTTACTCAGAATAAGCAAAGAGAGGACTGCATGTGCAGACGCAGAATGTCAGTGTAAGGAAGGTTTCAAGAATGGTGAGAAATGACGCTTTTTGCCGCCAGTGTAGAGTAATTTGCTGTGACTTTATTTGGTGGCAAAGCACATCAGGCACGTCGCAGTGTCGTTAAACGGAAAATTCTGGCTTTGGATAAGGAAAACGCTTTCCAAGCAAAATCCCAACACGCTCCGGAGTGCTGCCGCGCGTCTATTGAATACCAAGTTGTTACTGGCCATGTTTCTTGAGCGCTTAGTTACTTAATTATTCGCGGTCAAGTTGTGTCTAACTTTCTTGTTGACTGATGTATGTTAGGCAGGTGCCTATATCGTTCCTGGGTCCTGTCCTGTTTTAACCGCATGGCTGGGCTTGATTGGTAATTTAGTCAGGCAGCGTACGCTTCTTGAATGTGATATATTGATCAGCTGCCGTACTAAGCAACGTCAGCTGGGGATTTCCAAGAAAAATAGAATGAAGGATTTTTGAAGCCTTGAAGGATAGGATTTTGTTCCGAACATCAAATCGGATGTCCTCCCGGGATAAGTTGCAAATGGATTGGTATTATAGGCGTCTACGGTTAAATGAGCGGCCAAAGCAAAGTAAAGGGCTCTGGAAGATTAGTAAGCGAAAAGAATTGTCCAGTAGCAAAATCTGGCTCAACCCACTTGTTCTGACTTTTCATGTTTGCAATAAAGCGGGACTTGATCAATCGGGAATTACATTGCATCGGCAGGATAATCCGCCTTCCGGGTTCAAACGGCAGTGAGCTAGGGGTAAGAACCATGTGAAAGAAATATTAATAGGCGAACTGAACCCAATTATTCAGCACTCCGAAAAGTTGAATTTGAGCAAGATAAAGAATAATTAGTCCGGTCAGTACGTTGTAACAACGGCAGATGGGCTTCCACTCATAGCCAGGTAAAAAAGGTTGTACCTTGCAAAGTACTATCGTCGCAGCTGTGAACGTTTTTTGGGTGCGTGAGGCACTATCTGTAAAAGTCACGGAATTAGAGTTAACGAACAAAGAATGCCAAACAAGCAGCTGAAATAAATGCATCCGGCACGCAATCGTGCAAGTGAGCATTTTCAGTATGAGTAAACTTTTGGACCTTCCCATACAGAGTAATTGTTCGTTATATGTCCCAATTACATGTGTCACATAAGTGAAATGAAACCAGAAACCATCAGGCTACGTTTCAGTAGCAAACGGAAGTGTTCCCACTTGGGCATTTTCCGCAAAGGTAACTAGCCTTAGAGGGGTCTTTAGCGAATATGCTAAATCTGGAGGACACCAGAGGGAGGCAGACGAGATGTGCTGATTATGAAGGAAGCTATCGCTCACAAGGGGTGGCAGCGGCACATTGCCTCAGTCCTAATCTGCTAGGATTGCAAGGAGTCTGTGGCAGATGGACAATAGTTAGTTAAAGTTAACGGAAAAAGGCGTACAAACAGAGAGCATGGGAAGGGTAGCATAGGATCGGGAAGGACCAGGCTCTATTATAGAGAAGTGGAAAAGCCAACCACTTTATCTAGGTGGTATGCACAGACCGCATGGTCCGCCAAACAGTCTTCAGGAAGATCACGGTATTTGCAATGCGGGCGCCAAGTAAAACGGGGCCGGAATGTCAGCTCATGGGGCTCAAGCCAAATTATTATGGGCGGAATACTAACTGAGAGCGTCGGGAGAAATCCAAGCAGTGCAAGATCCAGTCCACCAGCACATACGCTGGGCGAGCGAAAGCAGATTAAGGGCGTCTGGATGACGGTTTAGAGAACGTTCAGCAAGCTTATACATGACTGCAAGTTGCAGACACTAGGCAAGTCTGGTGGTAGTTAGAAGAGTCTTTCCGCCTCTCACTTTTGTATATAGGCTTGATGATACCAACCCTCCGACCAGATGGTAGACGATCAGTTGCCAAGGAGAGCTGAATAATATAACTTACAGGGAGTGCACTATGCCCAGCGGCGGTGTTGAGAAACAGTATAAAGGGTGTCCGGGCGACGAGTTAGTATCCAATAGAAGGAGCAGCCTTAATACCAAGTCGCCTTTATCATAAAAGACCCAAGGAGAGACGGGTGCGCATCCATAATAGCACAGGGCGGAAGGGCCTCTGTCATCTAGACAAAGAATTACTGTTTGGAAAGAGCAACCTTCGTAAATTCATAGTGAAGTACACTTGCCTGCCATAAGTATAACAGGGCGGGGAACTCTTTGGTAGTCCGTTACGGATACGACAAGAGGGCGTCGGGACACGTTCCGCCAAATCGCATCCATACTTCCGGCGCTTTTAACTTTTTGTTGTACAAATGTTTCTGACGGTTTTGTGGTCAGCACGAGTAAAAGTCCAGCATACAAACTTAAATTGTTCCCATAGCTTTGACCTTTGCAACCAAGCTCGTAGTTCAACATCAGTTCAATCGCTACCACTGGAACTCGGGCTACTTTAGAGTATTGAGAAAACCTGATTATTAAGCATGATTGCCTTGGTGCTCAGGTAGATCCAGGCATGCACTGGCTCTAACCTTTCCTTCCTGCTCCACTCGACTGCATTCGCAGCAGCTTACGTGCATCCCAATAGGGTAAACCAAACGCACGGGAAAGGGACAACACAGTGGTCACATCTTCCCAGCGGCTAGATGACAGCGAAGCCAGTGTCATTATATATTGCTGGTGTGAGCATTAGACCAAAGATATGGAGGGCATGTCCTGAGCGTATTTGCGTAGGAGCTGTAACTTGATGAGTCAGGTTAATTTCAATGACAGGCTGGAGGAAAACGTAGTCAAAGGATACAACGGAGCCCACAGTAAAATGTTCCTTTCGGTAATGAAAACATTAAAGTCCTTCATAAGCAGACAATCTCTTACACTTCAGTACTTGCGGATAGCTTCCAACATGACGATACCAGACCCCTAGGGAGTCCTGCAAATAATAGCTCTTTAAGAAACCTACGGCCTTCATGGACGTAGCAATAAATGTTCTCCTACTTCCCGTCGCTGTCACTTAATGCTGCAATAATATGAATTCGAGAATCCACCCAATGGTAAGGAATAGCACCACAGCCAGCCCGCCTTCCAGGACAATTAACTTCGGAAGCATAGCAGCCTGGAATGTAGAACGCAGCGCTCAAACTGTCCAAGGTCAGCCAACTATCACTGCAAGCCATCAGCTCGGGCGGTGTTCTGTTGAAAAAGTGAACGTCGTCTAGTTTAATTATCAAACTACGCACATTAGCACCCATGTTAGGTGGTCCCCCCTTTAACCTCAACCTACAGGGTGACAAATATTCGCTTCAGTTGCGCTCTCAAAGCTCACTGGTCTACGCAAACTTCCAGAACATGAAGGTTTGATTCTTCATTCGCTCGACGAGCAGGCATTTCAGCCGACGCGTTTTTCATTTTCACTCGATCCTCCGAAGAGTCGAAGCTGAGAATAAAAACGCTTCTTTTAGCCTAAAAGTGTTTCTGAGAAGGCGGCGGACGTCGTCCTTATTTGGCAGACGATTTTTGGGAGACGGGCTTTGGTAGGTTCATCCTGCTTTATAGCGAAGTAGTAGGCGGAAAAGATATAAATTCTCTTCATGCCACCAACGGACATGAAAAGCCTTACGCTACACAAAAGCTTGATAATCCAGAATCCTTTAGCTAGAGATTACTTGTTGGACACAGGAGCTTCCATCAAAAGTATAAAGCTGTCATGAAAATGGTTGCATCCATCAGAGGGCTGGACAACTGAGCAAGGTGTTTCACACTGACCGATTTCTCAAGCCGGTTAACCTGCTTAAGAAACAGCGTCGGCTTAGGATTCATCGAATAAGGCTTTGCATTTACATTTGACTTCGGCTCTATTTGATTGCCGAAAGTTGCCTTTAATATGTACCTAGGATCAAATACTCTTCCACTAATGGGAAAGATTACATCCAAACCCGACGATTTGTCTGTCGTTGACTTTGCTAATGTTTCCAGTGCTTTTACAGGTGTAAACCGTATGGGATATCTGACAGCCTTTGGAGTGAAATCAATGTCCATTAGTGTGCTTTTGCCGGGGTGCTAAGCGCGGACTCGTAATAATCAGTCAGCAGTTCTGCAGCTTTTATATGCAAGGCAGTAGTGTTGCATTCGGATCTGAGCAGTTGGCCAATGATAGACCGCAATGTAACTAAATAAATACATATTTATTCTTGACCATGCAAGACACGCCCATTGAGGTTTTCCTAGGTAGGGGCAACTGTACAACGTTTTGTGGCAATTTTAATAAGGACGATAATAATATGTTCAGGCCTTCAGGTTAGGAACTGTACATTACTGCAAATGTAAAATGCATCATTGGGTTTTCCTGGGCTCAAGACCTGTTTGGAGGACATAAACAATCTGCCATATGCTGCGGTCATACATCAGCCAATAATTGATCAGGCGTCCCTGATGGTCAATTAGCAGCTAATTAAAATGCAAGCTTACGAGAGATGTGACATATACTGAGTTCGTATATAAGCAACGCAAAGATCAAAGGTGAATTCCTAGAAAGAACTGAGGCGATGCAGACGCGATGCAGGCGCAGAGCTGTCAGTGTAACGAATGTTTCAAGGATGGTGAAATCTGGCTTTGGTTGACTTGCTAGTGTGCAGTTATGGGTTGTGACGTTACGCGGTGGCGAGCCTCATCAGCCACGTTGCAGTGTAGTTAGAAAGTTAGTTGTCGCCTGTTATAGGTAGAATGCTTGCGAGGGATAAACCCACCACATCCTGCAACACTGCCGCAGTGTGTCAAAAGAGGACCTTGGAGTTATTGGCGAAGCGTATAGAGTGAGTAAACTGGTTAGCATTATATTTATGGCGAAAAGCTGCTACACGGCAATTTTGTACTCTATAGTGTTGTGTTCGCCATTCAGAGTCAACAAGTAGCATGAATCAGTACCGGAGAGCCTTCCCCGCCCTGATCAGTCTAAATGTGGCAGGCTGAATCTGCTTGTGATGTTTCAGTGCAGAAGCACGCACTGTAGGAAAGTATGCCCTAATGACGTCGTTGAGGTGTACTGCGATGTAGTTCCAGTGGTCATGCATCGTGCGTGTGTGTGCTGCAAGGGATCGGCGAACTCGGATGAGGTGAAGGTTGCTTGCGTCCTTGTCCGCTTGGTGAACTTTCAGCTCATTAGGTATTGATTTAGCCTTGAGCGGGTCATTTGCTACCACCCAAAAACTGGTGACTATGTGTGGGTCGTGCAGTTGTACGGTGTCACTACCACGTGACTCGTTAGCGAGCAGCCCAACGAGTTTTGAAGGGTATTGCTCGTCCCACTACCGAAGCAACTGCTATACGGTTGGGGTTAGGACGTATTCTAGAACACTGGCAATAAACCCGTAGCCGTGCTGGCCGGATGCCGGCTGGGAGCAGGGTCAATTTTCGGGAAGATGAATTCCCCAGCGACCAGTAGGGATAGTTTAATTAAAAGCAACTGCTCAAAGGGTTGCATTCAGAAGCCACAGCCATGCTGGAGGAGCTACGGGCGGTTGCTAGACCATCGCAATAGGGGTGCTGCGCAACCGGAAACCGCGGAGGTGAATTGCAAGTGAATAAGTAAAAGATAGTAATACCGGGGCTTTGAGAGGGTTGCATGTGCAGCGATGCAATACGTACACAGCCACGCCTCCACTCTCTCTAATGTGCACAGTCCTTTCGAAGCAGCACTTATCCTGGGATAGCTACCTCGGCATCGGCAATGTCTGAAAAGAACCAGGTTTTGATTTTACAGCTGATGTTAGCTTGCGCGTTACACGCAATAGCAGCCATTCCTGGCACCTTGTTCCGCCGTGATAGCATTAGTGTACAAGCAGCACCACGTGCTAATATAAACTGCATGCGACCAGTGGCAACAAGGTGTAGTTGGTGAGGCAATTTCAGGTTGGTTTTTGGCCACTACTCCAAAGTCAGCGATTTCTCGTTTTTAAGTAATTCCTCATGGCGCATACTAGTTGATGAGAATGTGGTTTGTCTAGGTGGCGCGGAACTTTTCCCTTGCACTTGCTTGCGCTTCTCATGTGTTTTTTCCGGATATATCCATCTTTCGTAGGGAAAGTAGCCACGGAGCTCCTACCACCGTTGTAGTACAGCCAGGCGCATCTCAGGATTGAAAATAACAACTAAGCAGTTTTGGCTCCAATATCTACAAGATTTGAGCTGGTTTCTAAAGCCGGTGTACAGAACCTGCCTCACCGTCGTCCGCTGATTGGTTTAGCTGCGTTCGAATGCGGTTCCACTGCCGGACATCATGGTGGGAGGATTCAAGCATGTCAATTGGGTGGAGTACTTGGACCTTGTTTATGAATTTAAGTTCGCTCTGTCGGGTTGGGGTAGGTGCTGTTTATATAGAGTAACTGCTCGCCTCCCTCACTACCCAGGGAAAATCTGGTTTGGCTCTGATGGGCAAATTCAATTTATTCTAGAAAGCCGATGCCAAGAGCATTTCCTCTACGTCGCTAGCACTATCCAGGGCGACTGTATTGGTCTCGGATGCTTGTCACCTGGTAAACGTAGGGTCAGAAGAAGGGCGAACGTTAGACAGATGGTCGAAGGAGAAGCCGAAATGATTCGCGTTAAAAGAGAACGGAACTGGCTCCATGGGCTAGTGATGGGTGGTCGCTGGCGTCGACACTGTAACGGATTAGGTTCTTTCTGTTGAATTCCGGTAAGCCACATTTCCGAGGCGTATTGTTTTTTCTTGGCTGGATTGTGCGGGCCTTGGCTATTAAACATGAGTGAGCTTGGAAGCCGGGCTCCTCGGCAACCGCAAGGCGCAATGAATGTACTTAGCGCGGATTAAAGAACTGGGCTTGTTCCTTGTTTGTTTGCGAAGGCCGCGTTAGTTGGGTTGCAGCTTTTGGTCGCTGGTCCCTGGGATCTGCTCACTTTTGTCGCGTCGTCCGTTGGACCTAGGCTGCGTTTCACACCAGATGCCATTAACGACGATAAGTTGTGCGGAGGGGATGAACCAAGCATCGTGGGTAGGGTATCATCCAGCCTCTGACCGGCGGGGACTCCTTCTGAAGATAGAAGCTTATTTAGGCAGACACAATCTAGATCTTGTGATTGCGCTGAAGATATAATTGGGATGCTGGCTGGTGCCAAATCAAGAATACAATGCAAGCGCTTGCTACCAGCACTCGGGGTGGCAGCACACAAAGTTCAACCCGTTTACAGCTGGACTTCCCCGAGACTTGCAAGTCACGGTGGAAGTTTCTGAATGCTGTTTCGGCTGAAAAGCTACCGCGTCGGTCTTTGAAACTGCTGTGTTGTAACCGCTCAACTGTTGCATACCCACTACGCTCAGTGTAAAATTCAGCCATTGCTGTGTAACATTAGCGCAGCGCCCATAGTACTGTCGCCTGCAACAAAGACAAGTATGTCGTAGCGACCAAACGCAACAGAAACAGCATCTGGTAAACATTGCCGGTATATTGATTCCGAGCGACCAACGGCACATCCACAGGATTTTAACACCGTTTCTGGCGGTATTCTGCCAAAGCGCAATACTTCAAGTTAGATGAAAGAACAGCACCCTGGTGAAATTACAAGGAAACCTGAAATATCATACGCACCAAGCAGATAGCTTTTAAGGGGCGTCCTTGACAGTGGATGTGGCATTGAATACTTAACAGTATTATTACACATTTAGAACTGTCTTGCACGTCTAAGCTTAAGCCAACGAAGCCTTATGTGTTGCGGTTGCCTGGTATATTTGATGTGAATGTACGGCCGTACTTGCTTTTTCGTTTTTAACCCTTTACATTGTTTGCCTTTAATTCTCAGCTCTTTTTAGCTTTTCCGTTAATTTTTGTTTGCGTTGTTTTCTTTAGCGGATGTATATAGCTCCATAAGGATAAACCAAAACTAAATTTAAGTGCATATGTTAAAAATATGGTGTTATGGTTTCAGTTACTGCTCAACTTTAAGCTACAACCAATGTATTTTTCCTTAGTCAGCATACATTCAGGGATTCCGCCCCGGCAGCCGGTCACCACCTAACGTCCCACGTGATAGCAAGCCCCGTTGTTTTTCGTGGATTATATTAAAAGCAGGAATTATGACTTCCAAGTGCTTAGGTTGCGACAATAGTGTCGTATTTCTGTCATATTCTTGCAACGTTTCTCATCATTTGAACGGCTGCACATATTCCGTTACAGCACCATCGCTGGGCTTTGCCAGCACGTTCAGCTTTGCAACACCTTAGTCAATAACTTTCATGGTGACTCGTGCAGAATTGTGGGAAGCAGTAACAGCCTGTCTAACAAGCTGCGGTCGCTGTTCCCATGTTCCTGTCTAGCTTTGGTCTTGTCCCAAGATAATATGAACATCACCCTTCTTGCTCTTCCTTGGGAGCTGATAGATCAAGATGCTAGAGTCCAATGCTTCCAGCTTACCGTTTGTAGAGCACATTTTTAACTTTTTCATGATTTAACTGGCGGTAGAGATCAAGCGAGTTTTCGTATTTTACCGGGTGCTGATGATTTCCTTCTTTGTATAAATACATTACAACACGTTTTGAGTCTATGTTATACGACCGGCTATTAACTACAGTTACAAATTTGGCCTATGGGTTAGGCAACCTGGCTAGCCACTCTCTTGATGATGCTCAAGGTGCTTAGACGTCATGCACTGCATCGTGGGCGCCCTCAAGCTAGATCTGGGCCAGTTACGAAATAGTGGTCTTTCTAATTGCAGGTATTAAAGATGCGTTGTACATTGTCAACACATGGTAATCTTCGTATCGCCTCTGCGAATACCTGCAAGTTTTGGGTTGCTCTTATTTTTTAAGGCAACCAGTTCTGTATGTTTATGTATACAACAGATAAGAAACGAAATGGGTCTCATCTTCGCTCTAAGCGGGGTAAAAGAAAGGCTCTTGTTTCAGAGTTTAGATTCAGCCGCGCCCCTTAGTTTAAAACAAGTGCTATTACGGTGCAGCTTCTTATGAATTAGCTTAGTAAGAGGTACAGGCTAAGGATAATGCGTCCTTACCAAAGGGCTGAATTTCAACGTGTTGGCACCCTTGTCGATAACTTAGCGCTTACTGTGATGAAGTAAACACCTAAGTGCGACGCCGCTGAGCATTTTCCGTATGCTTTTGCATAGAGAGAAGCAATATTTTAGGTGTAGACGGACGCTGCGCTTATAAAGCTCTAGCCTTGTATCCGCTGTTTTAGGTAATGGCGTATGTGGGAACATAAACCCTTTACACATGCCACTTTCTACTGAACTTGCTCCGCATATTTGGGACCCACGGTGTGGCGCAAGCCGAGGTTTGCTGTCAAGGAATTCTTTTTTATAGTAATGCAGTTTATTGTGAGGTACACAGCAAGTGTAGAAACTTTGTGCGTCATCACATTAGATTTTTGAGCGGAGAACATCATAGGCTAGTGTTCGCACTAATATTCAAGTGCTTTATGAGCTTGAAAAATAATAATAATTGCGAACCTTTCAATACCAGGTAGGAAGGTATTCAATCTTTACGTCATCAGCGAAGCTAAAGGAGCTACCGTGCTGCAAACTTTAAAATGGTCATTGCTATAAATCAAAAAAGGGTAGGGCCAAGAAGGCTCCACTTCACCACTACACTGAGGACAGAGTACTGGGTGGATACAGTTTGCTCAATCTTAACGGTCTGCGTGCGTCGTACAAAAAGGAACTCAGCCTGTTCAATGGAGGACTGGCTACCAAGTAAGCCTTTAGCTTATGCATCCGGCGCATATGTGGCACGCTGTCGAAAGCCTTTATCAAATCAAGTTAAGTAATGGCAACGACAAAACTGGAGTCACTGGTCTCAGTGACTAAATTGAGGAAGTCAAGCTGTTAGGTTGCACTAGACCGAGAACCTGGAAAGCCGCGCTGTGATTCATTTATGTGCTCTCCTGCATAAAGGTAACTCCTGCGAGCATTTTTAATCAAATTCTCTAGCACTCTCAAGATCATAGAATTGTGGTTAGTAGAGCGATAGTTACCAACTTTCTGCAGGATTCCACCATTATGCCGTGGCATAATGATGGAATGTTTCAAAACCGCCGGGTATTGACCTTGATAGGTTAATAAAATAACGAGTTACAAAAGACGAATAGGGGTACATTGGCAACCATTCCGTCTGGACTAGTTTTGGAGGAAGACTTGATGGTTACAATCACGGAACCGATACTATTAAAGGCAAACCGTGCAGATAACGGGGACTGGAAACCGGGCGCTTGCAGGGCCAGAAAGGTTGATATTAAGTCTAGACACCGATTCTTTAACGTGTGAGCTGACGGTTTCACATAAAATCCTTGTTATACTGGAGGTGTCTTTAGCACTAACCTTTTGGGTTAAAGATCATGTATCCATAGTTAGGGGTCCGAGAGCGCAGCAGCAAACTGACATTTTTAGCTACTTTGCACTATGTAGTGCAGCTATTTCTTTATTGAATTACTTCTGCTTAGCTCTGGCAGAACGCTGCCTTGCAAGCTTATTCGCTCACAAGATGTGCGCAAACTTGAAGGTTTTGTTGTAGGATAGCCGATGCTGACGCATTCTGTTGTGCATATTTGATGGAATCACACTTTAGAGGCTTGCCTTATTAAATGTGACACGGACGATAGCGAGTAGAAACAGTAGAGTAGCTCCTGCTATAACTGCTCAGTCGGCCAATTCACAGAACCATATAAAGCATGCGTCCCAAATCCTCGATCTAACGACTACTGCGAAGGTGGTCCACTTAACCTTATGCACTAGGCGGTATACTACGACTGCGTCTGGTTCTGTTGGATAGGCATCATGTTGCTTTAAGTAAACTAAAAGATGCTTTTATCTGTGCTCACGAACGGAAAATTTCCTTGCCGACCGACACACATTAACGGCATGCCAAAAGTAAGTATGAAGTCAAGGATATGTTTCGCCCTGGCCGCAGCAGATACATGTTGCTCGCAGCCGCCTAAATTGAGACAAGCAAGTAGGCCTGCATACTACATCAGTGCAGCTAGTGAAAACCAGTTGAACTCAGGCAGGTTGAAATATCCTGCTACCAGTTTGTATACGCACGAAAGCTTTAGTGCCTGCGTAACGGTAAATATAATTGCTTTGTCACCCCTAGTTGAGGCATCCGGTGGTCTCTAAATACACCCAAATAGTACGGTTGATAGCAGGATATCAGCCGTTAGCCCCAGCAAATAAATCACCTAAGCTGCGTTCATAATTTCGAGCAGTTTTGCTAAGTAAATATTTCAAACATAAATGTATCAACCGTCCTTCGTATATGCACACAAAATTGTGTAAACAACTGATAGTCAGGAAGTGAGTAAACCTTCACTGAAGTATAAGGGGAAAACCATGTTTTCGTGGCGAATATTGCATCAAGGTCGGTAAGGACAGACTGAGGACACCGGCTATGCATTTTACTTTTTAGGGACCTGATATTTATAAGTGGGATTGAAAAAGAACACTTGGGGTGTACCAGCTTTACGGATGACGAAGTAAAGCCGTTGCTAGCTACTTCGCTCTCTGTAGTAGTTGTTGGACGTGAGTGGGAAGACATTACAGTGGGTAGTTGGGCGACTAATTTTTTGGTCCTGGGGTGCAACTGTCGCGGCTCATCCTCACCTTCTCTAAAATATTCGTAGGTTGCGAGATAGGAAACAGTGCATCATTTGGTCTCTGTATCTGGACCGGCGATATAAGTCTGAAGGATATAGCAGGTACGCAGCAACCTGGATTCATATGAAGTTGCGCGGTGCCGTGTAGATGGCCAAATGCAGTGCTCGCCGTAAGTGGATGGATTGCAATGGTGGTACGCGGTGCCGTCTCACTAACACCTAAGGTATGGTTAGGTAGAGTCCCACTTGGTGGGTCAAAATACAATTGCCTTAACGAAAGCGTTGCAGAGTTGTTCATCTTATAATATTATATTGCGCAGGATTCTATTGTCATTTTTTCATTTTGATTAGGGCTGGAAATTTGCGGAAAAGTTTCGCCATCCTCTCGACTTATACCGGGTTTTCGGCAATACCGTTAACGTTTACGATTATGCTCTTAAACCTGCCCGTCGATATATCATCCGGAAAACTAAACATAATTGCGCTGAACTCCACGTTGTCGCAACCAGTTTGCGGCGACTGCTTATCTACGTATCTTTCTATATTAAAGGCATATGTAGGCGACATAACTATCGTAGATGAGTGTATAGGTGTGTACCCTCCGCCAGGAAGATTAGCACTAAGAAAATACCTAGTTTTAGACACGGTGGTGCCTAAGAAGTGATGTGTCTCGCGTCATTTTTTGATAGATGCCCTGGGCTCCTGTTGGCTAGAGCCTGTTATACTAGTAGGATTTTCGCAGCTCAACTTATGCTATTCCAGCGGCCCGGACGTAAGCTGGCAGCATCGTTCCATGGCGAAGTGGTACGCAGTTAGCTAGGAGAGCACCTAATCTCACCATATCCTTTACATTCAGTTCGATGGGAGCCTTAAATTTGTCTATAAGCTTGGTCAGCCCTTGAACCTCTAGTGCATTCTCAGCAAGGCCATTAACCGCAGTGGTTGCACGGCTAAATGCGTCCACCTATATAGCGTCTGGTACATGGAACAATAGTGCGCTACACATTCCTTTAACGCACCCAGCATTAGTTGGTTCCAGGACCTCCGCTTTTCTTAGTTTCAAAGTTGGTGTTGTTGACCCCAGCGGCTCACATGAACGCCATGGGTGGTCTTTACACGGGATCTTTTGGCTCGAGGAGCCGGCTGCACTGTTTCGTGAGTGTAGGTTACGCATAGCTTGCTTCCGTCGTCGAAGAATTTTCCAAAGCTGTCCGAGTTAACGGGGTTGCGTTAGCGTTGCTTCACCCGTTGTCCCTTCCGGTATTGGAGGTTGAGTTGCGGCGGCGGCTAAACACTTAATCTTAACATAGGCGTTTCCTCTATTGTTCTCAGGTTAGTTGATTTTATCCATGCATAATCTAGTTTTATGGGTAGTACTGAACCCAGCATATAGAGCTTCATCCAAGGAATCAAGCAATCTATTATATATTTCAGAAGCGATGTCAAGATCCAAAGTAGGAGAGCCACTTAGATTCACAGGTGCCGGAAAGTTGTCACAATTCGGGGGAACACATCTTAAGCTATAGTAACGGCGTTGCAAAGCCGTGCATTTTGGTAATAACTTTAAGTCAAAGAATGTCGTAAAGGTTTTAAATTAGCTATGCTAGGCAAGAAACTTGAGAGCCGATCTCGCATTGTCGAACTTGAAGAGAATCGGCATTGGCTATCAATGCCCTTTTCCTCATCCTCGCACAATTCAGGTTGTGTTCTAACGCACACAAGTTTAGCAGCAGCTTAGGATGGGTGTGCACGTTCAGGCCGCCTGGGACACTATACACCACTAGTACATTAATACATTATAGCCGATTCATCACTGCGGTAGAAATCGTGTTATGGAACGTTCCAGTCAACTCCGCTTGCTGGGGTGAAACATAATCGCTATTGATGCCAATCTATCAGTAGCAGGTTTTGTTAGGTTTAAAACACTATTTATCTTCACCAAGTCCTTTTGAAACTCGGCCATTTAGGAAACCAGCGAAAATCTTTGCTTTCGGTTAGTGGTGCATGGTATTGTTATGCCACAAGAGACACTGCTGATAGATTTAGCTTTGGCTAAGGTAACCCTTAGTAGACTCACAACCTAGATAATATCGTTAAGACGACGTTCACAGACAACGTCCGACGGAAAAGATGGGAGAAAGGAAAACAGCGGCAAAACTGTAAATTTAACAAAAGTATAACTGAAATTCGTGATAAGTTATACTCTATGGACAAAAGACGCCTTTAAAAGCCTGAACAAATTGGGCCGCTACAAAATGGCCCTCGTTAATAGGTACAGCTTGTGCAATATGTGGTAGATAGCCAACCACAAATTAGAGCAAGTCAAGGTCGGGTGACTTTACTTCACCAAAAACTAGCTTGTCTTCCTCTTTCCGTAGGTATTGAGTTCTACGCCGACTGCACTTGATTTGTATGTCGTGAAACCGACACAAAAGCATTTTCGTACCAATACCGCTGATCGCTGATAGTGTGCGCATTAGGATCCTTTCTCCAATATGGAAAACCACTGCCCGTAGACCGCGTTCCTTGGCTATTAGTTCGGGACTGCTGGTATCCAGGGATTTGAATCTCACCATCGGGAATAACGGAAAATTGCCGGGTCTTAGTCAAGCCGGTCAGATCGGCGCGTTGCTCCGTGGTAAGGGAGGGATCTCAACCCCTTTGTTTCTTATGCTGCGCAAATTGTCAGGTGTCAAGTAGAGTAAAAGTAAAATCCGTAATATTGCGAGCCGAGTGGGACTTGGATCGGCCTTTTGTCTACTGTTGGGGTTTTGGGCACAACTCGAACACCCACAATGGGACGATTGGTCAGGCTCTCCAGTCTGAGGGTTCTTAGCTCAATGGCGGCCAGCTTCATTTTAACGCGGTTCTCAAGGCGATGATCAATCAGAACTTAGAATGTTTTTCACCTAAGACTTGAGGTCCACCGCAGGATACGGTAGCGTCCTGCCTCAGGTTAGCAGCCAACTTAATGGGGACATAAATTAGCAGAGACCTTCTGCTTCCTGCCAATTTGGAATGCAAACAAGTGTGCCTTAGCGGTTCCTTGTTGTCAAACAATAGGGAGACCACGCGTTGTAGGTTGTTTAAGCGCTCATTAACATAGCCACTGTCCTTTCCTTATTAGATATTAATGCATTCATGATGGCTAGGTAGCTTTCGCGAAGTGAGGATCTAACTCCTGCCTGACTTGTTGGCTTTGTAGGGTTTGGATTGGTCTCACTCATTTACTCTAGCTAATGAATCATGTCTACGAACCGTTTAAGCTCTCTTCATTAGGAGTATTTCAGTGGCTTATCTTTAATGGCTCCATAAGCTTACTGTTTGCAAACAGCAATGGCTGTTTTCCTTCGCTGACCATCGACTGAGGCACAGGACCGCGAAATTTGAAACCGTGCGTTTTTATCGCGTTCTATCTTTCTATACCCTGTGTTGCATACAGTAGTGTTTTGGCCCCTTTTGTGTTACTTTAAGGTAACACATTCCTACTACGAACTCGTGTGTTCCGTTTTTAGGCTTCTGTTCAACACATTTTCCCACTAACGTTTGCCGTGTTCACCTTTTTCATTTTTTCTGTGTATACCCGCGTGTTTACCTGTTTCTATATCTATCATTTACAACATGGTCTGCAAACGTCGCGTGCCTTTCATATCTATCAAGAAGTCAAAGAAAACTCCACCGCCTTTGACCGCCAAGGCTAGTCAACCCTAAACACAAGTGCAAAGTTATACTCTCGGTTTCACTAGCTGAGGCTTCGCAAAACGTTTCTGCCCTCGAAAGTCAAAAGAACAAAAAATGTCAAATTTTGACTATTACGGAGACCCTTGACAAGCCCACACCTTTTGCCACCGGAACCAAATATCAAAGTTTAGAAACTCTGATATAGTTGCAGCTGGTGTACTACTAAACAATATTGCACACGAAGTCAGTGAACGCATGTGCCGTGCCAGCAACGCTGTTGTACTCAGTGTACATGAAAAATTGCCTCTCAAGAAAGTGCTGCAGACACTTTTAGATGCATGTCAACTGCTACATGTTTGTTGCACAGCCACCCGTTTGCATAAGATCCCTGGCCGATCTTGCCCAACCGTGATCAAAATTTGCAACCACGACTTTGCTAAAAGTTCCACTGGCGTCCGATTTCTCCTACGACAGCTGCCTAATCTCGGGCCAATCTTGAGAAAACCGGACAGAACACCGCTGCAGAGGTCTATTCAATCTAATTCAAAATTAACCAAAAGGACAACGCAAACAACACCACCTTCGGGAGCACAATTGCCTAATACTCACCTAACTTCAACACCTACCGCTTACTCTCCAATGGTTTATAATGTGGATATGGATATAACACAATTGCGACTAGTAGACCCCACCGTACTAGAGCCGTCTAGGAAAAAGGGACGCGTTAATAACATAGAAACTGGGACTGTTTCAATGACAGCAACAACCAGTACAGCTGTGTACACAACACACCTGTCAGGCATGTGTGACACGGAATCAGAAATTGAGAGCATTGGCATTTTATCGTCTTACCCGCCCCTTAACAGTGTCATAAAAGACTCCGCGCAATCTCACACTTGTCCGAGTCCAACGTCTAGCAACCCCACCGACGCGGTTTGATTGCTAAGACTCCTCAGTTTTCAGCAAATCCACAACAGTACAGCAACTGTATAACACGCGAACGTTCCAACATGGCTAAGACAAATCCCCGTGGGTACCGGTTAAGCAAAACACCTAGTCGGTTCGCACAAACATATAAAACTTCCCACCCCTATTCTGGGCCGAAGCTTACTTATGCAAACAACAAATAAATAAATAAATAAATAAACGGTATATTCTCTGTAAAACGAGACACATCTCTAAAGGCATGATCAAACAGCCCAGTCGCCAGAAGTATCTACTCAACACACTGAACTCCTTCCTTCGTATACAATTCCGAGCAAGTCGGGTATCACTGCTGGTCGAGCCACAATGTCACAGAGACAACGACCACATAGCTACTTAAACTTTATGCGTGTCACAAACGCCGCACCTCCTCGGCCTTCTGCACGCAGCGAATCTGTACCTCAACCATCACATTCGGTCACTCCGCGAGTCGCCCAAACATCCCTGGTATCACCTTGTTTATGGAACACAGCAAGTTGCCTAATTCAAGATACGGCGCTGTATCACCTAATTCGGCTACTGGAAATCATGCAACTGACGCCGTCCAGTATGCTCCAGCCACTTGGACGAAGTCGTCGCCCCGCTGCACAACACCTGACCACGTGCCTGACCTCCCAACTCAAACTTATACACACCCGAATACCACTTACCTTACCCTACAACCTACTGTCCCTGATCACCGCCATCCTCTTACCTTATCTTCCGAAGGTCCATCGTTCTTGCACCTCAACGCATGTTTACAAATAAGCCACTCATCAAAACGCGGTTCACCAGGTGCGCCGATGGCCGAACCCCACCTTCAGACTAATCCGACCGATTCGTATACAATCTTACTGTGTAACGCTCAAACTAGCAAAATAAAATGCACCTTCTTGCCCCTCCCATACTTCTGTCCAGTCCGCATGTTGTGCTGATAACTGAAACATGGCACGCAGCTGATGGGCCTGGTGCTCTGCTGCACATTTCTGGGTACTGGACTTTCTGTAGCGGACGCATAAATCAACTAGGCGGCGGTTGTCTTATATACGTCAGCAATGAATTTCACGCATATTCTTTTCAAACCATACCTCTTGGAAATCCCAAAGATTCTGTCTGGATTCAGGCCATAGGAGGCCAAGTTGACATTCTGATAAGCTGCATCTACAACTCATTGCATCCGACTAGTACCAGTGCTGACAAATTTGCCGAGCACTTTCACGAAGTTTCATTCCTTCCCGCCCATCATAAAATAATCATCGGAGACTTCAAAATGCCACACATCTCGTGGCTTACGCAATCAGCACCATCTAGGTATAGGGCCTTCGTATACACTCTCTTTACACATGACTGGACGCAGCATGTGCGCGCACCTACAAGACAGTACAACTCCTTGGACCTAATATTCACCAACGGTATCCCGAGTGCAGCTGCCAGCATGTTAGATAACATTCCGGGCAGCGACCACAAGGTTGTGAGGCTATCATTCAAGCTACCCAAATTTCTTCATCATGTTGGCCCCGTCCACGCTGCTTTTAGGCCTCTCCAGCAAAGAAATTGGGAGACCTTCTCTTCACTTCTCCGTGCTGCTCCTTGGGACACTTTCTTCCTTGCTACTAGTAGGGACGCTGCGACCCGTGAACTTTACAATCATTTCATGCTTAGCCTCGATATCTTAGCCCCACTGGAGCGCTCGATCACGCGACCTCAAAAGCCTGATGACGCCCCCAAGCGTAAAATTACCACTAAGCTTAAGAACATGCGCTCTTGCAACAAGGATACTACGGATTTTCACCTCATAATTCGTATAACAGAAATACCAGCGGGATGGAGCAACTCGCAAAGTCATGTACATACTTTAGCCAAGCGCGCGGCGCTGCACAGTACGAACAAAGCTGTCACTTGTACGACTTATGAAGCATGGCGGTGGCCGAAACGACTTGTCCATTAACGCACTCGTGCTCCCTGATAATAGGGTTATTACTGACGCAGCAGAGTTGTGCGAGGTCATTAACGCACACTTCTGTGATGCCCTCACTAGCACTAATGTGTTACTACTAAATACGGGTTCAAAGTTTACAGACGATCGCATTTAAATCATTGATTTCAACATGAACGATATCAGTCGAGCTCTACGCTCACTGAAGATGACACACAACCCCTGCCCTGACAGAGTCATATCCTCCTTACTATTACTCCGAGGCCGGGATATTCCAATCCTTCTTCCAAACGTTTTCACCCTCTCCATTACGCACTCAGTAAACCTAGGTGACACATCTTCTAAAAGAGCACCCGTAACTAGCGGAGTATTTCATGGCAGTGTACTTGGCCCTCTGCTGTTTCTGTTATACATTATTGACATCTTCCGCGTCTTTTGCTACAACACTACATCCGTTTTTGCCGATGATATCAAAGTTGTATTTTCGTTTGAGTCTAGCTGCATACAAAATGGCCTCTCAAACATTCAGAACGTTCTTCGTGCTCTTAAAAATCGGTGCGATATTTGAAGACTTGAATTCTCACCAGTGAAATGCAATGTTCTCTCCTACTGTTGCATTATACCACACAACGCTCTCACGCTTAACGGCACAATCTTATGTAACAGCTTCCTCGCGCGAGCCCTCGGTGTGCATTATTCCAGCTCGCTAACCTTTTCCGAAAAAGCAAGCTTTGGCTCTGCCAAAGCCAGATCTATTATCGGGTGTATACTGAAGTCAATGAGCCTGGCTGAGTCTCGGCTCAAGCCCTACAAGATATGTGCTCGACCGATTTTAGAGTGCTGCTCAATAGTTATCTCCAATTCACGGAAGATTAAAGATCGAGAAAGTCCAGCGGTCTTTCGCTTAGCGCCTCCTTGATGCAGCTAAGCCCAACTATCAAGGACGCTGCAAGCTGCTTGGACTGAAGCCCCTGGCTGCGCAGGCTGAAGGCCCACCTCATATTCTTCTACAACTTTCTCAAAACCTCTGGCTCATGCAGAGGCAAATTTTTTCAACCGATGGGTGATACACGTTACCACATACGCCAAAACCCTCACTCATTCTCTTTCCATTAGACACGTCGCAACACTCGTTCAAACTTCTTCCTCCATGGCTATGCGCACGTATGGAACAAGCAATCAGAAACAGTCAGGGCCTTAGAAAATGCATTGCGATTCTCCTCGACCATACAACGACTATTCAGCGTCCCAAAAGTGGCGGAACTTCTGGGCAGTAGCGTTGCTAATGATGAGTTCTGGCAACAAGGACCAGCTCACATATAGGACATGTAATCACACATACAACGCATCCTCAAGTGGACGAATAACTCTCGTGGTCTGGCTGTAATGTTGCCACGTATGGCGTGTCTACTGCTTTCTGACTACTTCCAGACATCAGCGACTTTGACGATTTAGGCTCTATGGTCCCAGCACTTTGGTCTCCTTATCTTTAGATCTTTGCTCGGCATGCTAACTGCCTTTTCTTATATATTTACTTACGAGTCAAAGTGCTTCCTTTCTCAAGACACTCATTACCATTATTCCCGCATTAAATTGGCGGCATACCATCAGCTAGGTGATCTATCTGGTTTCAGTATGTTTTCTGTCCTCTCACTGACTCATGAGATCTAAATGATTTAGGCTCTAAAGACGTAATGCACTGTAACTCTTACTTCAAGCGCATCACCGATCGTAATTCATCATTCTTAGTATATCCCTTCCCTACTTAACATGTTTATTCTGCCGACGTTCTCTGTCACCATTCCGGCATTAATAATACGTTTTTCTATGAGTCGACATTCCTGTCCCGTCTCAATCGTCTCCTGCTTTCCGACTGCTGAGACGTTACCGATGAGTCATCGACAGATTCAAAGGGCTGTTCACAACACCTGGAGCTCTTTGTAGCCTTTTCCACTTCTTCCTAATTATTTCCATTTCGCGCCCTCTGTTTGCATTACTTTTACAATTGGGCAGATAACTTTTCGGGCGCGCTCTAATGTAGCCCCGTCTGACCAACCCCCTGATTTCTGATCACTTCCAGACATCGAGAAGTTAAGAATATGGGCTCTGAGGCCCCAACACTGTTCTTCTCAACCTGTAAAATTTTGTTCGGCCAGCTAACTACCTTTTCATATAGTAACTTTCGTCCCCAGCTGCTTCCTTTCTAACGACACTTATCACTTTTATCCTCATTCTTATTTGGCAGCCTAAATTCATCTTGCTGGCTTATCCGGACTCGTCTGAACGGACTACTACTTTCTGACCCACTTCGAACTTCTGAGATCTAAGTGACTTAGGCTCTGCCGATGTAACATTCTGTAACCCTCAACTGAAATGAATTGTTGGTCAAGATTCATCCTCACTACCATGCCCTCTTTCTTCCGGTACATGCCTATTGTGTCGATGCTCTCCTTTAGTAATTATACCTAAATTCTAAGGATTTCATTCTTTGAGCTGATATCCTAATCTCGTCTCAGTGGTCTGTTAGCTTCCGACTACTGTAACCCTCATGATCAGGGATGGGCCGACTTAATCGTCTGCTCACATCACTTCAAAAATCTGACTGGCTTTTCCACTTCTTGGCATGCGACCTGGCTTTCCATATAGCCACTGCCGTCCCGAAAGTTTCCTATGACATTCATTACTGTTATTCACACCTTAAGTTGGCGGCCTAAATTCCTTTTTCTGGCTTATCCGGACTCGTCTGAACGTTCTACTACTTTCTGACCCACCTCGGACTTCTGAGATCTAAGTGACTTAGGCTCTGCAAAGTACCGCTTTGTAACATTCATTTCAAAAGCATTGTTGTTCATGATTCGTCATTATTATTATATTTCCCTTTCATCCTTAACATTTCTCTTTATGCCGAGGATCTCGTTAGTATTTAGATCCAAATTATACGAATTTCTTTTCTGTGCGCTGACACCCTATTTTCGTATTAATGGTCTCCTTTCTTTGGACTGCTATGTCGCTTATGATCAGGTTTTAACAGACCCAACGGCCTGTTCACCACGCTGCGAGGCTAACTGGAGTTGCGTATAGCCACTTTCGTCCTAAACTGCTCCTTTTATGATGACACTCATTACTTTATACCTAGATATATTTGGCGGCCTAGCTTCAGCTTGCTGACTTACTTGGTTTTGTCTGAACGGTCTCTTGTTTTCTGATCTTTTTCGGAATTCTGAGATATAACTGATCTAGTTACAGCTGACGCAACGCTGTTACTCTCATCTTAATTACGTTACTAGGCAGTATTTATCCTTCCTTTTATTAACTAGGATGAATCATCACCTGAAAAACGTCGGCGGCTTTCCACTTCTCAATATAACCTGTTTTACCGACCTTTTCTTTCCTTCTTGTGCTTGCTGTTGCATTCCTTCTTCAGTAACCGCTAACTTACACGCGTCTGTCCTCTCTGACGTCTTATATTCCTACCAATTTAATACTGAGGCAACGTGTCCCTGTCGCTCTTTCTGAGTGATATTTTTCCATAATCACACCTCGTCCTCCTATCTGGTTCCAACCGATTGAGCATTTGCGCATTAGGACCACCCAAACACTCTTTTATTCATTTTTCATTCCTTTCATTCATCTTCACTATCCTGATCCGTGTTCTGCTTGCTTCTCGCCGTATTGTGCTACTTATGCTACACATATATATGTGCGATAGTTAAATAACAAATACATGTATAGGGGTACAATAGTTCAGTCATCGCCGCAATTGATCGAATGCATTTCAGACGCATCCCTTTCTTCTGTCTTTGTGGCTGTTGCTGTTCGTTTCCTTTTCTCCCGGGTTTGCCACAGGTACAGTGACACGCACCCAAGGAATTGTCCATCGTTGCGACAACAATACAAGCCACACAGTTCCTTTATCTGGACATTAGCGGAAGATTAGCAAACCTTTTACAACTTACTAATCGGACAAATCATTCGTTACCATGCACGGATACAAATTTTCCGTGGCTTGAACCTTTGGTTTCAGTTTGGCTAACGCCATCTCTTTCACATTACTCTTGCCTGGAGAACTACTTTTGACTTCGGAAGGCACATGCTCCTACGATACAAAGCCATAACAGTTGGTAATTATGAGCTCCTCAGTCCGCGTTGACCGCTCAATTAACCGTGATTTCCTATATTTTTAATCAATTTTACTACATACCCCGGGGATTTGCGACTCTTTCTTGGGAACCAAATTCTATCCTGCAAGACTTCAACAATAATTCAACATATTTCAATGTTTATCCCTCGGAGACTTCCCGTAGTTCTGCAGAGGATCAACAAGTCATATGCAAAAAGTAGGTTCAATTCGCGGCCTACCGATCGGGCACATGACAGGACTCAGGAACGCCATAAGCACCAGGCTAACGCATCAGCCGGCAGAAAAATGAGACGCAAGCTGACTGCGCATAACCGAGCAAACAAACATTCGACCAGAAACATAGCCAGTTACAACTTGCCATTTAATGGATTGGCGGCAGTGTTTCAGGACGTGGTGGGTTTTCGCCTGGCAAGAATTCACCCTATAAAAAGCCACAAATGTCCGTGTAACAACACTGCAACGTGGAGAATGTGACTCGCCATCGAATAAAGTCACAGCCCATAACTTCATACTGGCAGGTCAACTAGCGTCACCGCTCTAGACAGTTTTGTTACACTGGGACTCCTACATCTGCATATGCTGTCGTCTTTTTGCTTTCTACGATATCACTGTTGACTTTTGCGTTACTTGTGCACAAACTCACTGTATTGCCATATCTCTCTTGAGCGTGCTCTTCAATTATCGTCCAATGGATCATTCAGGATTCTCCATCTATTATTAGCCGAGGTCCCGGTTTCACGACAGCCAAATTATTATTTCGCATTTTTACCGTTGTACAGTTCCAATCATGGCCACATGAACAATCTTCTACTGTCACTGATACAATTGCCATAAAATATCTGTACAGTTGTAAATATCTGATCATGTCTCCATGGGCGTGCCTCGCAAAGTCGAGAATAAAATATTTATTTATTTATTTATGTCTTTCTCTTGTTACTGTGTATGGCAGGTTCCATCTGCTCTGGGGAAGAGGCAAAATGATATCAAATGCAATTTACGTTTGTACTGTTTAGGCCGACTTAGTTGCTTACTGACAAATAGTGATTAGTTTTTCCTGTCTGTGTCTTTGGTATAAACCTTATGTTCTTTACCGACCTTGCCTTGTTAGCGTTTGAAGTCATTAGAGCAGTTGTTGTAGTGCTAGTCCTCCTTCCTTCCGCATGTGTCTTGAGATTATTCTTTAACTTAAGCTAAAACCATCTAAGTCAGGCAAGGAACAGCTTAAGTAACGAGTTAAATCAAGGCATGGGAACAAACTCATCAAAAACTAAAAACAACGCGAAATATTTACATTCGCTCGTGCAATCGCGCCCAAAATAGGTTGTGTCATCCGTTACTGCAGCTGTTTACGTTGTTTCATTGTATGGCATGTAGCAGAAGGAGAGCGCTTCGTCCGCTCTGTCCCTACGCAGTCATTGCGGACGTTGTTAAGGTCATTGAGCAAATAGGGTTCCACAAATAACCTTAAAGCTGTGTTGTGAAGAATCATCCAGGCACACTTAGTAGATAAAATTGCAACCGTTTGTTAAAACTTTCCTTGGACTACGCATCGAATACAAACCCTATACGGCGATAAAAGTCACTAACCACCTGAGTGAAAAGCACTAGATCTGAGCGCACCTAAAGTCTACTCGTTTTGAACCGTGTTATCTGTGACCACGTGTCGAACGTGAAAGTTTCAAATAAAGAAACTGCTGTAACTTGCTCTTCAGCTCACAACTTGCGATAGATCTAGTGTAATACAAACTGCCAAGGAAACGACGGTAGCCAAGCAGGAGAAAGTTTAATCTCTCAAGACGGAGAGGATAAACTAGACACCGCAGATTTGACGCGCAATTACATCCACAGCGTAGGACCTTCAACTTCATGTCGCCTCCTGCTTTTGTGACTGGATGCGCAGTTGGCAAAACCTATTTGGGAATTGGGCGCAATTGTGATGCAAACAGAATCTGAAGAGTTCGAAAGAAAGATGGGAGCATACCCTATCTAAAGCGTGATACATCCTGTAGGCAGCAGCGACCCAGATGTATTCTTTGCTTTGGGCTACGGAGCCACAAGCGCCCCAGGTCCCTTACCTAAGTAACATTTCTAAGCAAGAAACTTCCAGCAATTTAGCCTCAATTGGCTCCCCAACACCAATCGGGTAGATAAAACATTTATCTCGGTTGACATGTAAGCACGATTTAGCTCTTATAATTGGATCCCATTGAGCCTTCCATGTAGTCAGTCTGTACCAGGTAGCTTAAAAACCTAAATTTGAAGGCATAAGTCAACAGCATAAACCCAAACGTCCCTATGCAGCGCAACCGGGATTTCCTTGTTAAGAATATAATAGAGTCCCGTGGCGGAACCTTACGCCATCGGGCATATTCCCAGGTCGCAGTTTGCGTAAGACCTCCGTTTTGCTTTTAACTGCAAATAAGCCTCTTCTGCCTTGCAGGCGAGGTGAATATGTAGTCTCGGACAATCAGCGGCAGCGGCTGACTACCTGGTTCGCCAACAACTACCGCAAAAACATGTACGGTGCTGTGTCAAAGCAAACGTGACTAACTATAGCGTCACTGACCAGTCCTGTAACTGGAGGCGTGCGCCTGAGGAAAACAAACGAACAACGTTGCTGGCCGCCGGCTTATATGTGGACTGCAACCAAACAGAAAGAAGGCTACTGAGCCGCCTTGTTGTCCACAGTTTTCCTAGTTGCTGCGCTCCTTTGCGTGTCGAGACAAAAGGATCGTGGTGGGTACCCTAAGTTAACCCTTTTCTTCGGCCTGCACAACTGGGAAGATCACTACCTAAAGAACACATTGATCCTTGCAACTCTTCCCCTGCATCGCTTGCTTTTGCATCGATACTCATGTGTTGCTGCACCCTACCAACTTGGTAAGTAATCAGGCTAAACATATGTACATAAGTACAGGGCTTCAAAGAGCACCCTTTGGAACTCCACTGCTCATAGGAAAAGGATTAGTATGTGTATCATTCATACTTACTTGCACAGAGCGGACGTTTAGGAAATCCTAAATTTAGGAGAGAAACTTCAGGGCAAAGCCAATTCTGCGGAGTTTGAAAGGAAACAGATTCTGCGTAACTTTCACAAAAGCTTGGTTAAGGACAACGAACACGACATCCAATCGTTCGCTGACATCTAGGTATCGTGTTCATTCTTTTCCTACACGCAGGTCTGTGCTCTGTAAGCGTGACTTTCGAACTATATGCTGGGCATTACCATCATTCTTGTACACGTTTGTGTAAAACGCCTTAGCTACTCTGCCGCAGTAGATAACAAAAGCAAGAAACTAAATGCAATATTTGGAAGTTAGCTGAGCTACAAGCAACGGATGGGCATCGTTCTGGAAACCTACCAGCTGGCTACTATGCAAAATACTATTATGTAAGGAACGGATAATGTGTTCGCAGTGGAGGCTTAAACGAATGTGGTGAGAAAATGCAATACCCAGCACAAACGCCACTGAGGACGGCTTCCAGCCATGTCGGCTAGTCAGCTTGGCCAAACGTGTTCATCGTCTCCGGATTATAATAAAGGAACAGCGACGCTCCACGTAAGGCCAGCTGGGAAGTTAGAGCCTTCATTCCTCCTCGGCCGTTGGCCGACGTCCGGTCGTTGCCCGGAGCCCGTGGTGAGTGTTACTGTGTTTTCTTCTAGCAGAAATATGACTGCCAGCATCCATAACTTCCAGAGACCGCAAACTGACCCAATGTTTATGTTGGTTATTGGACTTACCGCACGAAAAGTAGCCTGCTGCCAGTACGTTCGGTGTCCATGCCACTAATGAGCTCCAATTGTCGCCAGTAAACGATTACTCTACCCGCACCTTAGTGTATTTCGATGTGCATTCAGCACAGCTGGTTTCGCCAGTTGGCTGGGGATGGTGCGCTATCAGTGTCGTCCTGGGCGTCCGCCAAAACGCATCTGCAGAAAAATACCCACAAGTGCACAGTCGGCGTCGCACATTGCGCCAAATAGAACAACAGCTCTGGACGTTGTCTCACTATCGGTAACTGATCGGCACGTGATCGATTTACGTCCAAGGCTGGTTCGTGCTGAGGGAGCTAAGTCTCCCTCCGGCGGGTGGCGTGTCGGAATTTAGTTCTCGCAAGAAATGAAGGGGCAGCTTCACATAAATGAAGCAACCGCTCATCGTGATCATTAGGGAAGCCTACCCCGGTTTGAGCATCTAGATGCATTTCATCAGTGGAAAACTTTCCAACTTGTGCGGTCAGATCCCCTGTCCTCACACAGCCCTCATGCAACTTCTGTGTCGAAGGAGGTCGGTCAGGCGGGGTAGCAGTAGTTTTCTGTTACCGAACTATCGCTGGCATTTGCAGGCGCTTACGCAGCGAAGACGAATAGATACTCAGTAGCCTAATACTACGTCAAACTTTTGAACCCGCCAGCCTATTGGACCACACAGATTTGGCTAATGCTTGTGATGCAATCAACCAGAGCAGCTTCAGCTGGGGGATTAAGATCAACGCCAACACCAGCTTGGTTAGTGCTCAAAGCAGCATGATCACTGAATAGGCGAAATGGGAGTGTAGTGCTAGAGTCACTAGAACAGGATCGCAGTGTGAGCCCAGAGCACGGGTCTTGTAGGCGGGTCTCCGAAAAGCAGCATATATCGAAGCAGCGTGTCTCATAGGTTTGAGCAAGTGCTGCCTGTTAACCGATCTGTACCAATGTGCGTACATTGAGGCATGCCATAAAGAATGAGGAGCAACTGCTACAAATGAATTCCGAGGAACTGAGGTGGACAGCTTGCTTGGATCCGGGCTTCTTGACAGAACAGGTGTGACGCACCGCGTTTGCACATTAGTGGAAAATAGAAGGTAAATGCCTAACCAAACATTTGGGGAAACCAAGGCTCCGAGGTTAAAAACTAGGGTTAATAAAAGTGAAGTGCAAACGGGACGATAAGGTGATAAAGCTTAATCGAAGGAATAGGAAGAAGGAAAGGCTTGAGTATTAGCGTCCATGCTCTATCCAGATAGAGCAGACAAAGCGCCTTGTTTTATTCTTTGGAAGGGCCAGAGCATCAGGAAACTGTTTGATGAAATTTTGCGCTAAATCTGTGCTGTGCACAAGAAAAAACCTAACTTTTCGAGTTGAAGACAATGGGTTTGTTTTGTGTGTCCATTTCGTAACTGCACACTACAGATGACATGCAAATAGGACGACGATTCGCTGCACGGCTTGACGATGCCCGATTTCCATGCATCCGGAAAACGTCCTGTAGTTAACGGTAGACGAAACTGCTGACAAGCATACTGGGTACAGTGTTCGTCTAATGTTTTATGGCTCAATAGTTGTTGGCCAACTAAGACAGGCGATGAACACGAGTTTAAATAAAGAAAGCTTATGGCACAAAATACGTGTTAACATACAACTCCCCGAGCAAGGGAGGAAGAATATCGAGGTGGCTGTCCTTGAACGCATTCCTGTGGGATAAGCAAAATAACATTTAGGAACCAAAGGGCCGGCTTATTCTGCCCTAGTAAACTAAGGCTGCGCGGTCACGGAAAGAAAAAGTAGTTCTGCCACGGCCGGCTCCATTACTTTGCTTGAAATACGTAAAAGTGTTTCGAGGTTGTCTTAAAACGAGTAGCTGTTTTCCATTCAAATAATTGACGTTTCTCACAATTTTACATAATACAAACATTCGTGATTATTTTACAACAAGAATAATCCAAGTCTGGTGGTGTTAGCTTTTAACCATGCTACAGTCTAAGTCTTTCGTACTTAAGGAAACTTAATTAGCGGTCTATCCAAGGTGTTTCTTTACAAAACCGCCTGCTCCTAGAGACAGAGAAGATCTGTCTGAGGAGCGACACTGGCTCGAAGTATAGAACTTTTCACGCATCATCAACACTTAGATGCCTATGAATACTCCTCGGCACAACGCATGTAAGCGTTATTAAACTCATCTACCCGCCAGCAATGCTGACGATTGGTACATTAGCAGTGGACGGCAAAGCAACTGGTCTACTTGATAAAAACAACAGTGATCAATTTTGCCATTGGGCTGGATAACTGCTTGGTTTGTGATGTATGCTTGCGCTGGGGAGAGCACAACTTCTAAGACTGCAATGCTTGACCTGAGAAATATGAGTGGGAAACATGGCAGGTGGCAAAGGATGCAATCCAGCACGGTTTTGAGTATATTGACATCAACGTAGTCAGATAGGTGAACACAAAAGTAAATTCAATCAAAATCTGGAATACTGAATTCTTTCACGATTAAGCAGACCTTCCCTCCTACGTATGTCTTGATCGAAGTAAACAGCAAGCTCCGTAGGTTAATGGCACACTGTAAACGATCAAGAAAACGCTACATCCGTCTAGCACGCGTCAACAAAGGGTATAGAAATCCTTGTCGTGATGACTGATAGCTTTATTCACACGCGCTTTGAGAGGCTTCTTCAAATAGAGCGGTAAACCACCACTAGGCCTTCCGCCATTGTGATCGTTCCGGATGATGTAAAATGCGGGATTATAAACAGACGAATCTGGTATTTCAATGTGTGCCACGTTTCAATGAAAACTATCAAATCTGGTATAGTCAGTGAACTAACCAAATGTATGTCATCTAGTTATTTTCTTTAAATACGCACCTTGGGGTATAACACGCGCAGTCCGTTCTTCTTTTGTACCTTCCGAATGTAAAGATAATGGTTCTCCAACGGGCTCTCAGTGTCTTTTGAACTACTAGCACGTCCACGATATAAAGGTCAGGTTCACCCATTTTTGGTTTAGTTTGTAACACTTCTTCCGCCTTTTTCCTCTTCTTTTGATCCTCCGGCGACCGGTCACAAAGTAAATAAACTAGCACAAAGTTTAGATTCAAAGTCTGTCGCAGGATGCCTCGGCATTATTTGGTATCCAGGCAAACGACAGTAATGGGCGCAAGTGTTTGGCATCCTCTTGTATTTTACTGAGACGGAAGACAGATGAAGTGTCGAGCTCCTGGTTGGTTGCAGCAAATAGCAACGGGACCATCGGTTCAAGTAATTTGGTCATCGAGCATTCCTCCCGCTAGGGTCACTTTCTGCGATTCCGCCAAGTTCACGATGATGATACAATGGTCAAGAGGTGGTTGGGTGCCCTCAGGATCTTTTGGCTTGCTAACGGGCGTAGTAGGGTTGGCCACTTTCCCCAGCATGGATAGTAGGTATTAAATTGGATTATTTTGGATCTGAAGAGAGGAGAGCTTCTTTTGGTTTCTCGAAGGACTTAGGCCTAGTCATGACGCTACTTGCAGCTGGACTTTTGGCTAGTGGGACCGAAACCAAGCTTTTCCCTACAGTCACCGCCTAAAGTCTCTTAATGCGCCTAATGGGTAGGACCATTGTGTACAGATCCAAAATAATCATAGACAAATTTCGATTTTGCTCACCTATGGATGTGCTCGAAGCGGAGGTGAATGGTGATGAGGAGCACGGTAAAACTGGTAAACCGCGAAGTGTGGGTGCCTAAAACTTTGTCGGAGAAGATGAATAGTGGCTTAGTGTAAGTAATTCTGCGAGGTTACGCATTAACTTCAGAGAAGTAGGACAGGTGTTGCAAAGAAAAATTAAGGCTTGGGATGTAAATCCCTGCAAAAGCACACCTTGTTCAGTACAGATGCCGCATCTGGCAATGTGCATCCACCCCATATCTACAGCGCACTGCGTTGCTTTTGAACAGGTGGTAAAACGTTTCATAAAGGACAAGAATTTGAGCGAGATAGAATAGGAAGTGCCAATATTCAACAAATGGTTAGCCAAAAAGGATTTTACTTCCTTTTCCTTCGCTCAGTAGACCTCAAGGAGAGATCGTTTCACGATTAACTATGATGGTAGCATCTGACCGCTGTACTTTAGGACGACAATGTAGCTTTTGATGGCTGGTTTGTTTTAATCCAGGCTGCCCGTCGAACAACCCGAGAAAATTAACGGTTATTGTTTGAATACAAAGGAATAGTGTATATCCAAAAGCTGCCTTGTAACTTGCGAGCTTATAACGTTAAACCTTGATAACAAATAGGTTGTGGCTTCGTATCATCAATACAGCCTGCTCGTCAGACAAACCGATTATTGCTATGTTTAAGACAATTTGGAACTGGAGCTAGAGGAGAAGTAGGTGCTCCTACTTGTGCGGGTTCTTGAGCCACGATTTGATGAGCTGCTAAAAATATATAACTCCTTACGAGCTTGCGCGTCATATTTGAGCAGGAGCGCTATAAGTTCAACATATTTACCACCGATGCTTACGAATTTTACAAAAGGTGGTGTTATATATCTAAGAATTGCATTGTAAATATCAAACTCGGCAACTATATAACTCGTGTCTTTATAACTTGTAGCTCTGTAACTTTTCGTTGCAGCTTCGTACAATAATATTGCAACTACTAACTTGTATAACGTTATACCTTTTATAACCTTATAACCTTTACAACATTTAACGTTTATAACATTTACAACTTTTATAACTTCGTAACTTGTAACTCTATTTGCAATTTGAATGCCTTATTTCAACATTCTGCACTCGCGGATAAACGGAAGCACATCCTGCGTATTTCAACATCCGCCATCCGCAAATATAGTCATCATACAGGCATCACACCTATTTTGAATCCGCGGGTAGCTTTAACCGGTCGGTCCAGAGACCCCAGCGGAACGGAACGTCAGCAGGAAGGCGTTAATTTGCCGTCTGCGTTAGGAGCTATTGCTGTAGGAAGAATAGGTAACAAGTGATAAGTGATTGCATCTCCCCTTGCAAACTTTTATTATCATAACATAAAAACCTTAAGTCATTTCATTCTTAACTTCAGCTTTTGTGCAGATTCAAATAGTACAGGAATAATAGTTTACAATTAAGTGGGCGCGGAACACTGGGAATTATCCGTGAATGTTGCAGCCTCGAACTCCTCGTTGAGCCAACAAGAAGGGCGGTGGAATGATCAGCCAAAGGACATTCGGCCAAACACTCACCATTTACATGATCAAAAAACAATGTGGCACGCGGCGCTGCGCCGGCCATTGTATACGGTGAAAGAAAGAAAACAAAAAATAAGCTTACAATATTCATACGTAATATGGCACTGCAAGCGAAATTGGATAAAAGCAAAGTGAAGGCTTAAGGCTAGCTAGGCGAACAACCCATACGTGGTACCAGTCAGGTGATGGCGGTTAATTCTGTTCCCGCGAATGCTTTGTTGGCAGTGTTTTAGGATTGGTGGGTTGACGCCTAGCAAGCGCTCACGCCATAAAAAGCTGCAAAGGTCCATTTAACAACACCGTGACTTGGCAGACGTGCCTCGCCAATAAATAAAGTCACTGCCACTTCCTCTTTTGAAGGATTCCTATTTATGGACGTCATGCAGTTTGAAGTTTCAGTGCTCCTTTCCTACTATCTCGAACACTGCAAACCTCCTGTCATACTTCACAGTTGCACTTAATCTGCCCACTAACACAAAATCTTACATATAGACAGATACACAAATCCAGTATGTTACTGGTTGACGCTGTAATGTTATTCAACTAGTGACCGTACTTGTCCGCATCAGCATGAGCATGCCATCACAAGCGTGCCCCGCACAACGGGAAATAAACCATATATTTGTTTAGGTTTATATGCGTATATATAAACATGCCTCAGCTACTCCAAACACATTGTGCGTTGTTCGCAGATGACTTGAAGGTGTGGAAAGTAATCCACACACTCAATGATTGTGATTTACTTCAGCAGGACCTCGACCGCCTCTCGACATGGTCAGCTAAGGTTAACATCCCCATCAACCCTTCCAAGTCGTAATTTACAAGGATGGGTAAGTGTGCGCGCAGCCGAACCTACACGGTGGCTGGTCAACCGTCGCAGCCCGCATCTTTCGTGCGCGACCTCGGTGTACTCTCACGCTGCGACCTAAATTCCATTGACAACACGAATAGGCTGTACCAAAACAGCCTTCGAATGCTTTAGGCCCTCAGGCGCAGCTTCAGCATTTGGTCTGAAGAGATTGCTACTCGCCTCTTCGTCTCGATAATACGACCAATGACAGCGTGCGGTTCTCCCGCAAATTGTCCTATCACCCTAGGTGAACGGGCGCAGCATGTAGTCACCAGGCTGATTCCCAACTTACGAGGTATGCCATACAAAGACCGATGTAAAAAACTAGACCTGTAAACCCTAGATTATCGTTGAATGGGAGTTGACATCATCACGACGCACCGGATATTACATCTGAGTGATTGCCCCAGGTTGAGACAAGTGCTTCATCTGCGCACACCAAGCTGCACTGGAGGATACTGAAGTTGAAGCGGGTCGCCCACCAAATCTGTTTCGAACGCAGAGTGGTGAATGTCTGGAACGACCTGCCGCAGCACATAGTAGAAGCGAACTCAGTGTAAGAATTTAAGAAGCTCCTAGACAAACACTTTGCAGAGGCAAAATATGGAGAGGGGAACGATAAATAAGGGGTAAATGTCAAAGAGCGACGAATGTTGCAGCTACACAGAGAAAGCTCTACTCGCTGCTTCGAACCAGTATTCAGTACTCAGTATTCGTTGCAAGTACAACTATTGCGGCCAACGCCTTTCAAGAACACGTGGCCCTACGTGATAAGTAAAATGCTGCCTTAACCCAATCGGATCGGGGTTGGTGCAACTTCCTTGGGTGGTCAAAGGGGTTAAGCTTTGATTTGGTTGGAACAGTCCAGCTAAAGTAAGGTACGTCTGACCCTTCTTTATGCGATACGTAGGACCGTATTGGCCCAAAGTCACCTGTACTGCATTGAAGCACTCTCCAACTTACGTAGCTTTCCATGGTAAGTTTGCTTCTTTAAACAATGCACTATTTTCGTTCCAGGCAGTAAGACCAATACAATCGATATCCTGTCACAAAAGTGGCTTGGGGGATGCCTTACTTAGTATGCCAAGTACAACCTTAAAGTAGCCGGACCTATTCTAATGGATTCCTTGGTCTTCATGATCCCGAATTACCTACGGATCATTCGCAAGCTGCTGAAACTTATGCGACACGTTGCTGCCCAAAATTTACCACACTTAAAGTGGTTTGAATGCAAAACGCCATGGTCAGCTTGGAGGTTAACACGCAGCAATCAATTGCCACAAAACAAATAAGGCTTCGGTGAGTCGTTTATTAATAAGCGTACACTCCTCTGAATGTTTGGGCAACTGACACAAAAGGACCACTCCTAATGTATATCCAAAGCCCTATGTAAAGTCAGTGGACGTCTTAGCTCGTTTAAAGTTAACCAGAAATTTAATTCACCTGAGAAGAATTAGGGACTACACTCTTAGCTCGCTGTGTAAGTCCGTAACGTATAAAGGGAAGAGAGATGCCCAGAACGCTATCTTGCTGGACTCATCTAAAGAGGCGTAGTCGGAAAGGCAACCCTTTATCTCTTTTCCGATAAGGAAGGCTGAAATCCATTGTAAGACACGTCCAGAAATACCATAAGATTTCAGCTTGTGCACAAAGCGCAAATGCGGTACGGTGTCAAATGTTAAGTAAAAGTCAAGGAAACTCACGCATACACCCTTACTCACTCGACGACTTCAGCCCAAGACAACCGAGCCACCAACGTGTTAATAAGTCAAGGGTTACTTTATAAGACTATCCCTCAGGTGTACCCTCCTAAGCAGATCTTTAAACAGGGAAATGATATGGCATTCTGTGGCCATAAGGTACCTAAAACAACGCTCTCGAACCCAACCCTGTTCTACCAAGTATTTCTCATGCTTTCTACACTGTTAGCCCGCACTGTGCCAGAGAAGTAATTTAAGATGCAGGATCAGAGTTAGGGTATAGGGAGAAAAGGATTACGACCTGTCATCTCCATCAAAGTAACAACCACTCAACCAAGGCAGAATGTCGGTCTGTGTGAAGTCACAATTACGGTCCCTGGTGACTCACAAATTACGGTTACAAGAGACCAACAGTGCTATTGTAATTGCCATGGTTTATCAAAAAAGATAACGCAGCTGGCACACTTGCAAGCAACCAGAAATGAGTACACATATCGTCTGCAACAAAACCTAGGCCTGCGAATGGGGTGTCAAATGTTTAAGCCCTGTATTTAGTTTCTAACAACAATGGGCTCAAGCAAACAGTTCCAGAAATTTGTCACATAGCGATCAAAACAATAAATATGAGAAACTTGCTCAATACGTGAAATCTCCAGGTGGTACGCCGGTCCTCGGGTGATAGGTGTATTCAGGCAGAACATTTACTTTAAATGAGAAGAGTGCTCCAAAGGAAGGATCATAAATGTTATGCTGAGCTCCATCCTTATTCTTCTGTATAAGTGTCTGGTTGCTATTTACGGCGCTGCTTTTGGTAAAATGCTCGACGTCGCGAAGGGATCAAGCGAATGACTAGGGGTTGGAATTTCACTATTATTTTCATCGCACCGCTTATATCAGGATAATAGGCTGCTGCACTGTACTTTAACAGCGTATGATACACTTTGCTGGCAGTTTATTCTGACGCAAGTAGAAAATGGAAGAGAAAGGGAAAGAAAAATTGTATTATTGACTGGTAAAACCAAAGCTTGAAGCAGAGTACATAATATACCGTCAAGTGTGAAAAATGTAAATGATCAGAAGAAGGAAATGTTTTCGGGTTGCCACTTAAAAAACAAGTAATTTCTGCTTGATTCTCTTAACCAAAATTTTCCTGACTACGTTTTGCAAGCGCGTTCCAGCCCTTGCTAACCACGCGCTGACCGGTTGCACCCCGATGCAGTCGAAACGCAGCGTGTGTATTTTTGATGGATGATAGCGCATACGACAAGCTAGCCTGGCACACTAGCCAGCTAAATTTCTGTCAACCATAACAGATAAAATGCGGTACGTGAGGATGAGGTCTCTCCGAAACCGTCGATAGTGTATTGATTACCTACCCAAGCTAAGTAGGCGTTTGGAGTACGTTTCCCACCTAACCACGCAAAAAGCTTACTAACTACTCGCAAGACCCTCTGGATCTCCATTTGGTCCCCAACGAGGTACAGCGAGCATGCCTGAGCGCTGCGTTACAACTGGGCTCAGGCTAAAGCCGAGGATAGCTTTACAAGGGTGTCGGCAGTCGAGTCTCCGAAAAGAACCGCGTATTATACACAAATTTTGCATCCCCTACGTATTGCCATCTTCTAGTTTTCTGCAGAATGTAAGGCAAGTATCGGAAGACGACTGCTTCTGCTTGGTCGGAGAAAAGGGGCAGTTCAACTCCACCGAGCACGTACCTCGTAGGCGGGTTACTTTTATACGACGAACGGAACCCCTAGCTTGGTTTATGGGGAGTAGCCACAAAGTAGGCTAGACCCAAAGAATATCCAGGTACGTTGAATGGCGGCAGTATCCCCAAGAACCTTTACGATGTCCCACAGCCTGAGGTCAGCAATAAACAATGGCGGAGAAACCCAAAGGAACCTAGGTAGATCGTTTACTTATTCGGTGAATAGCATCCGTCAAAGGTGCAAGCCTAGTGGGACCCGCTAAGGACCGCTTGCCTAAGATATAAGCTGCGACCTGCGTGTAAACATTGTTCTCTTTCTTGCGATAATGTTGCTATCCAGTGAAGAGCGCTGCCAGGTGCACCCTAGGTGATAAGCTTGTGTAATAAACACAAGTGGGGTGCCGTGGCAAATGCCGTTAAGAATTCTAAGAAAAGCAGGTCCATTACGTAGGCTTTGTTTACTGTCCCAGCTTAAGCTTCAAGAGCAACCAACGAATCCGTTGGACACGAATACCTCTTCCGTGAGTTGAGCTGTGCACAGCTAAACGGATCACATCCATTTAAGAGCCCTTCCGACTAACCTCACGCCAGCTTCCCAAGCGGTTGCCCTGAAACTTGCTGGCCACTAAGCATACGACTTCCGTCGCCATTTTGAAGATAGGACAGTTTCACCCTCTTTCCATACAGAAAGTAAAGCACAGCTGTTAAAAGTTTTCGGAAATACAAATGGCAGCGATCCACGTTGTTTAGCCGCAAATGTGTTGAGAAGCTTAGGGTGAATTGACTCATGTCCAGCTGCTTTAGAAAGGCAAAATTCTTGTAGCATCTCGAGGGTTTACATATTCACCACAGCGATTTCAGTTGAATAATAATGCGCTGAGCGTCTAGAAACAAGTTCAACGCCTTAAGGCGGCCTTACGTAGAAAGGTCCGGTATAATGCTCTCCATGTACACAAACCATGTCAGACCACGTATAAGCCTGAGCACCATAAGATAAGCTAACCTTTATACTCGGGTCTTTACGAAGCAGGCCAAAAAATGGCATGATCAGTCAACCAGCAGCAAAGCTGGTATTGTTAAAGCTAAACCAAAGCTCTTATTAAGAAAAGCGACGAATTTCTTTGAATTTTCCAAAGCTCCGTTAGCTGATCCCTTTTCGTACAACAATCCGGCATTCCACAAGTGTTGTTTGCATTTATTTACCGCCCCACGGCATCTACCATTGGTGTTTGTTAATGCAGTGGCTCGGTACGTTCTCTAGCACTTAGCGCGCTTCCAGAGCAGGTCTCGGTCACGATTCCTGAGCATGGGGGTCGTGCTTGTGTCTGGTTTCTCCCTGCAAGCGGAGTGCAAAAAGCAAACACCCCACGAGATACGATAAATATCGTGGACTGCCGGAACTGCATCACGCTACCGAGGTCTAAATGGTATACGTCCTTTAAAGTGTTTCCTTCATTGCAACTTACATTTTTATTTACGTTTAATTCTTGTGTTAGTTTTTGCTGCGACGCTGTTTTATTGCATGATAGCTTTAAGAGGCTTTAGTTTATTGCATGCAAAGCAAAAGCACAAAGGTATAAGGTTTGTAACTATCCTAAAGTGGCGAAGCTTTTTATTAGGCGCGTATATCAGCAGACACAGGAGGTCGGATTTAGCCGACTGGATTCGAGTGGCTACAAAAGACGTGGACTTATGAAGCGAGACGAAAGCGTACGTTTGCGCAGTAACTTACAGAGCAACTAATTGTCGAACCAGGTTCAGGCTAACTTGGCCACAGTGTAAGGGGCTTAAAACAAGAAAGGATAATGTACGACTGTTCAGCAACGAAATTGTAAATAATAGATCGCTGTTGGCATTTGCGGCGTACAAACTTTGTTTAGCTATGCTTCAGGTCAGCCTTGCCGTAATTACACAATGCATGATGTTAAAAGAAAAATTCAAATATTGTATCGTAATACATAGATAAGACATACGAACGAAATACGAAACATATGAAAACTAACGACTAACTCAGACGGCTCACTACCTGCTGACGTAGTAAAACGACAAATAATTAAATAACTTGTATTCTCGGTTAAATAAGCTGCGTCAATAATAGCATGATCAGGGTAATGGCACAAAAATTCATCAAGGAATGTGCAGAATATAATTTCCAAATAGGTGAACCTATAAATGTGCATACGCAGTTGGATCAATTGCTTATGTTTGTAAAGGTGTTACTGTTCTTTTGAATAAGCTCATTTTTGTCTCCGGTCTCTGTATAAGTGGTTGACGTCTGTGGATTAGATAAACTTGTCAGCGCATGCTTTGGCACTGACTTTATTTATTGGTAAATCACATCCGCCACGCCACAGGGTTGTTAAGCAGACATTTGTGGTAGCTTGTAAGGAAAAGCCTTGCGAGGCAAAAACCCACCACTTCCTGGATTACTACTGACGAATTATTTGCTGGGACGGGTTAAAACTGAACCACACAGCTGGCAGCACGGGGAGATTGTTCGGCTAGCTAGGCAGCGTAAAGCTGGAGATTGCGTTGGGAAGAAAACACCATCAGCATTGTAAGGGATATAGAATCCCATGCATAAGCGCCACTGTGGCAGGCTCCTTGCCATGTCCATAATTGTATCCAACCAGGCGTTTTCATCGTCCTTGGGCACCCCGGCCAGCAAGTCAGGACGCACCGATGGTCGCCAAATTCGGAGTGCGGGATTCATTCTTTTTGACTGCTGTCACTTGGCCTAACTACTGCTTCTATCCACACCCAAAAAGCGAAAACAACGTACTTTTTGTGATACGCGGCCCAGCCACCCGGAGACTAGTGTGGGATATACCGGTGCTTAGCGGTTCGCTAACTCTTTTTGTGTGTGCTAAATACACAATGCCTTACTCGCTCAGTGCGCTTGTAGGTATCCCACGGCTCATGAGCTAAGCTGCGGAGGCCGCGTTCTCCAAGCGTGACTAGCCTCTTTATGTATATCGGCTTGTTCTGTCAAGTTTTCCAACCATACATTAGGGTTAAACGGGCAGTTGGACTGTAAACTTTGCCCTTTATGCCAAGCCTAATGACCCCCTGGAGCTACAGGTAGCTGTGAGTAGCAAACCCGCCTCGAGCTCTCGAATGCGGTGCGCGGCTTCACATTCCATTCTACTGTAACTAATATAACAACCTAGATACCCGATTTTTGGAGTTCAACCCAACTGAGCGTCAGCGCAAGGTGCGGTCCCTCTCAAGCTTGAAGAAGGGCTTTGCACTTTGCAAGGGAAAGGTTGGCCAGAAAAGACTAAGGGCTAATGCTAAGTTGTCCAGTGCTACTTAGCAGTGTGAAACCGATCTGCTCCAAGTCAATTGGCTGTTCAACTGTAGTAGTTTTACGTCTTGCAGTTAGTGTCCAGTTAAGGCAGTTTTTAGGTACCCTACCGTGGGAAAGCTGCCAGGGTAAGGGAACAGCAGGCATCCTTGTGGCGCATCAATACAGATAAGTAAGAGCTGCGGAAGTTACCGTAGGCCCACACATTCTGAAACATACTATTAAAGCGATGGGATAGTGTTAGCATATCTTTGGCCTTATTTTTAATAAGTGGACAATCCCAAAGCTCGCGTCGATGATCTGAATCAGAGAAAAAGTTTACCTCCAAGTACATGAGTACGTTGACCAACCGATAACTGCGGCTGTGCTCCAACAATGGACAATGTAAAGGTGTGCTTAATAATGCTGCCACAACGTCGAAACCGGGAGTGCTGCTTGCGAACCTGACTTTAACGTGCACCAGAAAGTCTAAGAAGAACGACAGAGACGAGCTTCTTAGAGGTAATTATGATCAGACGGATCCCACTGTTATTACCAAAGAAAGAACGCAATTCCTTTGAAAACAGAGACCATGGTCAAACGGTTTCAGTCTGCTGGGAGAGCTTACTTGTTTCACAGCTTCACAAGCAGGTTGTGCAGAGCGCCTAAAAGAGTAGTTCACCGAAGTAAAAGAAACCATGAGGGATTCTATCTGCGCCTGTAGCCCGTTAGTTTCAGTTGTCTGAGCTCGTGTTTGGCTATCATGTTCCATAAGCGCGTTGGCATTAAGCTTAACTTCGCCAGCCAAACAAACAGAGTAGCAGATCCGTCGGGCAAGAGTAAACATCGTTTCCACCTGCGCGTTTTGTGCATCAGTGAAAAACTGGTGAAGTGCTGACCGTGGTCAGGCGTGGTCGGCTTGCGGTATACTGATTGCTCAGTGAGCTTATTATTCCGGCGACTGATGATAACCTCAAGACATAGCGGAGAGGCATTCAACTAATTCACAAGTAAGTCGCAAGTTGGTCTACTACACAAACGACGATGCCATCCGCATGCCAGCTGCAACAAGGCAGCTGGCAAACCATACTATTAAACTTCCACCGTGTCAACATGGAAAATTTGGTAAGTACCAGGGCTAAAGGATTACGCAAAGCCCCACCAAACATTGACTGGAACCAGCAAGCGAAATTTTAAGGTTTTAGCCTAGGGACTGTCTTAACAAGGTTGTCGGTATTGCTAAGCAAACGGACTCTTCCAGCGGTTGACAAATCTAATCAACTGTCCCGAACAAAAAACATTTATAAACGTCTGCGCGTCCCGTGAGCTTAACGTACTGGAAAATACCACACAAAACTTTTCTCGAGATGCTCAGTACGTTACAACAAGTTAAGCAGTAACTTTGCTTATTTTATAAATTCCAGGAGTCTAAAGTTAGCCGTATGCCTCGAAAAGAAAGGCATACTGAGTTACTAACGAATAAGACCAGCAGACACCGAGCAACATTACAGGACGTCCACAAAGAATGCATGCGTGGCGAACAAGAGCGACAACACGGAACCAACTTTCACGAATGTATTGGTTTAGATAAATACAATAAATGACAATAAAAGAAGCGAAAGCTAAAGCAGGGGATTATGGTCGAAAATACGTACGTACTTTACTTTGCGCTACTAAACTTTTCTTCATAACTTGAGTTAAGATAAACGCACGACACCTGCTATTTGAGGTGACCAGCTGGTTTAGAGAAATGAAAGGGTTGCACGTCCTAAATGTGCACGTTTTGTGTGGCTGAGGTTTTGGCAACTGCACTTTAGTCACTCCTCGTTTCGGTAGGTGAAGTGCCCTGCAGCCTAGCTTGCTAAGCAACACAAGTTTCGGGAGCAGGCTGAGGCGACTAGAAGCCTATGTAGACTGGTTTTAGATGAGCTATACCGACAGGATTTTTAGAACCACTTCTGGGTAATACGAAACACGTCCCATTTCGGGCGATGACATTTGACTGGCCTTCGTATGGCAGGCTGAACTATGTAAACCGCATCAATGCACAGGATGACGACGAGTCTTGTATAACCGGGCGAAAAGTGTTGGCTTTGCAAGTTAAATCTAGGTGGCTGTATTGAACGTGAAGCAATCTCGTATTCAGTAGACCTTTTGTGACAGGATTTATTATTTTTGTTCATTATGCCAGTTCACTTCTTTAGCTGCTTGTAATTACCAAGCCCTTGCTCCTCTGGTTAGTCACGCAGCATGCGGCTGTCTGCGGCGTACGTGCCATCCATCTTCTGTATCTTCTGTCTACCCATATTCTCTACTTCCGTAATTGTAATGTCCCTGACTTGCCACTTCTTGCGATTAGCTTCTGAGTAGCACCCTACCATTTGTGGCCCCTACTGAGAGCATGCTTGTGTTACCGCCCGTAGCCTAGAGTTAACGTGCTTGGCTCGTAACCATGCGGCGCGAGTTCGAATCTGCATAGGAGTGTTCATCCTTGCGTTATACTCAGCCGTCGTGTGACTAGTGGTGGTCGCACGTCAGCGAATTGCCGATATGGCGTACAACTGGCACATTCTATATTGTTAGCTGTCACCGCAGAAATCGATTTCGGTGCGCCCGTACCCCTTCTATTTTGTATTGCGTTGCTGCAAATGGCACGTTGTGTTATGCTATGGCTCCCTCACGTACTAACACGTTCGACTCTTCCAATGGTGTCACATCGAGGTCTGTTTCTGTACCCTATTTTATTACAGACTTTTTTGTTGTGTCCTGCTAAACTGTGAGCTTTTGTGTCGTAATATTATTCCCGACCATTCTAAGGGTAGTCAATCGTTGGGTAACCTTCCTACTTACTTTACGTTATTACCTAGGGAAACGTTTGAGCACAAAAGCGGGGCTCTCTTATACGGGTTGTGCAGAATCCCGTGACTCAACTCAAACAATTTGCGAGTAGACGAATAAAAGAGTGTGTTATGGTTTTCGGCTAGGATAGGGGTTAGCATTCGCCCACCGCGCAACAGGTTAGCGTGGCGATAGCACAGCTTCCTAATGAAGTAGAATACATACCGCCATCTTTCCATATCAGCCGAATTTCAATAACGCGTTACAGTTGCCAAACATTTCGTGCAGGTGTCATTCGGCCCTTTCTCGGACCTATTCTACGGTACTTGCTAAACTAGTGACAGTACACAGCGCTCTAAATCCTCAACTCACACGTCATGACGAAGGCTATTACGAATGCTTTTGAGACAGTGGAACACCGCACAGGCGTTTCAATGCTTCGTCCACAACGTCATACATGGACAAGACTTGGAATACCCCTAACTCGACGACTTTCTAGTTACCTGTTCATTCGACGAAGAGGCGTACGCCCATCTTCAATTAAGCTTTCAAAGTTAACACAAGGTGGCGTCACTGTTGACCCAAATTAGTTAAGACTTGACAAGTCTAAAGTATAATCACTAGGCCACCTCATCCCATCGTCTGGTATCGCGGTCCTTGCGGACAAGCTACAGGCCATTTAAGTTTTCTAGGCTCTGGCTTCATTTACACCACTCCATCGATGTTGTGGTCTAGTCAGTTACCATCGGCGCTACGTTTCCCGCTGCGCCCAAATTATACAGCCCCTAACTAATCCTAGTGGACACTAGCGTAAGGTTGCCTTCCCCTTTACAGCAAACACTGCTTGCGCCAACTTCAATTATGCTACTCTCAACATAGCTCTTCCAGCTCACTCCAAAGCATCTGCTTCTTCTCTTACAACTGACGCTTTAGAACTTGCAGCGTTATCTGCTCAACAACGGCACGCCGCTCGGCATGGGCATGCGCACGGTTGCTTCTCCAAACGCCTGCAACTAGCAGAATCCCACCACAGCATGTTGGTAGATAACTGCTTCATAGCTGCTTATGTGTCCGTCACTTCCGACCCATGGTTTACACTGATTAAAAGCTACCTATTTGCGCCAATTTATTTTCTGACAAATATTAACCACGGGAGCCAACTAAACTTTGTAACGCAAGTTGCTGTGGTTATACACCGTGTCGCTAATGTCGCCAAACCCATCGCTCCTAATAGCACGCATCGCTACCACTCTTTACACTTTACTTACTGTCGACTACACTGCCATGACGTCGGCTCCGGCCCAAGAGAAGGACCACCATCGCACCCTAAATTATAATGCTTTGCATGTGCAACCACTTCCTTGCAAAACTATCGACGGAGCCATTCTTCGTGACACATCCCAAGGTTGTACCAGACCTTACGTGTCCACCTATTTAGGCGCGCAGTATTGGTCGCTATCCGCTCAATGTCTGATCCTAGTATTCTAACATCTTTAAAACTAGTCACCGAGCTTTTTGCTTGGCAGAGAGTAAAATATAATATTCATAAATGGGCCCGAGCTTGTCTTCACTTCAGCGCTCAAGGTTATAGCAGTACACCCGTAGCTCCCTTGGCTCATTCCCTGTGCCAACTTCTCGGTTCTCAGAAGTAAACTTATAACGCTTTCTCTTCTCTCGAAGCCCTATACGTACTCACATGTCTCGACCGCTTCAACCGATGTTCCGAAGCCAACTCTGTACCAGAGTGCACTGCGGAAACCGTCGTCCGTGCCTTCTTGGAACGTTGTGTGTCCCACTACGGATGTTTCTACATCACCAGGATCGACCGCAGCACGCCTTCCAAAGCTCGGCACTTTGATACTTTCCATAGCTTTTTAGGCTTCTGCCGGACCCGCAATATGATCTACCGGTCAAGTCGATCGCTTACACCGATGGCTTGGGGCATCACTCTATGCCAGTTCCAAGCATGACTGGAGCGAAAGCATTTCGCTAGTGCTAATATATATCAGTAGCAGCAGCAAAGCTGAGCTGCGGTGAGAACAAGAACTGCTGGTCTACGGAAAAGTTTAAGTGACAGAATAGAGTATTTTGCCCCACCGCCATCGTGTATAATGTCGTCAAAATTCGTAGTCACGCTTTCACAAGCCTTGCATTCACTGCACCCGGCCTTGCTAGTGAGCGGACCAGAGATGTGCAAATGCACACTGGACTCTCTAGCTCATTCACGTTTTCGTCCGCACCAACGCAACACGTCGTCCTAGTTAGCCTCCTATAATTATCCCTTCAGGTTTCTTCACTTAACTCCTAATCAATATAAATTAGACCAGAATTGTCACACAGTAACGGTGTCCATCAATCGGTTTCATGTTCTGTCTTTTGAAGACACAGTTACTCTTACCTGGCACGGCAGCCCACGTTAACGACCCGCATCAGGCACATTAGACGTCCGTTGGTTCCAAACCACCACCACCCCACCCCTAACTACAAGAAGGAATGTTAAGCAACAGGTCCGATTTTCGAATTCCTTTACGTTTACTGGTTTCCTTGAGTTACGCACATTTCATCTTTTGTTATCAACGTGTTTTAGTTACAAAGCTTTCGCAAAACGGCAAAAGTACCAGGACCCTTGTAAAAATCATAACACCAGCGTTTTTGCTTGTATGCTTGCCTTTTTTCCTTATGACACCACGCCGTAAGTTACGACCACGTCCCGTCTAGCTCCGGTTTTGCTTTCGAGTGCTCAAGTGTACTGAGATGCAGCGGCTTCCCTTAGCATATCTGCCCAATGCCTCCGGCACAACCATCCTGGAACCAAGCGACCGCCACACACCACTACTTGAACAAGAAACAAGCAGTTATGAAGGGTAAACTAGCGGTTGCCTGAAATTCCAGCTTGATGGTGAGGTAAAATAAGCGTTATTAAAAGATAAGTGAGTTGCATGTTTGAGCGTTTTTCCAGCAGATACTGCTGTATAATAGTAGCGTAATTTGGAGTCGAAGGTGAACGACGGTGGAGTATGTGGGCAGTTGTACTTGAGGTACTCCGTGAGAAAAGTAGGAACGAGAGTACTCATATCTGTACCGCTTCATAAGGTTCAGGTAACAGGTTACTCCGGTTTAAATGGTTAGGTAACATATTCCGTAGTTCAAAAGTTTTGGAATGAAGTGTCAGGCGCCAAGGGCCATTTTTAATTATTTTTAAAATGACCATTCTAGGCGAGGGAACAACTAGGTTTGGAAGAGAGTGTTAGGGTTGGCAAAACCAAAGAGAAACATAATTCCGCGGGCATTCCAGGTAACTACAATGAGCACACATTTGCAAAGGGGCACTTCTGAGATGTGTGTAATGGCTGAGTCTCAGCAAGTGAAGGTATGCGAGATTAGGGTCACTCAATGTTTAGCAGAGTAATAAGAGACCGCCGTGCAGCCTTCGGTAGCGGCCACTGTAAACCATTAGTGACAGCAAGCTTTGTTGGTAGGTCAGATTTCGAAGGCCCCTGACGTTTCTGTAGCACTGCGTTGTGGTATTGCTAACACCGTTAAGCCACGCTACAAGCAGGGTTGCTTGGCTTGGATGGCGTATCCAAGGGGAGGGCGCGCAACTAGGTCGACTATCCGGAATGCGTTCCTCAGCAAGCCGAGGTGCTGGTTGGCTCTTTGCAGCTGACTCTGACTGCTATAAACAGTTAAGGTTACTTTGAAGGTGCACGCCAACTTCGCATTCTTAAAATCTTTTGTAATAGACGTGACCTATGTCTATGCAAGCAGTCATGCCTATTGCGCAAAAAACAGCGTGGCCTTTTCAAATTGCACGGTATTGTGTATAGCATTGAAAGTTTTGAAACCGTGTTGAGACCACGCTGGAGCATTTCGTGGTCCTTTGCTAATTGAGTGCTTGCCACAACTTGTTATCATCTGCGCGGAAAAGGAAATCGGAAGTAGTTTTCTCTCAAAGCCGTCTAGGGAACTCAAGAATAGACGGAGCCCGAGCACTGAGCCTTGTAGTACGCCGCACTCCAACACGGTTGCGTCAAACAGGAATTCTCCTTCTCTCACTTTCCAAAGAGGTTCGTGCAGGAACTTGCCTATGAACACAGCATTGGGTCACCAACATCATAGAGCTAAGGTTTCTAAAAAATAAGTCGGTGGTCTAAGCAAGCAAACACTTTTGAGAATTCCTGGTAAAGGAAATCGAATCCTGCTCCATCATCCATCGTTTCAGTTCAGCTATTGTATGTAATTAGCAGGTTCATATTGCGAAAGTGCTTTTGTCGGAAGCCACGTTGCTCCGGTGCACACATGTTGTGATTTTCCAGATTTTGCTTAAGTGCAGCAGCAGTGGTAGACACCATAACCTTAGAACGCACAGAGAGTAACATGATAAGACGGTAATTAGTTGGGACAGTGCCACTACCTACCTTATGAATAGGAGTGAATATCACACCCTTCCGTATTGCTTGAATATTGTTCAACTGCAAATAACACTGAAAGAATATAGCAAGAGGTCCCGCCAGCACACCAGCTGCTGCGTGTAAAGCCACCGGGTGAAGGTTAATGAAAACAGGAGAACTGTTGATACGCGAGGACAAGATTATTTTTGACATACTTTCTGTAATAATAGTACTATTGCATATGGCTGATAGTGGGACAATGGAAACTGGGATAACTTGTGTGACAACTGCTTGCATGGTCAGCAAGCTCCTAGGAACCGTTCCCAGTGGACGACGTCCAGGATCCTTCGTGGACCGGCTTCGGCACCCCCGTGGAATGGGGTGCAATGTGGGGAGTAACATGTTCTAGACGTACTGTCGGATCTGCAGCATGCGAAACGTCCTGTGGTTATTTATGCTAAAATATCCGGCTATTCGTAGTCCGACCAACTACCCCCGAAGGCCCACCCATGATGCAGACGGGTTTACGCTCAATTAATAGCTAACAAATAATCAATAAGCCAGGTCCCAGCAAACTTCCCCTGCACCCCCTGTCCCCTTGCTCGCATTACAATTTCTACCCTTCGCTCAAAACTTGTCTCCTACCTTGATGTCTCTATCAAAGGCTTTCTTTATCCAACCTTCTAGGGGTGACAACTACAGGGAACATAGGTGTTTCACGCATTCAATATTTTGAGCCGGTGGGTTGTATTATTGTTTATATCTTCTAACCGTCTATTTACTTAAATCATCGTACTTACCGATCACTTACTCACCTGGTTCGCCTCGCTGCATACCGCTGCATCCTACTGCTTAACACTATCCCTTCCTTTGTATGCTTTGTCAATCCACTTTGGGTACAGACTATGTAACTGTTCTCCCTTCTTCCGTACTCTGCATGTCTCTTATTTGTCACTTGTTGTGATTAGCATATGAGTAGCACCCCACACGACTTTGGACGGATGGCACTGAACGAATGCTATAGCGCCGTTATTTGCTGTTCGCCTTACGCTCGTCATCTCTTTCTGGTAACATCTAGTCATCGTAGGCTCCGTGCATCTCTGCGCATATCCGGAGATTGCTATGAGCCACTCGTTATCACTAACCTGTATTCGGTTATACTTTGTGTCACAACTCAGCAGGTTTGTTGTCTTGTTCTGTAACCCAATAGGTAACTTCTAGTACTCAAAAACTTTTACTCAAATGGCTACGACCGCCCACTTACGCTCTATTTTCTAGCGCCAGTATCTCTGTTTACCAGCAATGAGTTGTCATACGCTCCGCGCATCTCTTCGCATATCCGGAGTTTGCTAAGAGTCACTCCTTAGGTGCAACATTTATTTTCTTGGACTTCGCACCACAACTCAACTGGTTTGGTGACCTATTCTGTGACACTGTAGGTATCCACTAGTAACTGAAGACTTAATCGGAGTACCACTGCAGGTTACTTATCGCTATCTCCTAACGCCGTTAGCTGTCGTTCGCCCTACGCTAGTCACCTTGTTTGGCGGCAGCAGCTAGTCGTTGTAGGCTCCATGCACCTCCGTAGCTTGGAAGGAGCCACTCTTTGCTACCCTAACCATTATTTTCCTAGCACGGCTGTCTTTCTGTTCTTCGCTCGCTTGTTGATTAATTCTTTGACACTGCAAGTATCCAGTAGTGACCAAAGGTCTTCGTGGAATGGCTACCTCTGGCCACTGACACTTTCCACTTTCTATCGCTGGTCTTAACTTCGTCGCCGCAGCTTGGCTACTGCCATTCGTCGTGGGTTTCGTGCTTTGTAACACGTATCTGAAGTCTGCTTGCAGCCACTTCTTATTTCCAACCGATATGTTCTTTGTCTGTTTGCATCAAATCTCAGCTGGTATGGTGACTTATCCTGTGACACCTGGGTATCCCCTAGTAATTGAAGTGTTAATCCGAATGCTATTGCTGGCCACGGATACGCCTTTCTCAAGCGCCATTATATGTGATTTTTTTAATATTTGTCACCTTCGTTTATCTACTGTGTGTCATTGTACGTTCCCTGCATCTCTGCGTACATCCGGAGCTGGCTAGCGCGACATATTATCTCACCAACCTTGTTTGTATCATCTACCTTTTTGATATATTCTGTGCAATTGCGTATCCCCTTTTGATCAGACGTCTTCTTTGAATGGCTACATTTATCCAGTAATGCGCACTCCTAGCGCACTTATCTGTAGTTCGCCTCACTTTTAGTACCTCCTTTGGAAGCAGAGAGGGGTCCTAGGCTCCAAGCATCTCTGTGCCTATCCGGAGCTTGCTAGTAGCAGCTCCGTTTCGCCTTAACCTTTAGTGTACCGGAAAGCAAGCTCTTTCAGTATTATGCAACGTCGGATGTTACAGTTGTTTTAACATTGAAAACGTCCATTTATTTTACTGCTACACTTCTATTGACACAAATCTTTTTGGTGAGTACCTTGCTCCACCGTTCTTCCACCTGGTTACTTCACTTCCTATTTTTGCAGCGTGCACAACATACGTTGGATTCAGCCGTCTCCAACTTCTATAATGTACCGTAATTGACACGTCCCTGACGTATCATCGGGCACCGACTAGTATCTTAGGTTCCACCAAACAGTTGGTGATTCGGTTAAGAACACGCCGTCCGCCAGTTTGAATTTTCTTTTTGGTGGGATCGCTCCAGTGATTTTGATTCACTACTCTCTATCGTTTCGTTTTCTCAATTGCCGCATTTACTTATAACATTCAGGCGATGGATAGTCCTGCTGATAAGTCCACTACGTACTTGGTTATTGCCGTAGAGTTACCCACCACCCCATGTTGGGAGAAGGACCCGTTTTTATGCTTTGCGATTTCATAATACACTATTTACAGTTGTAACAATTCCTCAGATAATGCTAAACATCATAGACTTATCTCTTAAATTCCACAAAATGTATCCCCAAGGTTAAAATAGTCATAGCTTTCCCTCCCCAGGGGCGAAAGATGCGACTATAAAGCAGACAACCATAAAACGAATCACGCCGTTTGAGAAGGTCCGACTGCAGCGTGTTTAGGATCTGCAGCTAAGGGAACCGGATGGCTTCACCCTTGATGCGACCGATGCGACAGCTCTAGACACATCCAACCTTTACGCAAGAATTCTCCGCGAGCTGCGGATGAAACGCTCCCGGAAAAACACAGGCCATCCTTGCCTCGGCAGGCGCCCTGACTCACGTAGCAGTTGCAGAACTGGCGGACCACGTCATCAAGCGACATCAGCCAACGAATGAATCTAGAGCATTCACTCTACTTAGCACCGCCGGAGCCCCAGAGACATTCGCGACTAGTGAGTCATCAGCAATCGACGCTTTATCATCACAAATAGAGCCACTACAACGCCGAGTCGTTTTGTCTGCCAAGCATATATCAAGGCGGCATGAGCTAAGTCTAACTGAATCACACAGGAGAAATGTAGGATCAGTTATCACGTATTGGCCTGAAAAATGCATACATTTCTTAGCTAAATCTACGGATTTTATCGCTAAGAGCCGAATTTCTATATTTATAAGCCCATGTCTTCAACACCTGTGAGCTAGAGGAACCTCTCACTAATAATAAAGAACCGAATATTACAACATTTAGCAAAATGCTTCGAGGCGTGACAACCATTTGTCTGCATTGGTGGGGAGTGGCGACCCTACTTCTGGGACTGGGCTTGCTCCAACAATAGGGAGTAGTTTGTCTAATATGCTGCCGCACACGATTGCGCAGCACCCTGGTTAATTTCGAAACCTTTCTCTTCAGTTTCAAGTGCGGAAGCAAGTGCCAGCGGTGTTCATACAGGTGGCAATGCTAACTAGAACGGTAATGTCGCACCAGCTATTTCCTTATTGGTTTTCTTAGCAAGAACAGTTTTAGGACCCTGAGCAAAACGTGATAAGATAAAGCAAAAGTTGGAGGGTAAATAACAAAATGGCGAGGGCTGGTTGGTAAACCACCAGTGCACATAAGACATGGTAGTCATTGGTGCCAGGTAAAAAAATAACACACGGGCTGCCGCGGTAATGCGAAGTGGTGGTCAAAACTTTCTGGATGTCCTGCCAGTCAGTGTAACAGAGGCCTCTTTGTCGCTGGTTAGCTTTCGTGCCAGTGAAATGGAATTTGCTGATGCGAAACTTTCACTAGCAAAAGCGGTTGAAGAAGCGGAGCTGATTTTCATGATGCCTGTCTACTATTGTTCCCAATAGCGATAGGCATATATACAACAGATAAAGCTAGGTATATGAGTCCAAGTCTGATCCATAGGCCTGTAACTTTTAAAGTGCTCTCGTTATTAACAAGAGGAAAGATACATGTTACTCTGCAGTGGGCACACCGACTGTATTTGGAAAAGGCGGATTAAAGAAGCTAATAATGAAGCTTGATGAAAACGCATCAATTAAGGCCAATTAGTAACTTACGTCTACTTAGTTACATAGAAATACATCTGAAGCTGGTATTTAAACCACGTTTTGGACCATCCTAATGCTAAGCTCAGGTGTATGGACGGCAAAAATAGCATACTAAATATTATACAGGGCTTAGACCTAGTAGGGTGCGCTTACCAGGGGTACTTCATAGTTTATAAGCCTAATAATTTTTCCACGAACCCAGTGGTCTAAGAATTTGCAAAGGGCTAAAATGTAAAACTGAAGACAAAGTATATAATTGTAGATAAGAAGTAAGCGTTAATTTTGCCTGCTGGGATGGCTTGGTTATTGCCCTCCAATATCCTTTATAAGGAGTATCTACGGATTGGCAAATCAGCCAGTTAATAGGCTGGGCTGTACCGCTTTTGCGTGTTTTTAAAGCTTGATAAGGTAGCTATTAAAAAGATAAGCTGGAGGGGTTTAAATACCCGTTGGTTTATGCAGCCTTTGGACCAAGGTGTCAGTACGGGAACCCAAGCCATTCAGGAACTAAACAGAAATGGTTATATACCTTTGCATTCAAATTCTAATCTCATCAACTGTAAGGTGCGGGCGACTGATCCGCAGGAGATCCTCCGGATGTTGTTGTTGCGGTAATGGATAGGAGGAAAACATGGTGGTGGTGGCAGAGACAGTACTATTATCCTTTACAAACTGCTTTTGTGGTGGCTTTTACTCTCCCCATACTGCAGTCTTAAGACGGAATTGTCCGTAAGAGAACTAAAGTACGCTAAGAAGAGATCGTTAAATACTGAAGTCATCTTGTACGGATTCTTTAGTTTAAAATCTAGAAAATTAGTGAGACGGATACCGCTAAACTCTCTTGGGGGGCAAGAGGGTAACGACACCTAATATAGATGAGTTGTAAGCTCAAGTTGTTTAGATGTTATTCACTGTAACGTTTGCGTCGTCAAGCCATATATGGGTCAGGTTCAAAGTAGTGGTCTCGCGAATCGCAGATATTGCAGTTGCGTTGTATATTGCCAATACACAGGAACCTTTGTGTTTTCGTCTTGAATGCCTGCAAGGTTAGGATTGCTCTTAGCCTTGAAGGCATCCTCTTCCATAAGTTCACGTATAAAACAAATAAGAAAGGAAATCGAAGTCTCTTTTTTCCCTAAGCTTGGTACTGGAATGACCGCGATCGCACAACGCTGGCAAAGTTAAGGCGCTTCCGGCTCGCTGGATCAAGATTCCGAAGAATATGTGCCTTAGCGTCACACAGTCTAGTCATCCGAAACATTATTGGCTTAGGACTGGCCTTACCGACAATCTTTACTCGCACGGGTCGGTCTTTATCAACGGTGTTTTGCCAAGGGGGCTGACCCGCTTCACATTCACTCTGTCCGCCCAGAAATTAAGGCGCCTAAAATCCAGCCACTGTAGAACCGATAAGTTACGATCCAAACTTGCCAGCGGTCTTGGAGCATGGAATCCAGGCGCGTGCACACCATCCAATTATTAGAGGTGGTTACTGCGGGTTAAAGGTGGACTAAGCTTTGGTTGCAATTGCCCGTTGTCGGCCAGCAGTAGGAAGCTTTCCTTGGTTACACGGCTTCTGTCAATGGTTTCTTCATGGCCCGCTTGCATTGGATATTTCACTGCGTCAGTAAAGATAGCAGAGGGCAGTCATTGGACCATTAACCTTAGTTCGCATCGCGTCTTTGGAAACTTTAGGATGACAAGATAATGATTTGTCAGAGGGTTGATTAGGCGCAATCCCGGGATGAACCTTATGTGGGCTCTTGGCTAATGTGCGGACGGTATGTATTGGTTTCCTCATGATACAGGTAAGCGGTCGTGATCTTTCTTGGTAGACGTTTTACGTTGCTCAGGCTTTTCCGGACTGCGACCTTTGTTGCATAAAACTAGGACGAAACCATGTTAAATGAAGCGCAAAAGACGAGTGGGATAGACATGGAACCGAGCACCTAAATATGAAATATATCACAATAAGCTGAACAGGTGGGGAAGTTGGCGTGTTTCTGACAATTTTCGTGCAGGAAGCCTAATATGCTGTTTTCGACCTCCTGAAACAATGAGGCTAACTTGGCTTACATTAGTAAAGATTAATGCGCAAAATGGAACTAAGAAATCTGTTTGCGGATGCTACAACAATTTCGATACAGAACTTTTGGGTTCAGATAGCAAAATGAATGATTCCGAACGTTTTCTACACCACTTTCAACAGGCCATCAAATCCAAAAAGTATAGTAGCGCAAGTGAAACCGCACAATCTGTTGCAGAAGATATAATGTTTATTTCTGTAAAATTACCCTTTGTATCAAAGCGTAACGTTTTCATGACGAAGCAACCGGTATAACTAGCATTGGGCCTATCGCTAACAAAGCTTGCACCGGTAAACGCTTGCCCACTCGCGTTGCTGAATGCACGTGTTTTCGCTCCGTTCTTTCGTGCTGGTATTCAGCTTATAGAAGAATCATCGGTTTATATATGCTTACAATGCGGTCATCAGCTTTCGATTATCAGTCGCTTACAGCCCGCTTACAGTCTGCCCTCGAACCAGCTCAGCAGAACCTATTACATGATCCGGACAGCACAATCACGAAAAAGGCGACCAGATTCCGCTACTCGTAGCCTCTGTCAGTCGATTGAGTACGGTTAATAGCGACGTTGCTTTTAACTGCTAAAACTCATAAGCTCTTTCTTGATGGGCGGCAATGTCATTTAGATTGATTACTTGGTGCAAAGCAGCGGGTAGACCAATGTAATACAGCGTAAGCCACAGCATTTTGAACTGCATAAATTTGCCGAAGTTCCCTGGCGAACTGTATTTGTAAACAACTTTACGAGTTTCGCTGGGTTAAAAGAGAGCAGAGGAATAACGAATGGTGGAAGTGGGTGAAGTTCATATGTGCATTTGGTAAAATATGTCAATAAAACAAATAACGATAGGGCTTAACAATCTCTAAGGCATCTTGGTAGAAAATTCTGTAACGTGTGTAAGCTTTAAAGAGGTGAGAGGTACCGTTTGAAAACTATGGCTGCCTATAGGAGCAAAAATAACGTGTTGTGATGCATCGGTTTATAGTATGATGTATGTGTGAACATAAATTCACCAGTAACTATGACCACACCAGTGGGATAGCGCCTGCTTATTTCCATCTAATGCGGCAATGGCTTCCGCATTTATTTCAAACTTGCGAGAAATCTTAAAGCGACGCTGGCAATGGCTGAAGGAGGTTATAGCATTTTTGATATGAAGCGGCTGTAATAGTTAACCATGCAAAGCAAGCTGTGAACTTTTACTTGACTTATGCTTCAGCTAGTCTTAAAATTTATGATTTTCAGGAGGCGGGCGTATACCGTCCGGATATATCGGTCGACAAAATAGTAACAACCGAGTGGCAGAAGGGGCACTTAGTCGCGTTTATTTTTGCCAAATTGCGCTAGCGGCTTGACGATTAAGTGATGTTAAGAAGTGTGTTCTTCACGACTCGATCTGTCTTCAACTATAACGTCAGATTATGCGCAGAGGAGACCAAGATCTCTGAGGACTTGTTTGATAAATCGCTGAAATTCATTCGCGTCGCTTAGCAGGCGAAATTGCACACGGACGTATTCGTAGAGATCAAACGCTTTAGTTAAGTGCGTTTATGTTTGTTCTCAGAAGGGACAAGAATTAAGTAGTAGACTCCTACTAGAGCAAGTTTGGAAAGATTGAGTTGCCATGTAATCTGATGTAGCAATCGTGACCATGCCAGCCAGGGTAACTGCCATTACAATAGGGCTGTTCAATGCAAGGTTGTCACAGCCTAGTCGCCCGTACTCGCTAGACTTTGAAATACCAACTGCAGAGGAGAAGACCACGGGTTGTTAGAAGTTTGGACGACTTTTGGTCTAGCATGTGCTCGAGTTCGGCCTTGGTGGTGGCTAGTTCGTCTAGAGATAGCCGTCGAGGTTTGACAGGGACGGGAATTTCTTTCGTGTCGATATCCTGCTCAATCGCGTTTTCAAAGTCCAGAAGTTCTCTAGACGATGTGTGCGTCAAAGGTAAGTGGCCGAACAAAACAGTGTATACATTGACGGTGGTTAATGCCAGCCGCAGCCTAATCGAGCTGATGGATGTAAAAATACGAGACGTGAAAATTTTGAAAAGCTTTTTGCAGCACAGCTCCACTATCAGACCAAACTTTGTAAAGTAATCTGCATCAGTTATAAAACGATAGATGTTAGCGAGTAAATAAACAAATAGTTATTTTTTTTCTACTATGCGCGGCACACCCTTGATGACACAATCAAGTAGGTGCAAATGTAAAGGGTTAAGGTACATCTGAGTTCTAGCTCAAGTAAGAGACGTTGCAGCCTGAAGTGGGGTTGTTAGTTTTGCTAGAGGTATGCAGAGTGACCTGGATAGAATGTTTGTGGCATGTTTCCATTAAGCAAGGCTTACCATTGACCGCGGCATCCTTGTCAACCGCTAATGATCTGTTCAACAACGCTATTAACTTTGATTGTCGTAATTTCAAAACAACTAGCTACCGCACTTCGGAGTACGCTTTGCACCTCTGCGGGTATTCGGGGTTTGCTAGAAGCCACTCATTATCTTGCCAACTGTATTCTTGTAGACTGTTTGCATCACATACGTTTGCTGGATTGTTGACCTATTCGATGAAAGTGTAGGTGCAAATTATCAACCAGAATGCTTACTCCAACCATAATTATTGACCACTGAAACCCCGACCATTAGCGCCAGCTCTCCATCGTGCTATCTTCAACAACTAGTGTCCTGTTATATCTACATAATCCTGGCCGGCTTCCATTAGGCTCATCATCTTATCCTCAAATACTCATGTACTTAATAGTTAGAACGTGGCCTACCGTCCACATCCCCTAGAGTATATATAGGTATCGCCATACTGTCCCGGTATCTTGATTTCCGGCTGCAAACGATCGTGATTACTCAGCCACCTTCTGGCCTCGGGTTGAATTCTGACGCCCCAAGCTAATATCTCGTGGATTTCTTGTCGGAATCATGCTCTTCATTCGCATGTACGCGACAGCAATTTACCCAATGGTCCATGCCCTATGTTGCGTGATCAAAAACATTGGCAAAGTAATATTCGTTAGGCTTTGTACATCATTTTGTCTCAAATAAATGTTACCAATAATTAGTAGGACTTTAGTCGTCAGTTTGTTAAGGTTTGCCCCCAAGTAGTACAAGCAAATGTCTTAAAACAGGACTATCCTACTGTTTGGTACAATAATGGTACTTTTTGGTATTCACTCGGCTAGTGTTCTACTTTCCCTTCCTCCGAGATAGCGAACTTCTTAGAGATCTGGGGTTCAACTGAGGAACTGCCTCCGGCTGAGACGGGAGGAAATAACCAACAAGGATTTACCTGGGCCATGGCTTTTTACCTAAGCCAAACACCTGCACCTTACACACCTCAACCACCAATGTTTATTGAAGATAGCTGTACCCGAATTCTTTACACACCAGATAACATACATACTCCGAGAAAGTGCGGTTCTATACACTGAAAATTTCGCTTAAGTGCGAAATGCTTTATCTACTCAATTGGCCTTGACGTCCATCTTGGGCCCTGCCCGTGCTATTTGTTTAGCTAACCGAGGAGGCATTCGACTGTGAGAAACTGAATGAACAAATAGTTGATAAGTAGTTTTGGCAGTTGTACATGACCGTCCAAAACCATCGACGACAGTGTTTTAGAACCTAATGGCATTTCACTGGGCTAGATTTCTCCCTATAAGACATCACCATAATCCGTTTATCAACACTATAACTTGCCGGATGTGACTCGCCACTCAATAAAGTTACCACTCACATTTATATTTTGCAATAACCGCTCGTCATTTTTTACGATTTCACTGACACCTACAACATAGATACTCTCCTTCCTCACGTACCGCCAGCACTTTACCTACTGGGTTTGGTGATTACGCACAAATAAACTCAATTTATCATAACCGCACTCAGGACCTTGCTACTCATGAGTGCTTCGCCTGTTTCTGTAAATGATAAAATTTCTGGCCACGGTCGATTACGTGCGTTGTGACGTATAGGTTGTGAAACATAATTTTAGTAAAGTTTGATCATACGTGTGTGGATATGCCTTTTGGAATCCGTGAATAAAATATCTTTTAATTTTTTATAGGACATAGGCTTGGTTATAAGAAATTTGGCCAGCCTCATCCGTCGCCCTTATGGTCCGGCTGAGGTTTTCTTTGTAGAAGTTCGCGGGATACTTTGGGATGGGTTCATCCGAGTTGACAAAGCCTGGCAGAGTCGTCAACACGTTGAGCATAGGAATAGTTTTGGAGAGATGTATTTCTTGACAACTGGTGTCCGCTTCATGAAGCTGATCTCCGACTTTCACTTCATATGCGCTGTATACTCAAGGTTGCGAGCTCGGGTTTCGACAAACTGTAATGCACTAACTTAACTAGGTCGTTTTCGAGAGCGCTGGTTAAAGGCACGTCTACCGCATAAACAGCGAGTGGTTTGGACAAATGATTGTTTAAACCTAACTCATCAGCGAAAACAGCGAAAATAGCGGTAGCAACTGATATGGCCTTTGTCCAAAGCTGACGAGATGCCGTCGTCAGATACCGCAGCTCCAATAAGGCAGCTTAATTACCGGATGAGATGATATAATCTGCAATGATCTGGTTCGACACCTGAGAGTACTTGTTAAATCATTCTTCGTCTGAGGCTAGGGTTCGCTTTAATATAGCGGATTGAAATTTAATCATAAGGCACTTAAATTAGGATTTCGGCAAGGAAATTTGTGACAATACCTGCTGGCAGGAGTAACCAAACTGCGTAAACAAAGCCCCTGATGATACGCTTATTACTCTTATACACATCGCTAAATTTATCAATACACTAACGTGCCACCTTTTATATTTCTCCTACTCTACGTCTATTGGTTTAGCGATTTAGTACAGTAGTTTGTACGGAAGGTGCACCTTTTCCACATAAAGTGTATTATATCTTACCAGTTAAAAGAATAGCTTCTTCATTTGGCGCACTCTCATTGCGCTTTCACTCGGTGGACACATGTCCGGACTCGTCGTATAAAGGAAAACTTTAGCGCGAAATAGAATCTGTAAGGAGAAATGTTACATACGCGCAAAGCTTTCTGCCAATCACGTTTAAGATGAATAACGGCTAGGTAAAATTTGTCCTTCCCCACAACACAGGTTGTTACCTAGGTTGCTATGAGGGAATTGTCATGGGTTGTTTAAGACACATGCCAAATATTTAACCACCAACCTGAAGTATAAACGACACCGAACGCGCGCCTCATAGCAAAGTACACGCTACCAGTTTCCCCGCGAAGTAGGATTTCCATGCTCATTGTTCATAAGAAATATCGCATTCCCCGATTGTATGAAGAAATAAAAGGAAGCTCTTGGCTGTTTGCCTGCAGCCACCATTATAACCTTTGCACCACAATGCGCACGTTTCTGGGTAATCCTAAACACACTTTGAACGCTCCACAACAGTACTCATGTTCGTCTACCAGAGGGCTGCTAGCAGCAGTCCGTCAAATAAGCATTCTTTAATTGCAGCACTTTCCATCGGAAGCAAAGCAGAGACTTAAAACGGTAGATTTGTTAAAAATTACACCCGAGTTACTTACGTGGTTCAGTAGGTTTGGTGAATGCGTCTGCAGCAGTTACGACACCTCACTCTGCCGCTTACGGACACCAAGGCTGACAAATTTCATCCAGACACGGCCGCTGAAGCCAACCGATATTTACAATACATGCCATCCATGTGTTTATTTAAGTGTAGGTATTAGTTTAAAGTTCCGTTTCAATGCCAACAACTCCATTTCAGAACAGGGACTTATCCCCGCTGCGAGCAGTCCTTGTCTGATGGTATAGTCACAGAAGAAGAGCACGATCCCGGTGAATGTGCAAGTAAGAGCCGAACGACTGCTTTAATCCTTAGACGGAACACTGCTAAAGACCTCTAGAATGCGATAGCAGTCCTTTAAATCCCGGGTGGATGAAGCCACAATAGATTGGAAATGGATTCTACCCGGTATGCCCTACACATTGCATCCTGAAAAATTCCTGCCACTGATATTACTGTCTAGATAAGTACTCTCGTGACAACGTCTGACCTTCCTCCTTTAGTATACACTCCTTTCCCTATCCCGACTTAGTATGCCCGTCTCGCTACTTACGCTTAACGCCTTCTACGTTCTCTTCACATTCGTCTGACAACAATTAGACAGAGTTTCTCATGATGCAGGCAGGTCTCAACGACATTACCTCTTGCTGACAAATCTAAAAAGAACGGTTAAAGTGCTAATTTAGTTCCGGCTGCTCTAGAATACGACTTGCGAATTAGCACTGACGCTTTGGCTTAAAAGTGTCAAAGCTCTGAAGTTGCTTATTTACAGGCTCCACTTCACCGTCATCACTATCCCGTTTATTTGATCATGCCTTTAGAGGTGTGTCTCGTTTTACAGAGAATATACCGTTTATTTATTTATTTATTTATTTATTTATTGTTACATTATTTGCTATATCCTCCATTCTTCCGGTTTCCTTACTTCGATTATTATACCCGTGATCATGCTAGCAACCATCGGATGGTCTGACCGTCTACAAATCTCCGCAGTAGTCCCAGCGCACCGCCGCCTTTGCTTAAAAGTATCTGCTAGCCTGGCTGTTACTTGGGCCAAAAATATGGTTATTGCTTTATTATCATACTACCAGGCAAGGATTCTCCTTATAAAATGCCACAAAGGTCTGTTTAACAACACGGCGCCGTGGTGGATATGACACGCCACGGCATTAATTCATTCCACACAACTATCTACTGGCAAGTCAACTAGAGTCATAGTACAAATTTTGCTTGACATGCGCAAGCGTAAGATACTCTCCGTCTACACATACTGCTTCACTGCACTTACAGTGTTTTGACTGTTTGCACTAAGCGCACTTGAACCCAAAATATCGTTTCAAAACCCCATTGCTTATAAATTTTCATTATGTCTACGTTGTTTTTCTTGATAAATTCGAGAATAAACTATTTCCTTATTTATCTCATACCATATTGATCCTCTATTCAACAAATACACTACTTGTATCGATCTGCTCTGAACAACGGCAGCGTTCCTTGGACCCTTTATATCTTTTGCAACAGCACCCTACCCTTAACGGGCTTCAGCCCAAAATCCACGTACTCGTCTCCATCGTGTCGACAACCAAAGTTCATCCCTCAGCATCGGCTTGCCCATTCCCTCAACCTTATACATGCGTTTACTTAGTCTAATTTAGCCTTCTATACTAGGTTTTTCCGCCTATTTTGCATCCAGTAGGGAAAGCTTCTCATGCCGCATTCCTTGCAACTTCAGAAGCTCCGGACAACCGCCATTTTTGCATGGTTTTGTTTCTGGAACAAGGGCACTTTAAGCAAACCACTTAAGCAAAGATCCTTTTCCTTACCCACTTACCATATCTACAAAATCGCATTGGTTGTGTCACCTAACCTGTCCAAATTTAGCTGTCGTATATCTTGGGGTGCGTATCGTAACCAAGTCAAACCTGATCATTGCGACTTGCTAGCAAATCCAAGAGCAATGTGTACTCTTCCCAGTCCGCTATCTTCTGAACGTCAATGTGTTTATGAGCGTCAATGTCCCAGCTCCAAATTGTCAAAGCACTAAGATTGCTCTTTTATTCCCTTTGCTTTACCAACACTTATTTTTTCATTACTTGCTTTATGCTCTGTAACTGCAGGCTTTGGTGCTTTGGTTTATATACCGGCAAACCTAAAACCCTTGGATCATCTGACTTTTCTCTAGCCTGCACTAAAAGCGCAGTTCACAGACACCTTTCTTCTAGGTGCCTAATCGCCTAGCTATTAGCTTTATCTCATGCTTATCTTTTGCCTGCGTTACAATCAATACATCTCTATTGCACTCATTACTAATCCTCTATTCAATAGTTACACCCACTGTATTGATTGCTCACATCACTGCAGCTTCCGTCGAAACCCCATGCATGTTTCACCACAGCCATTGGCCTCCAAAGTGCTGCAAACCAACATCAATATATTAATCTCCATCGTGCAGTCAACCTTGCCTCATCTCTCATGATCCAGCCCTCCATGTTAGCAACCTTGCACACTTGGTGACCTGACCGTTGTACTAGCTTCAAATCCTACTCATTTAGCTCTCCTTGTAACTTGGTGCGTCATATCATGTCGCACTACTTGCATTTCTGATGGCATGTGGCCATCGTGGTTACTGCCTAAGTTGTTATAGTTATCGTGATGACATCTTCCTTTATCCCACAGGGTGCGCTCCTTTCCATCCATCCACCACTCCTAAACGTCAAGCTACTTATTCTTATAATCTCCTACGGCTTGCTCTTTATCGTCTGGTGACTACTCGGTGGAGCTTTTAGTAGCTCAATCAGATTTGATCCATTCTCTTCTATTTCACGTGCACATTACTTAAATGCTTGTACAACACTAAATTAAATTCTGCGGTGCGATGTGTTTAGGACCACAGACGCACCGGCTTCTTGACGAGCTCTCTGCACTCGGTCCCCTCATTTAAAAATACCTCATCTGTCATGCTCGGCTTTTCATCATCACCAGCCTTACACATTTATTTCCTTTACTCTTGTTATTGGCATCCAATCATACTTTTGGCTCTTTGTTCGCAAGCCAATTGTTGAATCGTACTACCGTTACTTATGCTGATAAGCCGAGCCAATAACGCTTGTCGGTGTCCTTCCCCACGCGTCGAGGAGCCCCATGAACTACAGACCGAATACTCCCCCGCAGCTCCTGGCTGCGATTATCCCACACGCTAGACGAGCGCCGGACCCGAACTACACGCTAGACCGAGAGGGAGAGGGAAGACAGACCTACGACAAAAATCCTTCTACTGATGTAGAAGAACGGTGAACTTGAATACTACACCTTCGTATTTCTAGCATCGCGTTGCCGAGCTGAGGAGAGTAAAATGGTAGTTACAAAAGCCAACGGCAATTAATGAGAGTTGTAACCCAGCAACCGTGTTCCCGAGGGTAGCACGGGCTATTTGCGGCAGGTTACTTGTCGCCTGATAAGGTAAGCCGTGATGTAATAGAAGTAGGTAATAGTGACGCAGAAGGAACATTGGTGTAATTGTCACTTGTGTGAGGTATGATTTGTTAGGTAGGACTGGTTCAGCGCGAGTGACGTGGCTCGGAGTGGAATTTCTGTGGACCAAGTTGGGCTTCACTGCACCGCTACTTTAAGTCAGGCGGTACGGTTTTGCGTTGGTTTACTGGTAACGTTTCGGGCCTTCTTCTGCTACTATTTTTTGGCGGTGAGGACAGTTGGAGCCCGACGTTGGTTGAACAGCTTAGACAGGCGTCAGTTGTTCGGTTGCGATTCCAACAGCGTCCAGCAGTACGTGTATCGGCAGGCGCATAGTCGGAATGGATTGCGTAGACATCTTTCCTTGTCGCAGCCGGAGTCGCTTGCGGTAACGTACCCACATTGCACCACCCAAGGCAACGTCAGAAACCAGGTCGTCTTGTGGACCACTAGACTTGTTTTGATCCAGCATGGATGACTACCGCTTTGGTCACGAGCTTAGTGAAGGGCTCCAAGTTGGAGGTTATTTTGACTGGTGAAAAGAGCGGGCTGTTTTAGCGCGTTTTCTGTTGGTAAGAGTGCGTTGCGGGTGGTATTCAGCTTGCAACACATCAATGCATTGGCAGGAGATTGACCTCATAGAGATGCTGGATTCAGTGTGTTCCTGTATAATGGCAATGCCTGAAGACGTTCATCCAAGGAGTATTCCTCACGGGCTCTCAAGTGGGCGCTTGATCATGTCGACGAAGTCCTCAACTCGACCATTGGATTGGAAAAGGTATGGCGGTGAGCGGAGGTGGTTGATGCCATGACGACGACAGAACACTTCGAACAAAGCAAACATTAACTGTGAACAATTGTCAAACACCAAGAAGTCTGGAAGACTATGTTGACTGAAGATCCGCTGTAAGCCAGTCAGCGTTACAGTTGTGGTCGCAGTGTTAATGGCCACGTCTTCCGGTTATATGGAGTAGGCGTCGACCGGAAGCAGAAACGCAACTCCATCTTTCGGACCAGCATATTCGATGTGTATGCGAGGCTACGGTTTTTCCGTTAGTTACTAAGAGACTAGTGGTTGGCCCGCTAACGTCCTGGCTGCTTGCTAACATCGTGAACTATGGCGAACCAATTCTTCAAAAGCACTGTCCATAACGGGCCAGCCAACGTACCTGCTAGCGGTTGACCTCATTTTGTCCGTACCAGGGTGAGCATAATGGATTTGGTGGAGTACGGCTTGCCTAAGACAAACAGGAACTAGGACGCAGTCAAAGTCACGAGGCAGGAATCAAACACGGAAATATACTCACGGTGCTGAGACAGCTGCTTGAGTGCTCCAGATAGACCATTGGTGGGCCAACGTGCATGAAGATAAGTGAGAGGTTAGTGGCCGATGATGTGTTGCATATCAGCGCGACGTATGCCAGTAGCAGTAAAAGTGCGACTGTGAATAGCACGCAGGAGCTGGTGACGAACATCTTCCTCGACGGCAACTGCGGCCATCACCGCGTCTTTCTTTGTAACGCGCTAGGGATGGAGGCAGGAGAGACCGTCAGCTTGATCGAATTCCTGGGTGCGGCAGAAGCCGCGTTCAAATTCGCAACCAAAAAGCACGACGGTCTATGTCTGAAGTCGGCTGGCTGAGTATGCTGGGATGCTCCTCTTAGAACCAAAGATTGATAGTAGCGGCTTCCGATCAGGCTACAAGGGAGCGTCGACTATACAGCATTTTGTGGAACTTCTTGTAAGCAAAGACGATGGCTAGAGCTTTATCTCAAGCTGCGTGTAATCTTTTTGCTGACGACAACGTGCTTGAGTCGTGTGTGAAGGCTTTCTCGGAACCATCTGGGAGGCGGTGAAAGAGGACAGCTCGGAGTTTTTAGTTTGATGCAAACCTGGCAACCACAATTGGTAAGGCTGAGTTGTAATGAGTCAGTAGCAAGTCAGTGCTCAGTATGGAGCTCAGAAGAACGAAAGTCTTCTCGCATGCGGCGGGACCAATGTCCAGGGACGTCTATCCGCGACCACGGATTAGGCTGGGCACTTGCATCGTCGAACGACGGCAGGCGGGCATTTCATAAGCTGCTAAGGACAAGGAAGGACCGCAAATTTGAATCATCCTTTGGGGCTGCAATCTGTTGAATGGCTCAGGTGATTCCGCGATCAGAGTGACGACCGTTGGCATCGAAGGCAAACGCAGGTGCTTTATCGACGTAAGATAGAACTGGCTTCTTCTGCTCTAAGGCGGAATCACTGCTCATGAACCCATTGAGGAAATACGACCTGGCGCTTTGCAGCTCTTGTGCAGACCGACCGACAGTGAGATCATCCAAGTACGCCACTGTGCCGGGAATGCCAGACATCGTCCAATCCATCTTCTGCTGGAAAATGGCCAAGGCGGTCTTGACACCAAGCGGTAGTCTGGTGTATTGGAGGGGACCGTGGTGTGTATTGGTCGACTGCAGGGGCTAAGACTCGGGAGAAACTTCAAGCTGTAGGTAGGCTTCTGCAGGTAGGTTTTGGCGGAGCCCGTGCCGCCTTTGAGCCATCTAAAGTGATCTGCAAGTACTGGCAATGGGTAGCAGTTCGGTCAAATCGAGGCATTGAGACCAGTGTAGAGTTTGCACATATTCGGAAGGATCCACTAGATTCCCAGGCCAAAACGCAAGTTGTGCGTAAGACTTCAAGTAACTGGCTATGTTGCCCACCTATGTCCTTATTGGAAAGCTACCATCGCTATCTCTTATACTTATTACTCGAGCTGGGTTGTTCGGGTTAATCCCTTTCTAGCGCATAGTTCGACGACAGCGTGTCAGGACGTAGTGGATTATCGCGCGGCAAGCGTTCTCCATATAAAAGCCACATATATCCGTTTAACAACACAGCGACGTGGCAGATATGACTCGCTACTAAATAAAGTCCTTGCCTTTCCCATCCGGAGGATCCCCAGTACACAAACTTTATCCAATTCGAAGAGTTCCATTGATCCTTACATATGATGTTGAACACAGCAAACCACTTTAAGAATTCAGTCAAACTGCATCAACATGCCTACTGACACACATTTATAAACGAATAAATAAATAATTAATTCACGTCAATTCGAGGCACACCATCAAGGGCGTGATCATAGTAATACAGACCTGTATGATCGACAATTGCACAAATTATTACAGGTTGACAAATAGCATTGGAATGTATGTGTCTGTTGACTTGTAAAAATATGTTGGTGACTGTATTTGGAAGTAGCATGTTGTGTGATTAGATAAATATCACTGTGTGTTTTTGTTCGTTGGGTTCGCCATCAAAGTAGAAATCAATGGAACGTTTCGAATCTGATGACGTTCGTGATGTGTGAATGATCCTCCGGTAAAGGGAAGAGGCGGTGAACTTATTTAGTGGTGGGTCACATCCGCCACGTCATGGTGTGCTTAAACGGATGTCTGGGGTTTTTATAAGGAAAAGGCTTGCTAGGCGAGATCCCAGCAAATGCTGGAACAATGCTGCCGAATCATTTGCTAGAACTTGATTTACCCGAACCACCCAGCTGGCACCACGCGGATGTTGTTCGGCTAGCCAGCCATATATACGGACAACAATTCCAGTATGTAACTGGTTAACACGATATATTATTATACAGTTACCCAACATACCCGATTGTATTATCATGATCATGACTACGCAGGCGTGCCCCGCAATGCCGGGAATAAAACATTTATTTATTCATTTATTTAACTATTATAACATGGCATATTTTCTCCTCACAACACTTATAACTCGCTTAGTCCTACTCCTTCACTTATGCGTTAGACACTGGCTTCCTCACCTCTTATGCACTCACTACTACCAATGCCCTACCCGATTGCCCTCCATACCATTGCTTCGCACATTTAGGCGTCATATTTCATGTATCTGGCTAAGTTACCTTAATATATCCCTTCCCAAAACTGACGTCATTTTCTCTAAGAATTGTTACCCTATTTGGCCAGCAGATCATTGAATATTCTCCCTTCACCTCCCTTAAATTTGACACCTCGTCCTATTCCTTTACTTATCTCTTTGGCTCTGGCATTCCTCTCCTAATAATCACAAACTACAACCGCAGCCCCACCGAATTGTCACAGACATCCTAACTCCGCACATTGTTTACTTAGTACCTCAAGGTTTTGTACATTCTGCGCACCTGTCTACTTCTCTTCAAGCCAACCCTTGTTATTATTAACAATTGTTCCTATATTTAATCATGACGATAATGCAGAGTTCCTCTTCATCTTGCTTCGTAGCGCTTTTCTATTCCTACGTTTTCACCACTTTCTTTGGATCTGGCTTTCCGCTCCTATTATTTGGCACCCACCACCGAAGCTCCATCTACTAACCTTTGACAATTTAGCGCTGCACTTTTGTTTCTGAGGCCTCAAGGATTTGGCTAGGTTGCCTGCTTATATTCTAATATCAAAGCTGACATTGTCTTCTTTAATAATTTCCCTTATTATCCTTAGCAAAATGGTATTTTCTCTGTTAACCTTGCTTTTTATCATTTGTCTCGTCCTACTCCATCACTGAACCTTTTGCGATGAATTTTCTAACCATTAACGCACAAACTACCTAGGCTACTCTCCCCACTAACACTTGACCTTGATGCTTCGCAGTTTTGAATTAAACACTTGGCAACATATTGCATATATGTCCATCGTCCCATGCAGACTTCTTTGGGCATTTCTAGTAATAGTGCTTTTAATCAAAACAACAATGCATAGCGTTTTTACCCCACGGGCGCCCTCAATCTCTTAAGCATGAACGGATTCTGCCACCCAGCTATTTCGGCTTTAAACCTCGCTTTCCTCTTGGTTCAACTGACTTTGTTTCACACCGTAACTCTATCGTCGAATAGTTCACTAGAAGCGCCGCTTTTTGCCACAAAGGCCGGTTCAAACGATTGCTTTCTAGGCGACTCTACGTTTTGCTGCAGCAGCGGCATTTCGTCCCATCTTTCAAATGACTGCTTGACAAACGTTGAATCCTAGTCTCTCGAAAATCAGAGTCCTCTGCTTCTAAGCTAACCGGCGCTTACCCTCACTGCCCTCCGCGGCTAATTGACCTACGGGGGCACCGTAACCCTCCATCTTCAACTGATTCCCATGACCTATGGAAGCGCAGTTGGGCCACTACATTCCAAAACTGCTGGCTCGCAACATAGCTTGTTCTTTAACCTAAGCCGTGCTTCAACTGCGTCACCTTTCTGTCAATTAACGCCCTCTCTCTAAGGAGGTTACGCTTTCATCACCCCGCCGCCTGCGTACCACGTCTTACTTTTGCTGATGGCTTCCACCTGTTCTTACACTTGATTTCTGTATACGGATATTCTTTTCGCAACGCTGATATAAGAAAACGCACATACACCTGAGACCGTAGCATGTAAATAAACATAGAACGAGCAAAAATGCGTGATAAGGCTCTAGGTCGCTAGCCTGCTCACTTATATCTTTCCATTCAGAATTGTTCCTCTTTCTGAGCTTTTAAATAAATATACTTTTATTCTCGACAATGCGAGGCGCACCCTTACATGCATAATCAGCCTCAGCTAAAATAGCGTGATCAAAAATGTACAAAAAGTTCATCGTGACTAGCTATCCGCATAGGACAACAATCGTAGTGGTGAATGCAGTATAACCTCAATGGTGGTATGTATTTCCTCATTATCCTCAATCCAAAAGCAACCATTCTATATAATTCTTATGTGCCCTACGCTACTGGATTCCCTCGTTAAAGGTGTTTGACTTGTCACCCGGCTTCCACTCTTCTTACAGACTGCGACTGCACGGTTGTCTAACTTGTGCTTCTCAGCTGTCTTCCTGTATAGGATACTTCATTCTTCTATATCACATTTACCTACACTTTCTTTGGAACAACCAAAGAAACCCCACACATATTCTGTACATCTTCCGCGCACAAGAGGACAGTCATCTTCCTTTCTCAACCTAGTTGAAGTTGCTGGACTTCTATTCAGTCACATCTGTAAGCAGAGTGCAAATATAACGTATATTACCGAATAAAAGCCGGGGCTTCCGGGACCGACCCCTCGTGGTGCCAGCTGGGTTGTTGAGATTTGACCCGTTTCAACCAATATTTCGGCGGCACTGTTCCAAGAAGTGCTAGAACTTCCATTGGCAAGCGTTCTCCTTTCAAAATTCCACAGATGTCTACTTATCCGCACTGCGACTTGGCGGATGTGCCTCGCTACAAACTAAAGCCAATGCCACTTGGATATCCGGATAATTCTATCTCGCCTAGGGCATCAAACTCTTATTCTCACATTTGAAAAGCACCAGCACATAAACAACCACAAAATACATAGCACAATACGCACTATTACGTACGTATATACACCCCTGCAAAGACATTCACCGGCATAGAAAACATGCATTTTTGTGCACTATGGACCAGACTGTTATATCAACATGGCCATGCCTGTCAAGGTGTGCCTTGCGTTATCGAGAATCTAAAGTTTACTGGAATAGGGATGTCCGCACAAGTAAAAGTCATGCGTAATTTGATAACAGCACCAGCAAAATGAGCAGGAATTCATTGCACACCTCGGCTTCAGCTCCCTTAACACCATCCGCTTGTGGCGGGAATTAACAATGTCCCAAGTTTACCCACACTGTCCGCACCGCAATGGGGGCAACATGCCTATAACTACACGGCTTATTATCGAGGCAATGTCCTCGGTATATTACATATTTGAACTTTGCGTAGGAGGACGTTAACCAAAGATTACAAGGATACTCAAATCAAGCAAAATGATTTGGTGAAAACCATGGTAGGAAAGTACTTACCGGCGGATATTTTGGGGTCAGCTGTGAGCTTGGCTTACAATTTTTGACAACTTTGTTGTTTCAGTTATACAGCCGGCCCATCCATGGAGGTGCCTATAATTAATTATATAGAGTAAGTGTTGCCTGTAGCACAAATATAATAAGCAAAAGGTCACCGGGCAGCGGGGACAACAACACGACAGTCATTTCCCTTTGCCCCTGTGGTGAAGGCGCACTCTTACTGTCCGATTTTCGTCCTCGTCTCATCCCTCGGGATGAACATAGATGGGGGCTTAAGCTTTGTTCCACAGTCCTCAATTGTCGAGTTGAGGAAAATTAGTTCATTCTTTGCCGGCTAAAGCATAGCAATTTCAGGTTTGGCCTCGCTGCAAATATTGCCCAGGGAATCTGAACAGAGTTCACTCCTAATCACTTTCTCGGACAATCTTTGGAATTCTCAAAGTTTCTGGTTCCCATAGCTTGAAGGTCAGCCCTACCACGCTAGTGGGTTGCTTGATAACCATACGATTGTCGAATGGGACATGCAGATATCCCGGTATCACTCAGTTGGGTTTGCCTTCCCGAAACAAACATCCTTTGAGCCTTAGTGCTTGTGTTCACCACTTATTCACAATTAATATCTAATTATCTGGCGTCACCATACCTTGCATACTGTACCCAGCTCGAAAGTGGGGTTTGCCGAAATCGTCACGCTTCCTGAAATGTTCACTCCATACCTACTGCATACCCATTATTACTATGGCGTTTAGCTTGATTCACCTTGTCAGTCGACAAGTTGCTACTCAAATGGTGTCAAATTAACCGTCGACCAGTTCAAATACGACAACACCCTTTCACTCATGGAAGACGTCGTTCATTATGATTATGCTTAATCGAATGAAACATAACTAAAGCAAAGTTCCTTTGCAAGTGCCTCACCATATCATGATAATACGTCCATCGTTGTCCATAACAAATTCACCAAATGCTTGACGTATCACACCAGGCAGCGGCTTCTAAAAGCATTGCGTATCGCGCTACCATTCGTTCTAGTGGTAGTGAAATTTGCACGTTCGAGGCGACTGCGTGTAGCAATAACGTGGCATTTGGAAAACAGCTTTAGCTGAATCCACATGCAGCATAATCATGCGAAACAATGACCTTAGAGCCGTACAGCCTTTTCTCTGCATTCCCCGGTGCCCCAAACTTCCTGACTTGCTCCACAAACATTTAAGTAACATAAAGGTTGTTGTACCTACTGCCTGGATGTTCCAAATAGTTCCACTGCGAATTCTTTTCAAACTTGCTTCAACATGGTCCATATGAAACTAGCTGCAATTTACGAGCTAGTTTGCATAAAATGCGGTCATTGCTCGCTTGGTCCTATGTTGACCCCGCATGTAAATTACGCACCTTTAACGATCCTTAAGTGTGCCCACTACCTGAAAACCCACAGACATGGTTCCTTATGCAGTGCGCTTAAAGCGCTGCAACCATTGTTGATTTTGACAGTATACCTGCGCACTTTTGGATCATACCATCACCTGGTGTGCCACGGATTATGGAGAATAGCAAAGTTGTCTATTTATTTATGAAAAGATTCCAAATGTGACTTGGAATCGAACTTTCAGCAATGAGCTGAAAAACGGTTGTGCCGCCTCCAACCGGTTCCACACGTCAGGGTAATGAGAACGCCAAGTCCAAGCCAAAACGGGCCTTTCTATGCCTTGGTACACGGCGGTATAAATAAAATTAAGGCAAAGCTACTAAACGCAGCATAACTAGAAATCATCTTGAAGATGCTGATTAATATCAATTAACACTAACCAAACTTGTTCAATTCTGTGTTGAACTTTGCTGTGGAATATAGAAAAGGTTACAACCTCTAATTGAGCACAATCTCTAAGCGAATAGCAATCAATGATTCACTGGTTGGGTATCTTAACCCCACCATCTTCTTAAAAGTGTTTCACCTGGGAGTTGCATAGCCTCGCATGGGGGCCTAACTGCAAATGTTACGCACAGTTTCTTCTACGTTTTGGCCTGCGTCGACAGCATCTACTGCAGATTCCAAGGGTTAAGCTTCGAGTGTGGCTAAAATGCTAGACGGGTGATTATTCAACAGCTCATGGAAAGTAAACGCATCGCTGTACAGGACCACAGTCTGTAGTGTGGAACATGGCTTCAGTTTGTTTACTTGACGTCTCCACGGTAGAGCAACAATCTGCACATGGGTTATTACCGCACTAGGCGACCGCAAAATTCCTGAAAACAATGTGCCCAGCTTCGCTGGACAGAAGCGGCAAATACAAATTCACTCACTTTGAATTGCTTGTCAGAGCACCGCACCATCTTTTATATTATTATCCCATGACTGCTTTTGTGGGTCATTCAGCTAAGAGTTTAGGACTCAACCAATCCGGCGGGGTTTCCAGGCGTAGAGCAATGAGGACGTCGGATGGTACATTATTGTCCAGTACGCTAGGATTCCGGTTGACCCAATAATTTAACTATAAGCTTATCAGGCTTTCATTCAGCGTCCCTTCCCCTCTAGAATCAAGTGCGGCACTTTCCAGCATATCAACAGGTTTCTCCGCATAAGCGTCGGATTGGAGGTGATAAGGAGCCTTTACCAAGCAGACGATTCTCTTTAGTGCACAACGTTCAGCAGTGATCGAATGTAAACTATGGTCCGTTTTCCGATACAATCGTCTCTGGAAGGCTGTACTGACGGAAAACATGTAGTAACGCAGCGATTGTGCCGTCTGCAGACGTGTTTCGCAGCACGACAACTTCAGGCCCATAGTATAGGGCACGAGAATAAAAAGAAAGGGGGCCTCATCGTGTGGTCCTGCAAAGTCCACATGGATCCAAGGCCAAGTTGACACAAGTTTTAGTCAAGTTTGTAAGTTCGTTTCCACTGACAACTTAGGGGAACTGCAGCATTTTGAACATGCACGTCCAAGCTTTTCTGTTTGGCTGCCCATCCTTAGGCAAAAGACGCAGCCCCGCGTAAGTGCCTACATGCGGGCGATCATGACTAGCTCGTGTCTAGTTGCCTTAAATTGTGCTTCCGGAATGCTTCTTGTATGATAATATGAACCGGCAAAAACGGACGAGTATGGACTTGGATAAAGATTTTCTTCGCTTGCAAAACTTGGCAAGCGCTTCCTAAGCGCACTTCGTCGGCCAGCCGTGTCGCATGAAGGTTAACACGTTTTAGAGTAATGGGTTCTGTTTTTAGCTTGCTTAACCGCCCTGCTTTTTGCCAGCTAGTTACATACAGCGTTGCTCTCAGTTAGCTGATATCTGTCCCGCCTGCCATTGAGGCAAAAACTGCAGGTTCTGGCTCGCATCTGGTGGTATGGATTAAATCGGATGGGGCAACTGCTTGCTTAATAGAATCATCGGGCAACTATCACATCTTGAAATAGTGTCCTAGGAGCAAATTCGCCCAAATCTGAAGTCGGCTAACCTGTAGGCCGGCATACTCATTGTTTATCCAAAGGTCGCGAATAGCGGCTTGTGATCGTCACTAGTGGGTAACACCCTCCGTATGAAATAGTTTGTAGGTACTGAAGAGCGAAGACGAAAGCCAACAGTTGTTTTTGAGTTGATTATAGTTTTTCGCAGATGCGGCTATGGCCTCGTTCATGTGCACCAAACCAAGCCCAGACAGTTTGCGTCTCGCCTCGAACCTGGTGGTCGAATCGATATGGATGAAGTTTGGAACCCTTGTGAGTTCAGCTTTAAATTACACGTTGGTGTTTCCGAACTTCCAGACCCATAACACTAAATACAATTGAATTTAATATTAAAAGAGAGTTCATTTCTACGTGGACCCTGGGTGACGAGAAAAATCTGCCACAAAGCAAGTGTTGTTGCGTCTCAATCGCGGATTGTCCTAGCGTGTATACATGATCCGTGTTAACATATAAATTAATATAATGTTTATTATCGACTAAGCAATGTACGCCTGCACACGCATAGGCACTGAAAGAGTACAAAATGTGTTAATATACAATGGAACGATAGGGTTTTACATATGTGAATAAATGAATGCATTTATACATGTAAGCATGTGTGCATTACTACATTTTTGACCTTGTCTCCAGTGTTAAGAAAGGGTTGAGGTTAATAGACTTAAAAGTGCATTCCAGGATGTTATAGATTGCGTAGAATGCCTTAGTCGTCGCCGCTGTTATAATTGAGGGAACGCCGCCTCTTGAGATAATTGCGTATTTGCCTCACAAGAGGGTCGCTGACACGCCTACGATAATGGCTGTTTACGCTGACCACTCGAACGGAATTGCGCTGTCCTGATGACGCTGGCTTAGCCGGTGAGACGGAAAATTGAACGAGCGTGGGAACGATCTTAGCCGCACTTGTTCGTATAGACGCTGAGGCCTCGAAAACGGACGCACACGAGAGGGGGTATGATAGACGCGCGCTAATGAGTTAGACGCGAGGGCTGGCCAGCTAACGATGCACACACAATCATCTCCGACGATCTCTGGCGATCCCGTGGCAAGCCACCGTTCAAACCGACCACCCAATCTGCCACCAGCGCCTGTGGTGGCCGCGTGCAGCTAACTGGGCGACTGCACTGCTCCGTCTCCTTCCGAGACGTCACGTTCAACGCGAACTGCTACATTACAAAGGCGAAGCTCAACGTGCTTGGTCTCGACTGGCTCGAAACCCTTGGCTTGGCCGATCTTCCTCTTCGGGCCATCTGTAGCGTGGTACACACTCCGAAAATGCCAAACGACCGAACTGACGACAAAGCCAATCAATCCGCCCCCGTGTTCCAGCATTCTCAACAAGCCTCAAAGATGCCACCACACCAATCATCAGTTCCTTGGCATCCGCCAGCAAAACCGTGGTCTCGTGTGCACATCGATTACGCTGGTCCTATCGATGGCACTTCCTATCTGGTCGTGGTCGACGCCTATTCCAAATGGCCGGAAGTGGTCGCCGTCAACCCCCCAACCGCATCCGCCACGCTGGCTTGTCTCCAACGAATCTTCAGTCAACATGGCCTTCCCGAAGTCTTGGTGTCCGACTATGGTACCCAGTTCACGTCTTCTGTCTTCGAAGACTTTTGCCGCCGACATTGCATCGAACACCTCCGCTCACCGCCTTACCATCCCCAATCCAATGGTCAAGCGGAGCGATTTGTCGACACATTCAAGAAGGCGCTTTTGAAATCTCGCGGGGAGGGGACTGTGGATGAGTGTCTTCAAGCCTTCCTTCTCTCGTACCGGTCCACACCGAATCCAGCTACGCCAGAATGCCAGTCACCAGCTGAAGCATTGATGGGCCGCAAGCTACGCACCACAAACGATGCGCTCATTCCGACAGAGAAGCCACCTACTCACTCTGGTGCCGGCACCAAACACAAAGAATTCGCCGTCGGAGCCCCAGTCTACGCTCGTGATTACCGAGCAGGTCATCCTCGCTGGATCAAAGCAACAGTGACAGCCAGGCGAGGTGATATGCTTCATGATGTCTCCGTGGGTGATGACACCTGGGTTCGCCATCGCAATCAACTTCGTCCGCGCCACGGAGAAACCTCCACGCCAGCCAGCCATCCCGTGCACCTGCCGCTGCACATCCTGCTGGATACCTTTGGAATGGCTCCACAACGGGAGACCACGGTCGAAGCCGCTCAATCGACGCCGCGTCTCGAAAACCCACCTTGCCGACGAACAGAAAGAATCCGGAGGTCACCGAAATCCCTCCAGGTCAATCCTTGCCAGAAGCGGTACGCTTTCTCTTCAAAGGGAGGTGTTGCGGGCACGTCAAATATTCCCGCAAAAACGCGCCAGAAACCCCAGCAGAATGGCTGTGGAAAGCGAGGGCCAATTCCTCCCCACAACGCAGCAGAGCTCAGCCACTCCGAGACGCGGCCCAAACTGCGCACCTTCTGACAATGGTCATTTACAAACTACCACCTCTTCGTGGTGACAGTTTTCCTTAACTTAATAACCCATAGCACTCTCTGTGATTGCCCTTTGTTGGTCGTAAAAGAGCCTACAGAGGACCACTTGTCTTTTCTTTCTCTTCGCCTCAGTTGGGAGTCGGTCGGGTCGCGTGATTGCGTGCGAGTCGTTAACTGGCCAGCCCTCGCGTCTAAGTCATTAGCGCGCGTCTATCATACCCCCTCTCGTGTGCGTCCGTTTTCGAGGCCTCAGCGTCTATACGAACAAGTGCGGCTAAGATCGTTCCCACGCTCGTTCAATTTTCCGTCTCACCGGCTAAGCCAGCGTCATCAGGACAGCGCAATTCCGTTCGAGTGGTCAGCGTAACAAGCAATTATCGTAGGCGTGCCAGCGACCCTCTTATCAGGCAATTACGCAATTATCTCAAGAGGCGGCGTTCCCTCAATTATAACAGCGGCGACGACTAAGGCAATCTACGCAATCTATAACACAGGATAAGCAAGTAGATGACTTTAGTTGGTAACGGATCGCAATCGCCACGTCACAGTGTAGTTATATAGATGTTTGGGGTCCTTTATTTAGAGAACGCTAGCAACGCGAAAAGCCACCATTTCCTGCGACACTGCTGCCGGACGGTTTCTTGGAACGGGGTAAACCCAATCCACCTAGCTGGCACCACGAAGGAGTGTTTCGGCTAACCCGCCGCTCCGTACCGCAGATAAATTGGCCAGTATAAATGTACGTCACCGCATTTTTGGGGCGGTACTTTTGTAAGAAAGAAATAACATGCATATTGACATCCGCATTTATCCTTTCTAAGTGCAACAATGTTTCAGTTATTAATGTAAAGTCCTAGCAGTATGACGCTTGAAGTAGGCACCGGTCAGCCAGCTTAAGCAAGCGACCCTGTGCATGGAAGTACAAAATAAATAGATAACTAATTTATTCTAGACGGTAGCAGTACCTACCAAATCCGGCATGAGCAAAATTTACAGGCAGCTAGTCTTCGAAACAGGCAGGTTGCTATGTAAGTAAGCGGCAGTGGCCGAACTTTCCATAGGCTGTGGAGATTGAGGTAATAAAAATGACAAGGAAGGTCGTCAATGGATGACGACACTTTGAGTTCTAGTGCGCATAGTAAAAGCATTCAAGGTACTACCAGCGTTTGGAAAAAGCTATGGATAGACACAGAGTTTCTTATTCTTGTACGCGTCCCTGATTACAGTATGGAGTATAGAAACGTAGGTTTTGGGTGTGATATTGCTTGACAGGCGAAAGTTCGGTCATAAATAAATAAATGTGCTACTTGTTTACTGCTAACTTCTTTGCGACACTCCTTCATAGGCATAATAAGGGTAATGCCAGTACGAAGGAGCTGTAAATGAAGAAAAATCGTGATAAGTTAACTAGTTAAAAACTGAATATAATTGTGCCTATATGTTTAGGTGCGCGTTTTGATGACCAGGTTAAAGGTTTGTTCGATGGAATCCGCATTTGTAATCGTGTTCCATCGGGTCTTCTGCGCGAGGAGGGAAGACAGAAAGCCATCGCAGTGGATGACTGGCCACCGTGGTGTGGTCAAAAGACGGTGACTCTATTTACTGGCGAGTCACCTCCGCCATGGCACAGTGTTGTTAACCAGAACTTTGTGGCTTTTTATAGGGACAGCGCTTTCCAGGCCGAAACGTACCCCGTCCTTGAAAACTACCGGTCCTTTCACGGGCACGCTGGTCCAAGGGCTGCATGGACCAACAGGTATCTAACCACCTCCGGCTTGTATTTGTCGATGATCGATTTGTCAATGTCAAAATGTTAAACAAACCGTACAGCCTCCTCTACGGATTGGCAGGTTCGCAAGGCCGTAGCTCCTCCTCGTAAAGGAAATTGGAGGGCAAAAATGAAGCCATCCGAGCAGAAAAGCTTTGACGCTTACATCTTATCTACAATTACATTCATTTTCTTCAGGTTTAGGTCTTATCACTTGCCAAATTCTTAGACCACTGGGTCCGTGGAAAAATTAATAGGCTTATGGATTATGAGGTGTCCCTAGTAAAGGCATCCTACCAGACCTAAGCATTTTATAAGCGCTTGAAGCATATTGTTGTTGTCGATACACCTGTTAGCATTAGAACTGGCCAATATATTGTCTAAATACCAGCTTCAGTTGTATCTATGTACTGTTGCATACGTGAGTCGCTAATTGGCCTTGAAGGATTCGTTTTCATTAAGCCTGCGTACTAGTTAATTTACTCCGCCGTTTCCAACTACAATTGGTGCGCCGAACGCAAAGTAATATTTGTCTTCCATCCGGTCAATAAAGAAAGCACGTTCAAAGTTATAGGCTCAAGAATCAGACATTTTGCTCTACTCTTATTCTCTCTTGGCCCCATATACTTATTTTATCTGCTATATATGTGCCTGTCAATATTGTCAACACTAGTGGACAGGCATAGTGAAAACCAGATCCTCGTCTTCCACCGTGTTTACTGGTAAAACATTCGCAGTTTCATTACATTTTACTGGCACGAAATCTAACAAGATACTTCTATTCTCTTGGATTGCTTGCAACGCATACCATTGCTGGTTTGTTGCTTTAACCAGAAGGATTTAACAAAACGCCATTGCTCACAGCGGCTACTATCTCTCCAAGCGTCATTATCTGTAGTTCGTCTTATCTTCCTTACCTCATTTTTGCAGGCAAATAATCATCATAGGTGCGATCCATCTCAGCGCGTAGCGGGAGTTTGCTAGGAGCCAGTCGCTAGCTTCATCCTCCATTCTATTAGAAGGTTTGTATCAAAACTCAGGCGGTTTTTTGAGTTACGTAGTTGCACTTTAAGCATACACTAATGACCAAAAGTCACAACCGAATGGCTGTACCTGCTTGGCCGATACACCATTTTCCAGCGCCATTATCTGGGTTCAGCATCATCGACTCGCCATTGGCTCCATGCATTTCTGCGCATATCCAGCGCTCTTTAGGTGCCACCCTTTATCCCTCACATTTATTCTCCTGGGCTGTTGGCAGCTAAGCTCTGCTAGTTGGGTGAGCTATTCTGTGACAATTTATATAAACATCAGTAACTAAAGGCTTAATCAGAATGTCATTGCTGGCCAATGATCACTCTCTCCTAACACCGCTATCTCTCATACGCCCTACTCTCGTCGCTTCATTTTTGCTATATGCACCTCTGTAGATTTGGAGAAGCCACTCCTTTAATCTCCAGGCTTTATCTTCTTCCAAAGTCTCTATTTCTCATCTTTGCTCTGTCGTTAATTCATTCTTCGGAACAACAAGTACCCACTAGTGACCAAACGTCTTAATGTAATGGCTACATCTGGCCATGGGCACCTTCCATTTTCTATCGCATGTCTTACCTTCGACAACTCAGTTTGGCAGGTGCGATCTGGCGTGGTCTTTATGCATCGCAACACTTATCGGGAAACTGCTTGAGGTCACTACTTCGCCAAACCTTTTATTCTCTTGGACTGTTTACGTCACACCTCTGCTGGTTTATTGGCGCCTTCTGCGAAACCTAGGTGTCCATTAGTAACTGAAAACTTAATCCGATTGCCTTTTCTGGTCACCGGTGCGCTCTACTCTAGCGTCATTATCTGTCGTTTGTCTAAACTCCGTCTCCTCCGTTTAGCTTCTTTCAGTCATTGTAGGTTTCCTGCGTCGCTGCGCATATCCTAAGCTTTCAAGTAGCTTATTCTTAATTTACCAACCTTTACCCTCTTAAACTGTTTGTAGCCCTTAACTTTGTTGATTCCTTGCTTTTTTCTGCGACACCGTGGGTACCCACCGTTGACCAAACGTGTTCTTTGATTGACTACATTTTGCCAGCTGCGCTCTCCCTTAACGTCGTTATCTGTAACTCATCTCCCTTTAGGATCTTTTTTTGAAGCAGCAAGTGGCCGTTAGCTCCCGACATCACTGCTCATATCTAGAGTTTGCTAGGAGCCACCCCTTAACTCCACAACCCTTAGTCACCTGGAATGTTTGTACCATTAAACTTGGCTGATTTGTTGTCTTTCTTTGTGACTAATTTTGTATCCACGGGTGAGAGAAGTTCCTAATCCAGGGCCTACAGTTTGCCAGTGATGAACCGTTCGCCAATGCTATTATCTTTCGTTTGTCTCACATTCAACACATCCCAGCTACCGCGATTCCGCATTAGCTCTTGCATCCTTGTACATAGTTATGGCTCGCTGGAAACAACTCCATACCCCACCAACTAGATTTTCGTGGAAGGATTTCAAACATACTTGTGCTAGTTTGTTGACCCATGCTGTGACGAGGTAGGTGTCCATTAGTAACTAGAATGCTTAACACAACCACTATTTTTAGGCGCTGATCCCCGGTCTATTAGCGCCATCGCTCAATCGTCCTATTTTCGACAACTAGTCCCTTGTTTATGTCCACTTACTCCTAGCCGGGATATATATGAACTCAGCTTCCTATCCTCTAATACCATGTATATAATAATTATTTTGTGGCTTTCCATAATCCTCTAGTTCTGGAATATATATAAATATCGCCTTATCATCACGGTATCATTTGGTTTCCGACTGCAACTAAGCATGATTACCTAGTCACCTTCTGGTCTCCGATTGAATGCTAACGCCCTAGTCTAATACCTCATAGCTTTCTTACCGGAACCAAGCTCTTCACCATCATGTAGGTGACAGCAATTTACCCATTGGTCCATGCCTTTTGTTTCATGATCAAAAACATGTTCAGCCTAATATCTGTGACACATTGTACATCAGTTTGTCTCAAATAATTGTATTACGTTAGGATATTCCAACTGCTTAGTTCCATGACTGTCCTTTTTGGTCTTCCCTCGGCCTCTTCCTCTCTTTCCCTTTCCTCCAATGTCGGGTTTAAATGAGGAGTTGCCTCCAGATGGGATGGGTCGAACTAAACATGAAGGATCTATCTGGACCATGGCTTCAATTCAAAACCAAACATCTGCATCCAGAACGTCAACCCCCGATGTCTAGTGAGGATAGCTGGACACGAAGTCTTCACACTCTGGCAAATATATATAATCAGAGCAGGTGAGCCTCCGTACACTGGAAATTATACTTATCTGCAAAATCATTCTACCTGCTCCACCGGCCTCAACATCCACGCTGGGTTCTGTCCACTATTTAATTAGCCAACAGATTAAATAAATAAATAATTTTATTCTCGATGAAACTAGGCACGCCAGTGCACGCGTAATAAATTGGTTGACAAAGCCACAGGAACGCTAACAGCCTGCGTACGCCACTCGACAGAAATAAGCGTTGGCAAAATTACCTGGCTAGAAAATTGCACCTAATTTTGCATAAGAATTATGCAGTGCTGATGTACATGAGTATTGGTGCCAAAGAGAAACGTGGCACCGAAGCGCCGTAAAATCATTAAGTGTTCCCTTTACGGAAATGCTATGTGGGACTTGAATGTTCCCGGAGGTTGAGCTCCGATTTTTCGTAGGCGTAAGATACCGATGTAGTGTTTGATAAACCAGTTGTGCAAGCAAATATGAGATCTCGTGAGCATTCCCCTTGTGAAGCAGTGGACAGTGACTTTATTTCGGTGGCACGTCACCTCCGCCATGTCGCAGTGTCGTTAAACAGACATTTGTGGATTTTTATAGGGAGAACGCTTGCCAGGCTTAAACCCACCACCGCTTGGAACACTGCTATTGACCACACTGTAAATAACCTGTTGATACTCATAACGATTTTGTAGGACAGGTTTACCGAATGTTTAATCCCTGTCATGGTACACCCGATTTTTCGTTGACTCAGCGGAAGGCTTAGTCCGGATTTATCAGTAATGGTTGGGGACGGCGGCACCGTTCGGAAATAGGCCGTGTAAATTGGGGTGCCGCGTTATGCTGGTGAGTATGGGACTCAAATCATAAGCAGTATCATCGTCCGAGTAAACAACGCACCGGCCAGGAAGTTGTCGCTGGCGGGTCCACGAGAGATAACCATTGCAGCTAAGTGGAACGCGTGCATGTAGAGGATGTTTCGAACGGTCGCGGCGATTGCTGTGGTCTTTGAAAGCAGGCACGGCCGAGCGCAGAAATGTAGACCACAGATACTACACATAGGACAGGCATAAAATTTGCGTGCCACACTGGCAAGGTGGGTTAACTTTCCATCGTAGAATAGCGCCAGTTAGATGAGGATTTTGATACCAGGAAGAAAGAATCCATTGGATTAATGGACGGAGCATAACGCCATGAAATTGCAAGTACTTTGAACGCTTGCAGGGAGAGGAACTTGCTTGTCAGGCTATGGTACGATAATGATGACGATTTGATCAAATTTGTTCAGACCCGTAGAATATACGGATCAAATGGCTTTCAGGAGAAATTATCTACTGGTGATGTGGAAGGAGCATAAGCCGTGGCTTCGCATGTTAATAAATAAATAAATAAATAAATATTTTATTCTTGACTACGCGAGGCACGCTCGTGGGGGCATGATCAGATAACTTGCAAGGAGATGAAACATTTTTGGTGATGTTCCGGAGGGAATAATGATTAAAAATCAAGTGTTCAAACCAGTTAATGGTACGGATCAAGAAGCTTTCATAATAGATAAGCTTCCAGGGGTATAGAATTAATGGCACATTCTACTGGAGAGGTGGGTAACGTATCCAACCGGTACTGACGCCAAGCATATGAAGGATCTGGTACCAGAAATAATCCACTGGGGAGGTCGACGAAATAAAACGCCATGGCCTCGTAACTAAGTTAAACACTTGCAGAGAGATGAATCTTTCCTGAAGTGTTGTTCTGAAGGTGAAAATGATTTGAACACAATCGTTCCAACCGCTAGATGATGCATAGCAAGGGGACAGAATGTCCGAGGGGGTGGCATGTGCTGTCCACGTATTTCTATGGGTCATATTTATAGAAAAATACTTTAGAAATCTTTATTCATCATTCCTATGCAGGCCTCGTTGAGGGGCTAGGAAGAAAAGGTCACAGAAAAGAAAGACTACGAACATAGAAAGCATTAAGGAGATCTGGCGACCTCGAGCCATGTCAAACATTTTACCTCGTTTTATATGTGTATCTCTAAAATATGGCGTCATACGTTTGTGTGTGCCCTCCAATATTGGGGTTGGGTGTAGGAAACCGGTGTACAGAAACTAGGTGTCAGACTACGTAGAGCAGTGCACCCAAGGAAAGATGGTGAAGCACACAGTTGTGACAAACAGAATATCTCATGGGAGCGAAGAGTACTTACACCAACTGCTGCGGCAATAAAACCTTGGCGGGGTCATCAAATCAGGTGAGTAAACCGTGAAATAAACTGGCACAGCGGCGCCTTAATAGACTAACTGAGCCGAAGGTGGAGCTCTACGGTGTCACAATTAAGTCAGATGGACAGGGATAACTGAGAGGAAAGTTTCGGCACTTAGTACGTAGAAGACTCCGACCTAGATAAGAGAGAAATGGACATGGTAAGAGGAGCGTCGATTTACAAAAGATTTGTCTTTGGTTGAAGGGGAGGTACAAAAGAGGATCCAGCGACGCTTTGAACCTGTAAATATGAAAAATTTGACAGCAGTACCCCGCATGAAAGTGCGGAGCTACGGCGTGAAATATAAGTCGTTAGAGCACAGTAGGCAGGTGGTGTCCAGGTGAAGGGAAAAACCAAACCCCTACAGGTAAGAGAAGCAGTAGGAATTTGCGACAAATTAATGAACACATGCCTGATAAGAAGCTTGGCCAGTTGTACATGACCGTTCAAACACTCGACGTGAGTGCTCCAGGACGCGGCAGGCATTCGCCTTGCAAGCGTTCTACCCATAAAAGCCACAAAAGTCCAGTTATTAACACTGTGACGTGGCGGATGTGACCCGCCCCTGAATAAAGTCACTGCCCACAGTTACACTCTGAAATATTTACGAATGTCAGTGTTTTCTGTTCTACTGACAGGTACAACGAAGATACCTTCAGGCTTCACATACTGTCACTACCCCACCTACCCTGCTTTTCTGGTTATTCCATACACACATGCAAGAATTTTATCCCTACCCCACTGATTACTTAGCTCCATAGTTGTACTTTGTCTGTTTCTGCAAATTGCACTAATTTTTGCCACAGCCATGTATGTGCGTTGTAACATAGCTTTTGTGCAACATATTGCTTGCAGCTTTTGATCAAGTCCGTGTAAGTTTGCGTTCATATATCTGAGAAACAAAAAACATATTTATTCTCTTTGTTTATAAACGACGCTTATTATGGTTGAGATCGTATGGGATATCCGCAGCTGTCTTTATATAGGTGTCTGCCTTCATAGAGGGGAGAGGACAGTGTATAGGAGTGCGCCGTAGCATTTTGCTTAGACAAGTTTTATTAGTGGCCACCTGCAGCTATCGGTTCTAGGGCTGTTGCTTTTTGCAGTTTATATCAAGCACCTACCCTAGGAGCTTAAAGTACCGTCGCTATTGTTTGCGGATGACCTCAAGCTCTAGAATATTTTGAATATCCCTGGGACACTTAAGCACTTTCTTTACCCTTTGGTAAGCAATCGGCTTAGTCAACATTGTGCTTGCTGCCTATAAATCAGGCGAAATACGCTGTTCTCCCAATTGGATGTGCTAGTCACTCCACGCGTTATGTAATTGGTGGAGGTGAAATCCCTGTTGTCACCAGTAGCTTGATCTATTTATCATCCACACTTCAGTGCCTCACTCTGAGGATATTTGGAGGAAGGTTGCTTGTAATAGTTTCCGTAGGATGTGGTTTGTTCGCTGCTCCTTCAGTGTCCTAACAACCAAGAGTTTTGTGCAGCAGTTCTCAGCTTTTGTGCGACCATGCTTACGGTGATGTATCCAGGCTTGTCCACTGTACCAACTGTACCAAGCTTAGCCTACGTACGTCGTACGAAAACTAATCTAGGAACTAAGGTCCAAAGAACCTAGACTTAACGCACGGTTTGGGCAGAAGAATAAAACAAAGTATCCTGTAACCGTGTTTCTGTCAGGCATATTAAATACAGTACGTAACTTGCGGATAGGTGTTGCAATCGTAGTGCAAGGGGACAGAAAATGTACAGCGTGAGCCGGCGTTCGAGTATTTGGGCAGTGTCAGAGTAACCTAACAATTTGTAGACCTTGAACCGTCTAGGATATGGCAGTGGTCGAATGAACGGAATGAATACACGATATGGTAACCGCCTGTAGGACAGTGAGTAAAGCAATTTAAAATGAGCAGTATAATCAAGTAATAGAAATACCGACTCTTTACGTAAGCAATCCAGGTTGGGGATACATCAATGATCCTTTTGGACTTTGCATCCACGTTGTTTTCTAAGGATAACATGGAATTGGAGAGGGTTTTACGTGTGGGTACAAAGTTAGTGCTGTGATTACAGGGGCAAACCTATCCCGAATGTTTGATTAGATTGGGTTGGTACTCATTACACCTGTTAGAGAATTAGAGGAGACTTGATCGCTACATACCGTATCCTAACGGGTACTATCGGTCCAGACTTGTCCTAGCTATTTATTTCCGCCAAGCTGCCTAGTCTCCGGGGACCCCCGTTAAAGCTGTGCAAAAGGTGTTTTGACCGGATAAGGACGAAAACTCCGCCGTATGGAACCTTGGAACTCGCTTCCGGAGCACGTCGTTAGGGAGTTAACAGTTGAGGGTTTCGAGCGTCAGTTAGATGCCTTAGGTGGCAGTACCGAATCTTCCCCTTTTCCTAACCGACATATAACTTCAACTTCACGTGCGTTATTTTTTAAATTGCTTCGGGCGCACTGGTATTATCAGTATTTAGCTGACATTCATCCCACTGTCTCCTTGGCTTACCCTCGAATGTCTTAGTTCACATAAACTGGCCTGGCAGGGATGGCTAGGCAGAAAAAATGTTCAGCATTTGGTTTTATATAGAGTGATGCGGTCTTTGTTTTAGACTTTCTAACATCTCCAGCAGCCATCAAATTCCCTTCCAACTATAAGCAAAAGAAGGAACATGCACAAGATTTTCCTATCGTTCCGGTCGTAAATGAACTTGAACTTGTAATATTAATATCTAAATATAACCCGGAAAATCAACAATCATTTAGCAGTTCGCTGGAGATAGAATTATAGTTAAGAGGTTAAGGTGAGTCGTATAATTAACTAATTTTATAAAATAGTACATACAAGTTGTTCTTCGCAATTCCTTTTAAAAACGTACAAATGCTTTTACCTTCTGCTAGGCACGTTAATTTTAGTTTATATAGAGCCTCAATGCTACACAAAATTAGTCGTATAGTTTTACATAATTTGCTATGGGCTTTAAACTTACGACAATGTTTTCAAAGTGAACTACATTCAAACGTTTGATACATTAACTATATATATTTTTACTATTCGCAGTCGTCCTTGCGTCTGCACGGTCTCCTGATGTACGTTGTCCTCTTCGGGTTGTTCCACCTACTCCATCTCTTAGAACAACCGTTTTGTGTCGCTTTATTTACTTAAGACTGCTAGGCATAGCGTAAGCACAAATAAAGTTTGATTGAAAATCATTCCGTCTCGGTGCTATGTGAGGCTGTTTTCTGTGCAAACGTGTCACTCCAGTTTTTGTCTGATAGCTGCTCTCGCTGACTGCATTGTTGCCTACCCTTCCACGGTTCAGGCTCATTTTGTCTAAAACTTTTCCTTTTTCCTTCTGGTAAACAAATACGGTTCAGACTCGCCCTCGGATCCAGTAACCGATTCATCAGGTGTTTGTGGTAAAGCTAGTTGCTCAGAACCAGTTTTTGGTTCCTCGGGTGGCATGCAATGTGACCTCTGCAGTCGTTGGTTCTATGTGATTTGCACTGTGTTGGATAGACGGCAGTGTATCCTCCTAGCATACGGCGATGATTTACCTTATAATTGCATTAATTGTGTTAAGCACAAAGCATATCGTCTAGTCCCCAATGACTATTTTGAAACATTGGTGGGTAGGGTGGGTACCCTTCTATCTTTGTTTAGTTCTTTATAGGGGAACATTGATCAACTCATCGTAACCCTTGAACGTACATGTGTTATCGGAGCAAAAATGCGTTCAGACGACTGCATAAACAGTACGGCTTCGAAGGATTCACCAGCACTTTGGGCGGCGCCTGAAGATGGTAAACATTCTGACTTTATATTGAACTCAGCTGTGAGTGGGAAGTTTTTTGGCTTGTGTATCTGCAAAGATAAAGCAACGTAAGATAAAGAAACCCATCAGTGCAACCAACACCAAGCTAAAAGATGTAGCGGTGAGCTCTATCGATACTCCGTCACGGTAACGGAGGTAGAACACTTCCATCTCATTGTCGGAATCCTTATCCTGTGCATCTGCTGTTCCTACTAAGGAGGATATGAACTGGGACGCTGCGCCGGTCGCTACTTCAGACTCGTGCAGTAAAGACCCCTCGTCGTAGTGATGCATTTACGGACTGCAGCGTTATCTAGGAATATCTCGGAGTCCTTTGCGGCTCTTCCAACAAATCGCATGCTTGACGACGTTCACTGTTTCAAACTTTGTATTTCTAAACTAATTCCGCCCGGGTTTCCTGGGGTTACGATTAGAAAACTTACTGGGTTTGGGAACATCTCGGGTGACAGTATTCAAAGTAGGCCCCGTCTATTACGCGTGTTCCTGTTTACGCTGGAGGAGCGCTAAGCTCTTTTGCGCTTAGTCTTTAAACTAAAAGGTTTCCGAAGTGAGTATACAGCCGGATCTACTAGCGTATAGGATAAAGCTTAAGCGCGTCGAGAAGCTGGCGAGGAAGTTTATGTTTGGTGGGTTTTCGGGTGGTGAGCCGGCGGTCCACTTCCGCCCTACCAGAGCCCATTCTGGTAGCACACAACTCGAGGCTCTCCATACCATACGTCTTCACATAGTTCATAGTAATGTGCGTAGCCTGCGAAACAAGTGTGAAGTTGGGGCCCTAATAGACAACTTCCATCCTGAAATACTCGCGTTCACTGAAACATGGTTGCCTTCTGACGTCATGGACAGTGAATTATGCGTTCCGAGCTACGCAATACTGAGATATGACCGCCGATCTTATCGCGGTGGAGGTAGAATCGTCCTGTACATCGGATGTGGTGTAAACATATCAGAAACATACTTTAACTCAGCTGATAGAACTGTTGAAGCTCTTGCAGTTGAAGTCTACTGAGTCAACGCAACTTAAAATTATGCTGTTGTATAGGAGTCCTGATAGTGCTTCTAGGAGTTTCTTTGACCTCGTCCGCACTCACTCTGCCAACAGATGCTTAATAATGGGGGACTTAAACGTCTAAAGTAAATTGGCATGACATATCTTATGACGCAGCAACAAAAGGGTTGGTTGCAGAGCTCGTTGACTTGACACTGAAAGTACCACTACAGCAGTTTGTCGATCGACCTCCCAGACACATGGGTCATGCTCCTTCTCTCTTGGACTTACTTTTCGCAAAGTCCGTTGACTTTGTGCTTGACCTTGAGTATGGCCCCTTTGGGAGCCAGTGACCATGTTTGCTTGTCATTCAACTGTTCTCTCTTTATAGACTACGATTCACGCCGAGTCCGAAATCCGAACATTTGTCACGCCGACTTTCAGTCTATTAAAGCTAAGGCAGTAAGTTCTCCATGCGTCATCTTGCCGCATGATGTTATACAGACGGCTTGGGATACATTTGTCCTTCCTCTCTAGTATATCGCACCCCACATCCCTTTTTCGGTGAAGATTACCAAAGCAAAGCCATCATGATTAGACTCAGTCGTACACCAGCTAATAAATAGACGGGCGAGAGGCTGGCGGACCTATCTGACAGTTCTCTCGGAATGTACTTTTCGGCGTAATCGTGAAGCGTGGAATGCTTGCAAGAGTCATTTACGAGCTGCTAAACTTACCTATGAGATAGAGCTGGCTAACTCAGCCTCCGCAAACCACAAACTTTTCTTTGCCTGTGTCAAAAGGTGTAGTTACGTTGGCTCATCTATCCCATTCTTATTAGGCTGCGACGGCGCCACTGCCAACACTGATCACCAAAAAGCCTCTCTACTCAGTGCGCAGTATGCCGGGCCTTTTGTTCGGTTTGAGCAGTTTCCGCACCTTGACTTAGCGACGAGAATCCCCCAGGACTCCAGTATAACGGACGTCTCAATTTCAAAGGCATAAGTTCTTCATCTTCAGGGGCTAAATTTGCCAGGATGGATGATATCCACCCAAAGTTTTTGTACGAACTCGAAAGCGAGCTATGTGGCTCAATGACACTTGTTTCAGCTATCGCTTCATAGCTGCTCCTTTCCCAAGGACTGCAAGGATGCTATTGTCTGTCCAATTTCTAAAAAGGGCGACAAGCCTCTCCCTGCCAATTATAGACCGGTAAGTTTGACAAGCGTACTGGTCAAGATGTTGGAGAAGTTCGTCAGGGATGGGCTTAAAAACCAACTGCGGCAGTGGTCTGCTCAGTCCACTTCAACACGGCTTTCGCAAGGATCACTCCTGCATGACTAATTTGCTAGTTGCACGCAAGCGTTGGGTGGATGTTTTAGATCGGGGTCATGCAGCAGATGTACTGTTTATTAACTTCCCCAATGCGTTCGACACTACCACGTTCTCCCCTCTCCTTTAAGCTTCGGTCCTATGGAATAACGGCGTGCACCACAATGGGTCACCACGTTTCTGGAAGGGAACGAGATGTGTGTTCGTGTGGGGTCTAGTCTGTCTTTCCGTCAGTCAGTCAGTCCTCAGTGGGATCCCTCAGGGTTCAATGTTTGGCCCATTGTTATTTTCTCTGTATGTCAATGAGCTGCCTGAACTGCTGGGGAGTACCATCTCTCATGCTTGCAGATGACCTTAAGTTTTGGCACACAGTATCTGACCTCGATAGATTCCAGTGCAACGGGCCCTCGATAAACTTTGGGATTGGGCTGCTCTGTAGCAGTTTCCCATAAATTATGCAGTGTCCCATCATACAATTAGGGCCAAATGGCCCCCAAGCGCGTTACCTGCCTAGCGGGAATGAATTACAGCATGTTTCCTAACTGCTAGACTTAGTGAGTCACGTCTTGTGAGCTTAAATCCAGTGAGAACTGGAGGAAAGCTACGTGCAAAGGTTTCAAAATCTTGTGGATGATCCGCAGGGCATTCGGGACCATCACGCGCGATATCTTTGTTAGGTTATTCTCAGCCTTTATCAGGCCACACTTGGAATACTGCATCCTGGCTTGTCCACATTGCTGAGTCAGGGACAGGGCCTCAGTGGAGTGTTGCGAGTTAGAACCAAAATGGTTCATGGACTACGGAACCTTTCTTACCCAGAAAGATTACTTGAGCTGGGAATGTTCTAAATGCATTATCGTTGCCGCCGAAGCGACCTGATCCTGACCTATCGCATACTTAACGGTAAAATCGGACCAGATTTTTCTAGGCTTTTCCAACCGGCTCGGCTTCCATCTCTCAGAGATCACTCGATGGAACTACACAAACTACGATCGGATGTAGTCCGGGCGGACTTCGTTTAGTCACGCCGAGTGGTGTATTTCTGGCGTACACCGCCCGAGAACGTGGTATCAGCACCAACGGTGAAAGAGTTCGCATACCGACTTTACGCTCTTGGCCTTCAATTCTTAACATATCCCTTCACTTCTTGGCTTATTCGTCTTATTGAATTATTAAATCTGTTACTTTTTGCTCTTAACGGTCTTATTACTTTCGCACTTCTGTTTCTTATTTCACCTGACCGGTGCGGCGTGGATTGCCACCACAGGTCGCGTGGGTATTAATTGGTTGACCGTGGTGTGATTCGCGCGCGCTGATCTGACTATTCTAGATTCCGGTTATCGCGAACGAATAATACCCTAGATCAACGATACGCCACTGAAGGAACATTCACGGGATTTTATCCTACTGTTTTAGTGCCGTTTGAACTTGTACTTTCTTTCGGCTTCATCTGGAATACTGCACCCAGGCTTGTCCACCCTGTCTCGTCCGGGACAAAATGGAGCTGGAGAGGGTTTTACGAGTGACACCGAACACGCTCATTGCTCACTCGGTGTTCCCATCAGACATGAGCTATGCTGCTAAGGGAGCGGTGGTCATACGTAACAATCCTCTTGTGGTCTGTCGACTTGATGGGCCAGGTTTCGCAACCGTGCAAGTGGATTGAACGTAGGGCTGCATTGTAAAATTTATTCATCAGGGGAAGTGATGTCGCGCTTGTGCCACAGATGGCAGCGATTTGCATAAGCGCCACAACCTTTTGCTATGCACTTTATGATCTCTTCTTCAATTCCGCAGGCGCTGATATAGCTGCCTCGATACTTGACTTTCTCGACGACTTCTAGCTGATCACCACCATATGTCAGCGCAATAGTGCATGCCTGCCATTCTAGAAGGACTTTGCATTTCAAGGGTCCATAGCATAGCTCGAAGCGACTGACAACTAATGCTAGTTTGTCCAGGGCCATTTGGCTATGTCGACGACGTACTCCAGGTCAAGAAGTTGTTCTCCTGGGTGTAGCTTCACATCTAAGTCGTGCCTGGCGAACGCCGTTTCCGTGACTTCGTCAGTCGCGAAGTTAAAAAGGAAAGGTGGCAGCGAGCAAGCTCCTTTCACATCGCTGGGATATTGAGGAGCGACGAAACTGCCGTAAACCCTGGCTCTATCCCAGCTATGTGCGTACAGCGCCGTTTTGACTTTTACATATTTCTCGGGCACATCTTTCCTCCGTAGACAGCCCCAATGGGCACAGTTCAGCAGGATCAAAGGCCCCTTTGATGTCTAGGTACACAACCACGGGGGGTCGCCAATAAACAGCGTTGCTCCAAAACCTGACGTAAAGTTTAGATGTGGTCAATGCAGCCTCCATTTCAGCAAAACCATGCTTGCCTCTAGCGCATGCGGCTTTCACGGTTGCCAGTCAGTCTATGGAGGACGACAGAGGCAGGTAACTTACAGGCAATGGAGATCAGACTGATTCCTCTATGACTATCGCATTCTGAACGAGAGCCTCTCTTGAATATCGGGATTATAACGGAGCCGCCCTAGTCTGTTGTGACAGTCTGCTCCCACAAATTCACTGACAACTTATGCAAATCGTCCAAAAGAGCAGGTTCCTCGAATTTGAAGAGAGCTGATTGATGTCTCTTTGCTCCAACGGCCTCGTCCAACTTCAGCCGTTCGATCTCATGTTCGATTGCTGTGTGTAACGCGCTTATCTACCCATGAAATTCTTTTACTCTTCGTTTCGTGGTCTAGTCTACAGACCTTGGCCGATCGTTGATGGATATCGACCAGCGTTCACGTGCGCCTCCTTACATTCCCATTGTTAGCGTTGTAGGTGTGCCTGTGTGTGCATGCTAATCCCCAGCACTGGTTCCGTGCGTGTGCGGCTACCGACGACCTTGGATCTCCAACCCTACTCTTCGCCGAACATGACACGTCCAGCCCGGAGCATGTGTCGCACCCCCTCCCCCGTTCACTGGTCGCTCGTCCAAACACCATGTTTATGCGTGCCATTAAACTCTCACCCTGTGATTGGACCATCCATGATTGGTCAACGCCATTATTCTTAATACTCGTAGCACTCAGGTGTGGTGACTTGTTCCTTTGATTGTCCGGCGTAGACAACTCGTTCCCTCCTATTGTTTACTGATACCTTGTTGTCAACTTGCATACACCGCGATACTGAACAATTGAAGTATGTCCCGATTATCAACTGTATATATTTTAATAGTACCGTAGTATTTGTGATCCGACTTGTTTTGATTTCGGGATCTTTGGCTACGCGTTATTCAACGTTCACGGTGGACGTTACAGTATTCAATTGGTTCTCGCTTCGACGGATTGCTTAATTGGATCCCTCGGTTTGGTGGTACTCGTATCCGGAAGTGCCAAATTGGTTCCTCTTCGCAATGCCAGTCACCCGCGCATCCACCCGGACAAAGGACTCATCCAAGTCAAGGCAAGTCTCTCTTGATGCTGTCTCTCACTCTGGCTCTCGGGTTAGCTATAGAAATTCACTTAGCAGTACGCGCTCACAGCTCCTGCTTGCTGAGTTGAAAGAAAAGCAGCTCAAGGAGGAGCTAGAACTAGAAACTAGGGAGCAGGAACTTAGCAAACAGCATAGACTGTTGAAGGCTAGACAGGAGGTCGAATTCGCCCAGCGTAGCGCCTTGCTGGAAGACGAACAAGGCGATGTAGACCTGCCCGCACTCCCTATTTATTCGTCAAACAGAGTTGACGAGTTTGTCACGGAATGTGCTGCGGTGGCTGCGAATCAACCATCCGCCGGTTGTTATGACGATTTGCCGATTGACCCCCCCCCACTGCCACGTTAGGAAACGCTATAGCGTCCGCTCTCGTCCCACTTATTGCGGAAGCTGGTCTCCCCAAAGTAGAGCTGGCTTATTTTGATGGGCACCCAGCTGACTACTGGAGGTTCGTCAAGCAGTTTGAGTTCTATGTGGAGAACAAGGTGGTATATGACGGAAGACGTCTGCTCTACCTCATTCATTACTGTAAGGGACGAGCTAGACTGGCTATTGGCAACTGCGTAATGCTGCCGCCCGGTCAGGGTTATGAAAGAGCTCGACCTCTTCGGGCAAGCACACTACATTGCTAGGGCATCGATAGAAGGCCTACTTTCAGGCGCGAAGTCCATTCCCAACAACGCAGATGCCCTGTCGGAATTGGCCATTAAGATGGAGAACTGCCACATCACACTGAAACAAATGAACTATGAGGCAGATGTAGACTCCTTCACCACCCTGGAAGAGATAGTCCGTGCCCTACCGAAGCCCCTGCAGTACTAATGGGCCGAACTCGTCGATCACCTAACGCTTAGTGGTCATGAGCCCAGTTTTCTGAATTTAACCACATTTGTTTCATCGCGGGCACGCATAGCTCGCAGCCGGTTCGGTCAGTTAGCCGATCGATCACCCCGTGGTGTCGAAACGATTGTTACGAGAGCTCCTCCAAGGAAATTGTATCCGGCGATAAGTAGCCATTACGCTGGTCAGAGAACTACGTCGCCTGCCCGCCCCACCCACTCTTGCCCCGTTTGTTCGGACAACCACTTGGCCGTGGAGTGTGGAATATTTAGTGAACTGGACATATCGCAACGATGGGAAATGTTAAAAACCAAGAACCTCTGTTTCGGTTGCTTAAGACCGGGCCATATCGCCAAAAACTGTGGCATTCGCCGAGCCTGCAATGCTGCCGGTTGCCAATCTCGTCATCACAGCCTGCTCTATGGTGGCGAAGTCCCGAAGTTCACTCACGCAGTATCCACAGATCAGGCTGTCTGCGGAGTCACAGACGCGGGCTCGCGTTGTGTCGCTCTTGGGGTGATTCCGGTGACTGTGTTCGGTCCGTTCGGGTCGATAGAAACCTATGCACTTCTCGACAACGGTTCAGATACAACACTGATCACCCAGGATCTCGTCGGCCGCCTCCGTTTGGAGCCACAGCCGTCGTCTTTGACGATCACGACGGTCAACGGAGACCGCAGTATGGATAGCTCCGTGGTCAAATTCTACTTGCGTTCACTAAACGGGTTAGAAGAGACTGAGGTAGAACGCGCGTTCGCAGTGCGTAGTCTGCCTATTCAAGCATCCTGTCACGGGACACAAGCGGAGGCGCGCAAGTGGCCGCACCTGGCCGATCTCGACTTCGAAGAGATCCGCGACCCACGGATATCATTGTTGATTGGTTGCGATATTCCGGAGGCTCATTGGGTGTTAAACCAACGACTTGGTGGTTGCAAGGAACCGTACGCTATCAAAACCTTGCTGGGCTGGATTGTGTTGGGCCCTCTGGGATCCGCGATGCGTCGAGTTGCATCCGTTAACGGCATCTGGGCGGCGGACATACCCATTGCTGACCAAATTCAAATGCTGTACAACGCTGAATTTTCAGACTTTGATGCTCTTGAACTATCCATGTCATGTGAAGATTCAGCGGTAGTTGCTAAGACCGAGGCGGGGACGCGCTTAGTACATGGACACTACGTTGTTCCTCTCCCTTGGCGAGACAGTAGCGAAGTTCTATCTAGTAACAGGGTTATGGCCGAAAAAGGGCTAGCGTACCTTAAACGTCGTCTACTGCGAGATGGCGGACTTTTCTCCAAATACACGCAGTCAATAAACTCGATGCTGGATAAGGGTTATGCGGTTAGAGCTCCGGCGAAGACCGGACCTCGGTGCTGGTACCTACCTCATCACGCGATAGTTAACCCCAAGAAACCGGAGAAACTTAGAGTGGTTTTGGATTGTGTGGCGAAATTTCGAGGTCGGTCCCTAAATGACCAACTCTGCCAGGGCCCCGACGTCTCTGCGAACCTGACCAAAGTACATACTCGGTTTCGGAAGAATTTAGTGGCGTTAGCAGCAGACGTGGAAGAAATGTACATGCAGGTAAAGGTGCCGATGGACGACCAAGGAGCACTGCGGTTTCTGTGGTGGCCAAAAGGCGACCTGTCTAGTGATCCTGTCGACTACCAGATGACCGCTAGCCCATTCGGGGTGACGTCCTCGCCGTTTTGTGCCACTCATGCCCTTCGCAAGACGGTGAGTGATTTCGGTCATTTATACAACGCTACGGTAACGAATGCAATCACCAATGGTTTCTACGTAGATGACTGCCTGGTATCATTGAGTTCAGTAGAGGAAGCAGCGCAGTTCGCCCACGACATATGTGAACTGCTAGCCAAAGGGGGATTCAGGCTGCGGAAATGGATCTCGAATAAGACGAAGGCCCTAGATTTGATATCCCCTACCGAGTGGGCACGAGCGCCTAAAGAACTCGTTGTTGGCTCGCACTGCAATGATCGTACGCTTGGGCTCGAATGGAACGCTGAGACAGATCAGTTTTGGTTCTGATTCAGCGTTCGCAACTGCCCGGCGACCCGACCAAACATCCTGTCAACCGTATCATCGATGTTCGATCCCCTCGGATTAGTGTGTCCTTTGCTTCTACCAGCCAAGGTGCTTCTACAGAAATTGTATAGAAGAGGACTGGGTTGGGATGACCCTCTCCAGCCGTCAGACGAGCAAGAGTGGAAGCAATGGATTAATCACACTTTATCTATTGGCCAACTCTCGGTTCCTCGTGGTGTGCTGCGGAGCATAGAGACCTCTGAGCAACGCACACAGCTGCACATTTTCAGCGATGTCTCTGAAATTGGGTATGGTGTGGTCGCATATTTGCGGCACACCTCTGCGTTGGGTCGGCCTTATTGCTCTCTCTTGCTTGCAAAATCCAGAGTTGCTCCATTGAAGGCAACATCTATACCCCGGTTAGAACTTGGAGCTGCAGTGTTGGCAGCGAAAGTTAATCAGATACTCGCAGATAGTCTGAGTATGAGTCCACGAGATACACGGTATTGGACCGACTCGCAAATCGTGCTGCACTACATCTAGAATAAGTCGACAAGATTCAGTACATTTGTCGCTAACCGAATTGCCGCCATACAACAGCTGTCTGAACCGACGCAATGGAACAGGTATACTAAGCGCTGGAAGCAAGTAGCCCACGTAGCCACGGGATTCTGGAAGAGATGGTCAAAAGAATACATAACATTACAATCTCGACAGAAGTGGCAGTTTCCGACCAAGTCTGTAGAAAAAGACGAATTAGTGTTGGTGACTTCCGAGAAACTACCAAGGGGTTGTTGGCCGCTGGGTCGAGTCGTGAGTTGTGAAGCCAGCAATGACGGTTTAGTAAGGACGGTGTACATTAGAACGAACTCAGGTATATTAAAAAGAGATGTCCGAAAGGTGTGCCGCCTGGAGGGCGATGAGTAGCAGCGCTTAAGTCTGGCTTGGAGTGCAAGGTGGTAGGCATGGAAAACGGCTTTCACCCAAGCGCTTCGATGCCCAAAGACGCCCACGAACGGCGCTTGATGGGAGTCATGGAAAAGGGCTCCTGCCAAGACGCTCTCGTGTGGTTGCGTTGCTTTCCCTTCTGTTTTTATAAGGAGCGCTACTGTAGGCAGTTGTAGGACCGAGAGCCAGAGTGGAGTCGGGGACGTACGAGACGTCAATCGCAACAGAATTTCGGAGGCAGTGTAACGCGCTTATCTACCCATGAAATTCTTTTACTCTTCGTTTCGTGGTCTAGTCTGCAGACCTTGGCCGATCGTTGATGGATATCGACCAGCGTTCACGTGCGCCTTTTTACATTCCCATTGTTAGCGTTGTAGGTGTGCCTGTGTGTGCATGCTAATCCCCAGCACTGGTTCCGTGCGTGTGCGGCTACCGACGACCTTGGATCTCCAACCCTACTCTTCGCCGAACATGACACGTCCAGCCCGGAGCATGTGTCGCACCCCCTCCCCCGTTCACTGGTCGCTCGTCCAAACACCATGTTTATGCGTGCCATTAAACTCTCACCCTGTGATTGGACCATCCATGATTGGTCAACGCCATTATTCTTAATACTCGTAGCACTCAGGTGTGGTGACTTGTTCCTTTGATTGTCCGGCGTAGACAACTCGTTCCCTCCTATTGTTTACTGATACCTTGTTGTCAACTTGCATACACCGCGATACTGAACAATTGAAGTATGTCCCGATTATCAACTGTATATATTTTAATAGTACCGTAGTATTTGTGATCCGACTTGTTTTGATTTCGGGATCTTTGGCTACGCGTTATTCAACGTTCACGGTGGTCGTTACACTGTGCGTGAGGGCAGATTCAAGGGATGACCCAGCGAGTTGTGTGCTCACTGGCCGGTGGAGAAATGGGCAATCCTGATTGATTAAACTACTTTTCAGTGTTCACTTAACGCTCTGTGCACTTTGACAAGCTGTGGATATCCTTCCACTCGCGTCGCATATGGTATCTTTAACACCATGTTCCCTGCTGCCCTTTCTCGTATCAAACGAAATAACTTCTGATGGGTAACCAGAGCAGCAACTGTCTCCATCTCCGAGACACGACAAGCTCACCAGGTTTCGCGATCTCTCTTCAGGCTAGCACGCACTTTCGCCCTATGAACTTTGGGAGTCTCGTATTCGTTTCCATCCAGAACACGTCGGCGTGCATCTAGAAGTTCCAGAAACTGCATAGAGACTCAATGTCTAGGTTGACAATTTGATTTGTCACATGAAGACATGCCTGCTGCTAATAAGGTCTGGCGGATATGCAACCAGTGATCTTCAACTGTGTTCAGTGACTGCTTACTCAGGTCAGATGCCAGTGTACCTCTATACTCATTCAGAACATCTGGCTTCACCAGCTACCTCATATCCATGCTTTCACATGTCCGTTGCGGACGTCCATCGAAGCGCACGTGTACGTCGGGGCAAGCAAGTGGGTGCTCAGAGTCCACGCTCGTGCTCCAAATCGAGCGACGCTTTTAAAAGCATCCACTCCGGCGGTGACTGATCGCGATGTGATCCATTTGCGTCCATAGCTGGTCCGAGGCTGGTGGGCGCCACATCACCCTTCTGCGGGCGCTGTCAGAACTTAGAGCTCTCAAGAAAGGGACGAGCATCTTCACACACGTGTAGAAGCCGCTCTCGGGAGCTTACACGGTGTTGGCCACCCAATTGGAGCTTATTAGTTCTACAGTTTTCTAACTTGGGCGTTCAAATCACCAGCAAGCACCACAGTGTCTGCACCTTTTCTGTACTGAAAGAGCGCGTTCCATTGATAGTAGAAGTCGTCTTTAGCCGTGTCAGCGCTACGATTTGTAGGCGCGTAAGACGCAATGGTAAACAAGCACCGTTTGTGTCCACACGACTTCGATGCTATACATGTGCCAACCAATCTGACAGCGCACATCCGGCTGTGCATTTGGATCCATTCGATCAGGGCAGCTTCGACCCTGGGGCTAAGAACAATGTCCACATCGACTTGACCGGCATTTGAAGCCGCATCATCTCCGGACAAGCGTAACGTGAAAATACTGCCAGCGTCGCACGTTGGGGATCCCAGAATAATCACACAACTGGATTATTGCAGGCGAATTTCTCCTAAGCGGTATATATAGATTGATATTGTCTCCAGTGTTCGAATAATTGCTGTCTGTTGGCAAAACTGCAACAAAATGTGCACATTGAGGCATGCCAGTCTGAAGGTGGATCGAGGGCTCCGAAGAGAATCAGATGAACTGATGTCCGTTTGACTAAATATGAACTTGCCCAATGGACCGGAGCGACGCCCTGCGATTGTGAGTCGTAACCAGAAGATAAATGATTACTAAACCAAAATGGGAGAGCCAAGCATTTGGGGGTTGAAACCATTGTGGATAAAAGTGAAGATGGAACGGGAGAATAAGGATGAAAAAGTGCGAGAGGAAAGAAGGAGATGGAAAGGCTTGAGCAGTTGCATTTAACCTCCTATCCACCTTGCTCAATAGGGCGCAGTTTATTATCCTCTACGACGGCCAGAGCATCAAACACTTGTTTGTGTATATGGTTATCGTATTGCGTCTGCAGGAAACTCAGACCTAGACAGGAGTACTATTAGGGTTTCCAGTTAAGGCCTTTGGCTCAAAACCTGACCGAGAGCCAACGGTGTTTGGGCACTGGACTACAGAGAGCCCGTATTATAGAGTAGAGAGCCATCCTCACTCCAACAGCCAACCTGGAAGGCCAGGAGACTGAGTTTATCAGTCTCTAACCGTTGACCAATTTGGCATGAGTGGCTCTAAAGGCGCAAAACGCCACCCAGCATAGTTTATTGTAAGGCCGAGGCACGAACTCCATCGCACCACATTAACGTCCAGTTTTGTCGCGATGGCGGTCAGCAGACAGGACTTCCCGAACATTAGAGACCCTCTCGATCGACATCTGCTGGTTGTCGGAAACCCGCCTGCAAGACTCGTGCTCGGTGCTCGCTTTGCGGTCTCCTTCAGGTGACATTAGTACCATTCATCATTATAAACCTTAGCTAAAGGTAGAAAACACCTCAGCTATCGTGCTGCAATACACAAGAAGAGAAGAAAAACCTGCAACTGAGATTTGCCAGCTGAGCCACCAGTAACGGATAGTCATCGTCCCGAACAGCTGTCAGCCGGCTTTTTTGCCGCAGAAAGTTCTCTTTAGTAAGCGTACTAGTGCTTGGAGAGGGAGGCTGAGTTGGGGGGAAGAGACAAAGAAACCTACAACACAAACACAACTGAGGTCGGTTCCTAAATATGTGAAAAGCGTATCCAGGCAAACATGTGCATCATCTTTCGGACCCCGACCATGGGGTTGAGACGATACAACTGAGGCTAAATTGGAACAAGGAGCCTTCCTTGCTCTTCACTAAGTTTTCGCTTGGCTGTCCATCCTTTTCTTCCATTCACGCCCCGCCACGCAAACACTACACGTCGCGCGAGCCAGTGGGCTCGCATGCGTAACACGTGGCTCAGCCATCGGAGCCGGGTTCCTGCTATAACGGGGCGGTGCACTTCCTCTTCTTGTGTCATAAGGCGTCGAACACGCTGATTGCTAGCACGTTGTCCCCACCAGATATGAGCTAAACTTTGGAGGCACCGCTCGAACGTAACTGGCCTAAATGTCTGCTGATCTAATGGGTCAGATTTCATAACTGTACATGAGCGTTAAAAGTGCGGCTGCGGTGTAAACTTTATCCGTCCGGGAGAGTGATGTTACGCTGGCGCCATAGGTAGCGAAGGTTAACGAAAATGACCCGAGCTTTTGATATACGGTTTTTGACCTCATCTTTGCGTCCACAGGCGCTGTTAAAACTGCCAAAGTGATTGAATTTTTGAACTTTTTACTTTTCCCCACCAAGGGTCAGCGCAGGAGGCGGTCCGTGCCAATCTTTGGGGAAAGTTTTGCCTTTCGAGGGTGCGAAACGGCTGACACCCAGTGCCAATCTGTCTAGCGCCGGTCGGCAGATTTTTGAACTGTCACAGATGGAGTAAATGTCGTCAGCATACTCCAACTCAAGAACTCGTTCACCTGGGATCGGCTCCACACGTTCTAGGTCGTGTCCACTGAACGCACTCTCCATGATTTCGTCAACGGTGAAGACAACGGGCATCCTTTTCTCACACCGCTGGAGATGTTGCACGGCGACGACAGCTTGCCGTAAGCCATCACTCTGCCCGAGATACGCGCGTAAAGCGCTCCGAGAATATTTACATATTTTCGGGCACACCTTTCCTTAGCAGATAGTCCCAAAGGACCCGTCGATTCACCTAATCGAACGTATCTTTGATGTCGAGTAAAACAACGTTGCACGTGGCGAGGCTGTACGCCATCGCGCGCGTCCCCAGGTTGCGGATCGTGGAATGCCTTCCTTGAGGAGGTAACTGTGAATATGTGTCGTTTGCTCTGCAGGCGAGTTGAATAAGCAGTCACGGACTATCAGCGGCAGCGTCTCAGAGCGTGGGGTGTTTTGGTCTGATCACTTGCTTCTCCTTCACATACCACAAGAGCTTGTACGGCGCTGTCACAACCAATATGACCGGAGGGCGGATGAAAAACCTTGTTGGTCAACGACTTCTATGTGGACTGCTACCGAACACTAAGAAGAGGTATAAGCTACCCGGCTATTAACGGTCTTCGTTTATTGCCTTGCGGGTGAGGTTTCTTTGACCATAAGCTTTGGGTGAATCCCTTAAGTCAACGCTCTTCCTCGGCCTTGGCAACCGGGAAGATCTCCACCACAACAACGCATAAACCTTCTAAACCTCCTTATACCTTCACTGATAACCTGTTTTTCCCCATTTTCTTGTTTTGGTTCTGCCAATTGTATATTGCTCTGGCGTTGAATAATATACTACAGTCCAACCTGCCATGGCGACCGCCTATGGCAATCACCTGTCTAAGGCAACCAGCTAAACACATCCCCAATGTTTTCTCATATGAGTAATGTCCCTATACATGAAACTGTCCATCGCGACCACCTTTCCAAGTCGACCACTTTTGTCGATCCCTTGAGTGGTCGCCTTAGACAGGTTTGACTATAATAATATCACAACGTTGGGCCGTCAAGATATGTAACAATGCTTCAACAATTGACCAAAAGGGATGATGTGATCGATGCAGCCACGACATCGACGAAATACGGCTTGGTTTTCACGGATCTGAATTTCACGCGTGGCAGCCATTCTGAAAAACAGCTGCAAGAAATTTGGAAAAGATGAAGACCTGACGGATTCCTCCATGGTTTCCGCATTCCGAAAGTGAGCTTCCCTTGAAAATTGGTAGCGACTTTAGTCAGTTGGGAAACTTTCCTGTTTCCACAGTTTCACTAATAACGCGTGTAAATCAGCAACAAGATCTAGTCCCCGATTTCGAAGATAGCTAGAGGTAGATCATCTGATCCCGTGACCCCATGCAACTTCAACCATCCGACCTCACGTTCGAATTCTGAGCGAGAGGACGGATCCAAAGCGACGCATCAGGGAGCACGACGAGCACTAGTTCGTGAGAAATCTGACAATTTCGGCCGATTAAATTGTCTTTCAAAGCGTTCAGCCTAACGCTCCAAACTTTTTGACAAGTTGTGGATAGGTTGTCCACTCTTGTCACACAGTTTCACTAACACCAGGTCTCCTGCTGTCTGTTTCCTCTATCCGACGGAATAAATTCTGATAGTTGCCAAGAGCAGTGGCCACTTCTATCGTCGAGGCACGATGAGACCATCAGAATTCGCGGTATCTATTAAGGCAAGCAAGCTCTGACATCTTGGCGAAATCTAACAATTCCGACCAATTAGATTACCTTTCAAATTGAACAGCCCAACGCTCCAAGCGTTTTGTCAAGTTGTGGATAGGCTGTCCACTCTCCTCACATATAGTTTCTCTAACACCAGGTCTCATGCTACCCGTTCCCCGTATCAGCCGGAATCACTTACTATGGTTACCAAGGGCAGTGGCCATTTCCGTCTCTGAAACACGATGAGACCACCAGAATTCGCGGACTCTCTTCATGATAGCACGGAGTTTTGCCCGGAGCTTTTTACGAGTTTCATTGTGTTCGCTTCCAGCCGAAATATGCCGGCGAGCATCGATAAGTTCCCTAGACTACGAAGTGACCCATTGTCCATGTTGGCGATCAGACTTACCACATTTTCCTACTGCTAGTAAGGTCTGGTGAATATGGGACCAGTGGGTTTCAATTGCATGCAATGGGCGCTTTCTCAACTCGCATGACAGCGTACTTTGACAGGCATTCAGAACAGCTAGTTTCGCCAGTTGGCTGGTGTCAATGCGCTCCCAACGTCGTCGTGGGCGTCCGCCAAAACGCATCCGCAGGTCAGCACATACAAGTGCATGGTCGGTGTCCACACATGTGCTCCAAATCGAGCGACAGTTCTGGACACAGCCTCTCCATCGGTAACTTATTGCAATGTAATCGATTTGCGTCCATGGCTGGTTCAAGGCTGGTGGGCGCCAAGTCACCCTCCTACTGGTGCTGTGTCGGAAATTAATGCTCGCAAGAAATAAGCGAGCATCTTCACACAAATGAAGTAACCGTTCCCCGTTATTATCGTTACGCGAGCCTACACCATGTTTGCCGCCCAGATGCAGTTCATCAATGGATAATTTGCCAACTTGAGCGTTCAGATCACTAGCCAGCACAACAGTGTCCGAGCTTCTTCTGTGGCCAAGGAGCTCTATCATTTGGCGATAGAAGTCGTCTTCTACCGAGTCGTTGCTAGAGTTTGTGGGTGCATAGGCAGCGATAACGAATAGACACCTGGTAGTCCCGCGCGACTTCGAAGCTTTGAAGGAGCCAGGCAATCGGACCGCACACAACCGGCTACTGATTGGAATCCAGTCAACCAAAGCAGCTTTAGCCCTGGCACTCGGCAATATCAACACCGGCTTGGCCGGTACTCAAAGCTGCATCATCACCGGATAGGCGCAATGGGAAAGTGCTGCTGGTGTCACCTGAAGGGGATCGCAAAGTGAGCACTGAGCTCGAGCCTTGCAGGCGCTTCTTCGATAAGCAGCAGATACAGATCGAGAGGGTCTCTAATGTTCGGGCAAGTGCTGCCTGTTGACTGATCTGTAGCAATGTGCGTACATTGAGGCATGCCATTCTGAATGAGGATCGAGGGATCCGAATGGAAACCGCTGAACTGGGCTTGGTCACTTGCTTGACCATGGGCTTGTCGACGGCAGGAATGACGCTCCGCGTTCACATGTGAGTTGAAACTAAAAGGTAAAAGCCTATCAAAGCAAGATGGGGGAGGGTCAAGAATTGGGGGGTTGAAAGCAGGGGGAATAAAAATGAAGCTGCAACGGGACGGTAAAAGTGAAAAAGCCCAAGAGGGGGAATAAGAAGCTGAGTAGGCTTGAGCAGTAGCATTTAAACCCATATCCATCTTGCTCGATGCAACAGATAGGGCACCGTTGCTTATCCTCTGCGGTGGCCAGATTATCAAGAAATTGTTTGACGAATGATTCATAGTGGGCAGGACACTGTCAGGTTGCCTAGATCTAGACAAGAAAGCGATTAGGGTTCTCAGTCACTGCCTTTGGTTCAAAAACCGCAAGTCAGCGGGTTTGGCGTTGGGCCACAAGGAGTCCGTTGTATGGAATAAGGAGCCATCCTCAACCCCCAACCTGGGGGACCAGGAGACTGAGTTCGTCTGGCCTCTAACGATCGACTAATCTTATATGAGTGGCTCTAAAAGTGCAAAAAAGCACCACCCAGCATAGATCAGTGGCTCTGAAGCACGCAAACCATCGCACCACGCTAAGGTCCAGCCGCAATATGATGGGGTCCAGTATCACTTGAAACGACGATAACAAACAAAATAAAGCGAATAATGCGTACAGATACGGTGACATAACTCTTCAATAAATGAGCAACTGTGATAAATTCATCATCATCCTCATACACGTTAGCTGCAGGTGGAAAACACAGCTATTGTACCGAAATACAAAGACAAGAAGAAGAGGAAAACAGTGGCAAGCTGGCTGGTTCCCCAGTAACGGATGGGCATCGTTCCGGAGAGCTAACAGCCGGCTGTCGTGCCGCAAAAAGTTGTATTATGTCTAACGAATGAGATCATGATTGGAGGGTGAGGCTAAGCAGGAGGGGATGGACAATGGAACTCACAACCAACACCATTGGGACCGGCTCCTAGCTATATCAGCAAGTGTATCCAGCCAAACGTGTTCATCGTCCTTAGGACCCTACCCAGGCAGTCGGGATGCATCAACCGACGCAAACTTCGAAGTGAGGGTTTTCATTTCTCTAGACCAAGTCATCGCTTAGGCTCCACTCCTCCTCTTCCAAACGCACCCCTTGTGTGCAAACAATGCACGTCGCGGGAATCTGTGTGCTAGCATGCGCAACACGTGACCCAGCCATCAGAGCCTCGTGCGTGATATAATGGTACTGGGCGGTTCACTCGCTCTTCCTGCACCAGATACGCGACGCCGAACACGCTCATTGCTCACGCGGTGCTCCCACCAGACATGAGCTAAGCTGCGATGATCGAACGTGGCTAGCCTCATTATGTCTGTCGACCTGATGGGCCAGGTTTCACGACCGTATAAGAGGGTTGGACAGACGACTGCATTATAAACTGCCCTTCAGGGCGAGAGTTATTTCGTGTCTGCCCTACAGGTGACGGAGATTGGAAAAAGCACCTCGAGCTTTTGTTATACGGTTCGCAATCTCAGCTTTGATCCCACGGGCGCTAATATAGCTGCCCAGGTGCTTGAATTCCTAAACGACTATCTGATACCACCATGGGTCAGCGCAGTGGGTCCATGCCTATCTTGGCGAAGAATTTTGCATTTCGATGGAGCAAAGCATAGCCCAAAACGATTGACAGCCAGTGCTAATCGGTCCATTGCAGCCTGGCACGTTTGGGAGCTGTCACATATGAGGTCGATGTCGTCCGCATACCCCAAGTCAAGAACTCCTTTACCAGAAAGTAACTCCACACCTTCTAGGTCGTGTCCAGCGAACGCTGTTTCCATGACTTCATCAATAGCGAAGTTAACGAGGAAAGGTGACGGCGGGCAACCTTGTCTCACACCGCTGAAGATATTGAAGGGTGGCAACACTGCCCTAAACCCTCACTCTGCCCGAACTATGGGCATACGGCGCTTTGATAATGTTTACATATTTATCGGCCACATCTTTTCTCAGCAGACAGTCCCAAAGGGTACATCGATCCACCGAATCGAAGACACATTTGATGTCGAGAAACACGACAACGGTGGGTCGCCAATAAACGTAGCGGTGCTCCAACAATTGACGCAAGGAGAAGTTGTGCTCGATGCAGCCTCGATTTCGACGGAACCCGGCTTTCTCTTCACGGATCTGGCCTTCACGAGCGCCTGTCAGTCTGGAGAACGACAGAGGCAAGCACTTTAGTGGCAGTTGAGATCAGTCTGATCCCTCTATGGTTGCCGCATTACGAAAGGGAGCCTCCTTTGAAAAGTGGGTCTATGACGCAGCGGCTCATCTGTCGGAACAGTTTCCTGCACCCGAAGTTTCACTAGCAACACGTCTACATCATCCACAAGTGCAGGTCCCCCGAATTTGTAGAGCTGGGGGGATTTTATCTGCACCAGCGGCCTTATGCGATTTCAGCAATCTTATCTCACGTCCGACTTCTGCGCGTAAGGCCGGATCTAAGGAGGCGACCTATGGAGAAGGGCACACAATGCCCGAAAGGGAAAGTGATAACTCAGGTTGGTTAAATTGCCTTGCAGTGTTCGGCCCAACGCTCTAAGCGTTTTACCAAGCTGTGGATCGGCTGTCCACTCTGGTCGCATATTGTCTCACTAACACCAGGTCTCCTGCTGCCTATTTTCCTTATCAGACGGAATAACTTACGATGATTACCAACAAGAGCGGCTGTTTCTATTTCCGATGCACGATGAGACCACCAGGCTTCGCTGTCTGTCTTCAGTCTAGCACGCAGTTTTGCCCTGGGATTTTTGCGAGCCTCATTATATTCGCTTCCAGCAGGAGTACGTCGGCGAGCATCCACAATTTCCTGAGACTTTGCAGAGACCCAATGTCTAGGTTGACACTTTGATTTGCCCCACGAAGACATGCCTGTTGGTCATAACGTTTGACGAATGTGCGACCAGTGATCTTCGACGGTGTTCAGTGGACGCTTACTCAGCGCAGACACTGGCATAGTTTGATACGCATTAAGAACAGCTGGTTTCGCCAGTTGGCTTATGTCAATGCGCTCAGAACGAGATTGCGGACGTCCGCCGAAACGCACCCGCAGCTCGGCACACACGCTAGTGCTCCAGATCGAGCGACAGTTTTGGACACAGCCTCTCCAGCGGTAAGTAATCGCGATGCGATCGATTTGCGTCCATGGCTGGCCCGAGACTAGTGGGCGCAAAGTCACTCTTCTGCGGATGCTGTCGAAAGTTAGTGCTCGCGAGAAAGAGACGAGCACCTTCACACAGGTGTGGTAACCGCTCACCGTTATCATTACGGGAGACTACACCTTGTTGGCCGCCCAGATGAAGCTCATCAGAGGACAGTTTTCTGACTTGCGTGTTTAGATCACCAGCAAGCACCACAGTATCCGTGCTTTTTCTGTAACGAAGAAGCTCGTTAAGTTGGTGATAGAAATTCTCTTTCACCGCATCAGGACTGCAGTTTGGAGGGGGGGGGGCGTAAGCCGTTTGTCCCCGCGCGACTTCGAAGCCTGGAACGAGCCAGCCAACCTAACGGCGCACATCCGGCTGCTGACAAGGATCCAGTCAAATAGAGCAGCTTCAGCCCAGGGACTCAAAACAATGCCGATGCCAGTTTGATCGGCATTTGAAGCTGCGTCATCGCCAGACAGGCGCAATGGGAATGTGCCGCCAGTGTCGCATGTGGGGGATCGCAGAGTAAGCACTTAGCTCGAATCCTGCAGGCGGATTTCCAATAAACAGCAAATATCGACTGAGAGGGTCTCGAGTGTTCGGCCAAGTGCTGCCTGTTGGCCAATCTGTAGCAAAGTGCGCACGTTGTGGCATGCCATTCGTATCGAGGATCGAGGACTCCAAAGGGAAACGGATGAACTGACATTGTCCGCTTGGTTAAACATGGGCGTGTCGACTGTATTGTAGCGACGCCCTGCGACTGTGTGGGAGTTGAAACTAGAAGATAAGCGACTATTGAAGCAAGGTGGGGAAGGGCCAAGAATTGGGGGATTCAAAACGGGGGATGGAAGTGAAGTGGGAACGGGACGCTAAGCGTGAAAAAGCGCAAGGCGAAATAATAAGGCAGGAAGGCCTGCGTGGTAGCATCCAAACCCCTATCCACCCTGCTCGATACAGCAGATAGGGCGCTGTTTATTATCTTCTGCAACGGCCAGAGCATCAAGAGATTGTTAGAAGTTAAGGTCATGGTGTATTGCGTGGGCAGGATACTGTCAGGTTGCCCCGGCCTAGACAGGAAAGCGATTAGGGTTCTCAACCAAAGCCTTTGGTTCAAAAACCTTACCACAAGGCAGCGGGGTTTTGACACTGAACTACAGAGAGCCCGTTTTATGGAGTAAGGAGCCACCCTCACTCCAACCCCCAACCTGGAGGGCCAGGAGACTGAGTTTGTCTGGCCTCTAACCATTGACCAATCTGGTATGAGTGGCTCTGAAGGTGCAGAAGGCACTACCCAGCATATCTCAATGGATCACTGAGGCAAACAAATCATCACACCACGTTAAGGTCCAGTCTTATGGCGATGAAATAAATTGGTTGCGAACAAATCCGCGATGAGTTTAAGGCGTCAGAAAATATATTTTAAGAAAATGCCACAAACGCGAAAATGTTATCGAAGTTAACTAAAGTAGTTTAAGGGACGTGTGCAAGTTTATAGAAGATAGTTCAGGTAGACATTAATATGAGATAAAAAAGCATTAGGACAATATAGCAAACCCACCACCTCAAATAAAGTGACAGCTTGCAAGCAAGCGGTAAGTAAATCGAATGCAGCGTACCTACAAACGCTGCGCCGGTTCTGCCTACGTTCTCTGCAGGACCCGTCGTCGCTTCGGTAGCGGTCCCGAGTGGCCTCGCTCATGGCTCACTAGACCTGCCTGAATCAGGCACTCGCCACTGCATGTGATACAGCACCATGTACTCAATGTCGACGGAGTACAACCCATCGGCGCTTGCCGTTTCTCTGCATGCACTATGGCTTTCTCCTGCACCTAGGCAATTGCCTTCGTGATCAGATCGTGCCATGCACGCCGGTCATCCGCCTTCGATTCCCATGATCTGCACTCAAGAGTAGAACGTGAGAGGATCACTTTGATCATGTCCTGGTAACCATGCTTCGGTTTCCCCAGTAGTAGGTGCACGAAGGTGGACCAAAAAGACCTTCAGTCTAGTACGCTGCCTCTACATCTGAAGCTAAATGCAATGTGATCAATTTGAGACCACAGATGTGTTGGCGAAGGGGGACGCCACGTTGCGGAACGCTTCTTTTTACGCCTGAAATCAGTGCTCGAGAGAAACAGATGGCTGTCTTCACACAATGTAAGAAACCTCTCTCCGTTATCAGAGCGGTTCTCATCGAGCGCGTGATGACCACCAAGGTGGCGTTCGTATGGTAACAGGCGACCAACCCGTGCATTAAAATCCCCAGCAAGGACAACGACACCCGACTTTTTAGCATTAGTCAAGAGCTGATGTAGATCCCGGTAGAATTCGTCCTTTACCGAGTCGTCACTTCAGTCATTTGGAGCGTAAACAGAGCTCACAAACAAGTTGCGTCTCTCTTCGCAGTGCTTGTTGATTCTACATGCAACCCGAAGCCGAACTGCATATAATCGGCTGTTAATCGGGTACCAGTCCAGTAAGGCCGCCTCGACCTTGCCACTTATTGCTATACCTACACCAGCCGAACCCGCTGAGGCTGCTTCTGGATCTCCAGAAGGACGCCGGTGATATATGGCTTCGTGGTCAGTGAGGGATGTCAATGTAAGCGCAGTGCTGGGATCTTGCAACCGGGTTTCTGGTAAGGCAGCAGACATCAATGTCTTGGGACTCTAGGGTGCGCGTTAAACCGGCTTGTTGTCCAATCTGCATGAGTGTCCGAATGTTGAAGCCCGCCAGACGGAACGAGGATCGGGGACGAAGGAGAGCCATAGGTTGTACTTCTTGGTTCGCGGCGCAACCAGAATCGCAGCCAGATTTTTTACCACATGAATCGAGTAACGAAAAGTGAGGCTTATTAGCAAACAAACAATTGGCATATGATGAATTCTCGTGAATGTGAGAAGCAGAAACAGTAACTGATGAGCAAGTTGTAGTACAGTCCATGGTTTTGTGAGAGAGCGTGATACTACCCGGTTGCCCAAGCCAAAGTAGGGAGTTGACTTAGGGGACTCCACCCCGAACCTTTGGCTAAATAACCTACCCGCAAGACAGTGGGGCGAATTTAGCAAATCGCACCCATTGGGAGGCGTTGACTGAATGTTCACTTCATGAGTCTTTGTTTGGTAGATTACAAAACTGTTGCCTAATACTCCCCAGAAAATCAGCACAGTTGCTGGAATACAATGCCCCACTGAGGTGGAACATTGTCGCCGAACACTTTGCTAGAACGAGGTACACCCGAACCATCCAGCTGGCACCACGAAGAGGTAGTTCGGCAAGCCAGCAATGTGGTGGGTTTGGGTTCTTGGATCGACACAAGTGTCACTCCGGATTGTAGTCCACTTTGCCCAATGATCTCTGTGAATCCTTGCTCATATCTAGTGAAAGCATCTTGCAAATACAACAGAAGTCTATTGCGTTTGGTTGCAGATCACTTGGTGTGCACTTGTGTACTTGTTTGAAGTCAAACCGCCTACACTCGGATGCTGTGTCTTACTAACCTTCTTTCTCGGCTTGCGGCGTTTGCTAATGCTACAGTCAGTTGAGGTACCCATTCAGCAGTTCGACATTCTGGAATGATGAAATTGATCAAAGGTTCAGTCGGGTTGGTTTCTTGCGTTTCCGCCTCGAGACCTCGGGATTGGTCGTATCAGCCTTTGGGCACCCCATCGTCATATCTCAACCACTGAGCCCGTGGTCTTTGCTACTCGATCATTTACTTTCGTCCCTTAACCTACGCCAGATACTGTCATTTCTTGCCATTTTCTCTTACTTTTTTCATTTTAACGTTTTTCCTCTGACAACAGTAGTCAAAACAACTTCGCGGACCATAGTTGATTAACTACACTGGTTTGGTAATGTCCTCCACGGATACGCCCATATTTCATCGCATCATGGATCCCCTTGTGATAATGTGGTACAACTGCTCTGTTTGATTTCCACAAGCTACTCAGTTTTTTAAGCCTACCTACACTTGCTATGCTTACGAGTGGTGAATTCGCCACTTCCCATTTTATTGCCTGTTTCTACATCACAGGAGCACCTCGAATGAGCGCGTTGAGCGTCTAATTACCCGGTACTTCAACCAACTAACTCGTGGCTGCCAGGACCCTCAGTGTCCTAATCCTAATTGCGCCTCTTCAGCCCGCTTTTCACATTCTGGCATCTCAGCAAATCAGGCTGCCGCGCTTGCTCTTCAGCTCACATCCCGCCAAGCGCCCTTGTGCTATCCGTCAGATTCGGCTGTTGACTTAGCGACCGACAGTATGGATACGGATGATGGTCTTGGCACTGATCATGACTCGGAGTTTCCGCACTCTAATACCCGCTCCACTATGAGTGAGCAGATAACAGTTGGTACATCTAACTCCACTGCTATTGGTGAGTCGCTGAGCAATTTACTGGAAGCCTCAGAGCTTTCCCGGGGATCTTTCATGCGACCGAACGAGATTACTCGTCTGCTCATGCTACTCTTTGATGTCTCTGACACCGATGAAGCCACTCCAGTGCGCCAACCGGAGAACCAGTCCTCGGGCGATACAAATGTCGGCAATTCTCCTCAACTACTTCCACTTGACAACAGTCGCAGTGAGTCTGGAGGTACACTTGCTTTTTAATATTAATTTAATTTATGCATCTTAACCATAATCCAGTCCATTGGTTATCAATGCTTTGTCTTTTACCACAATCCGCACTTTACGTATTCAACTCATCATGCGGTTGACCGGCCACAGGTGAATCTGTCAACCTCCCATCTCACACTCAGTGATCTTGTATTAATGATTATCACGGAATGTGTTGGGGACCGTAAGATTCCACTGCTTTCCTTGTCCGTCAGTGGTATAGAAAAATAGCCACTTCACTGCTCAAGCACTATCCCTTTGAGTGCCTATGTTCGCTCCAGTCAAACCGGCTTGACAGCGTTTGGCGTTATTGTTGAAACAGCCTATCGGCATGTGAATTTTAGGCTTCCGCACACGGAACGCTGATCTATTATACACACTCGATTTATCTAATCCATACAGGTCATGTAGTCAGACGTCCTGACTTCCATATTAAATTCCTCGGTATCTTGGTCCACTAGCTGATTTCAGTCATAATTATGGGCTATTTTCCGTTTCACATCTTGCTTCTTGGTTTCCACCATAAATTCGAACTTGTCATTAATTTTTGTGATCCGTCCAGTTGTCGTTTTGCGCTTTAATTCGTCTGTCATCAGGTGACTTAGTGATTTCCTTCGAACATCTATCATATGAGTCAGGTTACGTCTAAATTGAGGTTACCTTGGTCACGTATTCACTTTTCGTGGGTTGATGGAGCACTGCCATTTGGATTGACGAACTACCCTAGCCGTGTTCTTCAACATCAAAGTGCCTTCGATTCGGTGGGTCGATGTGCCCTTTGAGGCTGTTGGATTATGAATGTTGTGCTCGATGATCACGTAAACATCGTAACGCTTTGCGCGCATTGTTCTGGCAGAGTGAGGGCTCAGTGGTGTGAGACTGGGATGCTCGATGCCATTGACGAACTCATGGAAACTGCGTTCACTGAACACGACTTAGAAGGCGTAAAGTTGCTTCTTGACTTGGATATATATATTATTATTTATTCACAGTCTGTTAACAGACATTGTGCCATCAGAACCATGGCAGAAGAAAAAGGTGAAAAAGATGTGGACATGAACTGCGATTAGAAATATGGGGAACGATTTTTCTGGTTTTGCACACGCCATTTTGTATTTTTTGTCTTGTTTTATGAGTTTTTGTGTGCATCAAAGGGATGGTAAAATGACAGAACAACATTGACGTCACTGATGTCTCTTACGGGCCATGACGTCTAATGTTTCCAACCACTGAGATTCAGCATCACTTGGTCCCCAACCTGGAAGACGGACTGGTCCAACTGCGGCCAAACTTGAGGTTGCCTTCTTCATGATCCTTCGCCACGTCATTGGCTGTCCACCGCGGCACTTTTTCCAATCGCTCCCTGGGAGTGCAAATAGCGCTCGACGTGGAAGGCGATGGGCTGGCATGCGCAAAACGTGCCCGAGCCGACACATGCGATGTCGGAGAATCACATCCTGAAGACTGGCACTATTCGCCCCAAGCACGCGGTCCCGCACCTCTGCGTTGCTTACGTGGTGTTGCCACCACACCCGAGCAATCCTTCGTAGACAGCGATTGTCTTGGAACGTATCGACGACATCACCTTCATCTGTGCCAGCTCACAAACGTGACGAGCAACGTTGGACAGATTAGCACTCTCTGTCTGCCGTTTCGGGCTGCGCTTTACACCCTTAAATTGCAGTCCTCCAAACTTGACAGAGGCCTACCTCTGCGCCAACCCTTGGTGGCAATCATCGAGAAGTTCCTCATGAATTCAACTACCTAGATAGTTGTATCAATTCCTGTGGAATTGAAGACAAGTTAACGAACCGTATAGCAAAAGCTCGATGCGCTTTTGCTAACCTCCGCTACCTATGGTGCTGGCGCGACATCACTCTCTCCATGAAGGGTCGTGTGTACAATGCAGCCATCCATTCAACCCTACTGTACGGCTGAGAAATCTGCCTTATTAGATCGACTAACATAAGGAGTTTAGCTGCGCTCAATCATCGCTGCTTTCACAGCTTAGATCTTGCCTGGTGGGGAACACCGCGTGAGCAATGAACGTGTTCGACGTCTCGTGTTTGGTACAAGAAGAGCGAGCGAACCACTCAGCACAACTATACCATGCACTAGGCTCCCATAGCTGGGCCGCGTATTGCGCATGCCAGCGCATCGACTTCCGCGACGTGCGTTGTTTGCGCGCCGAGAGTGCAGATGTAAGAAGAGGAGGGGAGGCTGTACGATGATTTGATCAAGAGAAATGAAGGATATAACTTAGAAGTTGGCCTCGATCGGAGCCTCTTCGCTCCTTGTTTGGGGCCAGAAAGACGACGAAAACGTTTGGTAGGATACGCTTTTTGGTATGACCAGGAGCCGACCTCATTGGTGTTTGTGTTATGTTTCTTTGTCCCACCCCATCCCACCTAACCTCCCTCTTTTAACCACGATCTTATTGTCAGTGCATAGCAATAAAAGATGCTATGTCACCTGCTTTTGTCTTTCATATTTTACTAAATTTTATTTTGCCTTTTCTCGAGTGCCTTATTGCGACTTAATTGTTGTGGTTTTTCGCACTCCTGAATAATGTTTAGAATGATGATGATGATCTTTCAGTAATAACCTGTACTTCTTATCATCTTTCATTGTCAGCTGAAGTAACGTCAAGTGCCGGCTCTGGTACTCGGTCGACATCTTCCACTTTCACATCTTGTTTGAGCGCCTCTGATGAAGCGAACGGGAATGCTGAAACGTTGAAAAATCTTTGGACTAGCTCTAACACCAACAGTACGCTGGCCTCGCTCGTATCGTCACTGCATGCGAATCAGGAGCGAGAATCCAGGACGTCTGGGTTAACAATAAGCGAGCTCAGAGATTCCATCTCAATGGGGAAAAGTCAAGGGGATTGGTCGCACTTGATCGGTCTTTTAAGTGCTGTTTTTAGCTCATACGAGGCTCTCTCTGCGAGTTTTGTAAACGAAACGATGGACTATGAATGTGTAGTCGGACAGTCCGATCCTTTGGCGAAGCGAGGACGCTCTTCTGAAGGACACACTTCTTGTTCAATAGAAGATACTGGAAAGACCTCTGATTGCCCAATGGAAGAAGATCGTAAGTCCATTTGTTCATTTTGGCAAGTACCTTATGTTGTTCTTTATTACATCATTTTACTAAACCTTACCAGTTTGTGAGATATACTGCCGCTACAAACAAGCCGATGAGACGAACATATGTATTGCACGTTCTATCGACCTTTATCTCAGTATTACTTGTTTCTGTATCTGGAGGAAGGTAAAATAAAAGGTGAATCGTCAGTTTTACTCTGTAACGGCACTTCGCTGCCGCGTGTTTACCACCAGTCACGCGTGGGCTGTGTATACCGTGAGGACGCCCATCCCTACGCGGATTCGAACCGGTGACTTTATGGCTGCAAACCAGGCGTGCAGACCACTCGGCCACCGGCCGACATCTGGGGGGAGAGATATGGTCGACGATATTTCCTTCTGCCTTTTGTGTCCAGATGCTGTTGTACATTCTCATTAATTTCTGTAAATCAATCCTATCGTTTATCCTATCTGTCCATCTTCTCTTCTAGCACATTTCTCAGAACAAACTGCAGATGTCCCTGTTGGTCACCTGCCAGCTCTGATCAGTACCTCTAAAGATACAATTGATGCTGACGCTCACCTGACTCCGCTAATTCATCCTGTAAACATACATGACATCCGCTGTGCATGGTCCATGATTTCTGCTCTACCGGAGCGTCAGAATGTGGTGGATGCGCTTATGCGGGCCGTGCGGCGCTTGGTTGTCACCAGTCTCCATCAGATCCTCGTATCCAAAGTCCCTAATAGTCTTGGAGATCCTGACGCCCCATTTTCCGTCAAGAACACACAACAGCGGCTTATCAATCTATTCCTAATCCTTTATGAGTGCCCGTTTGCCACCGATCCGTTGCATTTCGAGGTTAGCTCACAAAATAATTTTCGGAATATTTGCTTTTTTTATCTGGTACCTTGTAGGTGTCTCCTTGCGATAATGATTATTCGCTCGTTTCCTACATGAACCAGACCCGTTGGAACCTGTAGCTGAAATGTCTTTGGAATAGCCATTTAGCACATATGTTTGAAATTTTTCATCCCTACTTCCTGAGGTTACCACTGTAGTTACTGGCTGAGCAACTGTAGAACGAGTTACCCTGGCCCTATAGTCTGAGTGCCTACGAACGTGTGGGGTACCCAGGCTGTCATTGATGACTCATCCAACTGTGATCAGCTATTGGTTTTTATGCCTATGCGCCACACTTACGAATGCATCGGGTAGCACGCCCCTCCTCCGCTTGTTTCGAATATCTTGGTTAAAGGAATCTGTTGTTTTTTCGGATTCGAAGGTTCTGGCTTTCAAGCCAGCTGCTACGTTCACCTTCCTTGCCTTGCTCTTCACAAACTGACACAGAACTGACAATGGGGCACGTGCCACTTTTCAGTCAGCCTTGACCTGCTTACCCCCAGTGCTATTTTGTGAATGCTAATTGATCTGTTCGATGTTGACGAGGATGGATAAAATTTCCGTCGCCTTGTCTTGGTCTGTTCTTTCATTTTCATTCATCCGCATCATCAACCAAAGAAGTACGCCAGTTACTAATATCGATTTTTTTGTTTGGTAGCCTTATTAATATAGCGTTAAAAGAGGGTATCACTGGGGGACCTACCAACAATGTTATAACCCGACATTTACCACCAAGGTATCTTCATCTTGTCAACACTATTGCGTGAGAATAATTATACCGTGCACCCCTGCTGGGAAACAGCAACACCGGTAGTGTGTCCAACCAAGCTCATAGTGGGTGGCGTTGACAACAGCGTAGGTGACGAGATGGGGATACAGCATCTACTGGTCGTTCGCGAGTTCATCTCTCACTCCACACTTTAAACTTTACGCCATCTAACATCGCATAAAGAAAAGAAGTTGTTCCCGTTGTCGGTGAGCAAGCTTACATCATAGCTGCTTAAATTAATGCAAATTATTCAATTGTATCCGTTGTGCTGCAGAACTGACTTTATTATCACCACCTAGCGATTACCCTAAGCACATCCCCCTTGCAAACGTGCTGGTACCACCGATCAGCGTCAGTAGGAGTGCAGCAGCACTTCACATCGATGCAACGCTGCTATTCAGCCTGCAAGTGGTTGTACGCGGACCGGGATGTTTCCGGATTGCCAAAACTAGAGCTTACAAACCAGTCTGAACCGCGGATCCCCATCTATGAACTAGAACAGCGCTCCAAATACATCGATGGTCAAAGACCTTGTTGGCCCTCACTGCTTTTCTTTACTTACGGTTTTTAAAATCAAGTGGTATCTACTTCTGACTCCATGTGCACTGCAGATTCATGAAGATAGTTCTGACTTTCACCGTGCATCAGCTAACTGCAGGAGCTTATGCTCCGTCGTCACCATCTCTTAGCCACACGTTGCTCGGCAGTGAAACGGAATTCGGATTGCCACTTTAACTGTTATCCCAATCTATCATTATTTGGAGTTTTCGTATTCCTGTCGTTACCAAGTCGAAAATCAACCATGTGCCTAGTTTGGCGATGCCCATAGTTGGCTAGTTTTTGGCGTGACAACTGAGGACGAGATGACTAACCGACGGACTTGTCCGACTTGGTGCATCTCTTTCCTGAGAGTCTCCGTCCATTAAGCTACACAATACTTCTTAATACGACTGATTGTATTTGCGTTGTCTTGTCTTTCTTACTGGATGCCTACTTTTTGGGCCCATTGACATGAGTCTTTCGATGGTCTGACTATGGTTTAGATCCCGTCTCCCCTTTCTCTTCCATTTTCGGGGCACACCAGCCTTGTAAGTTAGTTTACAGACTTCATGTTGGGTTTCCTTTTCTGTATTATCTGACCGCTAAGCTTTTACGTTGCTGCTTGCTCCCAAGGTGATTCAATTGTCCTTAAGCAATTCATCCTATATAAGCCTCGGTTTCTGTCCGCTTCTGCCATCAATCCAACAGCATTTCTCATCTGCGTACAGTAATTGAGCATATTTAATCAATTTGTCTTCACACTAAGCTATTGAGAAACTTGCGTTATCCGTTCTCTTACTACGTAATTCATGTCTTTCTACAGTCCGAGTCATAAACGACGCTAGAAACCGGTTCCAACCAAACCCGCATCGTGTTGTACCAACGATTCGTTACCGCCGTTTAGTTAGCCACTTCATCCGTTCTTAAGCGGTGTATTTGAATCACTCATTTTGTCACAAGGATTCGTTTTGCGTTTCGAATAATGTCACACCAAGGCCTATTTTTAGTTCATTATTACCAGCGCGTCACCTTTACTCAATGGGAAATGATCATTCTTAATTTCTCGTGTATACTTACTTGCTGTTCATCACTGCTGAACCTATCGTTGTATAGATCTCGAATCAGCATGTCCTCGGCACACTGAGTTGAAATTAAGGCGACGAGCTTTCATCTAAAATCCTTACCCATCTTCCTTTTTGTGGCTGAGAACCTTATACAACTTCGTTATACCGTGACTCCCTTTTTCTGAACTATGTATCGACCTGTGTAATATACAATTCCCAACCCTCTACATCACTATGGAGGATACATCTTTGGTAAACCGCATACGTGTGCCATATTGCCTAAGAAGTGCCTTTCGAGATGTCCGTCCGCATTGTTAGGTTTTATTTTTTTATTGGCTACCCTATTGCGACAGCACTTGCTTTTGAACATTAATCGCGCGGCCACTTGGCTCCCAGTGATGTTACAAGCTCGTCTTTGCCGTGCCTGGGCTAAATCTGCCCATCTACCTCTGCCGGACTGCTTGGATGGGACACCTCCGTCTCCAGAACAGACCAACTTATGGTCGTTGCAGAAGATTCTTTTACATCACATCACTCTACGCTGCCTCACCACGGATCATGGAGTGCCAAATGAGGACAAACAGATATGCGAGGCGGCTCTCGTCCTTCGTATAGTCTACTATGCTAGTCTGTTGGCTGGCGAACTAGACAGCGAGGAGCTGCTTAAAAGGGAGGCCAAGGAAAATGCAGAGTTTGAGGAACTAATGCACAATTATTTCATAATAGAGGTGAGTTCTATTGTCCTCCCCTTCTGCTAATTTTGTAATTCTCTACCGGTACTCCTTTGATAACTGTTTTAACCTAACCAAATGCCTGTTCTTCGCGTAAGCGTTCGCTGACACAGGCTTGCAACCCCTCTTCATTGACGCCGAACTTAAGGGACTACAATGGAGTGGATAGTGTCTCACACAGTCAAATTAGCCTTGTTTAATCCCAATTGGCTTTTGTTTTCTCCCAGTCTATGGAAAACTCGGTTCTGTCTTAAATCGTGCTAAGTCGCATAGCTATCAGAGTTGTCACACACAAGTAGAATCGGCTAACTAGAAGAGGTGTCGCATCAAACGACTTTCGGGGTTAAACACAACGCTCGAACTGCTTGATTTGGTTATTCTGACAGCCCCATCATCAACGAAAATTTGATTCTGGAACTGTCGCGTAACGCTGTCGAAGGCATAAGGGGCCGTGTGAATAATCAGCAACTACTTCCTGTTCCCACGTACACTTCCCGCTTTATCGATTAACAAAATCACCTTGCGTTTTTATGCGCACATTTTGAGCACGTGGGCGCACATCTAGTTAGTGGCTAAGCACCATACGTCATTTTGACTGTTTCCTTCCCTGACAAACGAACGTGAAGTCTCGGTCATCTTGAATACTCATGGTAGCGTTACAAACTTTCTCTTGCTACCTTCGGCCTTAAGTTCACATATGCTTCACGAAACCCGAGCTGCTCGGAATTACGTAAAAAATCCAATTAATAATATCTTTAAGATTTTATCTTGTAACTTGCACCACTTTCAAATGCAGGCTAAGGAATGGATATCCCTCACTGATCACGAGTTCCTTCTCACCCCGCTGGTTGGTTGTTTGTTTCCACTGAAAACTCACCGGCGGGTGTATCCTGAGACGCTTGTTCTTCCGAATAATCTGTCTTCGAGTCAACCTACCTTCTGGCAAATAGTGCACATGTGACTGACTCGCAAGGCCAGCTGAGATAGAATTCCTTCGCCATCATCGTCTCGACACTACCACCGAGCTATAAAGAGCTTTGTAGGCTAGCAGACTTTTGTCGTAGTTTTCGTGTTAACAGGCCCAACGAGTTGCGGATCCGACGGTCACTGGTGACATCGGTCTTAGGGCAACTCGTTCGCAAATATCGAACGCAATTTGAACTTCCTGTTATTTGAAGCGGGTGTGAGGCATGTTCTCAGCCACAGACCACATTGTCATGGTCACTAATCCACCACCGTAGTGCTTTAGCGCTGGTGTAAACCACCTGCGATTGTTGTTGTAACTTAGGTCAAAAATCCAACTGCACAGGTAATCTGATTTCGCGCGTGTTTTGCGTAAACGACCACTCTCCAACTCTTTCCTTAGCAGTCGTCGCATAGCAATCTACTTCTTCTGATTTATATAACACTGTGTTTGCAGACAGATGACTAAATTTCCTTATGCTAATTTTAAAGTTGACCGTCCTTGTCTTCATTAGATTATGCTACTAGCTAATGCATACTCCCCCACAGCATCTACTCTTACACAGAGTGACTGCCAATCGTCACCTCAACAACTTATCTGTCATTCCGCGTCACCATCTTCAGTATTTTCTCGCACTCTGATATCGATACGGTTTAGTTTCACTCATTGCCATCTAAGAGGGTAGGATTTTCCCCATCTGGTCTTTCAGTTTCCCCATCCTTCATGTTTATAATAATGGTTCATATGACCTCTCCGCTTGTGATTAGTTTCTCCGGAACCATAACTTTTTACCTTTTCAGCATCGGTCTGAGCGTTCTCGTCCCCACTCGATTGAAGATCCGCTGGCCAAAGCGTTGGCCATATCTCCCCATGACTGCCGCAAGCCTTTCATCCCTGCCAAGGATTTTGTTAACGAAACTCTCAATGAAGGCCTCAAGGTGAATAAGTTTGATGTGTTGATCGATCATGTTCTTCGCTCTACACTAGAATGACGATCTTTGTATCGAACTCACGATTGCTGTGCTGCGGCACAATGTTACCTGGGTACCGTCTTCGTTTACCCCAATATCATCATGCACCATTTCGCCGTGTGGGCCTTGTACTCTCCATTTTGGCGTATGCCGTCAGAGCCCTTTCACGGGTTCACGAACTTCAGGATCGTGTACGATCCTTCGCTTGGGATAGCATCCGACATCGTTAAACAACCGGACATCCTACTTGTTGTACCCGTGTGTGTCTTTTACCTCTCATTGCAATTTCATGTTGCTGGACTGCTCTCTCATCGCCGGCCGTTACGCCCAAAGTCGCCGTTCAGTTCACTTCACGGTAGTCATTCCGCTTTCAGCCCATCCACTTAGAAGATTATCGTTTCTTTAAGAAACAGCCTTGATGTGCATCCAGATATTCGAATCGGGAAACCACGTATATTCGACCCTGCCTTTAGATGCGAGATGGCTCCGCTTTTGCCCTTTACTCACCACATTCTTCGTTATCGCATCCATCCACCACACCCTAGCATTTGCCTTCTAACTTTCGTTCCAAACAACCGCCACTTATTTCCTGATGCTTCAGCCTCTGTACTGTCACCATACTGTGTACCATTCACGCGTCATTTACTCGTGAATCGCGTTATCAACATTCTCAACAGAAATGAACCTGTACGTTGTGCTACAACGTCGTAACCATGGAGGCATACTTATTCAAAAAACCGTCAGGGTCAAGGTAAATACATCCGCTAGTCTCATCATCACCGCTTAGTACTCCCCCGAGCACGTTTTCGTTGCGGATGCGCACTTGTCACCAGTCACTAGCGATGTTCCGCACGCTTCGTCTATCGTAAACCCTAAAACATTCGAGTCTATTGACCAAAGATCTTGGTTCCCAGTAACGTGGACAGCATTGGTTCTCACAGTGGCCCTGTTTACGCAACCATTACGACCGGACAAATCTCCAATCCTGGTGTCAAAAGTACCAAGCGATATCATTTCGGTTATGAGAGGCGGTGCAAGGAAACGAATGCACTATTTACTTGGTGTTTGAATGCTGTAACCACAGGGGGTGCGATGGTAAATTCAAGGAGAGCATTTCAGACGCGACAAACGCGTAGTGAGAAGGACTTTTGGTGACACTCCAAACGGCGATGTTGCTTCATGTGTTTGAGCTAGTAGCTTCTTATGACTGCTTCAGCAGGCGGCAACACGCGTGGTTAGGGTCGCTTAACATCTGACAATCATAATAAAGTCCTTGTTCAAGCGCCGATATCGTCCACTAAAGTCCCTTACCACTTTCGGTCTCAATTTCCAAGTCAAATGATATTAACATTTAACGCTTCTAGTCGCCTGGCGTTGCAGAATCTCCAAAACGGTTAGATGTCGCTTCATTCACATTTTCTCGGCTTGTTTTTATGTATAAATGAATAGATAGATGTTCTTTTCTCTGCAGGGCGAAATGCTGTTCTTACATCGGGACAAATAATCGAATGATCAGTTATTGTTCTGAACATGAAAATTAGAAGACGTAGTTTGTGTAATGACGTCGTTATTTCGTGCATTCTTATCAATCACAAAACGCAACAGTGATAGGTAAGTGAACAACCACGATGTCAGATGATGTCGTAACTAACCAGGCGTTAACATAGGTCGACAGATAAAATATTGCCTATGTGCTGCTAGCGTTGTGTCATCCATAACAATAATTGTCGCTTGCTTTTTCCTCGCATGTCACCCAGAGCGGAGTTTATTGAATGCTACTCCTAAGCAGGATTGCACCTGCTGCATGACAAAAGGGGTCTATCGAGTGCTCACGTTAGCATCACATGTGAATTGTTGACTAGTCCGAAGGAGATTCTGACTTACTGTAAGAACATTCAGGGTGCTTGGTTACTTTCCACATTCTTATGGCTGTCCTTTCGCAATTACTTCTGTTCTCACTGTGTGAGTCGACTGATGCGAAATGAGATAAAGAAAAAGGGCCACTAGATTGTTTTGTGAAGAATTGATTATCGATAGAATTAGAACCACCGGTTCCGATTACATCGAATAATTAATTGTGGTATTTTCACCTGCCAAAAACCGAGGTAGAGTGCAGTTTAGTGGCAACAGGAGTGCAAAGAGTGAAGATGAGGGCTCGATTTTTTTCCGTCTCTAAATTCCATGCGAACATGGGGACCACGAAGCAGGCATAGCCGAATAAGGAAAAATTTCATGGGGGCGAATTTTTTTCAGATTTTTCGTATTTGCTGTAGGTTGTCTACACCACTCCCTAATAATTCCATGATCCCCTTGTTGAACCCATCATATTTGTTGTAGTGCCCGTTGTAAATATCCTTGTATTTCTTTGTTGAACACCATACGCGATTTAACCTGTTTAATTTTTTTGGAATTTCGTCGCATACTTTGGAATGCACTATCAGGGAAAATTTCTCTCGTCCTGGTGCAGCACCTCACTGTCTTGTTACTGAATTGGTACCATGAGGGCGTACATATTCATCTAGCGATTGTAGGATACTCAGGAAGTCTAACTTCCTGCGTTTTAATTCCCCTTCCACTTCGGACTCTTATAGACAGTTGAGGTTTTTTTGAGCCAGCACATCGCCATTCCCTTTCGTGAGATTTCTGCATCTCTTGCTTACCCGACTTTTCAAATGTCATAAATAGAGCACTCTGCGCTTGGCTAGGTCAGATTGTAGAGGATTCTGGACGGACTATTCGTTACTTCATCAGGATAGGTGTGAGGCTGTGTGTGATCGGCATAATATAACCGGTTCGAGACAGCTAGGCGTAGCGATTGGCCAATAAACATTCACCGCAGACGTGGCCCCACTACTGAGCCTTTTGTTACACTGCATTGAACTCGGATAGGATCTCACACGGATCCGTGCTTGTGTAGGGAAAAGTTGCCTTTCCACTACAAGAGAGGATAACCAGTGTTGCAGTCATAAAGGTTAGAACGAAGGGTGCAATGGGTCAACAGCTCAGGTACTTTCGAGTAGTTGTAGTGAACTACGTCAACTCCAGCACCTCTGATGCATGTTTCTGACGGCTGTCACGTTCTTGAGCGATATGGGAGAGTTTATTTGGGTACGACATTGGCACTTCAGCAGCGTAGCTTACATTACCTTTGAAAGCGTTGAAAAAATATATTCCTGGATAGTGCTTAACTGGCACTGAACGAGTGCCCTCTTCTTGAGGTGTAACTTCCACACCAACCTAATCACGAGACCATTGGTAGAAAGGATTTCTCCTATGCTCTTGTGTTTTGTCATCATCAGTTACTGGGAGCTTGGATACAATATGGATGGAAATAGTTCTTTCCCGGTTACCCATGTCATGGTCCTTCCGTCCACCAGCGTACTTTTACGGGTCAAACCAGCAAACGTCCACGAAGGTGGTTTTCTCATTTGGTCCATCCCCTGTGCGGTATGTCGAGAAAAGAACGGCTTCAGTGTCATTCATGGATCTCAGGGCTGTTTGAAATAGTCGTGGCTCACTGTATTACACTAGGCTAGTGAACACCAATAAGATCACAAACGGAGTTTCACTAGTTCAGCACATCCATATATATTTAAATTTAAATCAATTAGCCTTGGCTTCAACGATGGTGCACGTAGTATCTTGATTTCACTTGGTCTTCAGTGCTACAGTGAATGTTCATATCACCGTTGTCGTTCACTGTTGTGCCAGCGGCCGAGCCCATTGATATTGCCTTTAAGATACACTGATCAGCAACCGCTACTTGATTAGTGTATAGGGGCAACGAAAGCGGGCGTGATTCCTTAGCTTACGCTGTCTGCTTCGTTAGAGGTCCACAACAGTACTGGTACTAAAATATTGTGTAAACGCCGGACCCTTGACCGATTTTGTGATGAAGGGTATCGTACTTCGTGACACTCCTAAGACACACTGCTTGCGTAGAACGGTCATACATGGGGTACAGAACCTTAATTCGTTTCATTCTAGTCTGGTGCATTCTCGACGGAAATGGATTGAACAATGAATTCGTGCTACTCCGGCGCATGCTTCACAGCTACATACGCCTATAGGCCGACACCCGTATTTATGTTATTTTTCCAGATCACTGTAGACTAACTTGTCGGTTAACATGTTGCCTCATCATCAACCTTGTTTGGTCACCATGACGAGATCAGTATTGCAACTGGTGAGCTAAGCGCTCGAAGCGGTTATCACATGTACCGGCCGCAACTTGATTTCGACAGTATCGTACAGTAACGTGTAGCTTGCTGTTATGTACGTACGTACGGTTTATTGTGTCCCATGCTAAGGCTGATGTTGCATTCATGATGCTTCTTCACCGCATTTGGGCTAAACCAGCTAACACTTAAACGAGGTCTTTTTAATGTGGATAAAATTCATTACATGTTATTTGGTTTGTTCTGCGTACTTGATAATCTCCTTACTTGCACACGTCGCTCATGCAAATCGTGGTAAACTTGCGTAATTGTAACGTGTGGTATTTTTTAAATAACTTTCGGACATTTTGTAGTTATCACGGATTCAATTATAACCAATTTCTTCCGTATGCTCATTTAGCGAGTATTTATCTCGTCATATGCGTTTACTTTATTCGATATCGGCATTTCGAATGATTCGCTGTTGTTTGACATCCCAGGTGTGGCTGCGCTTGATGTGCATGTTGACACGGTGCCTACCTGTCTATTACCCACTTCGTCGTCCATCTGGCTCCAGGAGACAGTTGATCGTTGCTGGAGGGGACGGGGTGCACGGTCCTTGTGGCCGTGCTACGCTCGAAGAGTGGTTCCATGCACTCAGTGTGGAGCGGACTACGGTCCAGCCACCGCCTTGTGTGCGCTTGATTCCCCAAATACAGCGTGCTTGTGTTTGCCTGTGAAGGAGTGTGGGCCGGCTCCGTTGATGAAACGTGGCTTCCATCCATATGCCTCCCGGTCTTATTCCTTCGGGTTTACACTGGATATGGGTGTGTGAATGGAGCTGTGGGTGGTGCAGCGCAAGCCATCCATGGTCCCTCTGTAGGCGCAGGCGTCCTGTGGCTGACCACAGTGACGGGCAAATCCGAAACCGGATGCCGCCAACCATGGTTTATTGTTCAGTCCCGGCTTAAATATAGGAGGGTAGAAATCTGGTTGCCACGCGACTGAGAATGTTCCATTGTGAGGAATCTTAGATTACCCTTTAGTGCTTTATGCAACTGGGCGTGAGGTCTTGTTCGATAGCCCTTGCAGTTAACAATGGAGACCATGGCTGAAATTGATCTGTCACGTGCACCCGTAACGATAAAATACTGTTCTAAAATTGTAAGCCCGGATGACAGAAGAATGCGCTACTATTATCCCCGAGAGAATGATTCCACAGGATTGAGCTGATCGATTCAAGACGAATTTGTGTCCCTTCAGTAGTTTGTGAGGAAATGCCACGGAACAAGTCCAGAAAGATCATGTCTACAAACAACTTGCTACCGGTATGACAGGTGTGGTTTATTAGAGCATCATTAAAGAGCGAGCGCGTGTAATTCTGAAATGGCGCTGGCTGATGGATGGAACCGCTCTGGGAAGTTTTTTGGAAGCTGGCTGTGATAATAATTACTAAAAATGTCGTTTGTGTAACGCAGATCAGCCAGTTTCCCCAGGCAAAACCTCAATGCCTGCTTCGTGAGGTTCATGAGCGGAAATCCCCATGGTGAAGTTTGGTAAAATTTGACAGGAGCGGGAAGAAGTAGCTACCTTGGTGAATGCCACATGTTGTCCCTATATTCTGACGCGACCGCAAGCGTTGCAGCACAGACACATCAAATGTCTGCATATTTCATCAGAACACCTTTCTGGCCACGTCGAATGCACTCTTGCATTAAGGTACACGGTTGCAGTCAATCTGCCATAGTATACAGCCCTATCTCGATCGCAAGACACCGTGATCCACTTTCTTCGGGAGGAGTATGCTTATGTGCTTAGCGTCCATACAATAGACGCAAACCATGCAATGAATGTGCACATTAAATACAAAAATCACGAAGTGTGACAAAATGTTTTTTTTTGTCTTTCACACGCCGTTTCACTTTAGTTATTACTGCTTTGGTAAGCAAAATCAATGCACAAATTCGTGCAAATCTTCCATTGTGCGCGATTCCGCATCATGTCTCCAGCTAGGGTTGTTCTCCATCTTTGATCCCCAAGCCCGGAAGACGCACGGGACCGAAAACTAGTATACTAGAAATTAGCGCCTTGATCTTTTGTCGCTATGTGGTAGGCTGACCACCACGCAGTTTCTTCCAGCGCGGCCCTGCGCGAGCGAATAGAGCACACCATGGCAAACGCTCGCACGAAATGCGTGGGACATGACCTAGCCACCTCAGTTGGCGTAGCGATATTAACTTGTTGAAAGGGAGGTCCTCATTACCTTAAAAACGACGTCTGACATCGTCGTTGCAAACGTGGTGTTCCCATCACACACGGGCTATCCCTGCAGACAACCGTTGTCAAAGATCAAAATCCGACATCATTTACATTGGTCGGCCAGGACTCGCTTCCGTACAACAGTACCTCGCGAACACTCCCATTATAGACCTTACCCTTTATCAAGAGTGAAACGTCACGACGACGCCACTGATGTCTCAGCTTAGCGAAAGCTGGTCGGGCTTTGGCAGTACGGAGAGAAAGCTCTCTTCCAATGGTGACATCAGCAGAAACGCAGTTGCCAAGGCAGATGAAGCTATCCACTTGTTCAAGCTACACACCTTCAGGAGTCAGCACCAGGGCCGGTGGATACCAGTCCTAAAATAGGACTTCACATATCGATGGAGCGAAAGTCATGCCATACTTAGTAGCTTCAATCGCCAAGCGGTTTGCAAGGACCTACATAATGTGTGGATCGTCACCGAGCAAGGCACTATCATCAGCGGTTGCTTGGAAGGAGCTCTACACCCAAACTATGGAGACCTACTAGAGCGCTTAATAGAGCATCCTGATTCGCGGAGATGAAGAGAAACAGGGGCATTGGCACCACTGCCGTACACCGCTATAAATTAATAAATTTTTTATTCTCCTCACTGCGAGGCACCCCTGTGTGATCAAAGTAATGGAAACAGGATGGATAGATAATTGTACAAAAATATTGTGAAATTACCAGTTATCTGCTTTATCTATGTGTCTGTGAATGAATGTAGGAACGCAGTTTGTGGCAGTTCATACTTAAGTCTGGACAAACGCATGTGCGTATGTTGTATTCGAACTGCCATTGGGCACGGATGACGCTAATTCATGTATATATGCATACCGAGTGAATTCGATGAGGGTACTCATACAGCTTTTGCATGGCCAACTTAGTGCAGGGAAGAGGCACGGGGGCAAACCAGAATTACAGTACCCGAACATGAAGAAGGTGAGCTTATCTCGAACTAATGTTAATTTCAGGTGTTTGGAATCAAAGGCAGATTTGATCGGTGCGAATTCCGTGGGCTGATCAAGAGGGCGGTTGCCCAGGTGCAGAAGAAGACACTATTGCACGCGGAGGAGAAGTGCGATGCGTCCGTTCCCATTCGATTTGCTAATCCAGGCCAGTTGGGTTGTGGTTGTAGTACGTTTGCCTGCTTGATGAGTATTCTTGCATTTCTGGGGTTAGATGTTGATGTGTGATTGTGCCTGATGCGAATGTTAACAAGGTGTGTACCTGTTTATTCCCCACCACCTCGTCCATACTGGATCCAAGAGACAGTTGGTCGTTGCTAGAGTGGACGGAGTGTACCGTCCTCTTGAAGGTGCTAGATTCAAAGAGTGGTTCCATCCTGTGTGGAACGGGCTACGGCTCAGCATTCGTCTTGTGTACGTCTGGTGTGCACGATTTCCAAATTTGGCCGGAACGCTTCCGTTCTGTTTGTTGAAGGAGTGTGGGCCGGCTCCGTTGATGAAACCTGGCTCCCATCCATATGCCTCCCGGTCTTATTCCTTCGGGTTTACACGGCATATGGGGTATGTGGTTTGAACTTGGTGGTGCAGCGCAAGCCACCCACTGTCCATCTGTAGGCGCAGGCGTCCTGTGCCTGCCCCCGTAGAGGTCACAGTGACAGGAAGATCCGGATACAGATGCCGCCAATCCAGGTGTGAATTTACGTATCTGTGTTGCCTGAATGCGCTGCGTTTGCTGTTATCTTCAGTCATGTCATCGGCATGAAAAGGGTCCGACGGAACTCTCCGGCTTGGAGGATTGACGTCTATGGAGTGAGGAAAGTGATCTGGATAAGCGAAGGGCAGTGACTTTATCTAATGGCCAGTCACCTGCACCACCTCGCAGGGTTGTTAAACAGACTTATGTGGCTTTTTATAGGGAGAATGCTTGCCAAGTCTTAACCCACCACGTCCTGGAACACTGCCACCGAACCATTCGCTGGAACGGGATGAACCCGAATCACCTGCTTGGCACAACGTGGAGGTTGTTCTGCGAGCTTACCGTAGGCTCTCATTCTGCCAGAGGCATTGTTGTACAAAGCTCGAAGGACGCGCTTTACTTTTCGGGTACTCCGCTATAAAGAAGTGCGGTCGAACGCAGCTCAGATGCCCAATAAGATGGCATTGGTAGGTTGGCGGTAAATGTGACGCTACTCTAAGAGTTCGCGGTGCGTATACTTGTGGTCAACACACCCCCGGACAAGGTAGAGATTAGTCTGTTCCTCACGGGAGTATAGATCTCGGATCGGTGTTAGCTTACGGAATAGAATGGGTCTTAGCACTTTGGTGGCGATGGATATTAGTCTGTTTCCTTTATGCTTGGCACAAAAGGTTCGGGCATTCGTCTTGAAGATCTTATCGCAGACACTGTAACTACTGCTTTCCGCTTGGCTTAACTGGGCTCTTCCGTGCACGCCTATCCGAAAAGTCACGTCAATTCTTTGTGAAACGCCTCACTGCCATCCTCAAACTCTGTGGGTACGAAAGTGTCCAAACCATCGGTACGAAAACTGATGAGAGTAAAATGCATGTTTTGAACTTTAACTTCAACTTGACTTTGAACTAAGCGGCCATAATACAGCCTTCGTCATCTAGTTAAGAAGCAGCTTCAGGGCATACGGCCCAGTGAACCTGACTTTGCTTTTTATCGTGAATTTTGGGTCGCGGGTGACACTTTGAGTGGCATCCTTTATTGCGGGTTTTCTGAAACCGACATGAGTGATCTCCCTTATTTGTCTGACGCTCCTTCTTCTTCCATTTATTGAGCTCCCTGAGGTCATCACGCTTCTTTCTCAGCCCTCGGGTGTTTTACTTCATCTTTGAACGCTCGTCTGACTGCATTTTGCATATTCCAGTTAAGATCCTGTGTTTCGGTAGGTTCACGACCTTTCAGGTATCCAGTGTCCGATGTGCCGCAACCAGGAGCTCCTGTACCACGCAGGACAGTTTCATCCTACTTTTCCCTCTGAAACGCGATGTTACCAGATCATTTATTCGAGAAATTACAGGTGTGTACATCTAAGCATGTCTGGTCAATCGTGGGTTCGATTATGTCTGCTCCCGATTAGCGCCAATCCGACATTTGGCTAGAGCACGATTAGAGCCGAAGCACATTTTCCAAGATGAGCAGCAGTCAGTGATAGCGTTACCCGAAGCTTATGATAACATGATCTATGTTTGGATTTTGTTCTGTTCTCCGAGTTGAACAGTTTCGTGTCAAACGTTTCATCACAAATCGAGGTGACTTCTTCAGTGCGTAGTAAGCAAATTGAGTGGTTTGTCGACTCTTACCGACGAGCGAGTGACATTTGAACTTGGCCACTTCGATTCACGTCCCGTGACCATTGCTAGTTCGCAGTTCGGGCGCCGCCTCTTTTCGACTCATGTGCTAAATGATCCACGTAAATTCTTTTTTCGCAGCTGTTGATATACCGGATCTAAGTCGATGCGCTGGTTTATCGAATTCTCTGTAGTGAACCACGCTTCGAGAAATTCTCTCCCTTTTCTGGTCTCTCCCTGCGCTAACCCCTCTGTTTTCTCCCAATCAAACATGTGCCATCATCAACGTGTGTCGAGACCAATGATGATGGGTAATGGTTTTGACAGGCTTGTCTGTGTTCTTGTAGACAATTTTCTTCCCGTTTAGCCCACGTAGTTCTTATCACAATTTTTACACCATATTCTGTAAAGAACGTTCCGGCATTTATGTGCTGTCATTTTCCGTTTCGGTCTAGACAGGGTTCCTTTCAGAGTTTTGGTGTGTATGTGAGCCAGTAACAGATAATAAGGCTTGAGGAGTCTAGCAGTCAGTTCCGATACGTTCTTGATATATGGCAAAGCTATCCGTTTCGTTGTTGGTTCAAGTGTAGTATTTGAACTTTTGTAGTTTAGGTATCTTCGGATGAAACTACGTGTATATTCGTTGCGCATGAGGCATGTAAACAAATGATTTTCTTCCTCGCGTTTTGCTTCTGCAGTATTACAATGTGATTCTATCCTACGGAACAAGGTGCGTATGCAGCTGATTTTGTGACATTTTGGAGGGTTGCTGTTGAAATTTAGAATTTGATCTGTGTACGTGTCTTTCCTGTGAACCGATGTTCCTACTTCTCTGTCCACTTTTCTAGTAGCCAGTGCATCCAAGAAAGGTAGTTTGTTCACCATTTCTGGCTCCATAGTGAAGTGAATACCGTCCATTGCATCGTTCAGCAGGCTTTGTGCGGTCTGCAACTGGGTGCGTTTGAGTATGACGAACTTCTCGTCAACCTATCTGACCCACAATTTCGGGTTCATGACGGAGTAGATTTTCTTCTAACGTTTACATGACAACCTCTGCAATGAGTCCAGATATAGGTGATCCATTGGAACTCCTTTCACTTAAATAAATAAATAAATAAATTTGTATATTTACCGACAGACGGTACACGGCCCCATAAATGGGAGCGATCATTTGTTCATAGAATGCCCCATGGAAGTTAAGGTAGGTCGTGAGACACAAGTCAAGAAGCTCGCATATACTATCAGTCGTCAGATTCCCAATTGTTCCTTCGTCAACCTTCAGGCGTTCTCTGATGTTTTCTTTCAGCACTTGTAAGTTGACAGAACAGTGTGGTAACGTCGAAGGGCACCATTATTTCATGATTAATCCGCAGTCTTTTGGGTTTCTCCAAAAACTGCCGATCTTTATTTATGAAATATTGCGAGCCACTAGTCAGATCTTCAAGGCGCCTCCATAATTCTTTAGCCAAGTTGTAGGTGAACCTACCGGGGAGTGACACGATTGGCCGAAGTGGTACACCAACTTTGTGTACCTTCGGAAGTCCGTAGAATCGGACGACGTTGAAGTTACGAGCTTTCATGCTGTTGTGCTCCTCCTTTGTGAATTGATTTGAATGCTGAAGTCTTTTTAGGGTCTTATTAATTTTATTTGTCAGTTGTACTGTTGCATCGCTTTCCAAGCATCAGCCTTCCTTGTAACTCGGTGACGCGGACTCAACTTCGCGTAGGGGACCCTCAGAGTATCCGCAGCCCACGCGCGACTTTTAGTGGTTGCGCGGCATTAAAGCGTCGGTACTGCGTACCGGCGTACTGCTGATTCTTTTACTGCTGCTGGAGCTGCGTTTAAAGTGACTACACTGCCTGGTAGCTTGGTACAAGGTGTTATTGCCAACGTCAGGACTGGTGTCTGCTTGAACAAAGGCGACAGTCATGAACAAACAACGTTTGCCTTTTCCAGATGTCGTTGTCAGGCTTGCTGCGCAGTGACGGTTGTTCACCTGAATCCAAACGGTCAGTGAGGCTTCATCCCTTAAGCTGCGAACGGTAATCCCTCCAAATGTGCTCGGGATCTCCGGACTTTTGTTACCAATACCGAGGTGATAATCTATGCGAGAGTCACGAATTCCAACTCAATGATCGCAGCACACATCAGTACCAAAGTACCCAATTTATATGAAAGTGCAGCCTGATAACCTTTCTACCTTCAGATGCGAGCCTTGGACACCTCCAAGGTACCTGGGTGCCGTGGTATCAGGAATGCAGACGGCATAACATCGCTTGTTCTGCAAGTGCCTTTGCTTTGCTCTGGCTACTGCTAATGGAGCGTTATTGCCGTGGTTCGAGAGTGGCGTAGGAACAGTTGGAAAACTAAAATACAGACTGCCACCAGAACTACCTGAGCTGCCAATGTTCGCTCTTATCCCAGTAGTCATTTTCACTGGTCCAACCTTTCGTAGGTAGTAGGTACGGCGAACTTTTTACGCTGCACAACCACCGATGCAACATGCTGAAATCCGATGCGATGGCCATGGTTGTGTGTGGGCCGTGGCAGTACCAGTTCGCTCATAACTAGGCAGGTGAACGACTAGAGTTCTCACTTGCAGCCCTCGGCTAATTAGCCTGACCAAAAGGCAAACCACAGTGCATCAGTCCACAAAAGATGGGATATTTTCACAGGTACAATATCAGTTCTGACTCCCTGCTTCGAGACACGAGCAAATGGCATTTTTCTAACCACCATCGGTTGGCCATTGAAGTGGGAGCAATTGTCACTACACTCAAAGGACTCAGTTGACGTATAGGGGGACGCAAACGGTCGCATCACGCTTGCGTCCAGTCTCGTTACAGATTTAACCACTTTCGTTATTGATGGCGGTGTGTCGTGTGTGACTCAATCCATTGTTTGTTGTTGCTTTTGCATTCGATTTGTTAGCCCGGCATATTTGCTGTTTTCTTATCGCCTGCACTTTGTGCAGTTGGTTTACTTCCATGAAACCTTGTTGCTTCTACCTATGTTGAATACGAAGAAAAGAGGTACGCCTAATTTAAAATATAAGCATGTGTTTTGTCGCAGTGTCTACACATTGTTGATAGCACAAGTTCATGAGCATTTGGCTATTACACGAAGAAACTTCTGTGTCGACGCTGCAACATCCTTGACGGCTTCACCGTCTTGCGTTATGATTAATGTGGTCCCATGGATCCCTCAATTACACATACATACCCTGTGTGGCCAATCGGACTTGGAGACGACAGTGATCACGACACTGTGCACTCTTCGTGGCAGTAGTTAGCTTATAAAAACCCCGTAGACATCGCTTTCTAAGGGTGCATGTTTGGACCACTATTCGACAGCGATGCCCTGATCCCCCTTGAATTCTTTGCTCATTGCATAGATGCTTTCCGCGCTTGGCTGATACACCATGCCTCGGTTCGCAGATTCGATTCACTTGCCTCATCCAAATCGATGGTATTCTGATACGGCCTGGCTCACACTTTGACGTATATCATGACCATTGCTTACTCGACGGCATCTCTTCCCCCCAATCTTCGTCATTCGTTGGCCATTTTTTCTCAACCGTCTCCGGGCTACAAACCAATGTGATGTTTCACCCCACCACTAGGTTCTTTATTTTTCTCCATCATCGTGATGTGATGTTACAAACACTTATCTTGCAACCTCTGCGACCCCGGTCCCAGTCTCTTTTCATATCCCTTTTTGGAGTCGCGGTGATAACTCACCCCACTTGCAACCATCCACAATCGTTTGGCACCAAAATATCCGTGCAAAGTGCTAGTGTGTTGTCATAACGTTTTCCATTTTTTTGACTCATAAATCCTCTCCGTTCTCATTTAATTAATTCCCTTTTGAAGATTCCATCTTTTGTGGCATAATGGTCAGATTAGATTCCACAAAAATCACCGAATGCACACATCCCTTTCGCCAACCGCATTCCATTTACCTTGCTCTTTTGTCAGCCGAAACGTGATTACGTCAATTACAGATCCAACGATACGTTTGGCGAACTCAGCTTCATGAAATTACCATTTTTACTGCAAACCAGTTCCAAGACGGTTCTGCTCTACTACGACAACCGAATGCGTATGTTAGATGAACAGCGAGGGGCGTTTCTACAATCTTTGTTCGTGGAGAATCCAGAGTTACCGTTTTTAAAGCTTCATATATCACGGGACCGTGTCATTGAAGATGCTCTCCTGGCGGTAAATGGAACCTGTTTCAGTTTTGTTAGCATATATTCACATGCCACTCTATTCTGTAATTTGAACGACTCTCTTACACGGTACAACTAGACATGCATGTTATAGCAACGTGTATCGCAGCACTTCTCATACTTGGATTATGTTCCCTCCCAAGTTTTGTTTTATTCGCTTTTTCTTTGTTGCTTGTCTATGAGCACGGTTTTAGCAACCTATTCTTTCGTCACAGACGTTTGTCGCAAGTTAGAATTCATCTGAGATATTTGCCAAACCTGTTCCACCCTGTTCTCACTACCGTGTGTGAGGATGGACTGTGGAGTTTAGTTTATTAAACCTTGGCTCTGTCGGCTCACACACTAGTTGCTTAGTTTAGCTTTAGACCATGCTTTTTCTGCCAAAGTGCAGTTGCTGGAGGGTACGTCGCTGGTCATCATCGATCAAGTATCTCGGGGGATGCCATAAGCAGTCGACCTGTCCTGGACTGTCGCTTTTTCACCGCACACCTGATGAGCTCCGAAACTTGGTCGTGTAGTTGTTTTCGTACTCTTAATTCGTCTGCATGCTTTTATTTAGCCTCTCATCGATGCTGGCACGCCATGAGCGCTGAGACTAAGTATCACATCTTAGAATCCATAATTCATCCTAGGACGCGGGTCAGCACTACTGAAACTTTTCACTGGCAAAATTCTTTTGTATCATTTTTTCACCACATGTTCTTGTTTGCCGATGAGATCTATCGCTCCCTGTTAACAGAAGCGTGACTTCTACTCGTTTTACTTATTCAACAAATTAAGCCGTTCCTCGTCACCGTGTGTCGATTACACACGATCGTTACGGACATGCTGCCTCACTAGACATCAGTTACAAATTCTGAGTGACAATGCCGAGAAAGCTTAAGTCACCCGATATTTTCATAGCATAGGAGCCAGGGCTGATTGCGCCATCTTGCAGTTATTAATCAACATCAATACCTTCCGCGTAATCCAAGCCAAACAGCCATCGAAATGAGACTGGACCTTACCGTTATGTAATTGTTTGCGGGCCACAACAACCCATTGACCTATGCTGGGTGGAAATTTTTGAATATTCAGAACCACTCATATCGGATTGGCCAAAGGTTAGAGGTCAGAAAAGCAGCCTCATGGTCCACCAGCTTAAGGATTGGAATGAGGGCGGCTCCTTATTCTTTGAAATGGACTCCTTGCAACCTGCTGCGTTGCGGTCAGATATTTGAACCAAAGGCTTTGGCGGAGAACTCTAATCGCTTTCCTGGCCTGGGCAACCTAGAAGTATCCTGTCCACGCAGTACAATGACTTTGATGAACTGCATCTGGGCTTCCGTAATGATAACGTTGAGCGATCATTTCATTCATATGAAGATGCTCGCTTATTTATTGTGTTATAACTTCCGACGCAGCACCCGCCGGAAGGTGACAGCGCCCACTGGTCATGGATGCAAATCGATCACATTGTGATCAGTCACCGCTGGAAAGCATGTGTCAAAACTGTGGCTCGATTTGGAGCACGTGTGTGGACACTGTCCATGCACTTGTATGTGCTGGCCTGCGGATGGGTTTTGGCGGATACCCTGGATGACTGTGTGATGGCATAGACCACAGCCAACCGGCGAAGCCTGATGTACTGAATGCGTGTCGAAGTACGCTGGTATTCGGGTCAAGTAAGTGATCACTAAACACAATTGAAGGTCACTGGTCGCATGTTCACCATACCTTACTGGCAGCAGGCAAATCTTCATGTGGCACATCTAATTGCCAACCTGGAAATTCGGTCTCTTCGCAATCTCTGGAACTTATCGATGCTAGCTGACACATTCAGGCTAACATCGAACACAGTGCGACTCGCAAAGATCTCAGGTCGAAACTCCATGCTAACCTGAAAAGCGACCGCGAATCCTGATGCTCTCATCGTGTATCGGAGATGGAAGTGGCTGCTGCGTTTTTTAACCTTCGGAAGTTATTCCGTCTGATACGTGAAACAGACTGTAGGAGACCTGGTGTTAGTGAAACCCTGGACGAGAGTGGACAATCTATCCTCAACCAGCCGAAGTGCTTGGGGCTGAACACTTTGAAAGGCAATTGGGTCGGCCAGAATTGTCAAATTTCTCGCCGTGATCCCTAGCTGTCTCTTTTGATCCGCCCTCTCGCTCAGAAGTCGAACATGCGATCGGATTGTTGAAGTTGCATAAGGTCGCGGGACCAGTTGACCTTCTTCCAGCTCTCTTCAAACTCGGGGGACCTGCTCTTGTTGCCGATGTACACGCGTTATTCGTGAAACTGTGTCCCAACCGACTTGAGCCGCTCCGCTATAGTTCCAATTTTCAAGGGAGGCTCACGTTCTTAATGGGGCACTTATAAAGAAATCAGTCTGATCTCCATCGCTTCCAAACTGTTTGCTTCTGTCATCTTTCACATACTAACTGACACCCGTGAAAGCCAGATTCGTGAGCAGCAAGCTGGTTTCGTCGACGTCGAGGCTGCGTTGGTCATATCTTCACTTTACGTCAATTGTTGAGGCACCGCTACATATATTGGCGGCCCACCGTTGTCGTGTTCCTCGACATCAAACGTGCTTTCGATTCGGTAAATCGATGTGTTCTTTGGGACTATTTGCTAAAGAATGATGTGCCTGAGAAATATGTAAACATTATTCGAGTGATTTACGCGCGTAGCTCGGACTGGGTGAGGGCTTAGGGCAAGCTGTCGTCGCGCTTCCATCTCTCCAGCGGTGTAAGACGAAAATGCCAGCTGTCAACTTTCCTCTTTTTCTTCGTCGTTGATGAAATTATGGAGATCGCACTCACTGGTCCTGACCTAGGAGGTGTGGAGTTGCTCTCATCTTCGATTCTTTGTGACAGCTGGGCGAGAAAGCTGATTGCCACCGCGCGCGTGTTCGCCACAAATCCTGCTTGGGACAGACCTTGTGAGCGTGTTGCCAGGGCCCAGCCGAAAGCTCATGGAGTCACACATCAGACAGCATGCGTGTTGCCAAGATCTGACCGGAGGCTGTTGAAATCGCGCGTCAGACATCACTACGTTGCCATGCCCCGGTAAGCGGATGAAGACTGGCATACCCAAGCAAGCCGGTGAATTGGCCAGACAGATCGGACAACCAGGTGTGGAGTGTGGGCGTACAGTCAAGTCGGCCAGGCGATGTTTAGAGGATTGGTGAGATCGACACCTGAATATGAGCGTTCTCGGTTTTAATACAACTCTGATCGCCTGTCGTCTTCTGTCTTCCTTCCTTTTAGGTTTGCCAAAGCGTCAAGCAGAGCAGGCGTAAGGGCGCAGATTTACCAGCAGGCGTGAATCAACCGGTCGATTGCAGGTTCAGCGTTATAACACCTTGGTGCCATGAATGTCGTCAATGCCATTGTTGAACAACGGTTTGGTCTCCGTTTGACTGTCACCAATTAAGTTAGGTACCAACAGTGTTCCGTAGAAGCTAAACACATTGCAGCAAATCCTTCCAAATGAATGGAGGTTCAGGTGGTTTTTGTCTGGAGTCACCAGAACCATAGAGATAGGACTTCTAAATCCAAAGGAGGGAGCACGAAGCAGTTGTTCTGCTCTGTGTGAAAAACAAAAATGAACCCCAACAAACAACATATACTGGAACCTGACGGACGACGAGACGTTGCTCACAAGACACGATGTCAGCATCGTGGAGACAGACAGGAAGCAAACTGTCGACAAGAACACAGGAGCATCAAAGGGCATGCGAGAAGCATTACATCTAGTTCCGTCTTATGGGTGAAGATGGACATTGATCGGAATCGAACAGAAGTTATGATATACGGGGAACCACGGAAAGAAAATTATATAGTGCATCGCGAGGAATTCAATGAATATGCGCATTGATATCGGTGCAATGTACGAAACGATCATACAGAATTAACAGCTCGAGTAAACCTTTCAGATTGGTCATGAGGCCAGTGCACCAATGGGGTTTCTACCTATCATCCCACTTCGCAGTAATAAATATACGACATAGCGCAGTTGCTCAAGTCCGTCGAAAAGCTCATATGAACAACCAGTCAACATGACTTATGATTACCTATATCTGAATTGTATATTCATGAGAGGCACTACCTATCGCTGCTCATTGATGGTACCACTTCGTCTGGTGATGAGCGTTTGCAGCCCTATTGCCAAGCTCGGCGAGCACATGTTCACTTGAACTTGACCAAATTATAACCACTTTGGAACTGTTCTCGACATGAATGAGTTACGTTCGTTCGTTAGAACAATCGACGCGCTGCACACAGGTGACGAGATATCATTGCATAGGGGAAATGGGATTGCACACATACAGGGTGTCGCACGAAATCTCATACTATTTGTTTGGTTCATTACATATGTAATATTATATATGTAATGTTTGAAACCCGTATTCCAATACTCAGGTTTATGGAAAATCCGGTAGATGTCACGAAAATTTTGTATGGAATATTTTCTTGGCGCCAAACATGATTTTCAAGATGGCGCAAAAGAGCAGATTGTGTGTTGAACAGAAGGTGAAAGTTGTAATGTATTTTACAGAATTGAGGGGTTTTGAAGCGGCACAAGAACGTTTTCATGCGCACTTTCGTACCAAATGGGCTTCCTGTAAACAAACTGTTCAGCGATTGTATCGTCACTTTGAAACAACTTGCTTTGTGGTGGAGAAGAATTGACGGCGCAGACCAAGTGTCCGCACCCATGAAAACATGTAGGCAGTTCGTGTTGCTTTGACACGAAGTCCTAGCAAATCAACAAGGAGGACGGCTGCTGAGTAAGGAATATCTCGTCGGTCCATACAGGGGATTTTGCATTCTGATCTTCAAATGTTCCCTTACAAGATAACACTTGTCCTCTAATTAACAACAGAGGACAAGCAACAAAGACGTCAGTTCGCTTCATAGTTAGTGCAGGAGGATCACGTTCTGTACGACACGTGGTTTACTGGTGAGGCGTATTTTCATTTAAGTGATGTAGTGAATAAGCAAACTGTCCGTTTCTGAGCAAGTGAACATCCTCACATTTTGCACGAAAGGGGACATTATAGAGAAGAGGTCACTGTATGGGCAGCAATTTCATCCTATGGAATTATCGGACCCTTTTTCTTCGATGAGATGATAAGCGAAGATCGATATAACGAGATGTTGGAAAACAGATTTATTCAAGTACTTTTGGCAACAGGTCTCCCACTACAAACTCAATGCTTCATGCAAAACGAAGCCCGCTCACCCACTGCAAATGTTGTTCTCTATTACCTGTGTGACATGGTTGATGGGCGGGGAATGTAACATCGGTTTCCTGAGCCACATCAAGTTGGGAGACAGTGGCCCCCGCATAGCCCTGACATCAATTCACGTGATTTCTTCTTGTTGGGTTACTTGAAAGATAATGTCTTCACAAGGAAGTCTGCAAGTGCAGCTCAACTCAGAGGTTCCATCATACAGATGTGCCGTCTAATTTCGGAAGACCTGAGGAAGTTCGTGACAAATGTAAAGATTGCTTGAAAGAGGCTGTGAGACAGAATTGGTAATCACATTGAGCACATACTACATTGAACTAAATATACATGCTCATACAATTAATTTTTCACTACTTTGTAATATTTTGATGATAAATATATGTTTAATAAGTACAACAAATGGTATGACATTTCGTGCGCTACTCTGTAAGATTATTCATTGATGGGGCATCAAAATTCCAACCTTCCAATAAGTCCGTGTCTTGCAGGAATTCATGCGTCTTTCCTCTAACTGCGTACGAGCGATGGACCAGTCAAGAAGCTCCAATGTAGAGTTACGATATCTAACCCACCTACGTACACATTTTTTCTTAAGCCATCATCATCAACGGCAGCACATCAGCTAACTGGACAGTTGCTTTACTGCCGTTCAACCACGGTGACCTTAGGAACGAAGCATAGTAAGAGAGAGAGAAGGGGGACCTAGCGTAAAACCTTAATGCCCTAAACAAACTTTCAGCGTCAAGGCGCCTACACCTTATGTCAACAACGCACCGTCACAAACAGCTGGCTATCGTTCAAACGTAAGGCGGCATTATCGAGACAACTTTCTTGCGTCTTTCACTTCCCCGCTTCATAATCAATCATCACCCCACAGGTAACTCAGAATTAAACACTTTGAACAGGCAGTGGGACTACGAGACGACAGTAGACGCACCACTAGTGCCGACTGCGAACCATATCTTGTAACGGCTCGAGTCAATCACAAGGCGAGACAGACCGACGGCACCCAGTTTTGTAGTTGCTGAGTTCATTTTCCCATGCCAGATCAACTTTTGCCAACCTGGAGCATTACGCCACCATACATCTCGCAAACAAAACAGCCATCTTCGGTAAGCGCTTGCCGGGCATACGTGGTACGTGCCCAAGCCAACGCAACTTATTTAGTTCTATCTGTTGTTCTAGGGATGTTCAGAGGTGACTGGACGGCCCCAACGTCCTTAAACAGTAAGACAATATCCTCCGCATAATCAAGATCTACCAGCTTTTCACCAGGCAGCAATTCAGCGCCTGTATCGGGAGATCCTCCAAGTGATTGAGTCCACGGCGAACAAACACTGGTAAATTAAGCAGCTTAGACGAAGATTCATTGTTGTTGGGAACATGTCCGATAACTCACCGTAGACCCTGACGTGACCTGTCTTGTTGGAGTACAGAGCACGTAAAGTTTTCGCATATTTCATTGGAACATTTTTCCTCGCAAATATTTCGAACAGAATGCATCGATCGACTGAGTCGAATGCACTTTTGAAGTCGATGAATACAGCTGTTGTCCGGCTTCAATACGCGTATCAGAGTGAATGTGTGGTCCATACAGCTATCTAATGGACGGAAACCTGCCTACTGTTCCGTTCCGCAGTAAGACAACGAACGAGAATTGGGTTAGTGTTTTACGAATGACCTCACCGCGCAAATCATGTTGTGAGGCTGTTTTGGATCACTACTTCTTTCGGAGAATTGCTGGTATACGATAGTAACATCACATTAGTAATGAGATGCTCGCCGAAGGGTTTTCACATCAGCAGCATAATTTCACTGCGCAGGCCTCAGTGGTTTAGGCATGTACCTCACATGCCTACTCATCGTTTACCTTGCCTTGCCCTCTTCGCGCGCGCAGAACTCGGCTGAAAGCAAGGTGGTCAACGTATGACTTGAGCCAGAAGCTAATCTTAAAGTTAGACATAGTCGGACGCTTTGAACTCCGTTGCTGGGGCGCAAGGATCACGAACACGTATGGCCGAAAACCCTCTTGAATATGGCGGAACTGTTGGCTAAATTTCATTCCACTTTATTTGGTTTATTCTGTTTACCTGAATAATATATTAACTGGCCGCGTTGCTTACGCTAATTACGCTTATCTTCAATAACTTTATCACGTTTATAGCAGTTATTGAATAAGTTGTGGACATATTTTACTTATTGCAGATTTGTTGCTAACCAACTTACTTCATATGCTAATTTAGCGAAGAGTTATACCACCGTATCTGTATGCATTATTGCATTTGTTTTATTTCATTTTGTCGTTTCAAGTGATTGACTGTTGCTTGACATCCCCGGTTTGGCTATGCTTGATGTGCATGTTGACAAGATGCCTACCTGTCTATTACCCACTACCTCATCCGTACTGGCTCCAGGAGACAGTTGGTCGTTGCTGGAGGGGACAGGGTGCACGGTCCTTGTGGCCGTGCTAGGCTCGAAGAGCGGTTCCATGCACTCATTGTGGAGCGGACTACGGTCCAGCCACCGCCTTGTGTGCGCTTGATTCCCCAAATGCAGCGTGCTTGTGTTTGCCTGTGTAGGCGTGTGGGCCGGCTCCGTTGATGAAACGTGGCTTCCATCCACATGCATCCCGGTCTTATTCCTTCGGGTTTACACTGGATATGAGGTGTGTGGATGGATGGTCCCTCTGTAGGCGCAGGCGTCCTGTGGCTGACCACAGTGACAGGCAAATCCGAAACCGGATGCCGCCAACTATATAGATATATATATATATATATATATATATATATATATATATATATATATATATATATATATATATATATATATATAATCACCGCCATCCGTAAATTGTGCGAGTGCGAGGGAGTCCGGGCCAGCAGCCCGAGAAGGATTAAGGGCTGTGATCGATTTTTGACCACAGCCTCCGATGTAGCGTCTAAATTAACCTTCCATGGCTTAGCCTACATCCCCTGAGTGGGAACGGGTCCAGAAGCAGGGGGCCAATTGAACTGTTCTCAAAAGTGTCCTGCCCAACGTGGCATACGGCGCTCTTTATTTTGAATCAAGGCGCCCGCGCTGTCCTTGATTGTCTCACTGACGCCTAGTTTTCTGGGACCATTGTTGCGGATCAGTTGGATGAACTTGCGATAATTGTATACTGTTCCCGCTTCCTATATTTTTTGAGACCTTAACCAGACTGACTAAAATGTCTATCCGCAAGGCATGAGATGTGTCAATGATTTGATTTAACAGAAATGGACGCCATCCCATTTTTAACCCTCAGGCCTTAAAACCAGGAATCTGAATTTGTCTGACTTCTAACCATTGACCAACCTGGTAGGATTAGCTCTCAAGCGGCCCGAGGACTTCACCCATTATAAGTGAATGGGCCAAAGAGGTGCGCGAATCATCGCACTACCTTAAAGTTAAGTCTCTTTGCGATGGATAAGCCATCAGTGGGTCTTCGAGCTCTTTGAGAGATGAGTAAAATCTGTATAGAAAGAAATGGTCAATGTCGTATCTCATGTATCAAACCTATCGATGTCCTTATGTTTTCATGAGCGATCGGTGCTAATCGTGGGTATTTGTAGACCGATATACCGCCAAGAATCCTCTGCCTATGCTTGAACCTTCTCAACTTTTCTCTCCAAAGCCTAAATGCAGTGATGGGACTGTTAGGTCAGTTCATAAGATCGGCCACTTCAGTTCCGATCACTAACTTAAGAGACCAGGAAGATCGGTTCATCTGGGTCCTTTGCACTTCATCACCAAGGAGTAGCTTAGCTACTCTAATGGTTACGCAAACTGCTGCACCACGCCATGGTTCAGTGTCATCATGTTCGTGACCCGTAACACCGGACTTCGGTTTGTACCAGCTCCCGTACAGCTCCGGATCCACTTTTTTCCTGGCCACCTAGTGAAGCTGCATACGTTCGGATAACCAAGTATTGCTCACACTAAACGGGACTATCAATGTGTGCTTTTGAGCCAATTTTAGACGGATATTCGCATCCTTTGGTGTTTTCGATACCGTCCTTTAATCGGATGGTTCTCATACTTTGTTTCATATCGGTCCGGCTTCTTTGCGTTATCGACTGATCTCGTTACCTTCTACAGCGTTCTACCAGCCTTACATTTGCGCGCAAGGAATGTGCTTTCGTCTGAACGCCTCACTAGTCAGTCACATTTACAAGTTTACTGTTCAACACGGTACTCGACCTATATCTCAGTCGTGATATTTTGTATCTGGCTATCAACCTTTGATCAAAGTTTGCTAATGAGATGTCACTGTTTTGTTCTTGTTCACTGCAGCATCCATGCGTCAATTATTCACCTTGGTTCATATTTTGCCTCGTCTATATATTCGCGGTTATTTGAACTCGTTTGCCTGCGTTTACACTGTACACATTCGGCATGAATGTCTGCTTTTTTCTACCTTTCTTCTCCTCCACTCGCTCACTTTTTGTCCTTTATCAGAAACTTAAAAAAAACCGTATTTCGTTTCCTCCTTGGCCATTCCTAGCATTAATCATGCCCCTTTAAGCCACAGAAACTCGTACCATTGAAATTATCCTTTGGTTTGATTACTCTTAATACGCCGTTTTCGTAACCATGGCAACCTATTCATCTATCCTCGGGCAGTCGGTCATCACCCGATGGCCCCTCACTTTTGTCAAATCGCATCTAATTTTCTTTGACCTCAAACCATTGTCTTTTGATCCTCTGACTATCTATTCGCAGCTTGAAATCACGTGCCTCGAAAAACCCAGCGACTTAAGAAAGCAATTGATGATTGAGTTCGAGGACGAGCAAGGGGTCGACGAGGGTGGCCTAAGCAAGGAATTCTTTCAATTGATTATCGAGAAAGTTTTCGATCCAGTCTACGGTGTGTTCTTTTGTAGTGCTGTTCTTTCATGCACTTTCGTTTTTGATACCTAGGACAACTGCGGTTCCCCGTTGTTTATCATACTTGATTATGTTTGCTTACATCTCATCGTAAAAGCAACAAGACCTGTCTTCTGTTTTTATAATCCGTTTCTAGTCTAAACTTAGCCTTTCTAGGTCCCTCGTAGCAGGCCATTCGAGCCGGCCAACCATACTGTCCTGTGAGAAACCACCTGCGCTAGTGCTTTGCGTTTATTCCCCACCAAGCTGAACACCGGTATGTTCATCAGTCGTCGATTGGGACACGCATGAGATGGCAACACTTAGCCTTTATCTGTTTCAGTTACCTCCCCGGGCATCGAAGTAGGCAAAGTTCACTTCGAACTGATGCTCGGTTCTGATTGAGATTGCGTGCCGCAATCGATTCACACAACAAGCACTTCAGAAATGTGTGTCCTTTGAGTGCTCGAGCCGTGCCTGTGCACCACCCACGTTAGCATTTATCTTATATTCAACCTTTTCACAATTACTGAAGGAAACATCGCACCGATTGAGTGCCACCACTGCTCTCGAGCACCGATTTGTTTCTACTTGTGGGCGCCAATGTAGCAAGATCATTTATGCTTCTCTGTGTTCGATTTTAACTATACATAACAATAGCTGGTTGCCTCACTTCTCACACCGGTTAGGCTCATTTACTTTTTTACTTATCGAGCGATTGTGTGTGAGAGTACTGCTCACAGACTGGCTTTTGTGCACTGCATTGTGACCAATGCTGAAGACCGTGGGCGTGTTTGCTCACCGACGATTACGCGATATCTTGCTAATACGTAGTGGGTTTGCCGAATAGAATGGTGTATTTGACAATGGACTCTGGTCCGTCAGTTGAGTATCATTTGCATTCAAATCGCACACACGGACTGCATAGAGTGCAGTTTTACATGCTTACTGATCAACTATATTACTGTGCCCTGTTTGACAACACTGCGGGATATCATGGAGGAGGAACGGTCCCGAAGATTTAGTGGAGTGAACACATATCTTTACCTTGAATGGGTCCCTCCCGACTAGCCACATCGGTGCTTAGAGTGACCCTATCCGACAGGACTCAGTTACGAATTCCCATCTTGTTTGGACTAACTTCCACGTTGCGCTGCACTAGGCAGTGCCCTCAGGCGCATCGAGGACTATGATCAATTCAACTTTTAGCATTCGGTCTGATAGTTTCTCTTTGCTGGTTTACCAGTGAGTGGGTTAAAGCTGTTGCACCATTCACTTATGCAAAGGCGCCCATCTTGTGGACCGCGGCTCTATTCCCTAGGCCTTGAAAACAGAAACAAGTTCGGGACTCTAGTGGTTCTACTTGGTCTGCGCAACCTGGCCGGATCTCAGCTCACATACACATGTGTTTTATTAAAGTTTTACTCATGCTGCATTGCGCATCGGGCGCTTTCTATTGGACCGTCTTATTTGTTGCGTATTTCTGTTTACATACTCGAACACAGGATACTGTCACCGTGTCCTTCATTAACAACATGTTTACGTCTGCAGATCCGCGGTACCTACTTTTCTCCCATAGTCGCTGCTCTGACTGACGGCCGCGGTATCACCACCGAGGTTATACCAACCACACTTCAGTATCCAACGATCCTCAGCCATCAAAGCTCCTCAGGTTACACTATTTGTCCACTCTGAAGCTGCTAGTATCAGGTCTCGCTGACGCGCGTCTCTGCATCCGTATTACTATAGTCTGTGGCTCACGCTCCGTCATCGAACTAACTACACCTCTCACCTTCAGAGTTGCTGGTGCAACAACCACATGTCAAGTTGAATCAGGTGTCGTCCTCAATCCTACATCTGGATCCCCGCTAGTTGAATGAATTTTGGTGGACAACCACGCATGTTCACACCGTTTGACGACGGCAACCAAAGTTAATGCATTGAGCGACGCTTGATGCTATTTGATCGTGATTTTTCCGTACGTCCAACTGAGTTCTGTCTATCACGATACTGCGTGATGCGGCTAACTCAGATATAGTTATAGTTTCTGGAGTCTACGCGTGTACAAGTGGGTCGTCTAAGTTCTTTAGTTATGTGAATATTCTTAAGAAATCCTGGTTGCGAGTCCTTGTTTTTGCAATGTCGCATTCGTCTTTTGTTTCTAAGAGGCAGTCTCTTCTTGAACACGGCGCAGATATTCCATCTAATGTCGTGCTAATAACCATCGCAGAGCCCACGTGCAATCACTCTACTCTCGATCTTCGCTGGTTTTTTGAAACACGTACTTCGCTGGGACCATACCTTGATCCCGTACAGATTGTCACGAAGCGAAGTAAACGACTCCCTCGTTTAGAAACCAGGAACTTTTCTCACTCCATGATTAGATCGCCCCGTCTGAATACACTGCACAGTAAACATTCACATGCTCACCCCTCTGGCATCATGCGTCGGTGAGGTAAAATTCCCACTGTACAGGTCACCGGGACTTCTGCTTGCGGCACTGTTAGTCGTCACTGCGTGGAACACTAGGCGTTACACATGTGAGTGAACATGTTGAAGCGCAGCAGAATTCCTTTTGGCACTGCGTACAACGCCGCAACTAAAGGGGCTATCAGTCGCGAGACAGGGCGGGGCCAGCGATCTGGTTGCGAAGTATATTGTGTTCAGCAGATGGATGAGGTAGATGTAACTACCGCAGGCTGTTCCAAATGGTCTGCACCATTGATCTCAGGATATTATCCACCGGAAAGGTAACCAATACTCATTTTCTGTCACCAATATAATAAACATATTTCTTTTCAGCTTAGAATTTTTCGCAGCCTGCTCTTATCAATGTGCCCACAATGAGACTTTATCGTCCGTCCTACTTTTCATTTCTGTACCTTTTCTACTGCACAGGTATGTTCACTTGCGATGATGAACTGGGAACCTACTGGTTTAATCCGGTACCACTGGAGGATTTGGACCGGGAATATTGTCTTATCGGCATTCTGCTTGGTCTGGCTATTTACAATGACATCATCCTCGATGTTCACTTTCCATCTGTTTTGTATCGGAAGTTAGCGGGCAAACTGGGCACTTTTGAGGATTTGAAGGATGCTCGACCGGTACGTTGTTTCATTCTACCCAGTGATGGTGTTACACTGCAATTACTGTGTATAAAACTGAACGTAAAAAGCTAGCATTGCGGAAACGACGCTTGGTCTGGATTATTTTCGCCCATTTAGGGATCACTATAGTGATCACTAATGAATCGGGCAGATACTCATCTGTCCTCACGACGCAGTTGATCTGTATCTGCGTTCCCGTGTGGTCCACTAAGTGGTGATACAACGACTTATGCAGCTGTGTTCCTTTTTTCCTTTGAATGGCTTAGTTGGTCTGCATTTTAATCGCTCGTGAAAGCGAGCATACGAGTTTGTCTTTCCTTTACCTTCTGGTCGCTGGCGATATTCTCTGAATTGAGATTTCCGGATTTGTTACTGCTTTTCTGATCCCACTTCAGAAGATCGTATGTTCACTAACGAATACTCAGGTCCGCGGGACCTTATATTCTTCACCCGACAGGACTATTTTGACAACCGAACACATTACCGTCCATCTAAACTCAAATGAGGATCATTTCAAATGATTTGTTGTGTGAATAGATCACCATATGCAATATCAATCAGGACCGTGATTCAGTTTTTAGTGAACCTCGGTTAATTTGGTCACTAAGACCGTATCTAAAGCAGATAAAGCTTAGACATTGCCCGCTTCCAACACTGCACTCTATGACCCATTTCGTAGTTGTCTGCACTCATTAAGTAGAGATAGTGGAAGTGCGACTTGGACCCTGGACATTTGGAGGGTTAGCCGAAGCCTCTATCCTTGAACCACCCAGTCCCGACGGGTAATGCCTGTTACAACGGTTAGCGACTAAATGACGACCTCAGGTTCGAGTCACAGTCCTGGTATTGCTGCTTGGTGGGTTCTGAAAAATACGCCGGCCCGTAGCCTAGTAGTAACGAGCTTGTAATCTTGCGGCGCGGGTTTGGGCTCGCGTAGGAGCAGAGCGACCTTCGCAGTATCCTTAGCCCGCGTGCGACCGATAGTGGTTGCGCAGCAGAGAAGTGTCGGTACTGCGTACAGGCCTACTGTTGATGCCTTGCCTCTGACGAATACGAAACCGGTATTAGAGCATGAGCCGATAGCACCTAACAATCATGCGCATCACAAACTTGTTTTACTAGTCATAATCCTTGGGTTCTCTAGTCGCGAATTTGAACGGATCTCCATCACACTTCATCCTTTGATGTAGAAGTGTGGTTTGTCAAGATGTCCTTCGCTTAAAAATTTTTTCTGACAAACTACATTCTGTAGGGTATTTTCGGGCTTGTTTTGCACTTCGGAACTGCTTTTGACCACAGGAATACAATGAATTTGCTTTCTCTTACGTTGCATCACATGTTGGCACGTCTGGTTGTCAAGGCTACTCATGTCCTTAGTCACCTCTCGCTTTTGTAATGACAGCTGGATATTTTTGGCCTAAAACCTGCCCCTGCTCAATGTGCATACTTCTCTTGCACCCATGATAGGTGTTTTGCTACCGTTGTATCTGATGGAATTCGATTTTTTGAACACCGCCATTGCTATACCGTTGATCAATCCACGCAAAAGCAATCAATTATTATGAAGATTTTGTGGTTTTATGGTGAATTAAATTTGTACCTCTCCAATGCTGTAAACAGGGCACACTGAGATAATTGCTACTTTCGCTTCCATGATCGCATTTAAAGAAGTATTTGAAATCGCGTGGTCAGTTATTGAACTGCTGAATTTACTTAGTAATTATGCATTGTTGTCAATAGCCTTCCCTCACCCTTTGTGCTATTTTCGGTTACGTGACATCTCATGTGCACCTTCTAGTCATTGCATATCATTCGCCTCTTTATATTTACATGCTAATAAATCTGTTATCTGATGCGGCTTCTCTGATGACGTTTCTCAGACAGGTCGTTTGTTTTAATTTTTACTCGCAATGACTTGTTAGGCATCCCTATTGCGCATGGCTTGTTAGATTGGAAGTATTCTCACTAAATTTTGCTTCGTCCGATGGAGGGAAAGATTGTTTTCTTTTCTGCTTCTCTTGACCGGGACAACTTTAGTTGTCAAAATATGTATTGGTACTTTAACACTCTACATACCTGTTGATGTTGTGACATTCATCAGAATGATTGCTAACTTGAATGCAGTGGGGGCAAAAACCTGATCACTATTTCGTTCCCTTCTGATGAACCTGAGCAGAAGTATTACCAAGTATGTGGGCTCTGTTGTGTTTAGTGATCTGAAAACAGTAACTTTATTTCATGTCTGGCCTGAACACTTTCATCTCCTACGGTCCACTTTAATCCACCGAGCCATCTGTTGGTGTAGCACTCAAGGTAGCTCGTGTGATGTGTCCTGTTAAGATACCACACCAGCGACCTATCGTTCCGAATGGCTGTGACTGGTTTCCGTGTAAATATGCCACCCGTCCAGCTCGATGTTTGTCCACCAGTCGCGTATTGATTTGTCACACGGGATCCTACATCTCTCGCCCTGATCTGTTCCACCTCATATGCAGCTGCTATCCTTGTTGATTGCTCTAGTACGGAAGCTTGGTGCTACGTCAATGTTAGACCGCAGTATGTCAACTGAGCTTCGGTTTGCTGACAGAACATTGTACTTAATGTGGCGACGTAAGGTGCTTTGTTCTACGATTCAAACAAACGTCGGCCATCGTTTTACTGTTGCATAAGCGGTTGAAAACCTATGAATCATAGTACATTCCGGAGTATTCTTACTTATTAGCGGTATGGGTTGGGTACCTTTGGGATGCTTTCTTAACTAAATTTTCTTAACCATTAATTTTCCTCGGGAATAAAAGAGAGCTGTTAAGTTTCACGCCATTTTTTAACAAATTTGACAGCCAATCAGACCACAATCGTCGTTTCAGCTAAGCGCCGGCACTTTACCTCCCAGACATACCTACTGTCAAGGTGCGTTTATGCCCTGTTACCATGTGTTCAAGCTCAGCACTGCAGCGGAATTACTCTTGCAAACGGTGTAGGCTGCGGCGATAGACTCGGTATCTCAGGTCAATGGATACTTTTCACGAAACCCCTTAATACACTCTCGTGCAGTTGCACAACTGTTTAACTGACCGAAAACAGGTGTAAACCTAAGCGTTGCCCACCCTGTACATCGACTGACCGTACGACTGTCTAGTTTAGTTATTTAACATCTTCAACTAAGAACATGCTAAGGGTAAATGATGCCGATTCCCTCCATACTGTTGGTTAACGTGTTTCCCCCAAGAATTCTTGAAATCGTGCAGCCCATTAAAACGACAAATGACCCACTTGTTACGGCTATGGCGACCCTGCCAGCTGCTCGACTTCCCTGTTGTATCTTCCTTCTCGGATGAGTTATTTTGATGGGAATTTCGTCTGGAAAATTCCGAAGCTGACGCCCTTGCATCAGCACCTATTACATTCGCAGTGTCCTTTAAATTTGTGCTTTTGTTTTGGGATATGTATCTCACAACTACGATCCATTCACGACTTATTTTGTCTCATGATTGAACGTTCGCTCATTAATGTACCGCGAGTTTGGTTATCTACAGAGATCAAGCTATTCCAATGGATAATTTTTTGTTCTCATGTGCCTCGAACCAGCTTCTGTACTCGGTTGGTGCTTTTAGTATCATCTATCCTTCACTCTAGGGCATGATGTAGTCGTTGCCCTCCTTACGTTTTACAGGTTTGCTGCATGGAAGCTAAGTTTACTAACCGTAATATCTTTTGCGGTGTGCATATTGGTCGGAACGAGCCTTCTAACAATGGGCATCTGCTTCCGAAGTGTATGAACCTCACTGCTTTAGCCCGACTTATGTCACTATGATAATGCCAATAACGAATGCTCCAACGGAATAAATAAATAAATTGTATAATCTCATTGTTGGCGAGACACACCTGTGAAGGAATGTTCCGGTAAATAAAGCATTTCTACTTTAACGACCACGAATGATCGAAAAAAGTACCACCGTAATGAAAATCGTTTTTCAATTTTGATAGGGTATCAAACTTTCCTGTTGTTTCATTGTGATACGTGATGTTGTACAGGATGTCGATGCCGGGTTTGGTAGGTCTCTTGAGAATATTAATACGGAAATGTATAAAGTAGGTGTCAATTTTATTTTATTACATTTGGTGGCTGCTTGTTCATGGGTATTTAGTAGTGTGGAATTCTGTTAGTGGCACTCACATTAAACCGGAGCAAGCGGAGCACCTATAATAGATAAGGTAAGATTAAACTGCAATAAAAGTAGTAGGAACACCGACATTGAAGACGGGGAATGCGAGGGTGTGTTTGAGTGACTTACTCCCTCATAACACATTTGTTGGTGACAACTTTGTCGTTGGCATTGATAAGAATGTGGAGAAAAGATGAAGACGAGGGGGTCCTTACTGTTGCAATATTTACTGTCTGTTATAGAATGGTTTCTAAATGACATAAACCCTGGACTTGTTCGTATGCTTGGCTGTTCGATTTGTGACATCCCAATAGATGGATCACATTTTACTGGTTCTTTTTTTGCAATTCCTGCTCTGAATTGCTAGCACAGATCTCGTTGGCAATTTGTTCCAGATTCGTGCATATCTGCTGGTCTTCAACCTGCATTCCACTACCAAATGTTCCTCTTTTCGTGTTTTGTTTGATGGTGATTGTGTTATTGCCATGTTAAGTTTGGAAACATGTATTTTTTGTGCAGTATGTTATAGAATATGATTAGGTCGTGCTTCATTCGCCTCAACCAGATGGGATCAAGCTTGAGTTTTTCACATCGCTCGGAATATTCTAATTTCTTTTATGTTTCTAATTGGCGATTTGTGAATGTCCGTTGTATATTTTCTAATACAATGCGGTCTCCTTTGTTTGCACTGCCGTACACCATCTAGCTCTATTCCAAAAGGGGACGTGAAGCTGATGTATAAACGCAGGGTATGGATTCTTTCTACTTCGAAAGTTCTACATAACATTCCAATGCTTTGTCTGGTCTTTACAGTGGCGTAGGCTACTAGTTCGTAGAAGTTGAGCAAGTTTGGCATATCTTAACTTGCTTGTCACAAATGTTTAAACTTCTAGGTGTTATGTCACATTTGTAAGACAGCGTAACACGTATCTGTCGTAAATAACATCCCCCACTTTGAGCACCAGGTTCCGAGCGCATTGAGGTCGAGCTGGATCATATTGGTAGTTTCGTTTATGGCAGCGGGGTGAAAAGTGTAGATAATCGTGGTATCGTCGGCAAAAACATATGGTGATCCGAATTTCACAGCGTCAAATATATCGTTAGCATAAATCAAAAAGAGTGTAGAACCAAGGACAATACTTCGTACTACATCACTTGTGACTGCTGTTGGTTCAGATTTGTGTTCCCGAATCTGTACCACTTGCGTTCGATTTATAAGATACGATTTGGATCACGATTCCATACATCAATTTAGATATTAGTTTCTATGTGGCACTCGATCGAAAGCTTTGTGCATATCGAGGTAGATAACGATTGCAGAATTGCCGTTATCCTGTGAGACAGTTAAATGATGTAGAGATTCAAGTTAGCACGTTATGCACGGACGTGCATTCAGAAAGTCATGTTGAGAGTCATAGATTAACTTAAGAGACAGACGTTGCAGTTTTTATATGTCCCTTTATCAATTTGGATAAGATAGATGTATGACTTATTGAACGATAATTCTTTGTTTCGAACCGGGAGCCTGATTTGTGTCGCGTCATGATAATGGTTTTTTCCACGGTGTTGGTACAATGCCAGACTTCATGGATATGATGAACATATTCAATAGAAGCAGGGTATATCGACACCCCCGAGTTTGATAAGTGCAGGAGGTACATTATCCGCTCCACCGAAGTAGGATAGTTTCGTGTAGTTCATATATATATATATATATATATATATATATATATATATATATTCACAATCTGATTACAGATAATGTATCATCAGAACCAGGGCGAAACAAAGGGGAGAAACGAAGTAAAACATGAGCAAAACAACTTTTTTCGATTTACACACGCTGCTTTGGGATTTTTTGTGTTTTTGTGTTTTACGTTTCATAAGACGTTAACTAATAGATAACAAGGTTGAACAGCACTGTCCCCAGTGATGCCGGTTGCGCGCCATAGCCTCCAACGTTTCTAACCACTGGCAGTCCGAATCGCGTGGTCCCCATCGTGGAAGCCGGACCCGTCCGACGGATACTAACCTTGAGGTTGCATTCCTCATGCTCCTTCTCCACGTCATTTGTTGTCCACCGCGACACTTTTTCCAGTCACTTCTGGGGAGCGCAAATAGCGCTCGGCGCGAAGGCGATAGGCCGGCACGCGCAATACGTGGCCGAACCAACGCACGTGGTGTCGGAGAATAGCATTCTGAAGACTGGCACTACCAGCTTTAAGCATTCGGTCTCGGACCTCTGCGTTGCTTACGTGGTGTTGGCACCACACCCGAGCCATCCTTCGTAGACAGCGGTTGTCGAAGACTGACAACCGCTTCATGTCTTCCGAGCGAATAGGCCAAGTCTCACAGCCGTACAAGAGTACTGCACGGACGGAAGCATTGTACACCCTGCCCTTGAGCTTGAAACTGACATCACGACGACTCCATAGGTGTCTCATTTTGGTGAATGCAAGGTGGGCTTTGCAATCTGTTGTGAGACTTCATCCCCAACACCGCCACCAGCCGTGATGCAATTCCCTAGATAAGTAAAGCAAGGGAACTTGCTCCAGAACATGTCCAGCAATGTTGAGCCCGGGTGCAGGCACTTGCCAATCCTGGAGCAGCGTTTTACATTTTTCCGGAGTGAACTATAAGCCGTACTTAGACGCCTCCATCTCTAAGCGGTCCAAAGCGCTCTGGACGGTTTGTGGGTCGTCCCCCAGCAAGGCGATATCATCGGCGTAGTCCAAATCCGTGACTCGGTTTTCAGGGAAGAGCTCAACACCACAGTTTTGGACAACTTCCCGTGCTTCTTAGACGACATCTTCGATGGCAAAATTGAAGAGCAAAGGTGAAACAGGGCAACCTTGGCGAACACCACTGGTCACAGCAAATGAAGAAGTGAGCGTGCCGTAAGCCCTGACTGCCCGACGCGTGCTTGTAAGGTTCTTTCAGGTTGCTTACTAACTTGTTGAGTACACCTTTCTTCAGTAAACAGTTCCACAACGCAAATCTATCTACCGAATCAAATGCCGCTCGGATGTTCAAGAACACTACGATTGTTGGCCGCCGGTGGATGTGACGCAGTTGGAGGAGTTGGCGGAGCGTGAAGATTTGGTCGATGCAGCCGCGGCCTGGACGAAATCCGGCTTGTTCTTCTCGGGAAAACTCCTCCCTAGTCGTTGAAAGCCTGCGAAATAGGACAGACACGATCGGTGGAGGTGAGGTTGATAGCCGTAGAAGAATCAGGTAAAAGTGGGTATTAATGGTACAAGGTAAGGGTAGGTCAAATGGTGACGTGTGTTTGTGCAGTTGGCATAGTAGCGTGAGTGAATCGCATCGTAGCAGCAAGCGAGCTTGTTAATGGCTGCTTGTAAGTCCGTGGTTCGTCATATGCGAGTTAGTACCCTCTTGCCTAGGCCGAGGTAGTTTGTGTAGTTTACAAGCTTTTGTATGTCACGGAGTTAAAACTTGACACGCGTGAGTTGATCAAGCATTGATGGTCTTATATCCAATCTTGGAGGGTCATTATCCACGTTAAAGGAGGCGCAGAATTACTGACTAAAGATTTCACTGGTGTGGGTCGGATCAGTTGTCATGTGGTTATCTGCCGTAACCAGTGAGATCGTGTCTTGACTCCCTTTGGTATTCCTACACTCTACAAAATGGTGACTAGATTGCTATTTTTAATGCTAGGCTGCAGGCATTTTTTGCATGAGCGTTCTCTTTCTTATGACACGACAGTTGTAGAACTGGTAATCTTTTGGGTTGGGCCAAGAAGGAGATGTCATTTGTCTTACGACATACGATAACAACTTGTTGAGCTTTATGGTAGTTTTACATGACATGCTTTTTATTACTGTGATGAAAGTGTCGATGCACAATGGGGACGAGTGCATAAATACATATAAAAATGTTGTTGTGGAGAACATCTGCAAAGGTTTGTGAGTTTTCGGTAAGGAAATATCTATCTCATTGAGCAGATCTTATTAATTTGGCAAACAGACCCTAATTGATGGCTTTCTAATTCCTGGAATGTGTTTGAAATTTGGAAACGGACGATGTTTGGTATTGTGTGGGATCAATGAATGAAAATGGTAATACTCTGTGATCACTACCAGGAAAGTGCTCAAGAACATCGGTGGATACTGCTAATATGCCAGTGGTGAACGTTAGGTCTATGATCCTTTCTACTTGGAGATCTGACATGTTGGATCCATCCGTATGAGTAGTGTAGAGAAGAGACCAGATTCGTGTATTTGGTATGTACATAGCTTGAGGTCCACGCTGGATCCGGCATGTTGAAATCTCCACCGATTACCTTATACTTGGCTGGTTGGTCAGCTATATGACAGAACATATCTTGAAGTGCGTTAACTTCTGCGACACTGGAATTGGGACGCATGTATATACATCCGAGGAGAAACATGTGACCATCAACGTGTGCATTTACAAACACGGAGTCTTCGAAGTAATTATGTGAGGGAACGCTGGCCGTTGATGCACACATGGCATTGTGAACGTATATGGCGCAACCACCTCCTTGCTTGGACTTACGACAACCAATAAAACTCTTATAGTCCCTTATGTGGTAGTTAAACTCAGGAGTATCTTCCATTAGCCACGTTTCTGTCACAAGTATGATTTGTGCATCAGCTAGTGAGATAAGTGAGCGTAGGAAATGGATTTTGTTTTTAATACAGCGTGCATTAAGCACAGAATGCGCATGGGAAAGGATAGATGGGTCAAGTTCATTATTGGTTAAACAGTACACGGCTGTCCACTGAAGACGACGTTGTATATTGGTTTTGTTTGACGGGAATCCGTCGATATCTGGTTTGGGATTAACGAAGGTATTTGAGCATGTGTCTGTGGGCGTGGAGGGTGGATATGGGGGTGAAGATGACACTATCGTTTCCACGGCTGATAAGTTCGGGCTCAGGGACAATTTCTCCCTTGTGTACTCTGGAATTGATTAGAGTAAAGGATATATCGAGGCATTGGGTGCAACTTGTGACGGGCCTGGTATTGGACCATCCTTGCCATCTGGACAAATCGAATGAAGAGTGGAACCATGGAGTTGGTTTCTGTCAAATGTACCAGTGCTGGGAATGGCTGTGAGGCCATTCCCGCTTCCCCTAAAAAATAGCTGTCTGAAGTTGTTGATTCGTGACATTCGTGAAATGAAACTCCTTGTCTAGTGTGAGTCTATTAGCTATATCAAGTGCCTCATCGGCTTTCTGACTGTCCCATTGTTGGAAAGAGTCTCTAATCTTCGATAGATGTATACTTCGACAGATGTATGCTTGGGTATACCCAAGCATTTTTCATATGTTGTCAACTAACCGTTATGAGGTGTGACTGGCTTACTACGATGGCTGCGCATGGGCTGCACGAACTGTCAAGGATTGAAACATAGTGTTCGGGCACTCGCCTTGCGATATGTTACCAAACAACCGTCTTACAACATGTATTCTCATGGAAATTCACCACGTTTTCTTCTACTCGTTTTAATTATTGCTATCAATTTTCGTTATTTCACGTGTCTTGCTTGCTCATGCACTGCAGGACTTGATGCCTGGGTTAACGGCCCTTTTGGAATACGATGATGACGATTTCGAGGAGGCCTTTGATTGTAATTTTGTTGTTTCGTATTCCGATCCGTTTGGAAACACGCAACATCATGAACTTATCCCCAACGGTTCATCCATTCCCGTGACCAAAGCCAATCGCCAGGTATGTTTGTCATCGGTTCGATACTACTCCTCGCTATCATCCTTTCGCTCAACGTCCCTTTATGCTCGATGTGATGGGTTGTGTTTCACCTACCTCTTACTATTCCGCATGCTCTCATTCACCCATATCTTGTTTCTAGAGAATTACCTTTCGATATGCTCTTGCATTTCCCGCTTTTAGTCGGGAAATTAGATGTTCTCAGTTGTCCCAACTTTAAGATTTGTACCAGCCCATGTACAAGCCTTTCGCTTTTCCTTAATAATTACTCCTTTCATGGCCCTTCAGATTAACATTCCTTCACATTATCCGCCTGAGGAAATCGTTGTATTAGTCCAATCTCAGGGTATAGTCGGTCTTTGGAGTATGCACACCTTTTCTCCGGTCTATTTTTCGTATTGCGTTAGACTCCTTTGTTTTTGTATTCCACACTTACGAATTTATTGTTTACATGTAATTCTTGCTACTCCCCCTCTCTCTTATACCTCACAGGAATTCGCTGAACGTTATGCGGATTTTCTGCTAAACGAATCGGTGAAAAAACAGTTCCGTGCCTTTCGTAGGGGATTTCAAATGGTTGTGAGTGAAAGTCCTCTAAATTTCCTATTTCGGCCAGATGAAATTGAGCTGCTTATTCGAGGAAGCCGTGTGAGTCTACTTCTAGTGACAGTAGCCCAAACTGTCGCTGCTTTACTGACCTTCTATCTTTTTGGTATCGCCGCGGAATTGTCACATGTCTATAAATATGTTATTTTTCGGTTAGTCACACTTCTTATGATTTTAAAATTCCTTGACATTCCTGGATGTCATTTTTTACTTTCTGTCGCAATTCAGCAATTGCGAATCTAACATTCAGTGGCTGGCTCGTAGCCGAAGTATCGCGAAGCAAAACACCTCAGGCAAACGGAAGGCAAAACTGTATTCTAACCAGCATGTTGTACAGCGCATCGATCCACTATTCTCAATTAAACCGATCAATGAGTGGGTGAGCGGGTTACTTACACACGCCAGCAGATTCAGGCAACGAATAGGAAGGGGTCAGTATGTTGACGGTGAGGATGCCACATTCCTTCTCCCTTTTGCTTGGACCACTCCAGCTAGCTTGGTATCGATAGACGGGTCGGTGTAGCCAAGTTGAACGGCGACATTGCTGAGCCTCCGGCTGGCTTGAGTTTTGAGAATTCTGCGCTCTGTCAACTCGGTATACTGCTTTGATGACGCGTCATCTGGCCTAATTGAAATGGAACAATGGCAGACATGATCCCTGTGCCCAGTAACTACTCCGCCATCAGGTAAAGCCACCTCAGTATTTGTACCGCAACTTTCCAGGCTGCCAGGTTTTTTCGTTGGGCAACTTGGCATTGACCGGTTCATTCTAGCAGAATCTTCGATCGGAAGCCTTCTGGTCGTACTCTGTCTTAGATTTATCTTGCTTAACCTCGACACGTAGCCTCTGGTCAGGAAACAGAGAATCCAGTCGTATCCCAATCTCTGTCCGAACTTCCACTCGCCTGGGCTCTTCCCAGTAGTTTTGTCTGACGTCGTGAGGTAGCCAAAAAGAAGTTTGTCGAATTTTGTTCGCCTTGGAGCGGAGGCTTGTTTCCGTAACCCGTTGGACGGTTGTTTCTGCCAACCCGTTTGAAGCTGGGTGGTAGGGGGCTGATTTCACATGATCTATGCTGTTGCTTTTGTGAAACTCTTGAAATGCTTGACTATTAAATTCGGAACCGGTCTGTTACCAGCGTATGTGGTATACCGAATGTACGGAAACACGTCCGCATGCAAGAAACGGTCGTCTTAGAGGTGGCATGTGCAATTGGAAAATCTTCTACCCATTTTGAGTGAGCACCAAACAAGATTAGAAACATTTTGCTGTCCAACGAACCAATGAGGTCTGTGTGTATGCATTCTCAAGGTTTACTGGGCTATTTCCAAGGACTAAGTGGTACCGGAGTCCTGCTCCTCTGAGTGCTTTGACGCACGTCGCAGTGTCGGATCAATTCATCGATATCTCTGCAATACTAGGCCACCACATATAGGATCGCGCAAGTGTCTTCATTCTCGTGATTCCTGGGTGTGTCGCGAAGTTCTTGTAAGACATTCTTTCGTCGCGGTGGTGGTATGATCGCTCTAGATCCCCATAGCAGACACCCATCCTCGAGACTAAGCTCTGTGCATAGGATAAATTAAAGCATTAGTTACGTTTCAAGGCTGTCAAGCTATCCTTGAGAGACTAGAGGTTTGACATTGGCCAGTAATATATCCCGTTCGGTGTACTGACGGGTATCTGCATTTGACACTGGATTTTCGCCCAAATGTTGCAGCAGATGGACAAGCTCCACCGGCTTAAGTACACAATCTCTAGGTGATTCAACGGTAACCGGCTCAGCGCATGCGCGATTCTATTTTCTTTCCCAGGGACATAGAAAACCTTGTAATTGCAACCGGAGAGCAATAAAACCCAACGTTGCATATGTGGTGACGCCATCCGGTTTCTGCCTTTTTTCTCATCAATCAGGGTTAATAGAGGCTTGTGCTTAGTAAATATCTCAAATTTTATTCCCCACAGTTACTGATGGAATTTCTTGACCCCAAACGTAACCACTAAAGCTTCCCTGTCGAGCTGCGCATAGTTCATTTCCGCTAGTGCCAAACTTCTGGACGCAGAGACTATTGGTCGCTCGGTCGTGTCTTCTATTCGGTGTGATAGTCCGGCCTCGAGCCCTCTGGGTGACGCATCGCAACGAAGAATGGTCGGTTTCTTTGCATCAAAATGCACTAACAAGTTAGTGATAGCCAATCTGACAGCATCGTAAGCTTTTTGTTGTTCATTGGACCACAGCCACCTGCTTTTCTTACGAAGCAGAGTATACAATAGTGCGTGAAGACGGGTAAGAAACGACTGTAATGGGTTACTATCCCAGGAAATGATTGCAGTTCGTTAATATTTTGGTGTTTTGGAGAATGCAGAATGAGTTGAATTTTTCCCGTAGGGGATGTAACGCGTTTGTTCAAACGAAACTCCAGATACTCAACGGTATCATCAAAAAGGCACCTTTAGATTCCTTGAGTTTCAGTCCGCTCTCCTGAAGACTTTTCAAGACTGTTGCAAGTGCTGTTGTATGCTCATAGTCGGTACGACCAGTAACCAAAACATTCGTCCTACCTTACATCCATGGGATTTCTTAAAAGACAGCGAGGCTTTTAATAGCTCACGGGACCAACATTGCACATGAAGCAACCTAAACTATTCGGAGTAAACTTTTCAGGGCAAAAGACCAGCTGAGTAGAGAAGAAATATCAGGTGTGATTTACAACATTGCAGAAATCGTGACAAGTACTACGTGGGCCAGACAGGAAAGAAACTTGGCACAAGACTGCATGAACCCAGTCCTGCCATCCGCCGTCATGATGAAAGATCACTAATTTCAGTGCATGTGGATGCCGAAGGCCATCGGTTCGATCTGGGGAACGCCAAGATATTTGGAAGAACAAAGAACCGCAGACCGCTGGTTCATCAAGGCATGGCATTCAGGCCAGAACTCAATCAACAAGCATTTAGAACTCGAAGGGGTCTACGAAGCTCTGCAGGTGAGGTCAAAATAAGTACCAGATCGACAGGGTGTAGACGTGACCACTTGGCCGACCCATGTGAGTCAAGCGAAGACACATTCAAAACAGGAGACAATCAATAATCACTTGGATCTGGCAGTGGCCTACGGGACTCTGCAAATCATAACTTTATAACCGCATCGAGGATGTTGCCTAGTTTGACAACGAAACGTCTGCAACAAAACTGCCTACTTCGGAGGACACAACAATCCTCTTATCCAATGTATGTATTAACGGTGGTAATTTCCTTTGAGGATTCCTGTAGTTCCATTTACGCATAAGCATGGCTTAGATCAAGTTTCGTGAACTTTTGTCCACCCAACAAAGTTGAGTAAATGTCATCTATCCGCGGAATCGGATTACGTTTCGTCGTCGTTGCTTGTTTAACCGTCTGTTTATAGTCGCCGCAAATGCGAACCGAGCCATCAGACGTCTGTACAAAAACAATGGTTACAGCCCAGGCATGCTGGTGAAATTATTCCGTCTTTTTCTAATCGCTTTAACTCTATCTTCGGATAGATTGCGAAAGGTAGACTTCGTGCATTGTAGAAGTTCGGTTGGGTCTGTGGCTTGATATTCAAGCAGACTTTGTACTCACGTAATTTCCCAGGCATGTTTGTATCGAAAACACTGGTAAAAGCTTTCAAGACTGTGGGTAAGTCATAAATACTGTTCACCTTCTTGCCAGATCTTAATATTTCCGGCATGTACTTTAACTAGTTCCTCCCAAGTAGATTAGCTCCATCTGTGTCAAGAAAAATCAGAGGAATAGTCAACGTATTGTCCCCATGATTTGCTTCCATGTCACACACGCCCAAAACGTCAGTTATTTCGTCATTGTTTGATCGTAATGTAGATTGAGTCGGAGTCAGAACCAGGTCGGGCAAAGTTCGATATCGATCTCAAGACGTACTGGTCTGTCTTCAATGTGTAAATCAACAGTGTGCGGGTGTATTCCCATTGCGTGCGATGTGGTCGTGTACGAGATTACTAAGCATATGGGATCGTCAGCGTTCTCCACATTTCGAACAGTACCCTGGGCAGGGCGAGGTATCGGTCAGTGAAGCACAGTCGAACGGCATGCGCGTGCAATATATCCGACCTTCCCGCACTTGTGACCAGTAGACTGTATCTGCAATCAGTAACCATTTCATGCTTCTCGGCGCATCAGTAGCACGTAAAGAAACATTTGTTGGTGGGTGACAGTTGAGATATAATCGCCTGGGCGGCATCTGAAGGAAAAACGCTTCGATAATGAATTAATTGTTGCACAACACTTTTCCTTTGTTTGACCAGTGTGCAGGCTGTTTCCCAAGTGCGTTTCTTCTTGTCTTCTGACGGCAGACGTTCTCTAGCTTTATCGTCTCGAATGCCAACCAACAGGCATTGCACCGCCATCATCTCTTCGAATTCCGTTGCGGGAATTTCATTGTAACGGCAGTCAGAATGGGACTGTAGTACATGATTGATGAATTCATTAACCCTTACCTCTTCTCCTTGCCGTAATTGAGATAAACTTAGGCGCGCCGTAAAAACATGTTGCCGTGGTCCGCAAAGGCCATCCACGGCGTTAAAGCAGTCCGTCAGGGATGTGCTTTCGTACAAACGCAACGCATCGAAATGCCGTTGACCTTCTGCACCAACGTGTTGTCTCAGTAGTTTGATAGATTGGGTTCCACTAACTTTCATTTGGGGGTGTGTAATTGTGCAAAGCTCAAGAAAGTCACAGTAGGTTCATTTCAAACAATTCCAAACTACTAAGGATGGCTTGGACGACATGTCCTTCCAAAAATAATCAGACGGTGTAAAATGGCTCATAGTAGACAGTTCTAAGTTTAACCTCCGTCGCCAAATGTCACAGTTTAGCAATTGCGGTACTAACGCTCAGTGGCTGGTTTGCATCCAGAGTATCGCAAAGCAAAACTCGTCAGGCAAAGTGAGAGCAAAACTATATTCTAACCAGCATGTTGTACAACGCATCGATCCACTAATCTAAATTAAGCCAATCGCTGAGGGCGTGAGCGGGTTACTGACACGTTAGCAGATTCAGGAAACGAATAGAAAGGGGTCAGCACATTGGCCGTGAGGATGCCATACTTACCCACTCTGTGCTTTTTCGCTTATTCATTTCTCTGCCTTGGGATTTCGTCACGATCTCTGCAATTGCGGAGCATCAAAGCGAGGATGAAACGCGTTGTATCGCACTTAGGTTGTAAATCTTGCCCATCCGACGCTGTCCTCCATTGCTCAGTGAAATAAGCCGTTGACTGGTGGTGCAACCCGCTACTTGTCCTTTATTTTGATCCTGTGGATGCGCATTACTGACAAGATCCAATTGGTCGAAACGGCCGTCTGGTGCTTTTCCGGGCATGTGGAAGGCTGTCTAATTCGGAAGGTACTGCGGAGAAACTCTCGAATACTTAGTTTAATGCTGGAACCTCACACACACATAGATGACCTGCCACTGTCATTTAGCCGCGTCAACGCCTTGATCCGGTTTAATCGGCTGCTTTTGTCGTGCTTCGGATCTTTTTTATGAAGCTATCAAATTGACGTCTCCGTGTGTTGCTGCATTCGCTTTCAGTACACATACCTTATTCGACGCTGTCGCCCTCCACGTTGCATCAATCTTAGCGCATCCAACCCAAACACATTATGCAAGCTAACTTTTTCTGTGCACTGTCGTCCATTTTGCTAAAATGCATTTGGTTCACTCGTAGCTACCCTCGAGCTGATGCCATGTGTACTTCTCGTTTCACCTTTGCGCCTAGCGTTGCATTTCACTTATGCATCTAGGGCAACGCGCGCGCACTCCGATCGACCGTTCAGGCCCTATTTATTAACCGAAGTTTGCATTTGTAGCTCTAAATGATTCACTAAGAGAAAACTAGGTTAGTTGTGCTTATCGTCCGATTTGCATATAAAAGGTTTATCTGATAGAAACGATAAGGATGTGGGAGCACCGCATCTCTCTGGTCCTTCAGTTGATTACTGCACAACTATTCGTGAATTTCACCTTAGTGTTTTCCATATAGTTCTCTGTGGTTCTCGTTTTCCAGCCTAAATCTCTGGTACTACACTTTCCTTTCCTTCGATTACTTCCACTCGACAGTGTGAATTTGTATCCACCTCATTTATACCATCTTATCATCTATTCCCTACTTTGATGATGATACTGATAATAATAATAATAATAATAATAATAGCTTATTGATTTTCCACGCGACGTGCCTAATAAGGCATGATCAAGAGATTACCGGCATTTACAACAGTGGAATCACAAATCGGTCGAAAATAATTGCTGATGATAAAACTACTACAGAAATTTTAGGAAGTAAAACAACGTTGTTTTCGCAGACCAGAGTTGTACAAGGAGATAATGCACCATAAATGTCAGTTAAGCGCACTTCACATCTTTACCTAAAGCAGTTATAATAATAATATACGTATGTTTCTCTAAAGTGCGCGAAACTGCCCGCAAAATGGGGGTAAATTAATATCTACAGAAATGATCCTGCTCTTGCATGAGTGTATATTGACAGCGATTTTTTTCCTCCATCCTGGATTATTTCATCAAGTAATTTGTCATATGAGAACATGAACACCATCACTTCTAGATCTAAGTCTCTGTCGCATTTGGTGTGAATTGGTGTTAGGTTTTCACATTTCTTGATTGCAGCTAGTACGCTGCTCTACAAGACGGCGTATCTTATGAAGAAAATGTTGGAGCGCATGGTTGTTCTAGCCTTTGTTACAAGTAACGCATATTTTCGTTGCAGTCTTATGGGTATCTTGTCTTGTCTATAAATTAAGCAGATAGGAGTACCTTTTCTGCCGTAGCAGTTTGTATTTGGGGCATCAACTTTTATCTTAGGCGTCGCAGTCAGAGGTGTTCCATGTGAAGCTTCTTAAAAACGTTCCCAAAGGTTTAGAGTTGATGTGCCACTAAACAAACGTTTAACGAGTGATCTCTAACTTTTCCATGGCTTTCATGTCTATCCTGCTCATGTTGTTGTGGATGAAGTTGCAGTATTCACAAATTGGACGATTGTGGATTTTGAATAATTCGCGTTTGGCAGGGGCCGTATGGATTTTGTAGCACATGTTTGTGTCATGAATTATCTAGCTGCGGTTGTTTGTTACTTGGCTTGTTCAAAATAAACGAAACTTGGAGGATTACCGGATTCCAAAATCTCTGGTGGAGTGCCGTATGGACATACATTTATCAAGTTTAACTGACCGCATGATATAATGCTTAATTTGGCGGCCAATAATTTTATCAACCAAGTGCTGGACCGTTCGTTAGGGGGGATGAAGATCGCCTTGCATTAGAAGCAGTGTGTTCTGTCTCCTCGCACCGAAGCTTATAGACAATCTTAATGGTCTCAGCAACTAAAATGCGTTGCTCCTTTTTATTAGACATGTCTATATCATTAAAATAGAAAAAGGTTTAGTACAGTTCCCTGCATGATGCTGCCCTTGCTTGGACGTGGGGAAGAGTGCTTGTCACCCAAAGTGAGAAAATCACTTACTAACTTAAAGAATGGTTCCGAACTCCAAAAGATTCTTTCTTACCAACCATTTATGAGGCACATGCTCAGTTGCTTTTTCTGTTAATAAATAAAATTACGGCTGCAAAACCGGAGCCTATAGATTCTGAAGTGTACTTAAAGTAGTGTAGCTGGCCAGTCTTTCTTTAACGTCTATCGGGGAAACCATGGTGAGATGTGTTAAACGGGTACAAAGCATTAAAGAATTCCATCAAGGTAGTCCTGATCGCTCTTACAGAAAGAATGGCGATAGTTGGATTATGATGAGTCCGTCGGTAATTAGTACGTTTTTAGGGACCGTTTTTATAGCATCGACAGGAAAACAGTTTTTAGCGATTAAATCAACATATTCAACAATAGTAATGGTAATTTGGTTCCTCCCATTCTAATTTCATTTGAAGAAATGCCGTCGAAGTCTGACCTGAGAGAAGACTTAACGATTTTCATTTGCTGCTGAATATTATTGTGAGATATTTCGAAAGTGCAAAAGCTATTGTTGGCTACGGATTGAGGGCGCTCAGGTTCGGGGATCAGATGCAAAAAGCATAGAGGCAACAGAGATGGCATTAAATGCTTCGCAAATGGCAAGTGGGTCACTAAAGGGTTTACATGTTCATCCAAGAATCCCGTCAAAAGAAATAAGCCGTTGTTGGTCCTAAGACAAAGAACAGCAGCGTTATTTTGTTTTGCATTTCTTCCTCTCTTTGAGTGGCATCGCTTGTGGATGTTTGATCATAGGGGTCCAATCGTACTCTTGTAACATTGTTGAAACCTCTCCCGTCTTATGAAGTCATGCTAACCATTTCGTCATTCTCAGGATGAGTAGTCGTTCATTTTTATTCTTAGAGTGGTAGGCAACACGTTTACTTTGTAGAGTTAGATGGGTCCTGGAATGATGGAACTGTGCCGCTGTTAAGCAAACATCGATGGATAGAAAAACGCATTCTAGTCGCATTCCATTCCTGACGGTTAAAAACGTCTTGCTTGTGTGTGTTTTAAGTCCGAACTTAGACGCTCTCGAACCGGGAGCCGTCATCATGTGCCGCAACTCATCCGTATTGTGTGCAAGCAACGCACCGTCGTCAGTACACAGCAACATACGGATAGTTTCCTCCCACACTAGGCTTTTTGCACCGAAACGACAGACATTCAACAATTCACCACAAACCCAGTTCTCCACACGAACGCCATATGCACAAGCCGCATCAAAACCGCAAGACATCATTGCATGAAGATAAATATTAAACAGGGCAGGAGCTAAGACACAGCCTTGATTCACACCAGAGATAACTGCAAAGTCATCCGAGGTCTCTCCACTCAGCTGCACTCTCGCCCGTATACTACTGTACAGACATTCAATTAAACTTACAAATTTACTCGAACAATCAAACTTACCCATACATTGACTTCAAGGAGTCATCGAATTCCTCATGCTGGCGGCGTTCAGCGTAAAATTCCGTTTTCTTCGTCCAACATGCGTTCTTAATATCAGGACGCTCTCAGATCAATCTCTGTCGAAAATGTTTCTCCTCGATATCGACAGGTTCCACCACATGTGCATTCTAATCCAACCCCCATGCGCCAGTGATCGCGCTGTTGTCATCAAACCAATTGGGCCGCTTACAGTTTGCGGCCTCGGTGTTATCGTCGGTCGCAACCATCGCCTGTTCACTGATGTGGGATCAAAGGTCGCTCACCGATGCGATTGACTCGCCATCTCTAATTTCTGTTCAGTTCCCCACTCAAATGCACACAATGCACGCGTCATGCGTACTTCACAAACGTTGCGTTGGCGTACAATGACAAGTGAGCTTGGTCACTCCGTGGGTGAGTCTAAGTAGCTGTATCACTTGCACCCAGTGCAAACCGGGTGTTCGTGACCGTCAGGACGTGAGTGGCGCACATTGAAAGCAGCCGGTCATCGTTCCCGTTGGCTGATGCAATGCCATGCGGACCTGAGGAATCACGCCCAACGCGCGCTGAAATCACTCATTTGGAATAACCGGTCATGCCTCAGCACAGATCGTAACACGGAGGACAACTGAGTGTAAAACTTATCTCTCGTGTCATCGAAATAACACATGTTGAGAACATATGTGCTAATAAAGTGATAAACCTAAGAAGTTCGAGGCGCAGGTGAAAAGTCGTCATCCGTGGCCTGACACCAGCCAGTTCTTCCACCGTTTGGCGCATTAAACGGTCAGATGGTAAAATCCGACCCCATATCCACGGGGTGCTGTAATGGTGTTTGCCAGTCAGTGGAACGTTTATATAGCTCCAGCCCCATGCAGCTTTCGTTGGTCAGCGAGCATTGTCTTGCTGAGTGCGGCGATGTCGATCTCGTAGCGCTCGAGCTCCATCGCGACCATTGCAGTGCGTTGCTCGGGTCGCTCACTCGTGTGTCGTCCGAGTAGTGTGCGCACGTTCCAGCCCCGATGTTGAGTGCTTTGTTCGAAGGCATACGATTGCTGCGGCGGGCAATCGCTCTTGTGGTTGCTCAGAGTGGAGGAAGTAGTGGGTCAGGTGGATTGGAGATGGGGAGAAGAGAATTTATAGACGAAGAAGGTGGAGCATACAGTCCTCTTCATCGCATGCACGGCGAATCGTTCGCAACCTCAACTTCCTGCTACTGTGATCTTAGTGCATCACTTGAGATGCTGTATGAATTGACCGTTGCTTGATCACATCATGCTGACGTTAGAAGTTTCAGTGAAAATTCTGGCTAACATATGAGCAGCTAACACGGCAACGCGCTTGTATACTTTTGTGCACTAATATAAACCGACTGTGATATTCTGCGATGCTCAGAATCTCCAGTCGTTAAATTGTCGAAGACATCGTAAGACCGGACCTTAACACATTGGGGCCTTCTGATTGATCCTCAGGCTCGTGAAGCTACCATGGCTGTGTCTCTTCAGACTCTCAATGGTTGGGGGTCAGACACACTCCTCCCGGCTCTCCATGATACATTTTCTTTTGTGTGGACATCGCTTTTGGATAAACGTCTATCTTTTATGCCGTTTTCTTGTTCTGGTACTTTCGAGTCAGGGTGCTGGTTGATGCCTTTGTTGCGGTTCCCCTTTCATGGATCTGGTAAACTAGCCCGTACTGTCTCCGCATCACCCGTGGAACCGGGCGGCTGTTTTCTCAACTGTCAACTGTATTGTGCTTGGTTCAGTTTGGACTACCAGCCCGTCAAGGCACACTTTCTTGATGCATTTACTAGGGCTGGTCCTGCTACTCACACGCGGCTTTATGGTTTTATGACAAACGGGGCTTCTGAGCTCAGCGAATAATACGTCCAACTTTTCGGCTGCTGGTCGGCAACTTCCGACTTGCAGCGGGCGTATTTGAGGCGTTCATATCGACAGTCCGTTTGTAAGTTAACCCTTACTTTTACTCGCGGTTGGATGAATATGCAGTCAGCGACGTTGGCGATCACTGCCGATAGGCCTGTTCTAACTCGCACGTGATGCGATGGTAGATGCGTGTTTCGTCCGAATGAATCAGGTCACGCGCGTGCCCCCGCGAACCTCTGGTATATTGCTTTCCCGTTGTAACTGTTTGACCTTCTTGTTCTGCTACGTCTTACCAAAATAATGGCCTTATGTCATTTCATGGGCATTTAGATCATTACAAAATCGCGACAAATGTTGGGTGTTGCCCGCTCGCAATGTAATCATCTTCGGAAATCACCCAAACGATCGTAACCTTTTTCTTTGTAATAACGTCGATGGCTCTGTGTTTGCTCCAACATATGATATCCCGAGTGCCATGATAATTCCGGCGGTAAAACAGGCGTTCCATACCATGGGCGGTCAGATAGTCCAACATCGCGCCAGGCATATTTGCTTGTTTATCTCAAATTGTAACATTTAAGTTCACGTTGAGCTCTACACGTAAGACTGATAACTCAACGTTATCTTGCTCACAAATTGGCACCCTGGTGGTCGAACTGGCTGCCTTTCGGTATATATCAGACACTTTGCCTTGGGATCGTCGCACTGCCATCTCACCTGAGCTTGTGCATTCAATTGCCGCTAGGAAGCGACTTTTGCACCACGCCGTCACAATCTCACACAAACGTTAGTTCTGACTACACCGGTTCTATTGTCTAATGAAGTGCGTTTGAGATACACATCACTTACGGTTGTTCATAATCCCTCTCAACTCCACACAACGATATCATCATGAAGCCATTTGTTTACTCGCTGTTCATGATTCTCGCTTTGTTTGTTGTAATGCAGCCATTGCTCTCCTGCATCACTGGTTTGTCCCGCGGTTTTGTACATACTACCTCCGCCCTACTGCCTCTCATCCTTTTGCATTGCTTGTAAACTCGCGATTTACGGTGGTATCACGCCATCGAAGACGTGTTACATCTTGCATTCCAACAGTAGATTTTATTGTCTACACCCAGTCGCGTTCATGTCCTCTTGTTTACAGCTCCAGGTAGTGACATTTATCGGCATTGTAAAGCCGGATTCTAGAATGAGGAAACGGCCAGATATCCTTCTACCCGGTGTTTTGGTCACTTAATCTCTCATCTTCCCGCCCTCTGGACTGTGATACCCAGTCGAGAGCTTTCCTGATATCACAAATACCAGCATGTACTTGTGTTAACTACGGGTTGCTCTACTCACTTTTTTACGCACCTGGCGACGCTTTACCATGTTTTCTGTACGATCGACTGTTTAGTTTATCCACATGGTTCTCTGTTCATATAAACTTCCTAGAGTGGCATAACGGTCGTAGGAACTTCACATGTTTCCTATCAAGAAACCATTCTGTCTTCGTTATTGTTCCCGTACCCCATACGGCTCCTACTCAATTCACCAAATAAGGTTACTTGCCGTTCGCCTGGAGCAATATGTAACCACGTACGATATCATTTCCTCGTCCAGTTCTGCTACGTTGTGCCTATCTCACTTTCCAATTCTCCCCACTGTGTATAGTAGTGCATGGGATGAACTTTGCTTTGGCTTGCCTGATGTAGTTTTTTCCCCAAAGTTTTGTGCAATGCCATGGCATTGTCAGAAGACTCTGTGCCTACAAAAATACCAATATCCCAAGTTACAATCGATAACTATCCGATAGTTAAAGATATAAGCGGCGATATTCTTGCCTACGCATATTCGTGTGGGATGTGCTTGATGGTATACTGTAAATGGGTCCGTTTATTCTAAAACTCCATTCGATATTCTGCTACTCGTATTCAACACCATCAGCTGTTTTCTCTGGAAGGCTAAGTTAACACATCTCGTCGGCCCGACTGCACACAATCATCTGTTCTCTCCAATATGCTAACATTCATCATTGCTTAGCTCGACAACTTCTCTATGTCCACGTTACACTAGAAGTCAGCTTCGATCAGCCATGCTAGCTACTTTTGCACCTGCACTTGTTACTTCTTTGTTGACTACCGCATAGACGATAATCAATAAATTGTACAGAACTCCTTACCTTCTACTACTCTTCCTTCATGCTGCATCTCTACGTCCGTCACTTTCATCCAGCAATTTCGGTCCGTCTACAATGGACTGCGAGGATCGCCCAATCCCTTACGCGGGCTCGGATCCGCGACCTCAGATTACGATGCGGACTTGGGATCCTTAAGACCACGAACCGGCATCAGCTGGACTCCTCAACTCTGATACTTTCGCCGGAGCCCATATAGAGACTTATTAAAGCCGATCAAGTTGCATGGGAACTTTTATTTGTGCAGCAAAAGGTTCCCTGTTTGTCTAGCTATAAAAAAACGACACCGTTTAACGCTGCCAGCTAGGAGAACGGAGAACACAGCACACCGAAGTGAGCGTTAAGCCAATTGGCGGTACTCGATCCAAGCAATCGAACTCAGCAGGCAGTTCAACAATCCGCATCGGTCGCTTACGTGTATAATGAAATAGTAATTTCAGTTAGCATTTTTCACAGAAAACCTTGGGATCTCCAGACTGCTACAATACCTCATCAATGTATTGCGGTTATAGACTGTGATGTTGGCCAACCGGAGTCTACTCCCAGTGATATGGTTAGCCTCACTCTCATTAGGCGCCCGCTGTTCGACCCCGTTTTACTCATAAAACCCTGCTAGATCATGTTCCTGTGTGCCAGTATTTCGTTAGATGCATCAGCCTTTCAGACAACCCCAAGGTTTACTTACAGTGCTTGGTTTACATATACTATGCCTAAAGGTAACGAGTTTGTCTTGTAATCAGACGGCGCGGGTTCGAGCCTGCGTAGGGACAGGGCGACCCTTGCAAAATCGTTAGCTTAAATGCGACCGGTGGTGGTTGCGCGTCAGTGAAACGTCGGTACTGCGTACCGGCGTACTGCTGATGCCTTCTACATGTACTTTGCATTTGGTGACCTACGGGAACCTTGACCTCCTCTGTTTATGAGCACGATTGGATGGAAACAAGGACTTGGTTTTGCCGTGGTATTTAAGCAGATTCTGTTGTTTAAAGCTCACATTGTTGCGGAGATCCATCTAAACGCAATGCAAGCAAGTACGCGCTAAAATCTTTCCATTCTTGACCAAACTTCTTTGTGCCCAATGCATGAGTGTAATTTCAAGGGTTTTTTGTAAGTGGTATTCGGGTACGAAGTGATGATTACTCCACCTAACCTTTATTCACTTGTCCGTACATATCCGGATTATGAGTGTCTGAGTTTTGCCTTGTGAAACGAAATTACTGGTGCATGATTCAATGGAAAAGGAGTTACATTTATTCCTGTATAGCGGTCCTGTAAGTTCCCTTTATATTTCCTCTGTAGCTTATGATCGGATCAGCTTTGCTGAGCCTAGTTGAGATTATACCAATTAATTAATTAACTGTTGTCATTAACACCTGTGATTTGTGTAAGTTTAAAGTTTCAGTCGTCCTCGGTTTTATTTCCCCTTTGGGCGGCTAATCGCTTTGTGTCCGAACGTTCGTATTCAAATGCTTTTGGTATCCCTAGTCTGCCACGCGAACGCTTTCACCCTGCACTCATACTGCATCACGTCGTCTCCAATTGACGTCTCGTTACCTACCTGCTGATGCATTTCCGTCTATTCCAACTACGAGTCCTTTTTTTCTTTTCAGGAGTACGATTTCAGGGAACTCGAACGAGTTACCAGTTATGAGGATTACACTGCAGATTCTCCGGTGATAAAAAATTTCTGGCACGTTGTGCACAACATGACTTCAGAGCAGCAGCGTCAGCTGCTGCAATTTAGCACCGGGTCCGATCGCATTCCTGTCGGTGGTATGTCAAAAATGAAGTTTATCATAGCTCGTCAAGGTGCAGATCCTCATCGGTGGGTATTCTATGCTTTTTGGCTATGCTTGTGTCTCATCTAATTATTTTTTTCCTGGCCTATATGCAGCACATGTCTCACCGTTTGCACAGTTACCCACGCGGCTCCCCACGGTATTCATGCTGCATTCTTAAGCGCACCTTACGTTATTTTTGTTAACCCCCGCTCAACACTGTCCTGGAATGTCCAACGACACAATCCAGCGAATCTGCGTTTTACCCAGGACTCAAGAACACCACTGCACAAACATCCATTTTTGCACACGCATTATTGTTAAAGTTGGACGGGTCTCCTCTAGTTGTCTCAGTGTCGTATTTTATCATGTTTAGGTTGCATAAACCTCTGATATTTGAATCTCTTCTTTGCAACTTTAGGACTACATTGGATCACTGTACTTAGATGGGGTCAGCATAAAAGCAGCATTACATGCACTTTTGTTCAAACTTGTCATCTGCGTGATTTGGTTGTACTTGTACAGTCTAGCGCTTCTTTACCGATTGATAGTGCATATTCGCACAGTCAGCTGTCATACAATCAGCACAGCTGTTCTATTCTATCAGCCTTATGGATCCGGATAACTACTTGTCAACCAAGTAACATCCCACATCTCATTTATCTGATATTGGAACCTGTCTTTCTTCATTCCATCTTTTCACAGACTACCAACGGCTCATACGTGTTTCAACATCCTGCTATTACCGGACTACCCTACTCTGGACCAACTGAAGCGTTCGTTGCTTTTGGCCATTACCTATTGCAAAGGATTTGGCATGTCCTGAATCCGTTCTACGACGTTCATCGCATTCTGTGTAAATACGCTACAATGTCGGGGTACACTTTTCCTCTCTCTATTTCCCGGCCATAAAACACCATGTGGGATGACTATTGTCCTACCACTCAGCTTTCAGAAAGCCTTTATTATTACCTGTCGGAACTACACATTCCTATGTCACACCGCCTAACTGTCGATCGACCGACTACGATCACGCTCCTTGCGTAAAGCGCACACACACTATCACGTGGCCTTTCCCCCATTCGATACTGAGCGCCTGTTCAACTTCACTTGCTTTCCTCTGTCACCTCCTACCTTTTTGTTCACCAGCGGTCGACCTTTGCATCCCCCCAGGGTTCCACCATTGCTCAACAGCGGACTCATCTACGTACGACGACTGTACCCTGTTGATTGACTCTTTATTCTTCCATGCATGTTACCATTTGCTCCTAGTCTCAAGTGAAAATAACGTGTCCTCGAACGACTTTGTTCTCACTCCCTTTATGTCGTCTGTATCATTCAAATGGCATGGTTGCAATCCAATTTATTCTGCCGGATCTTCGCTTCTCAGGCATCTCACCATGTTTACACTGTAGAGATCCACTACTGAGTCCTCCGTGGTCTGTGCAATCCTTCGCCAGGCCACGCACTCTTCTATACTCTATTTCTCCAGACCTTTATCGTATTTTTGCTTGCGGTGACTACACATTGGCACCACGTGTGAGGAACAACAACCTTTCATCTATCGCCCCTCCAAATTTCGAATACCTATCACTCGTCTTGTTATCCGCCGCTCGTTAGCGATTCTCTGGTTGTTACTATCGACAACATCAGACATCTAGTGCTTAACTTGAAGCACACACCTCTTCCATACCTTTTCTTTCCCAATTGCATCCTAGCGCTTTCAAATTCACCTTTAACGAAATCGTGTTCCTCCATAAATCTCTTAAGCGGGTCCTTACCATTATCAAAAACATTCGACGGGAGCATCGCTCTAACTAAACTGCGTACTGTTCGTTAAGTGATTAATCCCAAATCATCCGATATTATAACAAATGTGTACTCATAGCAGGATGCTAGTGATGGATTTGGGATTAATCACTCAGTGAACAGTAGCATTGAATGCAATTTGATGTCGCTAAGGATCATCTTGTGAGATCTATTTAGTAATATGATTTCCTTAAGGCGAAATTTGAAACCACAATGGGTGCATTTCACTAAGATTACTCATATCAATCGGCTTAACTCTTTGACAGCCTGCTAAGAACTGTTTCAACATCCTTACTCCAGTTGGTTCGGACGTGATTGTTGGTTCCCTCCTCTTGGAACCTAACCACGTTAGCCACTGTTTGGCGATTTTTAAGCCACAGGTTGCCGCCCACAGTGAGAACCCAATCAGCTCCCGGTCAATAGCCTGCAAATCAGCCAACTCTCATCCACAGCTGACCGTATTTGAGAATACGTCATATGATGGGATCAGCAACCACATGACGGTTGCCTTAAACTGAAGTAAACGCACATCTATTAGCGGCACAGCTGCACCCTTAATGTTGTTCCTCCACCACTCAGTCCCAGGCAGCTTTACGCGGGCCGTGTTATTGCAGAGTTGCTCAAACCCATGCAGCAGCAGGCAGTTAAACTCGGGTGTTTCGTCTTACAATTCACGCACCTGAGCTGCCACACCACCGATCCCTATTAAGCCTGTGTGTGCTTGATCAAGCAAATCTCTGCTGTCGCGTGTTGGGATTCAATCTGTCCTACGATTTTTTTCTGAATCAGACTATTAGATCAAATTCTCCGGAGGGAGTGCCCTGAGCAAACTGGCATTTAACTCCACTTTGTTTGTAATACTTTTGCACCAATGGCTGGTGCCATTTGGAGTAAGTGTCCTCTTCTGAAGCGGATAACCGAGGAGCACGTTTTTATTCTTCCTATTTCCATCAGCCTTCATGATCCCACTTGAGATCTATCTCTTCAACTTCCTTGCTCTGTGTAAGATCAGTTGGTAAACAGCGCTGTTGGTATTATTGACTTCCGCATCTCCGAAACACGCATGCAAAACTGCAGCGTTTTAACAAACCTCCAATTGACATTGGCCACATTGTATGTCTCCGCTGATACCAAGTTGATAGCCTATGGCATTTGCCATGTCAACTTTGCACACAGCGCAAAATTTTCTCGACTTCGGGACTCCATCAGGTCATCTACAGCTCGTAGAGGCGGTATTTTCATTGTTTTAGTCTATATCCTTTTTAAGTACAGCTTAAAGATCATCAAAGCGGCCTGCTATAGGCAAGACTTGTCTGTATTAAAGGAAATGCGACTATCAGGATCTTTGATGGCTGCTCATATTCTCCAAATACCTACTTTGGCGCGTATTGCTTAACGGTTCTAACTGGTTTAGTGAGGATGATCCGTTGACGCGGCAAATTATGTGAAGCGATCCCGTTGGCACGTGCTCCTTAAATGAGGCCACTTGATCGACCATGTTGGGCCTTTGCTAATGGGGTACACTCACCAAGTCAATGACGTTTTCGTTTTTCGTTTATTTTTTTCAAATCGTTATGATGTGTCTGCTGTCAATACCGATAATCGGCACGGTTATTGGAGTCACGTTCCAGCTACTCTCAAATCAGAAGCCAAAGGCCTCGACAAAACAAATATGGGATTAATCACATTCCAAATGGTTTCGGCTATGGTTAACAAGCAATGACGTAGCTGGGGGTTCCATGCTGCCTGAGATAGGAGATCTCACATCGGCTAGCCTAAAGTCGTGCTGTCATTGGACGATTCCAGTAGAACAGCGCTCTCATTGGCTGGCTCCTGTTCAATGTGCTTCGGGCCGGACTGGTCCGGGCTTCTATTGAGACTACCGGAGTGGAACCTAACTTGAACGGACTCGATAATGTTCCTTTCCTCTCTATTTTGCTTTTATGTTTAAATTTTCTAGATGCATCACACTTCACTATTCGACTAGGGATTGTCCATCTGACCTAGCGCCATTTTTATACCCCGCACTTCTGAACAATCTGCATACGACACTGGCGCCTCAATTTATTTCCTTGTGCCTGATGTCCACCCCAATGATGACATTTATAGAACTCACAACCCCACTTTGGTCATATTTGTATAGGTGAAGTTGCGCTTTCAGCAATTCTTAAAGGCGTTCTCTACTTGTCGGCATTTACAGCGTTGGGCCACAAAACCGTATCTGAATCAGTAAGTGACGGTTTTTTACCACGTTCAGCGTCTGCATCTACGCAGCTTTTCAGAACGAAGCATGTTGTCAGCCCTCACATTTTCTCCGGATGTCCACATATTTCGTCTTTGCGCTTATTGTGGAACGTACGCTTAAATTTATTGCTTTCCGGTGTCATGGTATCACCCTGCATGTTGTTTCGCATTCGTTGTTGCTGGAACATTAGTGGATACCTTCTGTTTAGCTATGCGTAGACTCCAATTGTTAAATCAGCATCATGGGAACCTATTTTTCAATGAGATACTCAAGGATGGCGTCGGTGCACCCATTCTCCATAGAGGACGCTTTCTGGATCCTTGAGCGGGGCACTTACGAGAGCATTCCAGTTTTCCACTTGCTCCTGAGTCTCTTTTTACTCAAGTTGTACAGGCTAAGCCATGGCACGTTAGGTTAGGGGCCGCATCTGAGCTTGAAGTCTGAAACGCAAAAACAGCCCTTAATGTCGGGCTGCTGGCCCGGATTCCTCCGCACCCACACTATCTTAGGATGGCTGTGAGGTCTTCTGGAAAGCACTGACCTCACTGTCGGCACATGTCTGGAAGCAAGAGACCATTCCGGTTAACTGGTGTAAATGCATTAGTTGCAACATACAAGACGGGCGGTCGCGCCGACTGTGTTAAACACATGGAGTATTAGTCCAACACTAGTTGTCCCAAAACTATTAGCCTCGATTCTCGTTCTCGATTCAACCGACCGACCCATTCTATCGACATACTTGTGCGGAAAGTTGTTCCTATGAAATATGTGGACATTTTGCATGCTCTATATTCGAACACAACAGGTCTTGTCAGGGTCTATGGTGAGTTGCCGGATCATCATTACACGTTAGCTGGAGGTGGAAAACTCCTCAGCTATTGTGCCGCAATACAAAAGACAAGAAAACGAAAACAGTGGCACGCCGGCTGAGTCCCCAGTAACGGATGGACATCGTTCCGGTGAGCTAACAGCTGACTGCCGTAAAAGAGAGTCGTATCATGCCTAACAAGTGAGATGGTGATTGGAGGGGGATGCTAAACAGGAGGGGGATGGACAAAGGAAATCACAACACAAACGCCATTGGTGCCGGCTCCGAGACATATCAGCAAACGTGTCCAACCAAACGTGTTCACCGTCCTTAGGACCCCAGCCAGGCAGTCGGGATGCACCAACCGACGCCAACTTCGAAGTGAGGGTTTTCATTTCTCGCGACCAAGTCATCACTTGACCTCCCCTCCCCTCTTCCAACCGCACCCACAACGCGCAAACAACGCACGTCGCGGTAGTCGGTGTGCTAGCATGCGCAACACGTGGCTCAGCCATCGGAGCCTGGTGCGTGATATAATGGTGCTGAGCGGTTCACTCGCTCTTCCTGCACCAGATACGCGACGTCGAACACGCTCATTGCTCACCCGGTGTTCCCACCAGACATGAGCTAAGCTGCGAAGGCAACAATTTGCGTTCATCCTAGTTGCCTATATTCCAAATTTTTATTCGACTTCTTCCTGGACTCGATCATGAATTGTTCCTTTGCGGAATCTCACGATGCAGGCGTCGAATTGCTACCTAGGGAAAGCTACTTTGTTTTGATTATGCGGACGATATTGTGTTGCTGTCTAACGATGCTGTACCGCCCAGTTAACCCTGAATAAACTACATACTTTCTTAGCTTACTTCATCCATAACCATTTCAAATTCAGATGAATCAAGACCAGAAATCAGGGTTAAGAATTATTTTCAGTAAACTCTCGTCAAACACAAACGTTTACATAACGCTGATTGTGTGGAGTAAACGTCAAATCATGCTGGGATTGATTTCTAAGATGTTTGAACGGTCAAGATCGATGACTAATGGCGGCTACAGATGGCACGAAAAGTGCACCAAGGGAAAATTAATACACGAGCTTCAGCAGCCTAAAGTAAATAGGTAAGATCACAAAAGGGACTTGAGTAACAATGGCAGTCGGCCACGGTAGTAGTATCGGCCGTATGAATCGTTTGTGTACACATACTTCCGGCTTCAGACAGTGGATGTAAATAGCCTCGGCAATGCCTTTACAGCACAAGATGAGTTTAATCCGATCTCTTGCCTTCAACGCGCGCAGTATTTGCACTCTGGATACCGTTAGCGATGAGCTGTAGAGAATCAGCGACGCTGTTATAACGCTGCCCTGCAATCGGCTGGTTGATTCACGCCACCGTTGCTAAATCTGCGCCCTTACGCGTGCTCTGTTTTACGCCTTGGCAAACCCGACCGGAAGGAAGACAGAAGAAGACTCATCGTACGGATTTGGCTCTAGGCCCACGCTCCACACGTGCTTGTCCGCTCCATCTGTCCAGTTCACCGTCTTGCTGGGGTACTCCAGTCCTCGTCCGCCTAGCCGGTGCATGGCAGCGCAGTGATGTCTGACGCGCGATTTCATCAGCTTTCGGCTGGGCCCGGGCAACACAGTCGCAGGGTCTTTCCCAAGCACGATTTGTGACAAACACGCGAGCGTTGGCAATCAGCTTTCTCGCCCAGCTGTCAGACGTCCTTCATTAACATGGTTACTTCGATAAGTTTATCATGAAGCATCTGAAAGAACGAAAGCGAAAGCCACTTAGAAGCATTGCTACCAAGAAAGAGCTGTTCATCCGTTTGCCATTTAAGGGCGATACTGCAGCTGATATCTCGACGCCTGAAAGATGCTGTTGAGAAAATGTATTTCGCAGTCCGCTTGAGAATTGTTTACCATAACAAGCCATTGCTTGCAAAACCCTTTAAAGATAGTCTGCCATCCCAATGAGGCTGGATCTTACCGTGGTGCGATGGTTTGCCTGCCTCAGAGATCCATTGAGCTACGCTGGATGGTGCCTTTTGCACTTTCAGTCACTCATACCAGATTGGTCAATGATTAGAAGCCAGACATACTCAGCCTCCTGATCCTCCACGTTAGGAGTTCGAATGAGGGTGGCTCCCTATTTCATAAAACGGGCTCTCTGTACTCCAGTGCTAAAACCCCGCTGCCTTGCGGTAAGGTTTTTGAACCAAAGGTTTTGGTAGAGAACCCTAATCGTTCTCGTGTCTAAGCCTAGGCGACCTGACAGTATTTTACCCACGAAATACAATGAACCTTTCTTCCAACAATTTCTTGATGCTCTGGCTGTTGCAGAGGATAACCAACGGCGCCCTCTCTGCTGCATCGAGCAGGGTGGATATGGGTTTGAATGCTACTGCTCAGGCCTTCCCGCCTTCTTATCCTCCGTGCGCTTTTTCTTCCAAGTTTTCTTTTATTTCCTAATTCTTGGCCCTCTCTCACCTTGCTTCATTAGTCGCTTGGCTTCTATTTTCAAGTCACACACACTCGCAAGATGTCGCTCCAATCCAGTCGACAAGTTCATGTTCAACCAAGCGGACAACGTCAGTTCATCCGTTTCCCGTTGGAGTACTCGAGTCTCACTAATACTGACATGCTTCAAACGTGCGCACTTTGCTACAGATTGGCCAAGAGGCAGCACTTGCTCGCGCACTAGAGACCCTATCGATCGATATTTACTATTTATCAGAAACCCGCCTGCAAGGTTCGAACTCCGTGGTTACCCTGCGATCCCTCACATGCGACAATGGCGGTACATTCTCATTGCGCCTGTCTGGCGAGGATGCAGCTTCAAATGCCGGTCAAGCTGGCGTCGGCATTGTTTTGAGTCCCCGGGCTAAAGCTGCCCTGATTGATTGGATCCCAGTAAACAGTAGGATATGCCCCCTTACATTAGCTGGTTCGTTCCGTGCTACGAAGTCGCGCGGGGACAAACGGTGCCTGTTTGTCATTGCGGCTTACGCCCCTACAAACTGTAGTACTGATTCGGTAAAGATGATTTCTATCAGCAACTTCACGAGCTCCTTCGTTACAGAAGAAGCACGGATACTGTGGTGTTGGCTGGTGATCTAAACGCCCAAGTCGGAAAATTGTCCTCTGATGAGCTTCATCTGGGCGACCAACATGCTTTAGGCTACCGTAATGATAACGGTGAGCGATTGCAACAACTGTATGAAGATGCTCCCCTTTTTCTCGCGAACACTAACTTACGACACAGCACCCGCAGAAGTGTGACTTGGCGGCCAGCAGCCTCGGGCCAGCCATGGACGCAAATCGATCATATCGCGATCACTTACCGTTGGAGAGGCTATGTCCAAAACTGTCGCTCGATTTGGAGCACGAGCATGGACTCTGACCGTGCAGTTGTCTGCGCCGACCTGCGGGTGCGTTTCGGTGGACGTCCGCAACGTCGCTCTGAGCGCACTGACACCAGTCAGCTGGCGAAGCCAGATGTTCTGAATGTGTATCAAAGTGCGCTGGCGTCTGGACTGAGCAAGCGCCCACTAAACACCGTCGATGATCACTGGCCCCAGATTTGTAGAACGTTACTGTTAGCAGGCATATCTTCATGTGGCAAAGGAAATTGCCAAACCGGACATTGGGTCTCTACACAGTCTCTGGAACTTATGGATGCTCGCCGACGTATTCCGACTGGAAGAGAATACAATGAGGTTCGCAAAAATCTCAGGGCGAAACTACGTGCTAGCCTGAAGAAAGACCACAAAACCTGGTGGTCTCATCTTGCCTCTGAGATGGAAACAGCCGCTACCGCTGGCAATCCTCGTAAGTTATTCCGTCTGATACAGGAAACAGGCAGCAGGAGACCTGGTGTTAGCGAGGCCATACGCGACGAGAGTGGGCAGCCGATCCACAGCCTGTCAAAACGTTTGGAGCGTTGGGCTGAACACTGCAAGGCAATTTAACCAGCCTGAGTTATCGGTTTCTTTTTCGGACATTGAGCGCCCTTCTCGCTGTGCCGTCTCTTTGGATCCGCCCTCACGCGCAGAAGTCGAACGTGAGATCAGGCTGTTGAAATGGCACAAGATCGCAGGGGCGGATAGAATTCCCCCAGCCTTCTTCAAATTCGGGAGACCTGCTCTTGTAAATGATCTGCACGAGATGCCAGTGAAACTTGGGGAGCAGGAGACTGTCCCGACAGACTGGAACCGCTCCGTCATTGTCCAAATTTTTAATAGATACTCCCGTTCGGAATGCGGCAACCGTAGAGGGATCAGTCTGATTCCGATTGCCTCTAAATTGCTTGCCTCTGTCTTTCTCCACAGACTGACTGACGTGTTCGTGAAGGCCAGATCCGCGAAGAGCAAGCCGCAATTCGTCGAAGTCGGGGCTGCATCGCCCACATCTTCACCTTGCGTCAATTGTTGGAGCACCGCCATGTTTATTGGCAACCCACCGTTGCCATGTTTCTTGTGATAAAAGGTGCCTTCGATTCAGTCGAAGGACTGTCCATCCGTTACTGGGGACTCAGCCGGCGTGCCACTGTTTGTTTTCCTTTTCTTGTCTTTTGTATTGCGGCACAATAGTTGAGGTGTTTTCCACCTGCAGCTAACGTGTATACTGATGATGATGCCATCGTTGACCCATTCAGTGCTCGTTTACCAGTACTCGTGCACGATATGTGGGTCGCACAACGAGAAGTCTATCCCAGAGGATTCACGAGCACATCCCGGCGTGGTTTTACCAAGGCAAAATGATGTCCTCAGGCAGCTCAATCATGTCGCACCTTCTCGAATTTGTCCATACTGCATCTGAGAATGACTTTAAAGTCATATACTCACTACCTGAACGCTTCTCGCAGAACATGTCTATTGCCGTGGCTATTTACATCCACTGTCTGAAACCGGAATTATGTGTACATAAACGATTCACACGGCCGATACTACTACCGTGGCCGACTGCCATTGTTACTCAAGTCCCTTTTGTGATCTTACCTATTTACTTTAGGCTGCTGAAGCTCGTGTATTAATTTTCCCTTGGTGCACTTTTCGTGCCATCTGTAGCCGCCATTAGTCATCGATCTTGACCGTTCAAACATCTTAGAAATCAATCCCAGCATGATTTGACGTTTACTCCACACAATCAGCGTTATGTAAACGTTTGTGTTTGACGAGAGTTTACTGAAAATAATTCTTAACCCTGATTTCTTGTCTTGATTCATCTGAATGCGAGGGGAATATTTGCTTTGCTGTAGAACAGTGTTTCCTGTGATTCGTTGAACATTTCAAATTCCTCCTTTGGGAAATCATGTTCGTCCATATATCTCAATATCTATTAAAAGCATGGTTTCTTCAAAGAAATATATGGTAGCATTGTAAATGCATTTGGCTGAGAATGGGTATAAGGTGGTCCCGTCATTTGGCGTACACTTCACACCGAAGTGGAAGGTTTGTTACAGGACTACCAGCCACTTGACGACCCCTTGACACTTTATAACGACGAACTCGTGGTAGTTGATCACTTTACTTACCTTGGCAGCTGCATGGGCAACGATGGGTGCATAACGTATTGCCAAAAACTAGAACTGTCTTCTTGAATCTGTGGCGTCAGAAGAGGAGTTTTCTCGTTCTAAAAGATCGCGTTTACCAAGCCACAGTGTAGGCCGTCTTACTGTTTGGGAGGGAGATTTGGCGCCTTCGGTCTGAGGATCTGAGACGCCTTCATGTCTTTGACCATCGCTGTCTGCGAGGCATTGCTAGTGTCGGATGGCACCAGCGTTCCACAACGATGATGTACATAAGCGAGTACTAGGTAGTGATAGCCCGGCTAATTCTTTAGATCAATAGGTGGCGCTGAATTTGTTGCATTTTCTTGGGCACACACTACTTACGCTCGGTCCCCGCTTAACGAGGAGGGCCGTTTTGTTTGCGACATGTAGGTTGCCGCAAGACCCGAGGTGAGCAAAATTTAACATAGCAGAGAGAAATGAATTCTATAGGTAGAAATTGGTCACATCTAGGCTCACTCAGACAGCCACCACACGCCCGGAAAAGCACTGTACGCGCGTTTCGTCCTTTGGGTAATCATCAGCAGTGCGCATTCCATCGGACCCTTGGTAGGGCTCGAACCCGCAACTCGACTGTTGCCAGTCTGTGGTTGAGACCACTGAGCTGCGGGGGACGGCAATGAAATGAATTCACTGACTGCCAAACTGCATGCCGTTAGTACATCTCGCCTTGCAGACGAGTCCGCGTGACACGCCTTCTGCTTGGCTTGAGATGTTACAGGACATGACTAGTAATCGACACCAGTGGCGTGTCTGCTGTCGTCTTCGCTTCCCACTGCCTGTTTAAATTGTGTTTGGTTCTAGGTTATCTACAGCATATTGTCTTATTATGACGCGGGGCAGTGTAAGCCGCAAGCAAACTGTCTCGCTTATGTCACCATTGCGCAATAGCCAGCTGTTTATGATAGGCTTGTTGAGCTTTAATGTTTTGCTTAGGGCACTAAGGTTTTACGCTGGGTTTCTCTTCTCTCCCTGTTATCAATCTTCTTCCTTAGGTCACCGTTGTTGTACAGTCTCGAAACATCAGTTCAAATAGCTCATGTAATGCTGTTGATGATTGTGAACATCCGTCACGTACGGATCACATGCTCCGCAATTTCTCGTGTGTCACCTCGGTACACATCGCATCCACAGTCTGCGGGTTTTTTGACTCTGGGATACTATCCTGTTGCCTCATCTGTTCCTAGTGGGTGCACGTGTTGAGTGTGAGCCAACTCCGAAATAATGGCTGTTTTCTTTTCTAAAATGTAACATCGGACAGGACGTAATCTGTGATGCAATGGAAGCTATTTTTGCTTCTACAGTGAACCCCATTATCGTTTGGCTATTCACTACCACAATGACAATTAAATCCGGAAGCGGTTACCACTGATTCTATGTAGGATGTGTATCCTACTGCTCAACTGCACCATAATTTATACACTGTTCTACTCTATTCTTCAAATCGGCCGCTAACTTCGCGAGTGCTCCGTAACCCACTAATTGATGACGGATATCTTTCATCCTCATCACTTTCGGGAGTCGATGATGTCATGGTTGCGTGCGTGTGAATTGTATAGTTGCCAGTTTGGCATATCTGGATGTTAGCCGTCTCCATGACAGCGTTCAGTTTAAGGCATGATCTGCTTGGATATTTCGTGGTCATCACTTCTGGGTCTGTGCTTTAAGTGACTTCCGTTACACTGGCATTTTGCCGTTAATTTCCTCGAGCGATAGCGTTGCGTTTCCTCAAGTGCTACACTGGCTGCTAGATTGAACGCCTCACATAAATCGGTTATTCGAGGCAAGTGTGTATTCGTTGTTAATTGTTCTTGTTGTCCAGCACATTCCTCTCCCGTTGCTCGTTTGGTGGGGCACTGTCTATTCGCTTGGGTTTCAACTAGGCTTACTGACAACTGGATGCTGTTGTTGGACACTGCTCACCTTGCACGCTGTGACCGTACCATGCGTAAACTTACGCTTCATTGTAGTGTATCTTCTCATCTCAGAATTATACAACGCACCCAGTCTATTTGTTGTATTTTGGCTTTACGTAATTCGGCAGGCGGTTACTTAATCACATACAGCCAGTAATGTAAGCCTGCTTCCGGTTTCACTGTACTCTGCTGTTGATCGGTAATATTACTGTTTTCGGAGGTGTATATTTTCCCCAAAACCTTGGCAACACGGCGGTCTCCTGTTGTCAATCCGATTAGCTTTTTTAGTAAACACCTCATTTGTTTAGGGTGTGCAGCATCTCCCTCTCTGCTACGCGCAGTTATATTCTATCCACTTTGCCACTGAAGACGTTCGTTCTTCATGCAAGCCTGGGCAATAGAAGCCTTGCAGCTCACCTCTCCTCCTCGTTTCTCCGCGCGTCACCCGTCACTGTTCGCATTTTTCCCTTCCCCTGATTGCACTGTGCCGGCAGCATGATCCAGTTACATTGTTCTCGTTCTCCGGAGCTGAACTGTTGATTGTGCGCAATACGCTTCCTTCATCGCTAGGCTGTAATTAGACTTTTAATTCATCTTCGCGTGACTCGGTCATATCGCCTCGCGAGTCCATGCCACCACACACAGGGCGTACGTGCTGGTTGCAAATTGCAGTGCTTTCAACGTACCCATTGTGTTATTCACGTGCGCATGGTTATAGTCGGGAAAGTCTATGATGTGCTCGGGCTAATGGGGGCTAGATGCTGACAGATGACCTACTGCTGCTAATGTTGTGCCATGGGCTCAGGCCCTGGACGCCACCTTGTGGCGACCGTTGTGTGGGAGTTGGGTTTCGCCCTTCTTCCTGCTAACATCCAGCACACAAATCCGCATTAGTCGATGAACTGGTCATGTGCTAGACCCGCTGCCTTTCGGGTGTTCATTTAATCGAAGGCTTTAGCTGAGGACCCGAGTCGTTCTCCTATCAGGTCTCGGCGCCTTGCCAGTATCCTAGTCCATCCTCTTCGGAGGTTAGCAAGTGGTCGATGGCCCTCTTCCCGTAAAACCTTGGCATTGGGAGACAATAGGTTTACGGATTATAAGCTCACGGTGCGATTTGCTTAGATCAAGAGCACCACGCATTGCCTCTGACAGTGGGAGGGCACCTCCGGGTGTTTAATGGTTTGATACTGCCCGCCTCAAGCCAAGCAGCCCCTAGTCAAATTGGTGTAAACCTTCATGCGTCTGGCCGTGGTCGCAGCTGCGTATCCTACTACGGTCGCAAAACATATATGAAACGTTCCAGTACCTCAAAGAGAAGGCCGACGCCAAGTGCGAGGTGGCGTGGAAAATTCTTCAATATCATAAAGGAAGAAGCAAGATACTAGAATACTATTATACTAATAGGAATTTGCATACAGATATAAGAAAAACGGGCATAGACTTATATGTGGATACCCGAAATATGGACTTGACAAATACAAGAGCTATGGTGTTTGCGGCTCGTCAGTTGCAAGAGAAGTGCAGAGAGCGACACCAGCCATTGTACTCGCTTTTAGTTGATTTCACCCGGTCATTTGATACGGTGAACCACGAGACACTGTGGCTGGTGTTGGGAAAGTTTGGTTGTCCGCGTAAATTTGTAAGTTTAATTGAATGTTTACACAGTGGTATGCGAGCGAGGGTGCACTTGAGTGGATAGACCTCGGACGACTTTGCAGTTGTCTCTGGTGTGAAGCAAGGCTGTGTCTTAGCTCCGGCCCTGTTTAATATATACTCTTCATGCAATGTTGTCTTGTGCTTTTGATGCGGTTTGTGCTTACGGTGTTCGTGTGGAACACCGTATTAATGATATGTTGCTGAACATCCGTGGTTTCGGTGCGAGAACTCTAGTCTGTGAGACAACTATCAGTATGTTGCTGTTTGCTAACGACTGTGCGTTGTTTACACACAGCGCGGATGAGTGGCAGCACATGACTAGTGTTCTGGCTTCGATAGCGGCCAAATTCGGGCTGACCATGAACACAAGCAAAATTGTCTGTCTGTTTCAGCCTTCACCGGAGGTGCAATCTTCAATATTGCCGCAAATCAGCATTGTTGCTGAAGTATTGGAAACCACCTCCCGCTTCTGCTACCTTGGGAGTGTGATGTCGACTGACCAGTAGCTACACAGTGAGCTTCGTATCCGCGTGTCGAAGGCAGCGGTGGCATTCGGGAAGCTAGAGTACGGAGTGCGGAACAACCATCAGCTTACCATTGGCACGAAGATAGCGGTGTACAAATCCATGTTGCTGTCCGTTCCTTCATACTGCAGTAAAACTTGGACGTTGTGCTGGCAGGATGTACGATTTCGCGATCGGTTCCATCAACAGTGTTTGCAACGGATTTTGCGCATCGTTTAGTGCGACAGAGTTGCAGACACGGAGGTGTTACGCCGTAGTGGTATGTATACAGTGGACTGCATATATATATATATATATATATATATATATATATATATATATATTCGAAGTTTGTTAATCGATATTGTGCCATCAGAATTCTTGCGGAAAAAAGATAGTGGAGAAGATAGAAACTCGGAATGTGATTTTCAAAAATGGAAAACTTTTTTTGGTTTTACACACGCCATTCGGAATTTTTGTTTTGTGATTTTTTCTGTACACACCAATGGGGGGATATAATGTCAGAACAACATTGACTCCACTGGTGTCTGTTGCATGCCATGACGTCTAATGTTTCCAACTACTGATATTCAGCATTTCGTGGTCCTGAAACTGGAAGACGGACTGATCCAACTGCCGCCAAAATTAAGGTTGCTTTCTTCATGATCCTTCTCCATGTCATTGTCTGTCCACCGCGGCACTTTTTCCAATCGCTCCTTGTGAGTGCAAAAGCACTCGACGTGGAAGGCGATGGGCTGGAATGTGCAAAACGTGGTCGAGTCAACGCATGCAATGTCGGAGTATAACGAATGGAGGCTGGCACTACTCGCTCCAAGCGCTCGGCCTCACACCTCTTCGTTGCTTACGTGGTGTTGCCACCGCACCCGGGCAATCCTTCGTAGACAGCAATTGTCGAAGATTGACAACCGCTTCATGTTTTCCGAGTGAATAGGCCAAGTTCCGCAACGCAGATCTATCTACTGAATCAAATGCCGCTCGGATGTCCAAAACACTTCGATTGTTCGCTGCCGGTGGATGTGACGGTGTTCGAGAGGTTTGTGAAACGTGAAGATTTGGTCGATGCAGCCGCGGGCTGGACGACATCCGGCTTGTTTTTCTTGGGAAAACTCCTCTAGCCGTTGAAAGCCTGCGACGTAAGTTCGACACGAAAATTTTGGATGCGACAGAGATTAAGGAGACTCCGCGGTAGTTGCAGCAATCGTCGCGGACGCCTTTCTTGTGAGTCGGAACAATGACCGATTCTCCCCGTGCGTTCGGAACCTTCTCTTCAGCCAAGTCTTCCCTGAACAGCGATAGAATTTCGCTGACAGTTACACTTCCGCCACCTTTGAATAACTCCGGTGGTTGGCTTTAGGGACCCGGAGCCTTGTGGCGTTTCAAAGATTGCATTGCATTTCGGATCTCTGCTACTGTTGGGGGGGCCTGTGAGGCCAGGCCAGGCATCATCCATTGGGGCTGGAGGTGCCACAGGGGGCTGTGTTGGGTGGTTGAATTGAAGAGCGAAATGCTCTGCTTAACGACCCAATCTCCTGTAAAGGTTGGTGTTGTTCGTGCCTTCTGATTCCCAAATCGTCTGACCGATAGCGTGGAAATTGCAACCGGTGTCCCTGATGATCCAAAATAGACGGCGGAATTTACCGGCTGATGCAGCGGCTTCCATCTCATCAGCTTGTTTTGACCACGAAGGTTCACTATCAGAATGAAGGCTTGCTTTCACCTATTTCGTTATAGACCGGCGGTGTTCGTTGTACTCTACATCAGCAGGCACCCACCGTCGGTGATCCAGCAATTTCGAGGATATTCCGGATATCCAGTTTTTGCTAGTGGATGGAGCAAGACCACAACTGGATAAACCGGCCGAGAGCAAGGCTTGTTGCAGACTTGACCAGTGTTTATCAACATCCAGAGTGTGAGAGAGAGAGAGATTTTCACGAAGCCTTTGTTGATACTCCTTCTTCACTATTGGGTCCTCCAACTTGTAGATGTTCAGTCGGGTGTGTTTTGATCTAGGTGAACCGCCGAAACGCCTGCAAATAGTCGCACATACCAGTGCATGATCGGTATCGAAGCACGTTGACCAAAATAATCGGCAGTCGCGTACACTGCATCGCCACCTGCGACTTATGGCTATGTGGTAAATCTGTGACCAGCACTGGGTTGATGATGAGAGGCGCCAAGTGGTGTACTGGCGTCCAGGATGATGAAAGCTGGTGCTGGAGTGGAACAGCTGATGATCAGCACCCAGACTGGACAGTCTCTGTCTGTTGTCTGAGCGAACATCATATCTATACTGTCCTTCGAGTTGGCGCTCACATGGCAGCAGACGACCTACACGCCTGTTGAAGGATCCTACCAAAACAATGATGTCTGTTTTAGAAGCCCTTAGAAGCAGTTTAGGAAGGTTCTGGTATAACTTGTCCTTGACTGTGTCCGAACTACTGTCATTGGGCGCGTAGGTAGAAATCATGAAGAGAGCACGCTTTTCGATTCGATGTCTGTTAACTTTACAAAAGGTATGGGGCCTCATCGCAGAAGGGCGACTATTGTTCGGAATCCAATCAGTCAGAGTAGTCTTAACCCTAGCACTAAGGGCGATCCAACACCAGCTTGCCTAGATGAGGCAGACTCAGCGTCACCAGAGATAGAGATGGAAGCGGGTGCGTGGGTGGAGCGGTGACGCTAGCTAGTACACCGGGTTAAAGTCCTATGGTGGTGTTCCATTTAGACAGTAGATATCAGTTACAGTGGTCTCTAGCGTGCGTGCAAGTCCAGTTTGATGACCGATATGCACTATTGTGTGTACGTTGAAGGCTGCAAGTTTGAACTGCTTTCTGGGTTGCAGGAGCAAAGGTGAGAGTCTCTGCGACCGGCGGCTCTCTGTTGAACACTGTGTAGTTGAGTTGGCAGATGTCACGGGAACAGGTTCACCGGTGTATGTGGGGTTGATCGCCATAGAGGAATCAGGTGAAAATGGGTGTGAATGGTACAAAGGGAGGTAGTTAAAATGGTGGCTTGTGCTTTTGAAGTTGGCTTAGTAACATGAGTGAATAGCATCGTAGCAGCAAGATAACATGTGAATGGTTGTGTTTTCAAACTCATGGTTCGTCAGTGGGCGAGATACTACCCGGTTGCCCAGGCCGAAGTAGAGGGTTGTCTTAAGGGGCCCGACCCCGAGTCTTTTATCAATGATCTAACCTACAAGGCAGCAGGGCGATATGAGGGTATCGCAACCCGTTGGGAGCCGGTGACTAAACAAGTGGTTCATACACCTTTGGGACCGCATAGGACCAGGGTCCCAACCCACCCTTGAATTACAATGCCACTCAGATGGAGGCAAGGGGCGGGGACTTTATTTAGTGGCAAGTCATATCCGCCACGTCACAGTGTTGTTAAACGGACATATGTGGGTTTTACAGGTAGAACGCTTGCCAAGTAAAAATCTACCACGTCATGGAACACTGCCGCCGAACCATTTGCTGGAACGGGATAATCCCGAACAACCCAGCTGGCACCACGAGATGGTTCTTCGGCAAGCCAGACAGCTGAGACACCTGACGTGGTTCGGTCATGGGTGTGGATTCGACGCGGATACCAAAGCAGCTATTATATGGCCAGCTGAGTGTTGGGAAGCGGCATACAGTGACACCGAAGCTTCGGTACGAAGACATGTTAAAGGTGAGCGTCTCACGTTCTACTCTTGATTGAAGGTCATGGGAATCGAAGGCGCTTGATCTGATCAAGAAGGCAGTTGACGAGGTGCGGGAGAAAGACTTCATACTTTCAGAGAAGAAACGGCAAGCGCCAATGGGTTGTACTCCATCAACATCGAGCGCATAGTGCTGTAGCACATGCGATCGCGAGTGCCTGAGTCAGCCACCACCAGCCTCAGCGCACCATAGGCTCTCCCGCCGCTCTCTCCCCTACATGGTTGGCGGCATCCGGTTTCGGATTTGCCTGTCACTTGCCAGCCACAGGACGCCTGCGCCTACAGAGAGACCATGGGTGGCTTGCGCTGCACCACCCGCAGCTCCAGTCATGCACACCATATCCAGTGTAAACCCGAAGAAATTAGACCGGGAGGCATGTGCATGGGAGCCACGTTTCATCAATGGAGCCGGCCCACACACCTTCACACAAGCTCGCTGTATTTGGGAATCACGCACACACAAGGCGGTGGCTGGACCGTAGTCCACTCCACTCTGGGTGCCTGGAACCATTCTTCGAGCCTAGCACTGCCACAAGGACCGTGCATCCCGTCCCCTCCAGCAACGACCAACTGTCTCCTGGAACCAGTATGGACGAGGTAGTGGGTACTATACAGTAGGCACCTTGACAACATGCATATCAGGTGCAGCCACACCGGGGATGTCAGACAACAGCTATTCACTTAAAATGACTATTGAATAAAATATAGCTGTTAAAGCCTACAAGTAAGCAGACATAACTGTTCCCTAACTTAGCATACGAAGTAAGTTGGTTAGCAACCAATCCGCGATAAGTACGAAATGCCCAGCAGTTACTTAAAAGTGCTACAAACGCTAAGTATACTAAACCTTATTATAATCGGTATGCCCAAGGGTGCTGTCTGCTGAATATATATATATATATATATATATATATATATATATGCAGCGGTCTGCGAATAAACATGGAGCCATCGAAAACCATGAACTCAAAGAAAGGTAGAGATATCGTCGGAAAATACAACGCAACACAGAGGACCCCATAGCTTCCTCAGAGGGCGAGATACTACCTGGTTGCCCAATCCGAGGTATGATGCTGACTTAGGGGACAGCGTCCCGAGCTTTTGCGCCCGTAAGTCAGCGTTGCGAATTCAGGTAATCACGCCTTTTGGAGTCTGTTGACTGATTACTCAGTTCATACGCCTTTCATTTGTTCCTTTGCCAAACTGGGACTAATAATCCCCACAATTTCGGCATTCAATTGCTGGCATACAATGTTTCGCCAGTATGAAGCAAGAGGCAGCGACTTTATTTAATGGCGAGTCATACCCACCACTTCACCGTTTTGTCAAACGGACATTTGCGGCTTTTTATGTGGAGAGCGCTTGTCAAGCGAAAACCCACCACGTCCTGGAACACTGCTGCCGAACCATTTGCTGGAACGGGATAATCCCGAACCACCTAGCTGGCACCACGAGGAGGTTGTTCGACAAGCCAACAAGTCATCACGCAGTGAAATTATGAACACTGTCAGTCCGCAACCAATGCTTACAACTTCACACACGCCATTCTGTCCCATATGGAAGTGTTTTCGAGGCCTGTCGGTTTAAACTTATAATTCCCGATGAACTCTAATGCATTTTGCAGCGTTCAGCAGGGTACTTGTGGAATACTCACGCACTTCATATGAACACCTTTCTTAGTGAGTATATCCAAAGGAAAATGGCTATCAACTGGATCGGTTGCGCTCTTGAAGTTGGGGCCGCAGCTTAGTCGACTTGTAGTGCATGTTGCATCGATTTTCTGCTTTCTGCATGGTTACCATGTAACCTATGCTGTTCATTCCTCTTCAAAATCGTGACGGTTATTTTTCTCATACTGTGCTTTGAGCACGTAGTTTTGTGTCCTTATCACTACTGGCGCCAAACTAATCCTCCTATGTATGGTGTAGGCGCTGTAATTGTCCTCTTCGAATATTGATTTCTCCAGTTTTCCTGGACAATCTTCATTCATTCCGAAAACATAATTCAATTCGCTGAGTAACTGGTCGTTACTCGTTTAATCTACGACACGAGAGCACGAAGCACCTGGAGGTTAAAATGCGAGCTGAACTTCTCCCGAAGTCTCACCACTCAATGAACCAGAGCGATATTCCTGCGTTGGATTGCCTTAATGACGACTAATTTCCATGGATCAATGGCGCCGATTCTTTGAACTAGTCCGCGGGTGTTATCTGCACCGCTGCTTCTTCCGCTTCTGAGTCTACCCAACTTTCCTATCAGCTCAGAGGCTCTCTTCGCTCGCACCTGATAGCTCATTTCGTTGCACCATGCTCGATACCAGGCAGTTTTCTTTTTGACTTCTGCATGTGTATCACCTTTTCGGGTATGTACTGCCCTGTCTACCTGAGATTCCTTGCATAGCAAATAGTCTTTTCCACGATATTCGTTACGCCATAGATACTGTTCCACCGGAACCCGACGTCATCTGGTCTATTAGATGAAGCTTACTTCGCATACGATCCCGGTTGGACTATTCAGGCGTGTTCGTAGACAGGATCTTGATTGCCAAACAATGGGATCGTTTAATCTGCCTCCAGACAAAGTTCGTATGAAATTGACAAAGAATTGAGATATGTTCGTGTTCAATACACGGGTTGTGTAACGAGTGACAGCTGAGGATAGAGGAGGGTCACCACTTGGTGCTTACTGCAGCATGATCCATTTAGATCCATCACTGATAGGGATTCAGAGGGCACTGGGTCTCACCGGTGTCCACTATGCCCGAATAAAGCTACTTCTTAGAAGCAGCTAGTAGGCGGCGCATAATTGCAACATACACTCGCCACTGTCCGTTTAGTTGCAGCTAGTCTATTACCTAACAACTTTTGAGGAACTATGGCTACCTGCTTGCGCATCCATGGCCCCGGCAATTATAACTGCATCTCGTCTGATCGCACCACGTAGCAGCGTGAAGTGCTCACGATATAGGGCATCTTTGATAACACCAGAACTGCGGTCTACTGGAGCATGTGCGACAACCACTTACAAACAGTGGGTTGTGCCTCCACCGTGTACTTCTCATGTTTGACCTTGTCAGATTGAATGCACAAATCACTGTTCACGGGCATCTAATCAGCTTATGAGGATAGACTCCTAGAGATAAGAACTACGTCTACTGACAGTCAGTGGCGTTCTTGCATTTGGTTTCTTGCTTCTGGTTGTTAATTTTCGTTTCATTCTGCTTAGTTTAACGCACATCCTTCTTGCTTCCATTTTCTTTGCCTTTAATCCCATTATCTTGCCCTTGTTATTTATTGTTATTGTTACTATATGAGTCGTGGCAACTAGGTCCACCGCGCTTCGGTGCTCCGATCATAGTTGCTCAACTGAACTGAACTGATGTCTGCTACACCGAAATCTCCGAGCGCACCCTACAAATCGTAGCAAATGGGCAGGATAATCACGCACTATGGGCAGAAGTATCCACACCATTTCTCCATCATTTACATCCATAACGCCTTCGAATTCTTCCTTAAAGAAATCATCTTCCTCCATAGATCTCGCAAGTTGCATCCAGCCAGCACAAACGCCCATAAAAAATGCTTACTTTTTGTTGGATGGCCAAGTGCAACTCAACCGATATCATAACAGATGATTACACAGAGTGGGATGCTGTGTTGATCTGGGATTGATCACTTAGTGAACAGTAGCATTGGATGCAACTTGCTAATGTCAAGGACCATCTTGAGAGATCTATGTAGTGACATGATTTCCTTGAGGAGAAATTTGAAACCGCAACGAATGCGATTAACTGGGAAAAGGTATAGTATGCTTGCAAGCAATGCCTGGTCTTCTAACTATCTTAGAATAAGAACGCAGAACGTAGCCAATGAGACCAGGCAGAGTGATTTGGCTCGCACTTTTATCCTTGATGACGATTGAGTATTGCAGTTACGTGTGTATACATAGCGAAACTGCAGTAGTACTTCAGCTGCCGTCAATTATGCTGGAAACTGCGAAAATATAGTGGATGACAGGCATTAGGAGTAGCGCACGAACTTAAGGGAAAAATAAGGAAGGTGGTCCCAGCATTACGCTGCCTTGGTTTACCCACCGCTGTACGCATCAAAGAAACCGCCCCTCTTCAAACTGCTCCAAAACCGATACAGGATGAAGCTGGAGTTTGGTGAAACGGTCATGGTTATGTTCAGGGTGGAATGCTGCCGTAGAGCATACCTAGGTTGGAGAATGTTTTATGGCCCTCATCTAAAGGCTAAAAATGTTACTTTTACAGGAACGGGTAGGTGTCATCAGCCAGAAAAATTGATTGTTTTGGCCAAATTAATATCACCTGACTTCTAACTCCCATCTTTGGAGACCACAAGATAGGATATTTGACTACAGATGTAAACCAATTGTCTAGAGGTAACTATCATGTTCCCCACTCATTATCCGTCATTAGATCGGTGAGGTGCGCTGTCCATTGCACCGCGAATTTCGCCTGATAGTTCAAACTGGATGATAAACACTAATTTCCTTGCGACCCATACGTAGCAACTGTTCACGTTACCACGACCGATCTGGATCCCAGTTCGCATGTGGCCTCCATCTTGCATCTGCTGGAGAGGATGCTTTACAGCAGAAATAGTATGTCCAGGAGAGCCAATAAGCCATGGGCGAAATGCGATCCACTCTATTCCCCCTATTTGATAAAAGGCGTGTGTTCAGATATGCAGTCACCGCAAGTGTGTTGTTGGCGTCCATTGTACTCACTGGTTTTCACTGGTCTCTGTGACCATCAGAACAATGGAAGCCAGGTCAACTTTCCTCCGAGTTATTAATCCATTGACCGCATTTTTATACCCGACTGAAGACCTGGAAAAGTGACAAACACACTGCCAATCACTCCACTTTCCTCGACTAATAAACTCGGCCGGTGGTCGAGTGGTCTACACGCCTGGCTTGCAGTCATCAGGTCACCGGTTCGAACTCGTGTTGGGGCAGGCGTCCTCGCGGTATACTCAGCCCACGTACGGCTGGTGGTGATCGCGCGGCAACGAAGCGCCGTTACGGCGTACAGCTGGCGATCTATCTAACTATGTAAGACGTACTGAGAGTATTCTTTCTTTTTTACTTTTTTATCAATAACAAAAGATCGAACGTAAACAATTGTTTTTGGTGGTTCGTCTTCAGACCCGTACAATCATATGAGTGAAATAGCAATGGGCGTAAAAGTGGATTAACGATCAGTTCAAATGAGATTGATCACGTGCTGACCAAAGGCATGAATCGGTAACAAATAGCAAACTAGGACAGAAGTGCAGTTGCACAATTGCAGTTGCTCTCAGAAGGATCCGTTTTGAATGGCCAAGGTAGCTTAACAGCTTCGATCTGCTTCTTTTGTGCACACAAAGCGGTTGATGCAATCGAATGCTGATCGCCTCGGCATTATCAAGGTTGCGGAGGCGCAGGCTTTTCGACTGGAGTGTAGTTACTCTGTATAGTATTCGAAGGGCCCTGATTGGGTCAACCTCATGCCCATTATCAACAAGATGAGCCATAACAGAGCTAGTTATAGCCCCAGTACCGCCTCGACGCAACCAGCGTGGTAGGTGCTCTTTAATGCGCTTCGACAGTTGCCGCGCCGTTCGACTGATATAAGTAGCGCCACAGGTGCACTCGAACTGATAAATTACCATAGAAGCGGTCAGCGTCGGTAACTTGTCTTTCTTCTGAATACGAATGAGTGGCTTCATGGAAAAGGTACACCTAAGCTTTTCTGCCGGGAAACTTGACTACACAGCTGTTGAAAGGCTTCTAGTTACACGCTCAGCAGCGGCGTCTCCCTTGAAGGGTAGTCGTATGAAAAGTTCTTTTTTCTCTGCTGTCTGAACCTGTAACAAATCGGGCTTATTTTGCATGTTCCTAAAAATGAAGCGATCAGGATATCCGTTTTCGCGCAGCAAATTCTGAATGAACGTCAACTTATTATCCAACTTGTCTTCAGAACAGCGAATTAGGTTTCGCTTTTATCTCAACGGAACAAAACTGTGAACTTCGTATACTGGCCACTCCAGGTTTTCTTCCTGTAGACCTGCCGTTGGATCGAGCCGTCTGCCGTTCTAGTTAACAGCGCATCAAGAAACGGCAACTGATCCTTCAATTCTTTTTAGTAGGTAAACTGCAATAATGCGTGGGCCCGATTAAAGCGCTCAATAACAGCACAAAGGTCAACAGACTGGTCGGCCACGACATGTAGCGGTGGTAACATTCAAAGTCCGTGATCTCCGCATGTAACTTGGTATTCTCTAATTTCGCCATGAAGACATCAGCTAACAACGGACCCAATGGCGATCCCATAGCTACACCATCCTCTTGTCGATAGTAAGTGTCATTGAATAGGAGCTGTACGTTCCAAGTGCAACGCAAAAGAAGGCTTTTCAAGTCGCGCAACGGTATGCATATACTTGCTTCTGTTTCTTCTATGTAGGAGCAAAGGTAATCGATCGTCTCGAAAGTGGCACGTTTGTGAAAAGCGATACAACATCCAGAAAACATTACTTTCCCACCGATGTTGCGGTCTTTGATGCTTTCGATGAAATGAAAGGTGTCACGAAGGCTGTAGTGTGTAAGTCGCTGTCTTACTGGCTCTAGAATTTCCACAAGCCATTGGGCGACTTCATGGTAGGGTCTTATGAGTTTTCGGTAACCCATAAAGCCTCGGAACATTCGTGCCACTCGGCTTCAGGCTATCATAAACAACATTTGATATATGTCCACTATTCCGAATATCTTGCAGGCTTTTAATAATCTGGTTTTTAGTCCTCTCTGTTTGGCCCTTTTCTCCAATCGTTCGGGAAAATTTCGATTCATCACTCAGAACTTTTTCGAGCGTGTTTATATAGTCTTCTTTGTCTAATAGAACGACTCCAGTACCCATTTCCAGTTTGCTCAGAAGGATCTTATCACTGCATCCTAAATCCTTCAGCGCTTCAAGGTGCTTGCGTGTCAGTGGACCTTGAGTTTGAACATGGCACTTGCGATACTGGTAGCAGGTGTTCACTAGAGAACACTTAAAACGCTCCAGGTCTTCATTTGACTTAGCCACTAGCCCTTTAGTTTAGCCAAACAGGCTTACAAACTGTGACTCATAGTGAAGCTGATTGTGTTTGAGGCGCAAAATTTTGGACCAAGTGATAGAACTTTCATTAAAGTGAAGTTCAATTTCATACTTGAAAAATTGTGCACGTACCTCTCAGGTCTATTAGGGAAAGTAGATTGCGGCTTATGCTGATTCAACATCTTTGTTAGGGCCAAACGCCTTTACCGTACACAGTTTGCAGTGATAAACTGAACGTAATCCAGGAATGTTTGCTTCACGTCCAACGGTAACTCGTCAATTACATTCTGACGTTGCGCCATATTGAGCTCGAATTCGAAAATCCCGGATTGCACCGGGTCACGCTGGTTCAAAGTATGACGTCTAAGTGTTTTGGCATGCGGGTAGATCCGACTGCGGCACGATTGCTTCCAGAATCTGCTAGGATATTCATTGCGTTCAATGCAACCATCGAAGAATTGTACACAAGTTTTAGCTTTGGCAAGCGTATACTGGAAACTACTTGTTAAATTCCCTCCAGAATACACAAGAGAGTCACGATGTTTCTCCATTTCTTTGTAGCTTCGTAATCGAAATGGTCATATTCGACTGTCTATGTATACGCCTTCTGGGTTGTAAGTGTTGCCGGTTGACTTAATTGTGGACACACACACATGGCACATGGCACACATGCCATAAATCTCTGAGTCAGGCCATGCTTCTAAGCGGGTGTTTCCACACCAAGGATCCCCCAGGTGCATCTCGGAATACCGTCCCCTCATTGACTGTTTTACATGAACCTTTATTATGCTCCAGATGCCCTCGATGGGATTGAGAGCTGCAGAGTGTGGCACAAGGCGCAGAAATCTCCCAGAGCGGTATGGTTCCTCCAGGAAAACGTGCTCCAGGTGCGTGTGACATGGAGCGTTGTTACAAATCTAAAGATACCTTTCTACAAATCCTGTTCCGTGGGTATCAAGCACCTGTCGCAGCCACTGAGCGCACCTTTGCTTGTTGTGACTTCCTCTCAGAACAGAACACGCTATCAGTCGTTGTTTGTCATAGCGCCTACAAGATGAACTTTCGGTCCCTGGCTGTTCGCTCGACTACCACCTCGTCAGTGGCCACGAGTACGGGAGCAAAATAAGTTGATGTTGGTCTCATCAATCCACACCTGTTGCCTTCCTTTCACCTCGTAATCCATTAACTGCAAAACGAATGACCTGCGTCCCTTTTTGTTCTCAGCGTGTTCATGGACTCCGGAATGGTGTGCAGTTTCTTCATTGTTATCAGTCTACCATTGAAGTATCGTGCGATGGTGCTGGTACTTACTGAAATTTCCAACTCCGCCTTCAACCGCAAACGAAGGAGTTCAAGGGTAACGGTAGGCTCCGCAGAAACCAACTCCACCAGAGAGTCGACGCGGCTTTCTCCCAGTGATCTGCTACGGACTCCCCCGTGCTGCCCCACCGGTTCCGTCGATTCGAACGCCCGTATCCAGTTGCGGCAACTTTTCACGTTCACCTTCAGTGTGCAAGTGACCTGCTTCCAATCGTCTCCTTCCTTGTACGTTTTCAGTATGACGTTCTTCACCTCCATCGAGTGCCGAACATACAAACCAATCACTGCGTTTAGGTGCACTACACGTCCAAAATCACACGGCAAACTTATTTGGCTTTGGCTCGTTATACTAACCCAATAGTCGTTCAAATCCCTACTCTCGTTCCAATTGGTGGGAATCGCTTCCTTGGACAGAGAAACACTGGCCTACATGGTGCATCGGCCACCCACACAGTACCTGTTATGAGCTGAAACGTCCTACCTGCATCCCTATGACTCAGCGTGTCTGAGTTCCTATTGGCTGAAGGCGCCTGGCTATACACGCACACCTGCGCAAGTGGGCGGCGCACTCAAGGCTCAAAGTAATTGAGTAAATGTAGCCATTCGTCACATCTAGACTCACTCAAACAGCCTACACACGCCCCGAAAAGCAGTGTACGCGCGTTTCATCCTTTCGGGAATCGTCAGCAGTGCACATTTGATCGGATCCTGGTAGGCTTCGAACCCGCAACTCGACTGTTGCCAGTCTGTGGGACGGCAACGACCATCGTAAATAAGTTACTAGATGTGCTGTAGCGCCGCTTACTATCCAATGACTTACACGTTACTGCCGTGCAGAGGACAGGGTAGCCCCCTCACCAAGCGACGAGCTTACCAAACTTAAGCGGCCAATTTGACATAAGCGGTTTGGTCTGCGTACTGATTACCGTTAAGTAGTAGGGACCGTGTACCTTCTGTCTCTAAATATACAAATTTATTTATTTGTGGGTAGAAATTCGTCACATCTGGACTCACTCCTACTACTCAACCCAAATCAGTACGCAGACCAAACTGCTTATAATGTCATAAGTTAATTGGCGGCTTAAGTCTGGTAAGCTCGTCGCTTGGTGGGGGGGGGGCTACCATGTCCTCTGAACGGCAGTATCGTATAAATCAGTGGATAGTGGGCGGCACTATACCACATTTAGTAACTTATTTACGGTGGTCGTTGCCGTTCTCCGTAGCTCAGTGGTCTCAACCACGGACTATCAACAGTCGAGTTGCGGGTTCGAGCCCTTCCAAGGGTCCGATGGAATGCGCACTGCTGACGATTCCCGAAAGGATGAAACAGTGCTTTTCCGGGCGTGTGACGGCTGTCTGAGTGAGTCTAGATGTTACGGATCTCTACCTAGACCATTCAACTCCCCCTACTACTCGACTGTAATTGAGTAAAGGCTCAACGTGCATGCGCCTCAGCGCAACTCCTTTGCCATTCTGATTAATTCTGTTGCCCAAGGGGAAAACTTGGCCGAGAAATGGTATAGATTGCCCGACTTTATGTGACACGTTCCTCATCAGGTGCTTCGCACGGAGATATCACATTGACTGGATGGGCACACCACCAGTTCTCGCCGAACAATGACCGTTCATTGTACCTATCTCGGTCATTGTACGGTCTTTAGTGTCTACAGTGCCGAAGGGTTTACTTGACACATCAGTAAGTCCTGTGTAGATTGTTACAATTAGGTTCCTTCAGAAAGACAGCTGGATATAGTTTTAGGGGTTAAGAGTGACGTTTGTCCGCGACGATACGACCTTCGTTACCTTATTGATCAAAAATACGGTAAGCACATTTTGAAGACATCAGTGAATACTCATCTTTAAAAGCTGGTATCTACGGATCATCCATTTCTAGTGGGAGTACCGATTATGTAATGCCGAAATCCGATGGTTGATCTTGGGTGGCTGGGGGGGGGGGAGAAAGCCATCTGTTGAACTTCGAACGTTCACCTTTGCTTTGGCCAGGTTCTTTTAATGTCTGTAGATCGGGTACTTCGGTTTGTTTACTAATGAGTAGACGGATTTGGGTATGGTTCTATTTGGTTCATCGCAAATATGCTATAAGCCGCATATATATATGTGTTGTCCGCCTTTGCTTCACCTGCTTATGTGTGAACTCGTTGCATGAACATTCCATGATGTGGTAAAATGAAGAAACAAATGCGTTGACCGATCGGCTCGGTTGGAATGATGCGTATTGTTTCCTGTATGGTACGGCAGGATAATTCACATAACTTGTTCAACGTGTTGTCCAACCTGGACTATCGCGAAGCCAGTGGCCCACTTGCCAGTATTTGTTTATTTCAACTATTACTCTTTCCATCCAATCTATCCCCTTTGGATCTTTGTTCCCAAATTTCTTGCGATTTCTGTCGCTCGTTATTTTTCCCCTTATTTTCATGGAATGCGAGTGGTTGCGAGTGCATCCGCTGCACTTCGGGGATGAGTTCAGGATTAAGCTAGCTGAATCCTTATTGTTACACATCTTACTTATTTATGCCGTGTCGTTTATGCGGCTCACTGACTTACTCGAAGGTTCATTTTATTCGCTGCCTGAATTTATTCCTAGAAGTACTGTGACCGGTCCATTTGTCAGCCTCTCGGAACCCATTAGTTATCGTCTGGCCTTTGGCATATTACGTGACGTCATCGTTTTTACCCCAACCCCTGCTTTTTATCCGGACTCTCGTTTCAGCCGATGGCTACCCACCAGCCTCCTGGGACTACATCGGATGACCTGAGTTGTTTGGACGTTGTTCGATTTGCAACAGCTCGCGCCGCCGAGTTGGCTGCATTTGAGTCTAGCGTCAATGTGATTACCCTACGCGCCGTAACAGGTCTCCAGCGACTGCCAGTTCGCTTGAGACGGCGTGCAGCTAGTCATAGGATCAACCGGTTGCCACGCAGACTTCACCGGCACCATCACTCGAATCAAACTGCAGGACAAAGCAGCGAAAAATTACCTACCCAAGTGAGATCCTGCGTTTTTGTCTATTGTGCACTTAGTTTGTCTCTTGATTCTACTACTCTGACTTCGATTGTTGCACTTGACACTTTGGGGTATTTGATGTGTGTACTTGCTCTCAACTATCTGATTTCATTGAACCTGTACTTGTTGACTAAGACCTTTAAAACGCGTTGACATTGTTTCTCAACGAACCTGTTCGTTGCTATCTCTCTAGCATGTCAATCCCCAGATTATAATAATGCGAATATTTTTCGATTTTGCGAGAGGCTGTCTCTGAATTAGAGACAGATTATTAATACAGTGATGATCATGCACATGCCTGCGTACGATATGTATTCTGGAGCGTGTGTTATCAAATCACTCTGAAACACATAACTACTGTTGTTGCTGAATTCTGTGTAGCATCTTTTCGCACTGATTATGTATTTCCTGGTCCATTCTGGAAGAACTCGTGTAGTGATTTACCCGAATTCTGGTCCAGGAAATTTCTAAGCTGAATGCGAAATGTTCTTGCATTCGTACATGACCTAATGGTGGCTGGTAGGCCATTCCACATGACAACTTATCTCACGAGGAAGTAGTTTGACATACTAGCTGTTCAAGTTCTTGGCATAATTAGCTTGCAAGTCTTGTTACGAAGTTTCCGAGCACTTATATTTCAATTCCAATATGCACAGATTGGAATGAGCTATTGTTTTATGAGATTGTGTATGAACATGCGGTTATGTTTCAGTCGTCGCAACCAAACAGGCTTGAGGTTAGACTGCTGACAACGCTCCTGATAGCTCAAGGTGGATGATTTCTTGAATAAACCCTTAGTGAATGATCTTTGCAGTTTTCTGGAGTTTCCTTGTCACCCATACGCATGTTCCCATAAATGATGCGTCGGTGTTCAAGGACAAGAATTGTATTTTGAAAATCTCTATTTTGGCAGGGACTATGGATTTTATGGCATATGTTAACCATGGATCGTTTGGCACGTGCCATTTGATACTCAGCCTGCTCTGATAAATTAAAGTTTGAAGAGTATCATATGCCTAGATCATAGTTAGACAGTTGCACACAGATGCATGGGATGGGCGATGCGCTTGCATTACCTTTTCAGTTCATCTCCATTAATTCGTACTACATGTACTCTTAATGTGAACGCTACATGTTGGCGAAAACTCATACCTCGTTAAGTTGGGTCACTCTTCACCTTGTCTCTCTGTTTTCCGTCCCTTTTTCATCGAATCTCAATGTTCCTGCAACTTTATTCTGCTCTGCCCATTTCACTTTGACCATACTCTTTCCATTGTTTGCTCCTCAAATCACGTGTAGCTACGATCTACTGCGTCATTTGTTGGTATCCCGCTTATGGTTCGACGGCAACTTGGTTCCCTACGAAGAATCTGCCTTTTTAAGTCGTTTGCTGGGCTTTTTGAGCAGTTGGTTGTGGGTGATTGTTGTGCTAATTAAGGCCCATCTACCGCGATTGTGATATCGATTGTAACAAGATGGCGTTAGGTTCACTGTTTGTTGGTTGCTTCAGTTCCTCCAGTTGTGCCGGAATCCACTAGATTCATTCCCTTCTTCGGCCACTCTTTTGAACAGTATATTTGAGCGACTGTACTCGCCGGTGTCGGATAGTCCATACTTTTAGTTCTTATTTCACAAGACACTTATCCAAGCAAATGTATTTGCTGGAGATCTCGCCTGATCCCAGGCCGCGTACGATCATCGGCACTTTACAGCCATACGGCGATAACATACGAATAAGAATTAAAACGACTTGATTGGGCATGATGCACTAAGCAGGCGCCCAGGATCAGAATGCCCATGCCTTACCGATCATGCAGGATCGCGTTGAACCGGCCATCCTGTGGTCCGTCACTTGGAACTTGGTGTCTGTCGGTGTCCCGACTGCCGGGCTGAGGTCCGAAGGACGATGAACGTTTGATTTGACTCACCAGTTGCCTTGGCAAGGAGCCGATCTCACTGGGGTTTGTGCTGTGAGCCACTTTGTCCCTCCCCTCCTCTTTAGCTTCTTCCTCCAACAACGATCTCAGCCCAATGCATAATATGATTTAGCATTACGTTACCATTTTAACTTTTGTGGTGTGTAATGTTTAATCTCTTATCTTTTTTGTATTGCGATACAATAGCTGAGGTGTGTTTCTCACCTTCGGTTAACTTGTATTTATGATGGATGATAATGGTGAAAGGGCTGTGTCAGCTCCCTGCAACATCTACTGGCCCACCTGGCAATCATTTGTTTCCCACTGTGCGCGTTTTAAACAAGTGCGTCGCTTTCCATTTGCTTGCCTTATCCAGTAACGTTTCGAACCGGACATATGTTGAATCGCGTGAACGGCAGATCGGAAGGCGAAATAACCCAACGGCATCCAGTCTAGTGGTCAACCACTATATTGCCGGACTTGGACGCAATTCTACGTTCCTCGAACAAAACAGATTCCTCGACTAAAACCACTTGATGGACGTAAATGACGCGTATCCAAGCCATCGTTACTTTCCCCGTGTAATTTGTTTATCAAACCCTTTAACCCGGTTATCGCTTCTTAGCATCCACTTGTCCACCTCATTGCTGCGACCACGCTGATGCCATCTAGCATTAGGGATAGCATTTGATCAGAGGGCAGTTAAACACTTCAGATCGATTTGTAGTACCTTACCTCGCTAAAAGTATCTCAGAGGTTATGCCGTTTGCTACTATATGAATCATCGGACTGTCTACAGAACTTGCTCGTTAGACCTCGGGGGCTTGCACGTGACCAGTGGTTGTGTAAGTTCATTCGATTCCATAGAGGCAAAAAGCGAACACCAACGAATTAGATCACTTTTGTTTGCTTACCAGGGTAGGATGTCGTACTGTAGGCATAGACATCTGCACAATCCATGTCGGCCACTCCTCTACTGGGTGATACTTCAATGCCTGCCTCTTAAGGCTACATCAAGCAGATATCATACTGAAGTGTAAGTTGAATACGGAATAGGTCATTGTGTTCAGGTAGTACTTAATGTTGTCGGCTGTTACCGCCCCACATGCAACTGACTTTTAAGTACAAAGTCGCGAGTTTTGATTCCACATATGGCAGATGAGATACATACACATGGCACTTCTTCAAGGCTTAAATCGACCGTCCAGCGCTCTCATGGACGTGTGACGACCGTCTGACTGAGGCTATCTGCGACGAATTCAGCTTACGACGGCTAGATTTCCTACAGCTCTGTTATAATCTTATCGTTCATCTGAAACTGCGGCTCATCGTTTTTGTCCCTGACTTGTCCCCATTGGGGCCTAATCTCAATGATCTGTAGCTGAATCACACTGCAGTCAGATTCTCATCGTTGCTCACTCCAAGTCTGTGTCGTTTCTCCGCGAATTCCTGGCCAAATCTAATCTTACTGGTTTTTTGCGGTAGTTTATGACATCCATAAAGGATTTTGTTTTTCCTCTTCATTCTATCACGCGCTTTGCAACTTTAAACTACAGGGCATCGTTGCGGAGCTAAGCTGCTGACATGACACCGGTTCTAAATATCACCGAACGGCTACTGGAATTGGTCGATCGCTTCCATTACTTCGGTGGTAATCAGTTCACTGGGGTGGTTATCTAACGTAACAGCAAAACCCGCCTTTCAGAAACTCATCTACAGAGATAGTGGGAACAACGCAACGATAAGGCCTGTGTTACTGTATGGGTCAAGGATCTGGCCAGTTCGCGATGAAGACATGAAACGCTTGTCTGTGTCTGATCACCGTTACTTGCGGCGTATTGCTTGCATCTGGTGGGAACACCGGGTGAGCAATGCTGAGGTCATCTAGTTGGTGTCTAGCAAAAAACACTTACCCGCTTACGTTTGCAAGGTAACGTCTTCCAAATACTTGTTAATATTACTCGGCGTGAATTATACTCGGTCGCTACACCAAATTGGGCGAAATCGCGAGGTGGCATAAGCGTATGAAGAAATTGACTGAAAAGATTGGTTACACTGGTACATACCGTCTTGATGGACTGGGGCCTCGGGGTGGGCCGCATCAGTGGTTAGTTATTCTACCATACACGCATTTGGTTTTTTTGCATCTACCTGTTAATATTTCCATTCCCATTAACTGTGCCTGTATCTTTATTAACTCTCTTTTTGAGTTCTGTTTACATTCTACCTGATTTTCTCAACATTCTCTTGGGGACCCGAATCATGATACACAGGTCCACTGCACTTCGGTGCCCGGATCGTTGTTGTTTAACTTAACTGAACTTGACACAGTTGCCCTCCAGATAACCCTAGCTGCAAATTTGTACAGGTCACACGCTTTTTCTTTTTCGGTCTTCATTCGAATGCTTCCAGTATCTCTGTAATTTGAACAACTTTTGTTTATCATGTGGTTCTCTAGTCAACCACCATCTTTCTCCCGTTTCATTTTTCGTTTCACAGCATGCTAAACTCAAACAGTCAAAGGCAAAACGAGTCGTTCTGAAAAGCCGCAGATTTCGTCGGAGGCACCTACGCCTATTAGACTTCGCCACTCGACTAGCGGCATCTGCATCTTCAGACGTCGCTTCTTCTGATGGGACGTGCAAATCACTGTGGTTGCCGACTCATTTGTGGCATGCGAAACGCTTCCATATGATAGATATCTGGGGCTGGCGCTTGCCACACAAACCCAACGACAAAATTTTTAAGGCGTGTCAGAATGCTGCCTTGAGGTAACCGGTATCACGCGTCATTGCCAACATTGCTTTAGCACTTATTTTCAGGTCATAATGCACCATTTGAGTACAACAAATTGATTGCCGGACCTCTTCCCACACTACTTTGAACTGCTGCTGTCTAGTGAACTATATCTATCCTAGTTATCTCACCTCTGATCGCTAACTGATGTGTGTGCTTTGGGTAACACTGAAAACCGCCGTGTGGTCGATTCCTAAAACCCCTCCCAATTTCAGCGACTTCAGATTGACCGCGATCTCACCAAAATTTCAGGCAGGAGTGCCAACTGACTCAATACTGTCGACTCTAATGTGGACACACTACACAGATCCACCTCTCAATTAAGGATCCACATCATATTTTATGATGCATTAGATCTTTGCAAACACCCTGTTTAATCAGCGCCTTCCATCAGCTGAGAGCGGTTTTTCGTCTAGCTGGTGCCTATGTGCAACATCTCAATCCCCTGTGTTTCTGACGTTTCCTCGGGCCAAATTTTGGTTCAAATATCATGCGCCCACGCCGTACAAGGCGATCATTGCCAGAGCATCGGTATTTACACTAGCGCATGGAGTTTGTTCGCACGTAGACAAGCAAATGGCTACATTGTTTAGCGAGTGAGAACTTCAACGAGGTATTCGGACCGATACATCGATTTATCGTGAGAGTAGACTGATCAGTGCGCTTCCGTTCGCTTTTAGACGAAAAGGTAGCTCCCTTCCCTTACCCTGAAAATTTTTTACTATTCCAACTCTTGCAGTACGGTTCTGGTTTACGTTTGGATTTAGGGCCTCTGCATCTCGAATTCTCGCACTCCCACTGTCAACTACTGCAGCTTTACGCACTCTGTGTGTGTCCTTTGTATTTGCTATCGTCTCACTCATGGCTCGCTGTTCGTTTGTTTGAAATTACTTAAATTTTCAATTCAGTGGTTGTACATACACCCTCGTTGAAGACTTGTTCGATGACGAATCGTCGCCATTGCTTACCGTTTCACTTTGCATGTAATTGATCCCGCTTCCGTTTTCGATCCATCATGCACCGACTAGGAGCTTTGTCAAACTCTGGACAGTATCCTGCCATCCATGTAGTGTCTTGCACTTTGCTGTCTCGGTATTCACTACCTGCCTTCGCGAACAATGTTTTTTAGTTCCCTCAGCCATTCAACCCTGTCGCCCACCAATACCCTTGATCCCCCGCTACTCTAGATTACCAAGTCGACTGATTCAGATCCGTCTGACCCCGGGACGCTTTCGGAATATTGACAAATTTCACCTAATAACTGTTACTCACATTATTCCTATATAGCCGGTGCCATGCTCTGTCGGATTATCATGTTATAGATTGCTTGATGATCCGAGTACTGGAGCTGTTGTCCGCAGAGACAACAAATCGTAACATACCACACCTTACCTGCTTAATTGTGTCAGCCGACGGCATCTGCCGTAGCCCAAACGCCCCTCACCATGCCGAGTTAGTGAACTCTACTGGCTAGTCTCGAAAACAGGCTTGATATTAAACTCACGTACTTTCTTCTGAATGTTATCTCCTACTGAACGAATATGGAGGCTGTTCTCTGCCCCATACAGGTAACAGTCGTTCTCGAAATTGTTGTGCTTTTTCTGTCAACGAATCCAGTCATCTTTACTTACATTTTCATAATCCCCATTAAGGGCATTTTTGTAAGTTAATCTTTTGAAGAGTCTGCCACTTTCTCTCATTGGGCGCATTGCACGCTATTCGGGTTGGTCCTACATCTGGCTAAGTTGTCTGTAATGCAGTACAGCGCATATTTCTTTACAATGCCATTTACAAGTTTCCGTGGGATGATCCCAATCGAACTTTATTCACATATAGCAACAGTTGTAATAAGTGATGAATTTCATATCCGACGGCAGAGGCGACGACCTTGTGTACAATGCAGACGAATACGCAGTGTGTCAGCGTCATCTCATGATTACGCTTTTAGATAATGTAGTTCCGCTTAACAATTTACTCTAGAATTTACTGGTCTTCATCAAGTTCGTCGATAATGACATCTACCTGGCAGATCCTCTCGCGGTATTCTGAAGCATTCGGAGAAAGATCAGGTGTACCGCAGGAGTAAATGATTATTTCCCTATGGTCGCGATGTACAGCTGCAGAACCGTGTGAAATACTTTAAGGAGGAACTTAGCGAGAATAAAAAATACAGGTATGTTTAATCGGGGTCACTTTGTTGCACACACATATGTGTGTGTATTATAAGATTATTAAACATGACCAATAAACATTTGACAGGGTGCCACAACAGATGGGTAACAACAAAACAAAAAGAAGAAGCAATCAATGGAAGGAATACGAAGTGTCATGTGTTGTATGGGAAGAAAGCTTCCAGACTGCCCAGGCCGAGGAAGAGGGTTGACTTAAGGTGCTCCATCCCGAACCTTTGGTCTTAAAATCCCGATCCACAAGGCAGCAGGGCGATTCACGCATGTATCTAGAGCATCCAAATAGCTGCTGAATACGAAGACCGTTAACAGCCCGATGGCTCATTCGCTTCCTTAGTGTTCCGTAGCAGTCCACACAGAAGGCGGTGACCAACAAGGTTGTTCATCCGCCCTCCGTTAGAAACAGCTCCTATTACAGAAGTGAGTGGTTAGTGACCCTATAGTCGATCACATTGGCGCCATACGAGCTCTTGTGGTATCTCATGGAGAACCAGAGGATCAGCCCAGAACTCCCCACGCTCTGAGACGCTGCCGCTGATTGTTCCAGACTGCTTATTCATCACACTTGCCAAGCAAACGGGACTTAGTTACGATCCAATGGCCATTATCGCAAACTGAGTACGAACACACACAAGTCGCGGTCAACCCACAAAAGACACACAGCTCGGCTCACAGATGGGATGCAGATTCGGCTTCCAATCGATCGGCCTAACCCCAACATAGCAGAAGACAATACCTCGGAACGCGGTCTATTCTGATGATATATTGTGCATTCATCAATGGAACTCATGGTCATTAATACGTCCACTGACGACCTTGGCCAATCACAGCCCTGGTCTGAGGAGGGAACGGATGTGTAGATGCCGCTTAAAAACAATATTACGGCTGATAATAAATTTACATTTTGTTGGTTCCAGTTTACTTTTTGGGAAAGCTAGCGTTTTCCTGACAGACTTATTCGCAGTCACCTCCACAAGGAAGGCATCCCCTAATCCGTAACCTGGGGACGCGCCCGATAACTTAGAGCTCCGCAACGGGACGTGTGTGTTTTCGAATGTGTTGCTGATCGCGCTTCGGTTTGATGTGAGCTTCGGTCAATTGGGTCACTGAGGCCGCAGCTGAAACAGATAAATATCCGGGGTTCCCCGCCCGAAAACACTACTGCACTCCCGCCCTGCTTCCGTACTCGTTTGTGCTCATCAAATGGCGACAGCAGCGCTGCGACAGACTCGAGACCTTTGGAATGTCAGCCGAAGCCTGTGTTCCTCTGTCACCGATTCGCGACAGGTGGCGCTTGTCATGACGATGAATGACTATTTGAAAGATTAAGTATATTGCTCTACTTACGTGTGTAGAGTTATGTGGGGCACGTAGAAATGGTTTTCTATTCATATGCTAGTTGGTAATAGTATCTATATTACACAGGATCCGAGCAACTGTGCCTCTGGAGGCACAGATCACTATGTACAGGAGTGACCATTCTCCTGCATGGGCGATGCACAAAGGCGTAACGGGGGTGGCAGTCCGCCCGGATGGCACATAACAGTGGGCGGCATTTTCAGTATGATTAATTTTTAGGTACCAAATATGATGGACAATATTTCCAGATAAGCTGTGGGTTGAATATTTTAATGATACTTTGTTTGACCAACAACCTCTTCGCGCCATTTTCACATCTGTGCAAATGTTCTTCCAAGCGTTCCCCTTTTCGGTTTCTGGTCACTTGTACCAGATTAGTCTGTCCCGAACGATTGTTCAATTCATCGAAAACCTATGTGCACCTTACCCTGACCCGCTCGTGTATCCTTCACGCGCTTATTCTAGCTTCAGTCATGGCATGTGCTAACATGCAGCTGGTGCTGAAATTGTCATTGTGCCCATTTCACCGTAGCTCCACTGTAATTCGATCCGTCATCTGCGCATGATTACAACTCCAGTGGGATCCTCGGTGACGTCGTCTGTTCCAATGTTCTATCCCAGGCATTCTTAATCTATATTCATCCGTGGTCCCCTTTTGAGCCTTTCCATTTCTCATCGCCCTCCACCCTTGATCACCCCAATTTCAGAAATCCACAAAGCATAACACACGTAAATCTGATTTCCAGCGCTCGGATTGGTATCGGTCGTTATGATGGCTAAAGTTATAACGTTGATATTACTGCTGTTTCCCTTATAAACTACCTTCTTTTAGCTTTCACAGCCTCAAGATAACATGCACTGTGCGGCGACCTCAAGCCACTCTTCTGTACTCACACATTATTATTTTGAATTATTATCATTACTTTTACTTGTATTTAATTGTTGTTGGCATTTATCTGTAAGGCATGTCAGGAATTAGGTGGTGTAGTAACTTTGGGACACTATATTTGTCGAGGTATTATTAATGTGAACGTTGAGTTTGATGTCCTTTAACAACCTTGCTAATTTCCGGCTCCAGACTTAACAGCGAGAGTCGAAGATCTCCTCTTACTGTGATGTGCAATTTGTTTCTACTCTTTGTTAGAGAAACCACTCTGCTGAATCCACATTCAATCAAGTGTGTGGATGGAAAAGCGAGAAAATATCAGTTATTTCTCCACAGCTTAGGATATCCGTTAGGGGGATTAGTCTTTATCCAAATAGTTTCTTTTCTATTGTGTGATTTTGGATCTTGCCAGTGTGTCACTTTGAAGCTTTATGAGACTTTCCTGGGTTTTAACTCCAAAATCGCAGGACTGTACAACAAATGGATCCACAATTCAAATCGGAATTTGTATGTCAATCTGTTCATGAAAGCTAGCTTCATTTTCTTCGGAGTTGTTGTAAATGACTGGCATGCACAATCAAGTCCTCATCATTTAGCTCCTCCGTGACTTTAGCGAGATTTGGGAACGGTAAAAATTTCCGACGTTTTGAGTATACACTTCCAGCTTTTTAACAAAACCGATAATTTCTTTACTCAAGGTGCGATTACTCAACTTCCCTTGAAAGGTTTTATTTAATAGGTGAAGTTTTACAAAAACACACGTCTGTCTTAACTTTTGACAGTTATCTTTCATAAGCAGTTCCACAAAGGGATGTGATGATGTTGTTCCTGAATGCAAAGAAGGGCGTAGACAGTTGCCGTTGGAGTGCCAACTAACCTATGTAACAAACAGGAGAACCTGGATCTCCACTGTTCTCCTCAGAACTGCTAGAAAAGACAATCTTGAAAAGTATATGTTTTAATTCTCCTGATAAACAGCATCACTTCCATTAATTCATTATCACTAAACATGGGACATATTCCTAGGGCAGATAGTCGCTATCAGCTAAAGTGAATTCATCTAAATTTAATGTAAATTTTCTGAACTGTAGCAAAGTAACTAGCGTAGTTTCTATGTCCTGAGCCATCTCATACATTGGCCTAGATACAATCGAATTAGTGAGCGGAATGGCTTTAATTGCTTCTTGTAAACTCATTCATCAGGTCAGACATTATTATTGCTTATAAAAACGACTGTAATATTTCGCAATCAACTTGCTGATCTTGTAGGACGTCGTAAGTTCATTCGCCATTTTTTGCCCTGACAGAAGCCGTGTCATTGAAGTTGGTCTGTTTTCGTAAGTATCCCGCAGCGTTCTTTAAAATCCCCAGACTTTCCCCTTTCGTCCTTATGAACACTTTCCAATTGATAAATAAGTTTATCTGGTCACATGATTTCACTTAGAAGTGTTTTGGCCAACTAAACACATAAGTAGGGTTCGGTTTTGAGGTGATGGGATAAATCTAAATGACAGTTATGTCACCGAGTACTGTCGACAACTCTTCTTTTCCGAGGAGCTCATTTCTGAAATATGTCATCGTAAATTTTTAATGGATACAGTACATATATATAAATATACATGCTGCTTTTCTTTTCTTTTTCTTATATTGTTATACACTCAGCATTAAATGAAAATATTCACCAAGAAGAAACACGCAGATTGTACGAATGATTAGTGGTACTACATTTATTCTTCCTTGACCGTCAAATTGTAAGACATCAGCTAAGCATCTTTAGCGGCATACGATTTCGGATTTGCCTGTCACTATCCAGCCACGGGACGTATGCGCCTACAGAGGGCCCATGGGTGGCTTGTGCTGCAACACCCGCAGCTCCAGCCACACACACCATATCCAGTGTAAACCCGAAGAAATAAGACCGGGAGGCATGTGGATGGGAGCCAAGTTTCCTCAACGGAACCGGCCCACACTCCTTCAAAGGCAAACACAAGCTCACTGTATTTGGGAATCGAGCACACAAGGCGGTGGCTGGACTGTCGTCCACTCCACACTGATTGCATGGAACCACTCTTCGAGCCTAGCACGGCCACAAGCACCATGCACCCTGTCCCCACCAGCAACGACCACTTGTCTCTTGGAGCCAGTATGAACGAGGTAGTGGGTAATACACAGGTAGGCACCTTGTCAACATGCACATCAAGCGGAGCCACACCGGGAATATCAAGCAACAGCCAATCACTTGAAACGACAAGATGAAATAAAATAAATCGGATAATGCATACAGCTACGGTGACATAACTCCTCACTAAATGAGCTATAACAGAAATTGGTTACGAACGGATCCGCGATAAGTTCAAGACGTCAGAAAATATTTAAGGAAATGCCACAAACGCGAAAACGTTATCGAACTTAGCTACAATTAGCTAAAGCGACGTGTGCTAGTGTATGGAAGACAGTTCAGGTAGACATTTATATGAGAAAGAAAAGCATTAGGACCAAATTGGAAACCCATCAACTGGCATGTACGCACGCGGTTAGCAAATCGAATGCCGCGTATCTACAGACGCTGTGCCGGTTCTGCCTACGTTCTCTGCCGGACCCGTCATCCCAAGTGGCCTCGCTCATGGCTCACTTGGCCTTCCTGGCAGGCAACTTATAGGCCGTTTCTGATTATGACTTTGAAAATACCTTAGCCAAAAGTGCGGAGGATAACTTCTTGACGAAAGCCACTAGAGAAAACAAATGGTAGCTTTTGAAATTGTCAAAGCTCACTGTACGCACATTTACTACAAGAAATTTGGTACCGAAAGGCAGCTGCTAAAATAAACGACAGATGAAACAATCATGGCAGAACATGCCGGGTGGTTCCAGAAACCGGCATAGGAGAGTCCACTACGGAACGGATACTGCACATCGGCCATTGCCATTCATGGCGCCCGATGTGTGCTTTAAATGCATTTGATTATTACGAGCATTAGGGAAAGTTGACTTATGCACACAATATGTTATATATACTCACCAAAGAAACTGGATGTCCATACCTATAATATAATTTGACAGAACTGCTCGTTACTTCGCAAACTTCAGCTGGACTGAATGTTATGGATGCGTTATAACGCATCCTAGCTGTTTGACTCTTACTCGGATCGAACAAACGTTCTTAAGAGATAGTATCCCACGGGCGCAGGGTAGCCACTCGAATTCGGAATGTTACGGGCTAACGTGACCAAACCGTCAGACGTACACTCGAGCTGAGACTGGCGACGAAAATCGCATAACCTAATACTACCGCACTGAGACCCGAACGAGAAAGAATTATAGCGGAATCGTTCGGTCGCTATATACTCAGGGAAATGTCGGAAAAAGACGAATGTTTAGGTGACATAGACGTTTATTGTCGAAACGCACAATCCCGCTCGTTAAAGGCGCCGTAGAAGGTTCTAGCTAGGGGGAAAGGTATAGTCTCCAGCCGAGACGCAGCAAACGCTATTCGAGTCGGAAAGCCGGAAGCGCGCGAAATTGCAATTCCTCTAGTTGTCTCAAATACACGTAGTCATCAGTCGAACAGGTAAGCTTCTGACATTGCCTAGGTATAGGATGAACTTATACTTTTATAATATTACACATCGTACCAAGACAGACAGGAGATTCTCCAGGTCACATGAGTTGTCACACAGCCATGGTATCCTGAGGAAATTTCAGTTAGTGTCATTGTGGTTTTGTGTGGTAACTGACGCAGTGTTTTGACGATAATCCGCTAGGTTTAATGCAGGTTGCACAGAAAATGCATCAGTTTCCTGTGTAAAGCTCAGTTGCTTCACCGTGGATAAGCATCGAAGTCCTGAGGATGAATCGGTTGTTAGTTGCGCAATCTTAGTCGCCGTCTAGTGATTTTCTCCTTATCGTCAGACCGGCAAAATCTGCGCAAGTTTGGCGGAGTTATGCCAGCTCCGCAAAAGAATATCTGCCCGGTCTGTCTTTCACAACTTGAAAACAGCCATTCGCGCCCACGTACTTCATTTCACTGACTGGTAGTTACCAGGGGAGATTAGTGCGCGGAGAGAAAATATCAAAAATATTTTAAATGAGCTTTTTCTTTGTGTTATCACAACCCACTTTCACATCATGGCTCCTCTAAATTATTTTCTCATATCCGGGCCCCCAGGAATGCTCTATGGCCCCCAGGGGGGCCAAATGGCTCCCGTTAAGAATGGTTGTTCTATCTGACAATCCTCTTTGGACAGTGGAGTGAGTAAAGCTCACGTTTGTTACACTGGCGCCGCAGGCTGTCTCGATGATCTTGCAGCTTTGGAACACGATAGTGTGAACGCAAATTATGCGATCAATAGACACGCACGTCGTAGAACCTGTGGCAGTTCCCATTCGCTTGCTTTGTCTTATAAAACGTCGCGTCTAGACGCGATGTTAGTGGGTCCACCTGCGATTTGAAGCCATGTTGGTTGGCTGCTTGAAAAAAGTTCATCGCTATTGACGCGGAGTTGTGTGCAAACACAAATCCTTCAGGTTTGCATATTTTGTGTTTTATTTTGTTGTTTTATTTCACTAAAAGTGGGTTACTAAGCGCACCCTATTATTTTCTCCATTGCTATTATTATAATTTGTTTACCAGTGAGTGTTTATCTGTGAGCAGTCTGTAGCTTCCATATTTTTGCAGTTTTTTTTTAGAATTTGCGTGAATTTTCTGCACAGAGCCATTAATGAAAAGAGTGAAGAAAAGCGCTGCAGCATTTCGTAAGCAAAGAAGGGCCAGGGAAGTGGAGACGGGTTGTTAAAATTCATCGGAAGTACCTCCATCAGAGAGGTGGCACACACAAAATGCGTTAATCATGCTGAGACCGTAGATGCAGTTGCTACCACAAACCTTGATCCCCGGGCAACAGAAGTTACATTGACAGCATTGGTGCAGTGAGAAGTGTTTGCAATGACGATGTAGATGTACGCGAATTTGAAGAATTGAAAGCCAACCACTGCTTAGTACGATAACAGGCACATCAACTGATTTTACGGATGTTGGCCTGTGGTCTGCTAAGATTGGTCATAAAATGTGCACTATGTTTGTTCGGCTGGGATATACTGTTGTGCAGCATCTCGACCTGGAACAAATACGAAAGGCGAAGCTAGGAAGCTTACAAAGAATTGGTTTTTTTTCGGGAATTGCGAAACGGTGAGCAGAGATTGCCAACATGGATGGTGTATTCTCCATCTAAAGAGTCCCCGTTTCGCTTCTGCTGCAAACTGTTTTCGACGGGACAGTCTAGTTTTTCGACTGACGAGGGTTTCAAGAATTGGTGGAAATTAATTCCAAAAGTGTATGAGCACGAATCTAGTAAAGTGCATGCTCAGGCGTTCCTCAACTGGAATGGACCTGAAATTCGGCTGATTGAAGGGAAGCCAATTGACAATAGAAAATAAAACAGAGGTGGCGTGAAATTCTAACTAGATTACTGGATGTCGTTAGGTTTCTCGCCATACAGAACATGGCATTGTGTTGTCACCGAAAATACATGCAGGATGATAAGCGACGGCTGGAAAAATAGGAGGAATTTTTTAGTATTGGTAACTCTGTTGACCAACTATTACCCTTTTCTTCGTGAACATTTGGTGACAGTTCAGCTGGGAACAAAAATCTGCACTTCGTATTTATCACCGGAAGTTCAAAATGAATTTGTGAGTATCCTGGCAAGGCAAGAAAGAAAATCATAGATTAGTTCAAGGCAAGCAAGTGTTTTTGATTAATTGTTGATACCACTCCGGATATTTCCTACAAAAATCAGCTGCGCGAGGTGTTGCGTTACGTAAAGATAGATTAATTTGAAGTGATAGTTGAGGAGTCGTTTATCCGCTTTATTGAAACCAACAGCAAAGGTGCGGCAGACATTTGTAGGCTGATTCTAAAGGAACTAGCGAGAGATGAAATTCAGATTGATGACTGCCGTGGCCAGGCATTTGCCAATACCGCTGTTATGGCGGGCTACCGATCGGGTGTCAAGAGACATATCTGTGAAATAAATCCTAAAGCTACTTTGGTGCCATGCATAAACCATTCTCTTAATCTGGCATGTGTACATGCAGCTTCTGCGACAGTTCACTCGGTTATATTTTTTGGTAAAATGGACTGGATATTTTTTTCTGCATCTACATACCGCTGGAACGTCTTGATTCAAGTGACCGGTCTAAGTATCAAGCGGCCTGTAGAAACTAGATGGAGTAGTCGAGCAGACGCCATAAACCTTATGATGAAGAAGTATATGGAAATCGTCAGTGCTCTGGAACAGCTAAGCGATGAAAGAGAAAATTTGGCTACAACATCAGATGCCCCTTTAATTCTCATCTCGGTACAATCATTTCCATTTGCTTCGCTTCTGAGCCTTTGGAGTTCTGTTCTCCCGGAAATCAATGATGCACAGCAGTATTTTCAAACAAAAGGGCTGGATATGTAGCCAAATTCTGTTGAGCTCACAGCGTTAAGAAATTGCCTTCTTCAGAACATAGAGAAGATGTTGGACAGTGCATTGAATACTTCTGGGACACAACTCTGAATGGAGGGTAAGCATGGAGCATCGACTTCGTAACTAAAAACGAATGGATGGAGAAGACTCGTTTGACTCATCGATGGGATTTGATGTCGAATTGAGACAGGAAATGCTGTCTATCATTAACAGATTGACTGAGGAAATATGTCATAGATTTGAGCAAGTTCATGAACTTGCTAACAAATATGCTTTATTGACACCGTCGAATCTGCTTGATGCGAACTATTACTGTTCACTTAACGAAGTTGATGAGGATATAGAAAATGAGGAGTTCCATGTCAAACCGGGGTAGTAGTAGTAGTGTGTCAGCTGTACGCCGTAACGGCGCTTCGCTGCCGCGCGATCACCACCAGTCGCGCGCGGGCTGAGTATACCGCGAGGACGCCCACCCCTACGCGGATTCGAACCGGTGACCTTATGGTTGTAAAGCAAACGTGCAGACCACTCTGCCACCGGCCGATAAACGAGGGAGATTGCAGTATTTCGTGAGAGCTTCAGGAAACGACAACATCAATGGACCGTTTGCACTTTTGAGCTTCATACATAGATATCAACTTGGGAATATGCTGCGCATCTTTCTTATCCGAGCTATTAGCACTGCGCGCTGTAAGCGCTCTTTCTCCAAACAAACTTATGGAAAACTATTTTTGATCAGCAATGTGCCAGACAAGACTGACGGATTTGGCAGCTCTCTCCATAGAGAGGGAACTGGCGGATAAACTGAATTTTGTTACTATTATCGACAATTTTGCTGCATGTAAAGCACAAAAAGTGTAGTTGTAAAGTTCGTATCTACTCCATAAACTTGGTCCGTTGGTTGCTGTCCTATGACACGAAATATCGAAGGGATGTTCGCAGTTTTGTAGGTTTGCGGATTTACCATAGCCAAAGAGAGCGACGAAAATTTTACCAAATACTGTGACTTTGTTACGCATACTTCTTATTCGGTCTGTCAGCATTGCCAGTTGTAAGCGTTCGTTCTCCAAGCTCAAGTTTATAAAGAACAATCTTACATCATCTGTGCGTCAGACACGACTCACGGACTTGGTTATTCTCCCCATAGAAATAGCACTGGCCGATGGACTGAATTTTGATAATGTGCTTGGTATTTTCGCTACCAATAAAGCACGAAAAGTACATTGGTGAATTACGCACATCATAAAGTTCGTCGTTTGTTTTTGTTCCCTTAAACAAAGTAGTCAGGGGGTCAAGTTTGGACTACACGTTGTGTGATTGGATTGCGACGCGCAATCTCAATCTAATGGACCGTGATTCACATTGAAGTGAACCTTAGTCATTGCGATCACTGGGACCGTAGTCAAAGCAGATGGAAATTGGGTGTTTCCCGCTGGAAAACACTGCACAACCACGACACGTCTCGATGTAATTTCATCTCATCAGGTGGAGACAGCAGGCCTCGAACCCGCGACCATTGGAAATAGTAGCCGAAACCTCTACCCCTTTGGCTACCGGGTCAGAGGTTCCCGCGATAATGAGGGTTTAAAGCTTAACTTATGCTAGAGAAGGGGTCGACAAATTTGGTTACCGCCCCTGGCGGCACAGGTCCTTGCTACGCCACTGCCGATACACATGTGCAATATTGAAACATGAGATTCATCTGATAGCGATTTACTGATTGCTTGAGACGGGAGTCAAGATTTGGAAATGTGTGCGCCTCGACGTTTTTGGCCCCTTTTGGGATAATTAATCGGTGATTTTTCCCATGTCAATATATTCATTATCAGGTAACTATTATAAGGTCAGGCTGTAACAGAACTCACGCCTGACGGGAAGCAAGAACATCACCTCATTGGACGAGCTGTCTTGAATAACTGACATGCCGGAGCAAACACAATGCACAAAGATCAATAGATCAATCAGCCAACCACACGAAATTCATGAGTGGTAAGCGGTCTGACTCCGAACGCCTGTGTTGCGTGCGTGCAACATCACGTGACGGGGCAGTCACGAATGTCAACGATCTAGCTGTGAACGACTATCAAGCGCGAGACCGTCTAACACTCCCTCGTTTAAACGGAACTGAATAACACGCCACCTTTGATTCGTATGCTTTACGTCTTGGTTAACCTCGAGTCTGCACTGAATCTCTGATTCGCGTTGAGTATCTTCGATCCGTTGTTACGTTTTCTCGTTGGATGAAAAACTCTTTCAACGGAGTTATTTGATACGTATCCAGCAAAAGACTCAACGTTCGTAAAGCTTCCTGTTTTTGGGACGTCCCTTGCACTTCAAAACGGGTCTAATACGGTTTATATGTCTAGTCCATATGATGGAATCCACTTGTATTCTGTACAAAACACCTGATATCTGTTCAACGACACGGCCAGGAATCCAAGATGACCTCCCGTCACAAAATTCTTTACGTACACACTATCACCAGGCACGAAATGCTCGGGGGCGTGCTCCATGATGGCTATTAAAAGCCAACCCCATTTGAACACTGCGCTCTCCCTTGTGTGGAGATGACTTCAACGCATCAAGAACCGTTTTGTCACGCCTACCGAAAAACGCTTCGGGTGGAGATACGTTTTGTGGTACTGCTGGACCTGACGTCGTACCGTAAATCTGCAAAAATTTGTCCCTGCTTTCCTAGATATTTCCCTCCCACTCCATTTTAATCAATGCTCGCTTAAACGCATCGACAAGACGTTCAGCCTGCCCGTTTGACTGTGGATGGTACGCTGGAGTGCGTATGCGTTCGATGCCATGGGAGTTGCAAAAGTCGGCAAATTCTTCAGAAATACGTTGGGAAGCATTGTCCGAAACAATCGTTTCGGGAACATCGAATTCTGAGATAAGATTGAGTAGGTGTAACGTGCGTTATCACGTCGAATACTTAATCCAGACTTGGCACGCTTGGCTAAACCGTGACCTTGCATCGCTTGAAACTCACCATGGTCGAACAGCGACTAAATACACTCCGAGTGTTCAGTAGACACTACAGGCACCTACGTGGAGACCTCATATTAGTCTATCAGATACTAAACGACCCCACTTACGCATGTCGCCACCTACTGCAACTCATTCCGAACACCAACTTCAGAGACAATAGCCTGAAACTGAGTAAACAACACAGTCGGCTTTTCAATAAGGCTGATTCCGCTATAAGTAGCCATCGAACGCTTCGGTGCCTACGCTGTTTATGTGATAAAGGACAGCCTGGACGTTAAGAATTCTATCCAACCGGGTGCATTATTAGCACCATTTGCCAGTGAAACAATTTAGTCGTTAACACATTTGTGAAAGAGGGTAACTGTATTAACAGAAATGTATTGGAACGATCATCTATTCTAGTGAAGGATATGTTCAAAATGTCCGCCAAAGTTCTGCTTGCAGTGCAGAAATCGTTTGATGCAGTTGGCGAGCACTTTCTCCAATGTATCCCTCGTGATCGCGCGACATTCCTTCACAATATTTTTTTAAATTGGTCCAATGTACTCGGCCTTGTTTTGTACACTTGCTGCTTCAGATAGCCCCATAGAAAAATCCATGGGATTCAAATCTGGAGAGCGAGCAGGCCACTCCATTGGTCCACCGCGTCCGATCTAATGGTGGCCAAATCTGTCGGTGAGGTAAGCACGCACCGTTTTAGTGGAATGTGCAGGTTCATCATCTTACTGCCACCAAATGGTACTGCATGCCCTTCAGCCTACGGCTGTGGGAGCACAAATGTCTGCGGCATTTCCAAGTACGACAAGACAAGGCTTTAGTACTTCAAAACAACAACCTACCGGTCACATTCCCGGAAAAGAAATATGGGCCCAAGCTTTTCTGGCTTGTTACTCCAGCCCAAACCACCAATTTAACGCTGTGGTGCATACGTGATGTGCGATATTTCCGTGGGTTGCTGGTAACCCAAGAGTAATGTTTCGTTGTACCATGCAGATGAAACAGTGCCTCATCTGCTAAAATGGCAGAACGAATATCCCCGTGATCCAGAAACCAGCAGCAAAATTCATGCCGCTTCTCCGGATCGCAGGCGTTCAAAACCTGCACTTGAAGTGCACGGAATCTCCGAAATTTTCGTTCCAGTAATATCCGGTGTACCCCATATCGGATCGTGTCACAGCGCTGTGCGATCCGACGAATGCTGCGATCGGGACTTTTTGGCACTTCACTGGCTACAGCGTAAGCTGAACAGTCGTCCGTGGTGATGCGAGGCGGTCCGGTTCTCTTCACGTCACACACTCCCAGTTTGCTCGAACTTCTTCACTAGTTTATGCCCGCAACGGGCGCTGACGGGACGCATTCTTGCGTCAATTGCATTGTATCGTGAAGTTGATGCGCATTCACCGTACAGTCTAATAATAATCAGCGCGCGCTGATTAACAGACAAGTTACGTGATCACGACTGTATTGTTGCTCGTTCCCATTACCTTTGGCAGTGATTCAATGACATTAACAGGACTTCCAATGCCTAACCTCGTCCCCAGCTAATCCAAAACACCCGGTTCGCTAAGATGCCATCACGTGCGCACATTCATGCCGCAGTTTTGGTTGTGCGCTTTATCTTGCCTACGCGGACTTCGCTGCGTAGCCAGTGAGACACGCAGATAACCATCGATCACTCCAACGTCTACAGTTAGCCATGACCTTCAGCACTCAACGCGAAGTTTGCTGACAGCTAACTTCCACCGGAACCACGTTGTGGCTGTCTGTACTTATCTCGCTCGGTGACCGAAACAGGCCCATATTGCCTGTCGGTGCGTCCTTCACCAGCTTACGCCTGCACAGCTGATCCCTGCACTAAATCACTCGTCTGCCTAGTATTCTATACGTCTTCACCACGAAGGTGAGAGAGAAATTCATGTTTCTGCACGCGCAGTAATATTTTGCGAATTTCGCTAAACATTGTATGACTATTGGATGGTTGGAGCAACAACCGTAAATGACCGGCGTTCACCATAAGCGAGCCACGTAGGTACATGAACGCGATCATCGGCCTTCTGCTGCCAGACTAAACTGTACTTGTGAGCAGTTCTTTTGAGCGCTCTTGGACCAGTACTTACAAGAATGTATCAGAAAGATCAAGTTTAAGGAAGTCCTTTCCTCCATTAAGTTTTGTGAATAAATCCTCGGGCACAGGTAAAGGATATTGATGCGTTCCCAATGCATTATTTTATCCGGTAGAAAAATCAGCACAAATACGCAAACCGCCATTCGTCTTTCTGATGACTACAATAGTTGCGGCGTACGCTGAGTAACTCACAGAACTGATGACGCCCATGGACTTCAGTCGACTAATTTCCGCATCCACTGCCTCAACAGCAGCGTATGGTACTGGTCTCTTGGGACAAAATACGGGACGTACACCGGTATGCAGTTACAACACAGCTTTTATCTTGGAACACATTCCAAGACTCTCTGCAAAAAACGAAATATGATAAAACTTCTGCACTGTCTTTAAACGTTGCAGGTGCAATCGAACACTGGATCTCGGTGGGACACTGTGATAAACTATCTGGGATATCACAAATACTGTTCGAATGTATGCTCCAATCAAGTCTGTCTATCTAGTTAATGCCTAACAAGTTCAAATGTCCATAACATGTAAGGTGCCAACACCATTAACATGCAAATCACGAAGTGCAAACACACAATTGAACTGTTCAAGAAAGGGTACTTCCGAGCCAGAGGCGTCCTGAGCGACGTGTGAATTTTGAACACATGCGGGTTTACCGAGTTTGCTCCATGTCGACTCAGAGATTATTGTAATATCGGAAGCCGTGTGCAGTTGAATCCGGACAGAAACACCGTTTATCACAATCGTAACATACTCCCGCAGTGACTGATAGTTCCGGCTAGTAATTGCAAATACCACATTTGAAACGCAACGTTGAAAAGTTGAAATTTTAGCGAAGGTTCGTGACGGTCTTCCAGAGGCTCCCTGCAAACATCTGGTTTCCTTATGTCCCATATTCCTACAACGCTTGCAAATATATCTTTTGAATTCCCAAACTCGAACGAAATGCCACTGACCACAATGCCAACAAGCACTAGGCGGACGACCTCGGCGTGTGAATTCGGAGAGACGTACTGAATTGTGCGATAGCCTGGAGCGTGTAGGAATAATATGAACATTCACCACACAAGACTCGTTGTACCGTTGGATAATTTCTGTGTCATGCTTCAATGTCAACATACGTTCACTTTTCTGTACCGGTTCCTGTAATTGGACTTTTGGATTAGACTCCAACCGAGACAACTAACGTGTTCGAATCACCGCATACTTTGGAGCACGTAATCCACCAACAAAAATGAGCATTTTAAACTGATCACTTGTGAGTCTGCTAGGCTGGAAAGGTTCACATTCCCTGTTAAGACAGCTGCATAAGTCACAAAATCCTCATGGTGTTTAACAACTTGAAAACATTGGACACGTGTGTTGAAAAATGAAGTTTTAGGGCCGAAAATTCTGGTGAGGTGTTTCACAGTGTAGTCCAATGCTATATCGCGTGGGTTCTTGTGTAGAATGTAATTAAAGTACTTTTCCTACTCTTGTGGACCCAATCCACTCAAAAGGGGACGCATCTGAGCTGCATCGCCTAGCTCACGGCCGTCAATCTTCAACGAGTCTTCATAGCGGCGGAACCATGCTTCGAAACTAAGGTCATCGTCCGGCTGGTAATGAAGTGCTGCCATACTGTGCGCCAGCTTGTCTGCAGTGGAAATCGTTGAGTCCGTAGATGCAGACTGTAACAACATTCGTGTTGCCAATGTTAAGCGTTACCGTGACGTCCAAACTGTGCTTGCTGTCTGGACAGCATTTCTTGAAGAAATTCCAAAGGGACCGTCATAGTTCACCGTTGCCATTCTGTTATAACCTCTGCCCGTAGCAGAACCCACCCCGGACGGGAAGCAAGACCATCACCGCACTGGACGAGCTGTCTTGAATAACTGACATGCCGGAGCAAACACAATGCACAAAGATCAATAGATCAATCAGCCACCCACACGAAAGTCATGAGTGGTAAGCGGTCTGACTCTGAACGAATGTGTTGGATGCGTGCAACATCACGTGACGGGCAAGTCACGAATGTCAACGATCTAGCTGTGAACACTATCAAGCGCGAGCCCATCTAAGTAACGAGAGCTTGTTGCTAAATGTTGCCTTGTCGTCACATGATCTGAGTGTGATTTTGTTTATTCCACAGAGGGGTATCTGACCATAAGTTTGAGCGCATGTTTGTTTTTGCCTTTGGTATAATTAGTGTAACCCTCTGTTACAAAGCCCTCGAATTGCGCTGTTGCAGCTCGGTTGTATGCAGATCGTAATAGCTCTTTTCTACAGGATATTGTAAGACAGCAACAACTTAGCCTCAAACGTCGCATCCAGTGCTTTGAGTTGTAACTCGTTGCAATGCACTCGATAATTCGGAGCACAGTTCTTACCAATCAGATGTTTGTAAACAACCTTGCAGATCTCCTTAGAGCAATTAGTCGCTCTTCTTCATATCGCTGTATAGTATGCTACAGTACTAGAGGACGGAGCGAGGGAGTAGCTTAAATAACTCTAGCGTGGATTTTGCTTGGTCCTGTTTGGTTCTCTCTATTTGGTATTGGCGTCCCATGCTGAGGCTGATGTTGCATTTTTGATGCTTCTTCACCGCAGTTGGGCTAAACCAAATTACACTCAAACTAGGTCTTTTTAAGCTGGATAAATTTCATTCCACTTTCTTTGGTTTGTTCTGCCTACCAGAATAATCTTCTATTAACTGGGCATGTTGCTTGCGCAAATTGCGCTAATCTTCGATAACTTTGTTGCGTTTGTGGTATTTTTAAGTAACTTGTGGACATTTTTTCATTATCGCATATTCGTTGCTAACCAAATTACTTCATATGCTAATTTAGCGAAGAGTTATGCCACCGTATTTGTATGCGTTGTTGGATTTATTTTATTTCATCTTGTCTTTTCAAGTGATTGGCTGTTGTTTGATATCCCTGGTATGGTTGCGCTTGATGTGCATATTGACAAGGTGTCTACCTGTCTATTATCCACTACGTCGTCCATACTGGCTCTAGGAGACGGTTGGTCGTTGCTGGAGGGGACGGGGTGCACGGTCCTTGTGGCCGTGCCAGGCTCAAAGAGTGGTTCCATGCACTCAGTGTGGAGCGGACTACGGTCCAGCCACCGCCTTGTGTGCGCTTGATTCCCCAAAGACAGCGTGCATGTGTTTGCATACGGCATACGGCGCTCTTTATTATGAATCAATTATGAATATTTCTGGGTTGGAACAACCGGAAGGTTCGTCATCCACGATTGACTGTATACTTCAAGAAAATATAACAGCTTGAATTAGCAACAGCGTTCCGTGAAGCTCGTCACGTCGAAGCTTGATATCCTCGGCAAATAAAAATGGCCGGTCATGTTTTACATACGTGGTGATACCATTGATGTAGAGCGGAAACAGCGAAGGACCGAGTACACTCCCTTGGATGACCCCACTAGTGATAGGGCGAGGAGAAGTGATGATCACCCTAAGTAACTGTCTGACGGCGACCACCAGGTATGACCGCAACGAACCTATTACGGGGTCGCTCATTCCAAGGCCATTGGTATAGAAAAAAAAACAAGTCAGGTCTTTATAACCAAAGGTTCGGGGTGGGTTTCTCAAGTCAACACTTGTCCTCGGCCTAGGCAATCGGGAAGCTGTTTGCCCACGAAACACATAAACTCATCTAACCCTTTCACTGACTTCCTGTTTTCCTCTCTGTTTGTTGTTGTTTCCCATGTGCCTTGGCACTCTGCCAATTGTAAGTTGGTTGTGTTTAATATTTATCTTAGAGCTCTCCGGCTTTATTAACGACCATTTGTCAGGTACCCGGTCGATTTCTTGGTGTTGTATGTTCAGGAACAGTTACTACTACATAGCCGGAGTCGATAGATTCCGAAATGTAAGTCAGATAATGCAATTGACGGGTGGTACACGATCGCTTGTTAAGAAAATCTTGCTGTGAGCCTTTTGTCAGACCCAATGAATTGACGAAGTTCATCACGCAGTTTTTGACTAGTTTGTTAAACAACCGGGTGTTTATTGGACTGGTGTGCATTGGCCGGTAGTTTTCACTTTTTTATTTGCAACCTTTATACCGAGGCATGGTAATGATGTTTGCCATTTATCTGGAAAGGGGCTAGATCCCAGCTATACGGTGAACCTATTCATCAGGAGCAATGGTGTATCGGCTCTAATTTAATGGTGGATGGTGGAATTCCACCAGAACCCAGCTTGGAGAATGGCTTACAAACTCGGTGAATATCATTGAGCAAAATATCGACTCTACCTATGACGTTTTTTTACTGCATACTCTGTGTATACGGGTACATGTTCAGCTTCAAGATTCATGGAGGCGGTGACGAGGTGCTTGAACGCTTCACAGATTCCAACTGAGTCATGAACTAAGTGATCATCATCATCCACAACTTCAGTAATCAAACGAGAGCGGTCATTTTTTTATACTACAAGTAATCATTCTCAGCTGCCTTGTCGAGAAAGATGATCAATGCTTACAAACACCTCAAAACTACGATTAGCATAAGAGAGCGGTAATGTGCTTCACTTTATGCTTATAGAGATATTTGATGTTAAGGGTTACAGCTCTCAATACACTATTAATGCTTTAACCCCCGGCCTGCCATGGGAGGTCGCAGCATAGATTGATGGGCCTACCAGATACGCGAGAAATTGTGCCATCACCGTGAACCAAAGCGGGCGCAAAAGCAAGGGTATTAAAAATACCGAGGTTAATATAATGAATATTTCATTAGAGTTAATCACTGCAGTAAAATGAGACTTCCAAACAAAGGAAATGTTGTGAACTTGACCTCAAAACCGCCTACGCACCGACGTTTGCACTACTGCTTGGTGGGTCTTTCACCTTGATGATGTCGTAATGTGTCAGACGATATCGCAAACAAGCTGTGTGCTCTTAATTATCCACAGTCTGTCGTTATTTTCCATTCAAATATTTTTGCTACTTTTGGCAAAATAAGGAATTCTTTTAATTTGGTATCAGATTATCTAATGAGTTGGGAAGGATTGTTTTAATGATGGGGGTGAATTCATACAACGAGCAACCTCAGGCACAGCAGATCCATTTACTTTGTCTCGCTCTGGCGCTAACTGTCCAGCAAAGGAACCGGATGTCCTCGCCGTTATAAAACGTCCGCCGCCATCCCTCATTCCTTCTCTTAAGTTACGACGCTATTTACAACGATTTCGCTTACCGATGCCATTCAACGAGACAAAAATTTGATGACGCTGCAACAAGCATAGTAGCGCATACACCACAGATTGCACATCGTTTTCCTCATGTGCTCCTGCAGTGCGCTGTAATTATCCCTCTACGATGTCACATCCTGGCAGTAGCTCCAAGTTACCAGCTGTCTTTGGTGTGAACGCACCAACACTGACCCATTTTAAGACAACCGATCGAGAATTTTAACCTCTATTCTCCGCAAGCCACTTCTTTCGACGACCCACTACCGTCTTTGTATGCTTTTTGTACAGCTTGCATATTCAAACAGGGATATCCCTATATGCGCCAGTTGTGAGATCGTTAGAAAACAGATGCCTGTCGCCTGGGTTAACCTTTATTTACTTGGACATCAATCGCTCTAGCGAAATCCATATTCTAGACCTACGTCCTATTAACCACAACCATGTTGTATCAAGTCAAGGTGAGCTTTATGTACCCAAGTGGGCGTGTTTTCAACAATTTACAGTATCAACTGTGGAATAAGTGAACTGACATTTTGACAAATGCAAAATTCTATAAATGGCTACAGAAAAGGGCGCATTGATGTCACTCGAGTAAAAGGGTCCGCGTTCTTGAGCACGGAGTGCATATTGACAAACAGAATCCTCGTGTATTTTCCAACCAACAGAGCATAGCTTTTTGAGGACATTTCTCCTTATTTAGTTTCAAATGACCTAAAGCTTCGTGGTCGAAACCAACAGACCGCGAATAGTGTGTGGTATCTGGACTTAGCATGCAAAATATCGGTCCTTTTGACCTTGGAAGTATTTGGACAATAAGGCAGTCAAATTGTTCCTATAAGACTTATTATCTCCACAGTAGTTAAAGTATAAGTGATGTTCAATGAAAAGGCAACGGCCAATTTAAAGGCGCCGCTATGCCTGATTCTTCAAAACTGCAGCGTGCGTAAAACACATTTCGGGACGATAATGTACTCCATACTACACCAGGCTGCTCGATGAAAAACGCGTGATCTGAGGCCAAAATGTCCTCACCTGCTCTGTTCTGCTGTCCTAGCTCGGGCCGTCAAAGCAAGGAAAGTGCATTGGGAATTACCAACTACTAAGTTGGCCTAATTTTTGACGGTTTATACTGTGCTCATTTGTGTTGCTAACCTTGTGTAAGTTGTTTACTCAGTTTTAACCATAAGGCAACTGTCATTCGGTCAATTAGATGTACCAAAACACCGGGCGACATCGCCGTCTGTATGGTTTACCAATCACCAGATCCTTCATTACATTTCAATGGTTGCATCTACATGTTAGTCCGCCATGCTTAAACCCTGCTGCTGTTTTATTGAGTGGGTCTATGACATCGCTCCCATCGAACATTGCTTCTTCCCACGCTATTATGACAATATCTCGTTCAACATTGCATCTACCATCCCATTTCATTCCCGATGAACTTGCACGAGCTAACACGATACTTCTTTTAGCATCTAAAAGTAGGCCATATTCCCCGCGTCCTAATTTATTCCCTCTCTCTCTGGTCTGCAGAATGAACAACCATGACGACTTCCATCTCGTTGTATTTTATGCATTCACAATCCCATCACACCTGAGTCGCTTTAGCTAACTGCTTTGCTCAATGATATCGTTGGTTTCACAACCCACTTTCGAGCCATACCTGTGATATATATATGCGTGCCATCTCCCTTTTTTCGTGTTTCCCAACACAGTGGATGCTTGGTCTTCGATATGAGTTTTCTTAATTGCCTGGAGCTCGTCGGTCCGGAAACGATCCTTGCAGCTTGCATAAACAGTTTCACGCGATGCACAGCCTTCTCCAGCTCTTGCAAAGCGCCGACCAACGAAGCAGGTGCGCCAGCTCATGCGTGCGAACAACTTGCCCTCATGTACACCGATTTCAATGTGATCTCGGATCCATCTGTCACCGTTTGTTTGTCGCGTCCGGTGCTCGGTCCTGTTCGCCTGTTGTGGGGGCCAGTGAACCAAGTACGTTTGTTTAGCCCATAACCCTTCTGCCTCACAAATCTGGCCACTAGGCATGTCTGATCGATGAATATCGCCTGGTAGTTCGTTTGTTTTCTATCTCAATCATGCGCCCAGCCTCCCATTTCGCTGAACAAGGTTACATTTTTTCGATCAATCGTGGAGGTCATGTCTTTTCTCTCACTGTCCCATTCTACTTGATTGCTCAATTGGAATTTGTCTACCTTCCTACGAATTATCGCAGTGAGCGATTAGAAGTCCAGAGCCATTGCTATAGGGCTCACAAGATAGGACATTGACGGTTCAAGCTGGCGACTTCATTCACCGCAGCTTTCTTGTTATTGGAACAACCCAGTCTTCACTGATTTCGCCAGGTGGTGCTAATCTTGTTTCGAAACAACTCGGCTTGGTCGCCTGCTCATTCCCTACTTACTACTCTGTGTACACATATATGAGTTCTTAGCTAATTCACCTAATTGACATCATCCAGTCGTTTACGATTGAATTACCCGGCCACCCATTGGGGAAAAGATGCTCGCTATGAAATAAAGAGCTTCGGAATCGGGTGTACACAAATTGCTTCATCAGATAATGCCAGCAGTTAACTTGCCTGTGATTCGAATACCAACCATTTCTAGAATTGCTCCTTTTACATTTCTCTTTATCCTCCTATCTCCTTCATCATCTGCTTACCGTTTTCGTATGGTATATTGCTTATCTATAGATTAGTTATTGGCCTTTTACATGTAGTTAACCATCACAGGTCTTCCCTTTCAATGCATGCTCCATTTACACCTACACAACTGCGGCCGCCAGCCTTGATGCGAAAGTGTTATAGTCGATAGGACAAGTTTTGTTCATCAGCCCTACTACGAAGAAGAGGTCCCGCCTATCGATTACATCAGCTGAGATCTTTAACAGTCAGTGAGCATAATGCTCACTGATTGGTACGAACCCGGAGCTCATGATGCTAGTTGTCAGTGGTTCCTTGTGTTGTTGATCTCCGTTTTTATCCCTTCACGGTTCGATCTGCTACATGACGTTCATTAGACCAGCAATTAGCTGAAGCTTGCTGGACTCGTGTCGCATAGCATTTTCTCAGCGCTTTTCCGTCGCATATTCACATCGCCCTCTAGACCCACATTTTATGATTAAACGACCAGGAACACGTCGCACATTAGTTCCTCAATTGAGGTGCCCGTTTCGGAGTGGCCTCATCCTGAAACTGGCTCCCCGTCGTTTTACCGAGCATGTATATGGTAGCTAAAGGTTCATTAAGATGTCTGGAATTTGTTTTCTGTTTCCCAAAAAGATCCTCAGTCAACTTGCTGTTTAGTGTCAAAATCAAGTCCGAAGTTCCACAGTCCTGGCTCCGAACGCTTTCGGTTTATTGGCCTGTTCATACCGTATTATCGCGAGTCCCGATGCGACAAGTTGGGTCTGACAGACGCACCCCTGTAGGCCTGTGTGTCTTGTTGTGGTGCAAAATCATTCACATGTTATCTCGATTCGCGATTTCGACCTATCCAACCACTCTCTAGGTTATATCAAGTTTAGAGACTTTGATTCGTCGCAATCCATTCACGGTTATTTAACCCAATAGTGTTGAAGATACATGTTGACGCCGTTGCTACTCCTTCAACTTACGGTTCACTTAAGATGCCCGTTCTTATTCTACTAGCGTGATTGTTAGCTTTTTCCACTTTCCGTCCGATTACAGCATGTGCGCCTTTATTTTACAATTCTCTTAAGCTCGGTTTAAACCACACACAAACGACCTTGCATCTCTCAGTTTTTCTTGCCAACGGTGTTACTTTTGCAGAAACTAACCGTTTTACCGCGTTTCACCCTACTTTTCAAAACAGTTGGGTCAACTGATAGGGTGACAGTGAAATGCCACCCGACGTGAGGTGCTCGAGGTTTGTGGAATAAGCTGCATACCATTTCCTGTTTCACCCGACCAACCTGTTCTACTATGCATTGGTTCTCCACGGAAACTTGTTTTCTCCTTAACAGGGATGGCTTTGTTTAGACAGGGCAGGCGCACATCCATTCCTACTCACTGTTATCACTTTCTAACTCCGAATGCTCGGCCAGTGTCTTTGTCGTTACCTTAATTTGTCGTCGTGCTATCGAGTTGGATTGTGACCCATGCATGAAGTAATGGTGATATAAAGGACAGCAGACTACGTGTGAACCCTTTATAGACGTTTAATCCGATTAGGAAAGTTGCAATGCTAGGACCTGGCTCCGGCTGCTACCTCCACGCTATCATGAGACGGGTATCTGCTTCTGTCACGAAGCGATCACTATCGCCCTGACATATCGACGTTAGGCGGTTGGGCTCGCTGCTCCTGGCCTTACGCACAGGGCGATCTAATCAGACTCACTACGGCTGGTGGATGAATTTCGTCCCGCTTTGTACCGAGCTGTGGCGTCTGCAAGCGTCATACTTTCCAAATAAGCATCTCAAACAAATTACCTATTACACACCTATCGGTTGCTCTTTATATATATTTACATGTTGAACTGTTTTACTTGTTCTTCTAGCTACTATATGAACGTTCATCAGTGAACTTTGCTACGTTCAACTATTGCTGACTGTCAGGGATCAACAAGCGAAAACCGACCACTTCCGTGCTATCTGGCCGTGTCTTGTTTCCCTAGCTGTGGTGTCGCTGCACTCTATACTCTTATGAGCAGAATTTCCCAGTCGTTTGTTGACATTGGTTTATAGCTGCATCACACACGTATGGAGCATCCTTTGCTTCTGCGCACTCAGCCACACTGCACAGCCCACGGCTTTCGTCTTACTTTATCCGGCTTTCAATCCCATCACAACACGTCCTCTTTCCGATTTCTAGGTTCGCCATTTCGTCACTACCGACAGATCTCGAACGTGCTAGACAGTGATGAGCGAATGTTGAATCGAGATTTAGGCGAATTCCGGTCACCTGATTCGCGGTGAAACCAGTTCATCGCTCCTGTTACAGTTTCATAAGTAGTTGTGTACATAGTTTCCCATGAGACTGGTACGTCAACACTCCACTAACTGGTTCCGCGCAATTCTAACACGTTTTGACGCAGTGTGTTGGTTCACTCCGGCTACTATCTAGTGATATAGTCGTTGTGACGGATTGCTCGTCTTGTATGATGGCTTCTGTGCTGAGAACTGAGTGCATTATAGTGGGATAATATTTTAGCGTTATGCACTATTGCTCATTCACCAGCTCGACCGATTTCCGTGGCACATTTCGTGACTCCTTTATGACACATGTATTATAGCATATGGGCATCACGTTTCAATATAATTCCCGCTGTTCTTCGTAATTCATCTCGACTCGGTTGTAGGTATACCATTTCAGAGCATATACGGGCATTACTTGTCCCACTGTCCTCAATCCACCTGACATTAGCTACTCCTGACTTCAGTAGTTGTCGAATGACTTTATGGAACCAAAGCTGTCACTCTTCTAAGCAATGTAACCTTTGTAGGAAGCAGCTCTCAGTCGCGTCTGTTAGTCAGTCGACCACGACTGCTACCAGACCTTAATCTTGAACATCGCGTTGAGCGCACAGCCATGTGTAGCGCAACCTTTTCTGGATCTCCTTAATAAGCGTACTTTAGTGTGCACTGTTGTGTTATTCAAAGCTTACCATATTTGGTTAAACAGAATCTTCACTTGCGCATTCTAAACTGTTTCCAGCCCGAGTCCTATCATCGGAGAGTGTATCTCTGGATTCACCCAGCCATGTCAAAGGAAGCCATAGATTTGGTTCAGCGCTGTACACAACACTTCAATGTATCTCCGTCCAACCTGGGAGCAATTCGTTTTGCCAATTTAACAGGGCGTGTAACGAGAATCTGCACCATCGGTCGTCAGTCTCATCGACTGCTGAGCGATATCTTCACTCCTTCCGACTCGGTTCATTCTCGTGGCGACTGGAAAGCGTGGGCGACAATCGCCGCCAACGCTAGCCAATCGAGTTGTCTTCCCTGTGGCTTGACATTGTATTTACCCCAATGTACTGATTTTCTTCAGAATCGGTGAGTCTGTGCGTGTATTATTATATAGCACAATATATTCTCTGTGCTGACTTTGTCGCCTCATCTGGACCAGATTGGGGTGGTTGACTTTATTTCATTAGCAAAGAAACCGGTCCACTTATTTCTACCTTTCAATGAGTGTTGGGATAGCTGAATCGACGTCTAAAAGCTTGCTACAGCTATTGCTCAAACACACTACGCATCAAGTTTACTGCTAAGCATCAAGTCAGTACGAACTCTGAATCAACAATTTAAGGACAAAATAAACTACCTCCTTCTGTGTGAACTCATTCTCTTGCTCTTGTCGATCGAGATATATCGAGACTGTCCGAGGGAGCCAGGAGCATTCTCCAGCTTGGCTGTGTACCGGAGTGTCTAGGTCAGTGGCGAGCGAAGTATCTGCACACCTTGTCTAATCGAACCATCAGGTCAAAACGCGTGAGGCGTTCCAGCCCATTTACCGCGTACCCAGCTGCCACATACGATCGATTAGATGCCATCTGCTGGTAGCGGTCGAACCGATGACACTTGTTCAAATCTGACACTTCTCTTCATGACCTTGACCTATGTGCACACAAGAAATATTATACGTAGTAGTTCATCACATATAGACTCAGTCAGACATCCATCATGCACCCGGAAAAACACTATATGGCCGTTTCATCACTTCGGGAATCGTCAGCAGTGCGCATTCCATCTGACTCCTATAGAGCTCGAACTCGGGACTCGACTGTCGCCAGTCTGTGGTTAAAAACCCTGAGCTATTTGGTACAGAAATGACCGTCGTGAACAAATTACTAGATGTGATATAGCGCCGGGCTTGTGCTAACGGTCTGACTGAGGTTATATGCGATGCATTTCTATCTACACCATTCAACTCCACTTATTACTCTTCCACAAGAAATATCTCCATGCACTCTGTTTATCCTGGCCTTCTGTAACATTGACACGGTGTGGACAACACCACATGTACAGGCACACTTTTGATCGCCTTGGGATGGTCACAGACCATCTGGGCTTTCGAAACTGTACTCTTATCTGATATTTACTCTCACTTGTGGTGTATTAGCCTGATGAGGAACCAGTGGAAGATGTGTTTGTTTGCGAACTTTTGCTTCCAACTTTTGGCGTTATTGCAGTGCATCCATCCTACGCTGTTTGTTCCTACTTTGTTTTTAAACTTCTTGTTCACTCGTCTCCCAGTCGAGAGGTAGCGTTGCGCTCTTGACTTCTCCTAGCTTTGATACGAATCCCGGATTTTAACCATTGTGCATTTACCAAATGTCAGCATACGTGACTGAGCACGTGCACATCACCCGCTTAATTACATGAGTGAACCATGTGCCTCACTGGTATGACCCCCCTATTCTGACTGTTTAACGCTTAGGTCTGACACGTGCGATGAAAATGAAGCTTGCTATTTTGTCAACATGTTACATGCTCGTCTTCAGAATACTCCAAAGCAGCCTTAACGACGTTTTTCTCCACCATAGCGTCTACTTTGTGTTGGTTTTAATGGATATCATCGTAGTTCGCTAGAACTAAAAGTTCCAACGGAGTAGTTTTCTTTCACGGTCAGGAGTTCTACCGCACCCATCAGCGCACTTTTCTTACACCCCGCCCCACCACTGGCTTCGAAGCTGTGCATCAACACGAACTAAGACTGCTACCTGGATAGCCACTCTCTAGGACTCAGGTTCGCAGTTCGGTTCGGTTCAGCTTCGTACGTAGAGATGCGGCTACCATGACTCACCCTGCTGTTAATAATAATAATAATAATAATAATAATAATAATAATAATAAAAGATGGATCAGCCGAAAATAACGTGGTCACTGTGGTGGGAGTGTCCTATCATAATGAACAGATTTCCCAATTGAGACGCGCCTAACGGATTCAATCATTGGACGCCGTTTGAATATTTAAAAACCCCATTGGCCCACAAAGGTCGTTGTTTATGGAAGTGCACGAGCAAGGTGTATCGGGGCATTCTGTATGTCAGACACTGTACTTTTCCATAGGTCGGTCTTGCTTCTCCCTGATGGACATATTTCTGTAACAGACACTTGGAGTAGCAGCTACAAATAATGGAACGGATACAAAAGAGCCACTGACTCTTTGTTGGTGCCGTATCCGGCAGTACATGATCACTATGTAATTGATCTCAAGGACCTCCTCTAAGAAAGCGACGAATACCAACTCTGCGTGGTCTTTCCGTCAGTTTCTTCATTACCTAAGTACCTCGGGATCTTGTTATAGTCACCAAGGTCGCACTGGGCCGCTTTGACTGGCTGTTCGAGGAAACCTGTCCGTCCCGATTGGCCGATCCAAAGGGCAAACTGGTAGATACGGTGTAATGACTACCAGACACGAGATGATCACACGGCGCATAGTGCCGATATTCATTTGTTCGTGACGACCTTCTTGAACCTTCTCCGTTCTCATCCATTTTTTACTTACCAATAATAGTATTAGGTTGTGCGAGCACATTCTTTTGATCAACCAATGTGATTATTCTCTTTGCTTTCTGGAGTTTGTTTCGTTTACGGTTCACTGATCCATTCGTTAGGAGGTGCTCCTCCTAACAGATTTCGCCTAACTAACCGCATTATTTGTAAACAATAACTGACCCGTTTACATACGGAAAATATGACCGAGTCAGCAAAAGTGTTTTGATTTCAAAAGACGCTCAAGGGAGTCATCACAGAGCTAGCTTTCAAACACAGATGGCGAATTTTAGTGCTACTCAATCGGTTCTCCCATCAAACATGAGAACCACCGCGCAATTGTCAATGAACGAACACGATCCGTTTCTTAATTTGTTCAGCACGCAAAGATCAGTACTCTGGTCCGCGCTATGCAACTAGTTACACTACAGTGTTGTAAACCATCTCATCAGCCAATAAGCTTACATCCTATGATCTTTATGATTGGCCAGCAATGTGCGGTTTTTTTCTTCAATAATGCGATCACCAGATACGTAACAGCTATTAAAATAAGTGAACTGATCCAACACTTCGAACGGTTGTTTAATGGTACTGATATCTGGATATGAGTCGGCCCGGTCTCGTAGCCCCATTGCGTCAAAAGTGCTAAGGACTTACCCAAGCGCGTACTTTAAATTTGCTAGTTGGTCGCTTAACCAGTCTTCTCTTTTAGTAGTCGTTCATAACCATTTGGATAGCAAAGTTGAAATGAATTATTGGAAAGCTCAGGGTCCAGTATCCTGTAGTGTTACACAACCACTGAACTGATGGTATACAGGGTTTAACCGAAAACTAATGTCAGTGGATACACTGTGAAGTGTATACAGGTCGCAAAGCATCCGGTTTGGTTGGGATCAGTGGTGGGTTGAGTAAGTTCACAATGGGCAATCGCTCAGTCGTCTGCGACCATCCGCATAGTAAGGACAGCTATTTTCATGAAAATCGTTTTCACCTCCCGTGCAAGCCGCGATGCAGCGCTCGATGAAGCAAAGCATTGCCATCAAGTTTCGTGTGAAACTCGGTAACTCTGCAGTGCAAACGGCCTTTGATGATGATTGTTGATTTGAATGTCAATTCTACCGATGGTACAAATCTCTTTTCTTAAGACCGCAAAAAGGTCAGCGATGAAACCGTGCTAGAAGACCCTTCAATAACAACCAGTGACGAAAAGGTGACCCGTGTGGCTGAACTGTCAACTTTAGACGAGCATATGAATGTCCGTTTAATGACACAGACGTTCAACATTCCGAAAATACGGTTCACGAAATTGTGGCGAACAAGCTGCAGATGAGATGTGCGCAATGCTGGTGTCCACAGTGTTAACCGTCGACCAAACGTCGCGCCGAGTTGAAATGTGCCAGGGACTTTAGGACTTGTGTAAAAGTTACCCAGCTTTTTAGACAGTCTCATCACAGGGGATGAGTCCTGGGTCTTTGAGTACGAACCCGTTAAAACAACAAAGTGCCGGGTGAAAACTTGGGTTGCCCCTCACCCCAAGAAGGCCAGAATGAGCACTTCAAAAACCAAGACCATGTTCATTGTGTTTTTTGACATCAGTCGGCTCGTCCACCTTGAGTTTGTACCGCAAGGTATCACCGTTGACGCCCAATCCTACGTGGAACTGCTCAGTAGACTCAAACGATGGTTTCATCATCTCCGGTCTGACAGCGCGGACGATTGGAATTTTTATCGTGCCAACACACCGGCCCACACCGCCTTCCTCGTGACCCATTTCCTGGTCGATTCCAAGGTGCCGACAGTTTTCCAGCCGCCCTGCAGTCTTGACTTGTCTTCCCCAAACATCTTGTTCGGGCGCTTGGAAACCCCCATGGAAGGACATCATTTCGGGACAGTAGTCAAAGTGAAAGAGGTTTGCACCAAGGCTCCAAAAGAGACATTTTAGTAATGGCCTATCGTAACACCTTCGATGCCTGGAAATCTCGCTGGGAGCGATGTATCGACGCAGGTGGAGCCTACTTTGAAATCTTTTAGTGTGTTGTTCAGATCGGATCCATGAGTATTTTAATCGGTTCGCTGACATTACTTTTCGTACAAACCATGTAGAGATCCTAGAGTAGAAGCGAACTCATCAGGCTTACGCTCCAGAGCTATGCATTGTGAAAAACCGAAACGATCAGCCGAATTATGACTACCTGCAAGTCACGGAAAATGATTCTGATAGGTTGTTCTTAAGTACGGTGATGTTTGGGCATTTAGCATCGAGTAATTATGTAACCAATTCAATCTCTGTCGAAGCGAAAACTAGTCGGACTCACTACTTCGTCTCACCAGAGTACCAGTGAGTCGACGCTACATGATACACCTTCAAAGTATGGAGACAACTAAACTGAGACGTGCCACGATAATTTTTCCAGCAAATCCCTAGACCCTCGTTGGGGTTTTGAAATACCCCCGTGTCTGGATTGCGACTTACAATCACAGTTAGAGCCACGGGTTCTCTTGAAGTAAATCTTTACCATTTCCATCACCGTGAGTGCATCCGAAGTAAAGCACAGTGTTAGGAGAGCAGCCCATTTTGAAGATGGGAACAACGCTTTTCACTTGCTAGTTGCAGGTCTCTTTTTCCTTGTATCAAATAATGTCCAACGGATCTGCGGGGGCAGTCACCAGTTTTTCGCCACCGTCTTTCAACAACGATGGTGGAACGTCGCCTGCGTAAGGGGTATTTTTCCGTCTCAGCAGTGGTAAATCGCATCGCATCTCGCCAATGGTGGAACTCGTTGCTTCGGCTTCCTAGGTAGGTTCATTTGATCTAGCACAATTATGTCACACAGGTGTACTTTTCATGCACACTCGCGGCCATCACAAAGTATACCGTAATTTGATCATTTACTTACCTTAATTGTCGTTCTTATGACTTAAACGGGATAAAACTACGTCCTTCATAAAACCGTGACCTGCTTTTCCTTAGTTAAGACGTTTACTACACTCGGAAGCCTTCCATCACGTTCTACTCGATGTCGCGAGGTGTGGAATCCAATGGCAGCCGTGGAGCAAAGAACTAGACTTCCAAACTAAAAGAAAACCATGCATGTTACACTGAGTACTGTTTAGTAGAGGCAATGAAGTGAATGCTCAACGAGTCCCGTAGGTTGGTAGGGTGTGGACCACAAAATCCAAAGATGAAAGTGATGCTACAGGCGTACACTAATGCTGCCCTGATACCATGATGTACTATGGGTGTTGGAGTAGTAATGCAAGACGAGGCTATGTAATGTCTATACAGGGAGCGACTTACGTGCTCGTTGTACGCTGTCGCGTGCTCCCACAGTTGGTTATTCGAGGAATCCCTTCCTACGGAAGACAAGTGTGAATAACTTTCGCTTGTTCCGCGGGTGAGTGCGCGGACAATCCGCGCAGCGTCTCAGAGCGTGGGGAGTTCAAGTCTGGCCATCTGGGTATGCATTAAATATCACAAGAGATCGTGCCACTATGTGACACAGCCAATGTTTCCGGCTATAGGGCCAGTGAGCACCCACTTTTTAACCGGAATGAAGTACCTAACGGAGCGTGGATGAACAACCTCGATTACTACTCACTTCTGTGTACACCACCATCGAACACTAGGAAGACGTGTGAGCCACGTGGCTGTCGGCTGTTTTCGCATTCAGCAACAAGTCGAATGTGCCAGGAAACCTTTCTTGTTTCCTTCACTGCTACACTCGTGCTGTTCCGGCGCCATGGGTAGTTTGTTGCCACTCGAAACTCATGTTACCGGCTCTCGACGGTTCGTGCTATACTTTAATCGCCTCACTGCTTTGCGATTAAGGTCTTTAAGAACAAAGGAACTGGTTCTGGTTACACAAGTTAACCCCCTTCCCTTACCTTGGTAACCGAAAAGCACAACACGCTAGGAAATGAATTCACGTAATCCTGGGATCGTTTGCAGGGCACCTTCCCGCCAAACTTATCGGGAGACATAAGTGAAGAAGCCTCGGACCAGGCCGATGTGTTTTATGGGCGCGCAGAAGCAGTGCTACTTGTTCGGCTTCCAATTAATAACTAACCCTGTGCAATTCGGCTAGAATCTCCATATGATTTTGCAGCCGGGAGGCAACCAAGCACTGTTTGGCGCATCAGTGAATGTTCCCACGGGCTGCAGCCCGGATTCAGTTAAATATGAGTTCTGCAGTCAAATCTCCGACCTAATCCATATGAATCACCGCAAGTATCTCGTGGTTCTCATCAGGAACCGGAGCGCATCAGTTGGTAGTTTCGAAGCTTAGGGACATTATGTCGGTAGTCTGGATTGCCATGATATTCTCACGACGGATTACGAAAGAAAAAGAAAAGCACCAGCAGTACGCCGGAACACAGTATCGACGCTTCGCTGCCGCACAATCGCCACCGGTCGCACGTGGGCTGAGGATACTGCGAGGGTCGCCCTGTCCCTATGCAGACTCGAACCCGCGCCGTCAGGTTACGAGACAAGGTCTTTTATATTACGGGATTAGGGTGACCTGCTGCCACAGATCTGTGCTGATCACGCTCCTGGACACAGACTGACCACGTCGTCATCGATAACTGTTGACGAGGCTGTTTAACGGACATCAGATCAACTTAAGGTACTTAGCTAACTTCAGATGACGCGCATGTGTGTGCTAGAATTGCCCTGCATTTTGTTGACACCTAGCAGCATCACTTGAAACCGCTTGAAGTAGGCAAACTTGTCATTCCAAATAATCTGGGTAACTTTCGGATTTCGTTGCTTTCTATTCTCCAAAGGTCTCTACTCACAAATCTTGAGACGAATTGGACACATACCCGGAATGCCGTGCACAGATCTGCTAATGTCTATCTGTACGTTCATTAGGCACATCATCGACCGACAGATTTCCGCTCAAATATTTCAATTTATGGAAAAGCACCGTACCATTCCTGTAACTCTTCGCAAAGTTCTGAACATCGATCTCAAACAGCACACCATGGCAGATCGCGGAGCCTGGTGGCAGTGACCGTGCATTTGGCGACGCACCGCATGTGTTCCGTAACGCTTCACTGGCCCAAGTAGAAATGAGTTGCAGCCAGACAACAGCTTCCACCTACGAGTCTACTCGTGCTTTCGGTGACGGGTACATTGACATAAAAGACCTGCCTGCACATTGTTGAACCGGTTATCAAATGTACTGGCGAAACCGAGAAGTATAGGGCGTCGCCTAAGCAAATACACCATGCTTGCCACATTGAATTCACCTAGCACCATAATCCTATGTGCTGTTCGGATGCTGCTGGTAACCTTAACCGAAACCTGAACTCCCCGCAGTATCCCATCAAAAACTAGATTTGTGTGGTGGGGTCGTTAACAACCGCATTCAATCTGGAGGTTGCTTTAGATCCTCGGCTTCCATCTACCTTAGAAGTTTGGTTAACACCACTGATGAAATCGAGATTACGAACATCACCGAAGGCGTGCTGCAAAAGCTAAAGAAATACCATCATTTGAACGCCTGCGGTAATACCTGGCTCCAGATCCTATGCGGTTCGTAGCCACCCCAGTCCATTGCCCTTGTGTATCACAAGTCACTGCATGGGAGCATTTATGTGCGGTGACCACACGAGGTTTTGCTGTAATGACGAATAGACAACGCGGATAGGCGTATGACTGACAGTAAACAGTTGATCAGATTTGGGGCAGCCAGTTTCGCGAGGTAGGTCAGTGGCAAACGTTCGAGCCCAATACACAGGCGATTGGCAGTAACACTGTTGCACGTGCGCTTCACCGGAAAACAATGGCACAAAGGGGGCCTTATGCACGTCACCCATTGGAAGTGAAAAACCGAATAATGAAAACACATGAAGAGAGATGATTAGAAGCACGTTGCTTGTGTGTTTAAGGTAAACGTGAAAACCTGCCGCAGCTGGATTAGTATGGGCGAATCAACCGAACCTAAGGGACAGCATGAGGTTCGCCGCAGAGTCTTGGCAGAATGTCATGTCGATGCTCTGGTTGGTTGGGTGTCCGCGGAGCCAACAGTAACCCATGAAGCTCTTTGGTTCCAGTTAAAAGCAGAGTTTGAAGTTGAGGTATGTACCGGCATGGTCGCCAGGTACTTAGACAACCGAGTAATAACGATGAAGAAGTTGCATGCTATTCCTGAGTTCCTGAACACGCTAGAGAACAAGAGGCGACGGAAATCATTCGGGCTGCAACTGATGAATTTGGAGGGAGAAGGAAGACAACCAATGTAGCTAGACGAAACTAATTTCATCCTTTTTGCAGACACACCATGGGCCGCTCACTTCGTGGCACTCAGGCGCAATGTACCGCGGCGAATAGTAGGGGGTCAGAATGTGCACATTGTCAGCGTCATGACGAAGAATTGCTTGATAACTTTCTCCGTTTTCCTTCATGTAATCAACGAGAACCTCAGATAACTAGGCTGACTCATCAACACCCTACCATCTCTTACCATAGTCGGCATTACACAGTAACTTCGACCAGAGATAGTAGCGTTAACATCAAAAGCGGGTATTAAGCCTCAGGACGAAAATTACGCTTAATCCAATGGTAAGAATGAGAGTAATCTTAGATACCTTTACTTTGAACTTTTGTTATTTTCATACCACGCATTTCCATCTCATGCGCATAAGTCTTTGCTTCTGTACAAAATCACTATTTTTCATCGAACTGCCTATCACTTTTTGTTTGCACTCTGTGTTGTGAAGTTGAAGCTGTAAAAATATTGTGCATATATACATATATATATATATATATATGCCTGCCCGGCTGATTTCTTCTTCGAGGTGTTCAGCCTTGCATTTTCTCCGCGCGTCTGGCATTGAATCCCTTGCTTACCTTCTACGTTTGTTGTTTCACCCACGGGAGCCTTTCTCGGCTCATTGCGTCGAATGAGATGAAATGACACTCTGGTGTTACCGATGGCGTTAAACTACTTCATCTCACAGCCTGTCGTCATCTAATAACGCTCTCATCCAATTCTCAGACTCCTAACCCGATGATGTTTCAGACTGCTGCGAGCTCCGCGACACTGGTATCACGGTGAAGCTGTGCTTTTTGCTTCGATCAGTATGATGCAGGCCCCATAGATCCATCTAACATTTTGATGCTTCAGGCAGGGCTTAAGAGTGATCTTGGGTGTTTGTTTTTGCATTGCACATTGAATGCAGTTCCAGTCAGCATTCGGTTCATCTGCTTCTTTCGGCAGTGACGGTTACTCATTATCCTGACATTCTTCTGCGCTGACTGGCTACTTTTCAACACGGCCTGTTTGCATGATCACCTCTTGTTCTCATGAACTCTAATGAAGTACCGATCTGACCCAACTAGGTTTCCAATACGCCGTTTCCCGTTCGATTTTTTTCGGTATTTGGCTGGTAAGTACCTGTTACTACGAATGTAGTTATCCGCGTCTTATTTATACTGGTCGGTAGTGTGGGTCATCATTGATGTGGTTTCCGCAACTTTTGTCAAGCCTTTGTGGATCCAACGAATTCTAAATTTTTATTTGCCACTTGTATTTCTAGTTGGCTCTATCATTAGGCAACGACGTTTGTTCTTTACGCTGGGATCGTGTACAATACATTGTAATCAGCTTTGTATTAACATTATCTTCTATGCACCGCTACATTTGAACCTTTTCGGTTTGTATTTGACTACTGTTCCATAAGTCGACACTCGGGGGTTGGTATGGTAAACGACTCAACAACTCCGAAATTTCTCTCGCCGGTGCACCAATGTGACCATCATTATATGTATCCGGGCGCCAGGTCTAGTGTAAGGGTCACATACCAGGCTTCGTCCCTGCGATTGAACTACACTTGCACCACTAAACGTTTGCTGTCACACGCTTGATGTAGATTCCGGTCTGATGTATCAAGATTGACTATGCCTGATGTTGCTATTGGCCACATGCTCAGTTGTGCAATACTGTCATCTCGATTACTGGTTCAGGGAAACTGGAGTCGGGACTGAGTTAGATTTAGCACACAATCTTCCTGCCATTCCTGAGTCCCTAGTTTGATTCCATCGCGGACCGAAATGATGTGTCTAAATTGTACATCGGTGCTATCGCTGTTTGCCTGGATGCCATCCTGCTGCTGTTGATGTTTTCTTGATCCATTCGGCGAATCTAGGCTGGGTACTTTCCGGGTGCTTTGGGAGCTTCTTACAGCAGTCGGATCAAGCGATTGAAATTACCCTAACCTTGTCTCATTGTCATTCTCATCGGTTGTAGGAGAAACAACTCACAGTCAGCCCATCCAAATCGGTATGCATGCGCCTGAAGAATATTGATGACGGCCGAACATACACCCTCGACAGCCAATCGTTCCATCCCACACCTTCCTTGAATAACCTAAACGTGCTCTCACATTGCGATTTAAAGGCATTGGAAAACGTGAAGATGCTATGTCGCAACGGATTGCGCATGCTTAACGTGTTCAAAGGCAGCTTCCGTACTTGATCTGAAGAGGTTTTCATTTGCCTCTTCTCTTTTATCATAAATCGAATGTTAACGTGTGGCTTACCCGAGGCGATGTACAGATGGCACGGGTTCGACATTTTACCACCTCCAATATGTGGGTTTTTGCTGTATGAAGGTCGGTACTAGAGAAGGACTGTACATCCTGTTTTGTCTCCGGCTGCGAGTCGACCTCATTATGTCTTACCTTTCTCTACGTCTCAGTGGCTTCCCTGTACTGAGTCCGCTGCTGCACCTGCTGCACACATGGACAACGGCATAGACTTGTAGTGCCTAATATGGTGCTAATTACCCACCTGTTTGGAATTCTGCCAGAACGTGTCGTGAAGCCCGAAGCGACGCAGCAGTTCAGAATATTACTAGATCTACATTTCGCCATTAGGTGAATGATTGCCCATTGACAACGGCGTCCCACGTTTGTGGTCCCTATGTTACTTTGAGTCAGGCACTTTTGAAGAACGATTAGTATTACAATAACACCCTTTTTAATGTTCTGATCTTGTTTTGAATAATTGCGCAGATTTAGATCTCTACTTACTCCCGTAATACTACTCAGCGTTTACGAAACAGCGATGATCAAGGAGCGCTCATTGTTTATTTTTAGTAACTGTTATACTATAAATACCCTCCCTTCCAGCTCAGTTTATTGGGAATCGGTCTTACTAGCGAACCATCTACTCTGTTCAACCAACGTGTCAGCCGGCTTGCCTTCCACTATGACTGCGATCTCACAATATCCATCTTTTAACTTTTCCAATATATCTCCCACCCTCATAACGGTGTCAACAACCACAAAAATATCTTCCTTGAAGGTTATTTCTGCTGTGGTTTGACTTAATTTGTAATTCTTCAAATGACCCGTGGGTATATCGGCTAAAATTGATCCAACGGGTTGAGATTCCTTTTAAGGCAAATTTGGGCGTCTTTCGCGCAACTGCAGAACAGGGTGTTTAAGCAGTGTGTTGAACATCCAGTTTGTCGTCCTGCGTACCCATGACGTTCAACGTCCCTTCCAAAGAGACATGGGAGAAGAGAACAGAAGTGGGACGGTACTGTAAACGTCATGTGCTCATCCTTCGCATTCAACTTTCTGATCCTGTCAACTAAAGTATGTCTTTTAGACAATGCACATCCATCTCAGACCGAATACGCCCATCAATTTGGTCGATTTGTTTGTTCAACAGTTCAACTGCACCTGCTGCAGAATGTAGGTTTTCTGCCGGAATAGGTGGTTGCCGACCAGGATTGTTGTATGCGTTTCGAGGGGTTCAGCATTGAGCGTTCCCACGTGATCTGCCAGTCTAGTCGTTTAGCACTTGTCCGGTTTTGCTTTGTGTAAAAACCCTCGTGAAGCAATCGAAGTTATCAATATGCAAGATATTCTGAACTTTCTCTGGTTCACTGGAACTTCCACCATCGGGCGGCTAAAGCCCAACATATGCAAATAACTTGGCCTCATGACAAACTTCGCCCTACTCTGCCAAGATGTAGGTGCTGATAGGAAGCGCACTAACCTATCATTATCTTTCATTTAACAGCCGCTGGCTGCGAAATCACGAAGTCAACTGATTTCAGCTTATCCGGTGATATGCTGTATATTCTTTCTATATTAACTCACAAGACGAGAAGCGGTTGCAACGAGTACCGACATTGTGATTGTTGCTGATTGCGCAACTACTCATTTGAGACACGTATCGGCTTTCGTACCATTCCTCGGCATCTGTTCCATCATCCTTTCTCATTGGATTAATAACGGCAATCGGTTTTTCCATCGTCATCCGCCACAGTTGACACATCAGTGCACGATCGTCGGTCGACCTGGTTTACATCTCTACATTTCGATCGTGCCCTGTTTCGTGCACGCGTGACATTCACTCAAGAAAATACACGGCTTCGATTGTTCTGTCTTTTTCCGGACCGATGAACCACTATCCAACGATATTAGTTGTCACTGACGAACAATAAGGATTAATTGTTTCCAATGTATCTTTAAGAAGACTTTCGGAAACGTCTGTCCACTAGACTTCTTCATCCGAACTGTGGATTTATCTCCCGAATCGTCTGTTCACATTACCTGAAGCAGAAATTTGCTTTCTTCAGCTAATCCCATGAACGGTGTCCGCAGCATCCTGCAAGAACTGCTGACTAAGAGTCTCTGGATGAATCGGGAGCGTTAGTGGATCACAAGGTCCAGAGTGCTGGCGGAAGCCAATACCATTCAGTGCATCCAACTGCTGTTCTAGTCTACACTTAGCGTTGGCCCACTAGAGCATGGGAAAATGAAACCGTGACTGCGGAAGACCGATAGTTAATCTACTCTCAGATTTGCAAACTTGTATGTTAGCTCGAGCTTTTCTGACGACAGTTCAGTCGTCTGGCGGTCGCCAACCGTTTTGCGATCACTAGCCTTATTGCCAGTGTCCCCAAATTGTCCACAGGCATCATCATACGGTTGCTTGTCATTCTTAGTAGTGATTGTATTGACCACATATTTGCTTACCGTTAGTTTCTTGAAGATAGACTCTTCTGTGATAGCACGTATCAACGAAACTCGTGTGCGTTTTTCCGTGACTCAGCCCTCTGTGGAGGCTGCGGAATATCAACCTATCAGTTAAAGATATGGTGCGTAATATTGCGATAAGTCCGGTATTGGATCCGAGATTTGGCTATTTCGCCATAAAAACATTAAGCGCTTGGCAGTGTCTGATCACGGATACTTGCGGACTGTTGCTCACATCCGGTTGGAATACCGGGTGAGCAGGGCTCATGTCAATTAGTTGATTTACGGCACAAGCGTTCTGGGTCCTTGCTCGAGTATTTGCAGAATCTTAACCGCTCACCTTGGCTAGGCCATATCCTCCGTAGGCTCGTTGACCGCCTTCCTCGGTGTTCATTATACGCCCTGACTGCACTGCATTGAGCTGAACTCCGAGGTGGCCTAATGACATGAAGGAATTGACCGAGAGACTTGGTCAGCATGGTAAATTGCGTGAATAGTTCATATCAGCGATTGGTGACCCTATCGGACATAATATAGTCAGTGGCGTTCCAGCATTCAGTTCCTTACATCTAGCTGTTACTAACCCCTATAATGTTCACGCTCTTCTTTCTTAATTCCTTCTTATTTTTAGTTTACATTCTTCCTCACTTTCTCATCATTGTTATTTATTTTTATCTTGGCGGCATGAGCCGTGGCAACTGTGTTTCGGTGCTCGGATCATAGTTGTTTAACTGAACGGACATGTACTGGATGCAGCCTCCAGGTGGCAAGCCGAAAACTTGCCAAAGAGCATGATACGATTGGCCGTGAGGTTTTATGGAGCTTGTATATGTTGTCTTTCTCCGTGGTGACCTACTCCGACATGGCGTAGACGCGAATTCGCTGCCACCCTCATATTCGCCTCATTGCGTCTTATTGTTTGCAGTTTTTTCTACAATTCATCTTTTTTCTAGCCTCCCCGTAACTATGCACCTCTTTGCTTCCTCTGATGTTCACCATGGCAGCGGTACCCGACTTATTTCAACGTTTCGATCTTGATTAACTATCCGAGTTGACCTTGTGTCACTGAACAACTCGGAAGCACCCTCTCCCGCAAGACCCACAGCACCCACAAAGTATACATCTTCCCACCCTACTTCGTGTCGCATTTGCGGTCTTCGTGTTAGTGCCAAATTGTTTCGTTCGCCCGCGGGTACTATGCTTATTAACCGAGTGTAAGTCAGCTGCGAATTGTTCGCAGTTCCTACGCACGTGTCTCTTGGTCATATCCCTTCGGGTCCATACCGGAGTTGCGTATGTTGCCGTGCAAATCATGCATAGTCCTTTCGTAGGCACAAGCATTCCTTGATTTTTTTCGCCCACAGTGATAAACAAGCGTGGAGATAGATGTCACCAACTATTGATCGCTTTTAGTGGGTAAATTGTTGTGTTATTGTCTCAGTAAGCGAGCGATGGGGTGCATTTTTTGCCCAATGAACTCAGCCTATCTTAGTCTCCCATACTGTCGTGTGTGGGCATCTTTCGATTCCAGCCCAACTTTCTTCCAGGCCAAATCTGCAGCATGCTTTCGCTTTACACTGAGAAGTTGGATTATTGCAATTGTTCATGTCTTCTATAGATCTCCCCATGAAATCTCTCATTTTATCCTAATTACTCTTGTTACCAACTCTCTGGTATCCATCACAATGCCAAACGATATTGAATGCGGTCATTGTGACACTCTGTCATCACTACCTGATAATATGGTGATATTCCGCAATAATATGTGACGAGATAGTTCATGCTTTCCCATTTCCTCTTGTGTTTCCTTTCAGCCCTAAGCTAAAGTTGCGCAATCGGAATTGGATATGGCAGCCTCCGAATACAACGAATGTCGACCTCTCACGAGGTGGGGAACGGTACACTTGGTCAGATAGCCTGTTCACTACAACAGGCAACTTCGCCGATCTTTTGTGTGACGGTGCAATCGACGAGGTGATTTGTTTTACTCACCTACTATCTCTCATGATTCTTTCTTTATAATCATGTGTCATATTTGGTGAGAAACCTCCATCTTTCCGCGCAGTAGTTCCGACAAGTAGATTTGACATGTGAAGGCATCAGTCCTCCTCACGAGTAAGAGTTATTGGTTGACAATGTACGTGGATGGGCGTGTCGACAGCCCTGTATGTGCTCATTATGGAATGAAGGGCGGAGGCTAGTTGTGGAAATTCGACACCAGCAAATTGCAGACACCTAAGTTACCTCCTTATTGCCCATTGCATGATCACTCGTTATTTGCCAGACAATTCAATCCCATGTGCTTTCTTCACCCTGCTTTCACGGTTTTTAAGTTCGTACCCAACGCCCAAACCTTCTGAGCGCAAGTCGGTTACCATCCCTACTGGTTATTGTTAACCGTTTTACCCCGTTAGCTTGGTGACTGCGATTGCTTGTCCCACCTACCACTCCATCCACGTGACCAATTTGACACAGCAGATGTGGCCAACGACCGTGGCTACGATTTCCTGTTGAATATTTCTCCACTACAACAAGACCGCGTATACTTCGCTGCGGGTTACTATCTTTTATACGCTGTTATGGTGTTCGTACTCTCGAGGTCTGTTGTGTTTCTGAATGTTTCTCGTTTGAAATCATATTGATCCATTCTTCTTACCTCGTCCAGATCGTCCCAGCGCGAACGTTTATTCCATCTGCCTCTTCTTAGCGCGAAAACATGTCAGGGACTCATTTGAGCCGACGAGTATCTCTTCCGCAGCGTTTTTGTCTGAAATCATGCCTGGCGTGTTTAAATGCGTATGATACCATCGTTTGTAAGCCTATATGAGCGTATGTTCCGCTTTTGTGAATTTCCAGTTCCATACATCTCTCAGAGATCACTGTCCCTACGTTTCAGTGCATTGGGTATCCTGACATCCGGATTCTAAGGCCGTGTACTTCCCAACGCGTCCAGAATTGCTGGGACCCAGACAATTGTGTTGGGTTCTACCGAGCATTCCACTCGTTCTGATTCACCGCTTTTTGGGCTGGTAAGCTTTTACCATCCATGATTATGCAGGTTCCATAGACACCATATTTGCCACATTTTTCCGAGGTACACACAGCCAAATCGCTCTTTAAGAGCCCTGCGCCACTCTGATTTCAACGTGGAGAGCCATAGTCTGTTTAACATGTGCATAGCAGGTACTCAGGACACTTGTCGGAGCTGCGTTCACCTTCACTATCCGCTTACGCTCTGTGCGTTTCATCGTTTCTCAGTCGGCTGTACCCTTCCACACTACGAGCATTCCGCAGCAACCAGTGGTCCAGGACCTGACAATGTCTGGGACCCCAATCTTGGGAAGGTCAACTTCTGTTGTTGTTGTTGTTGTTGTTGCTGTTGTTGTTGTTGCCTTAAGCCTCTTTATCGCCTCAATGTTCTCCAGTATTTCACTTTATTCAGAACCACCCTCTTTCCTCGCATGGCTGCCTTTTTAACGCTCTTACAAACGCCCTACTGGAGAATCTGCCTAGATAGAATGAATTCATCAACCACTTTCGGTTCCTCGTCATGAATGTTGGAAAATAATTTTACTGAGTTGTTTAACTTTGATTTCTACTTCAAAGCAAAATAGACTAACTCTCTCGGACTCACATCAGCATCATAATAACCATTATTTATGATTATGAAATAAGCTAGAAACGTAAGCAAAATGGATAATTCTTAGTGCTTACAGTTAAACGTTAAACTCGTCAGATGGAGAGGTTTAGAGCCACTTGCCCGGATTCGAATGCAATTGCACTACTGTCTGCGACTTTGCCATTTCCGATAGGATTTCTAACCACTGCTGTAGTCTACCCCGAAGTACCCATTCAAAAAGACGCGCCAGACCGACTAGGTCCCCAGGTCTGTCGCTTCATGTACTACACTGTCATCGAGTGGCCATCCTGGAGTAGAGCTAACCCAGCCAGTGTAGACCATCTGAGTTCAACACAGTCTAATGCAGTCCCAGTCAGCTGCCAAACACCGACTGTCTTGGAGAACGTCTCGTTATGCGACCTTGCACTTTAATAGTACTTGAGTGCGCGTGAGGCTGTTTCTATAGTAGGGAATGATCATTATGTACGGTTATTATCATTCTCTCGTATTAGTAAAATAAGGCTTCTGTAATGTTTGTGTCGCTAAAACGTCCTCAGCTACATCGTTTCTGTTGATTCTGATTTTTGGTTACTTTTTCTCCCAGCCATCTTGGAAGAATTCATCGGACTATTTTCTGTTGAAAGCTTGATCATTTTAGAGTTCTGGTCCAAGTGTCTCAACTTTTTCCCGAATGTTTTTGCGTATGCAGAAGACCTCATAGGCTATTCCATAGGACAGCATAACTAATGAAGAAGGAATTAGAGCGAATTAACGTCCTTTTTTGATGCACAGTGACCACCGACGACGGGCTTAACCCTGCTGGTGTGATCACAGGGTGTGCGGGCCATGTCGCAACTGTCGAAAAGTCAGACTGTAGAATCTGCACACTCCAATTCGTCTAATCTCCCAGGGCACGACATGCTTCGTCGAAACATCTGGAAAACACCTGTCCAGTAGTATACGCCTACGTCCTTTATCGGACGAAATTCTTGTGGAAAAAAACGCAACTCTGTTCTCTCCCCGGCTACAGTAGCTGCTTTAGCAAACAACCCTATCGTTGCATCTTCATTCCAAACAGAAGGACGCGGATAGCGTCCGCCGACTAAACCTTTCGAACTACTTCACCATGCCAGTTTGCACTGTGTATTACTGTGCATAGCAGCAGTTTAGTACTGACTTTTATCAAATTCCATCGCTTTTCCGATTCTGGATTTGTGCACTATATAAACGTAATTTATATACATTTTGTGCAGTTTTCCAGTTATCTCTGCATCGGTCGATCGATTCGTCATTTCATCATATTTGTTAGGCCGTTTGTAATGATGAAGAGAAATTGTCGGACACAGAACAAATGCTGATACTCGCTTTATTTGTCATATGATTTTTCATGCATTGATCTATCCATTGACCAGTTCAAACTTCTTCGTGGGATTCAGCATGATTTTATTCAGACAATTTGTAAGAAGCGCCAGATCAAAATGCAACCTCGCGACCCTTGCAAGTAGTGCAAAACGTTCCATAGCGAGAAGCTCGATGTGTCCATTCCTACTGGCGAACACGCAGCCACTCGTGTTCTAACCAGCCCACTTGCGTCCCGGCTTCAAGCTCTCCGGAATGGATGTCCATCCGTTAATGTAGACAGTTGGTGTGTTTATGTTACGTCCTACGGACTCTGACGCCCCTGTGCGTGATGGCTTAATCGATGGAGGTCAGTCTAAAACACAAAGCGGTAGGAAAGTGAAAACAACTGCCAGTGACCAGGGGCGTTGCAAGAAATTCCCTTTATAATTCTAAACAGAAAAATTAGAAGACGTACTTTGAAAGATGACCTCGAGATTTCGTACATTCTTACATGCGTTAGTGATAGTTAAAGAAATGCAATTTCATATGAGTTCATAGATGGCCAAGCGCTTTGCTCCCGAGTCAACTGATGCAAAGCCTCAGGCATGCTATGATCATGGCGCCGATTTTTTGCAGTCTGGTTTCCGAACTCGAGTTGGTTGAAGGGCGTTGAGGGTGAAACAAATCATCTGTCTCGGAAAGGGAAATGAGAAGACTCAGCCTATATGAGTCACTTGTTGATTTAGCTAGTCCGGTGTTGATATTATCCCGCTCCGGTGGGTTTCGAGGGTTGAAAATCCATTGTCGACCAGATATGGATCCGTCAAACCGGTAGAAGCTCAATTCCTCAATCATTGAGCTGAAACGACGGTGGGGAAACCAATCTCTGCATTGTAACTTTTCGGGTAATTTCCTGAGTTTACCGAATTCTGGTCAACTGGTCGATGGCGCTTCATGTGCGGTCGGCTGGTCCTACCGGCTTGCGCGTACCTTTCTGTTCTAACCGCGCTTGATGGTGCTTAGAGCAGTGGGTAAGAGTGAAGTTCACGGTCTAAGGCGCGAGACGACGTTGTACTTTTAAAGCATCGGATCGCCTGATTTAACATCCCCTTTGAAACACGCTGTTCTCCTGGCTCGTAGGAATAAAGTGCAGGGTTCAACTGTAAACCTCGGATCGGTTGAGTTGTCCTCATGGGTCTCCGTGGCACGGCTCTGCACGCGCTTCTGTCGGTACATTGGTAGTTCAAACGCGTCCACAACTACATCCAACGGCAACTCGGGGTTGGAAGGGATTGTGTGTTCTATCCATCTATCCGAACGAAAGTCAACGGTCCGATAGACATCTCGTACAGGAGTGTCTGTGCTTGGTGGTTCGACCTCGTATCAGACGCGTACACCAACTCTCTTGGCAGAAAACTCCTGCTCATGCCTGACACAAGTGGCCGTTTCGTAACCTTCGGGCGTATTGCAATAATATGTAGGCGTATTTCACACCGGAACATGGCTTCCGCTGGGGATCTGTCGTCTGCTGCAGCTGGATTGGCTGTAGCCTGTCAGCTTAACAGAAATAGCTGTATGATCCGCTCTGTCGGTTCGTTAGCTCACAATTTTAGGATTGAAATCTTGAGGGTATCTAAGCACCTTACTGCTTATCCGTTGTGTTGAGGATGCCACGTAGGTAACTGGCAATGCGTGATACCATCACGCTGACAGAAACCAGTAAATTCATCGGGGGTATACTGTGTATCGTTGTCGGAAACTAAGGTGTTGGTGAACTGAACTGTGAAAATAACTGTTGTAACTTTCGTACTGTGGCCGCTGTCGTGCTCATATTCACGAGGTACACTTCCGGTCACTTGGTGTATGCATCAACTACAAATAAGAAACACCGGCTTTGTATCGAGCCAGCGAAATCAACGTGAATGCTTCCCAAGGCTTAGGGGCTCGCATGATTTTGTTCGGAAGTTTCGCTGCTGAAATACAATTGCTACGTGTGACGACACTCCTCCATAGCACTGTAAATAAAGGGCGAGGGTGATGTGTATGTAAATATCTTAATACCCTTGCCTGAAGTGATTTTGGAACAACGGCGCGTTTCCCGAACATAACACAATTATAGACAATACAATTGGTGAAGATGTGCGTCTGTGATCCGGCGTGGCCACTTTCTGTTTAAAAAGTGAATAACTTTTTGCAAAGGGTGTCGAGTTTGGTACGCTCCTGAATGTCCGCAGAAGTAGTCAGAAGGGCTGTGATTAGAGTGCACAGAAACTATTTCACATCCGATTCAGGGGCACCTGACGCGATCACCTGGTTTTCTTCTGTGCTCGGCTGTTATGCGATAAGTCAGGAGAGCGCATAAGCGTAGATGAACTCTGCTATTGAAAAATCATATTTGAGCAACAGTGTCATCCAACGTTGGGGGGGATTCGCTATGTACACAGGTATACCATTCTATGCACCGAAAATCATTGACTACTACTTGCAGATAGACATGTGAGAAATCAATCTTTGCGAAACTACGATTTCCATTAAGTTTGGCGAAATGATCCTCCGGTAGTGGCAGTGGGTATTGATGGAGATCCAGTGCTGCATTCAGGCCGGCTAAATAAATAAATCTTTTATTTCTGAACGATGCGAGAGACTATCCCCACACAGAGAAAATCAAAATATTTACAAATTTTTTCATTTAGTCCCCTGCATATTAGATGGGAATATGCATTATGTCATATCCATGCTAGTTTCACACACGTACGTTGTTCAGGTTGAAGTGCAGAAGATTGTGCTGGGGTTAGATCCTCCGTTAACCGATCTCCCATCGATCTGAACCAGCGCAGTTTGACCAGAAGGCGGAAATGGGACTTTCGGGGATGAACCATTCTTTCAAATTCCTGTAATATTCCTTCGCTCCGGCGTTCCAAGATCTTCCGTGTCCAAGTAGTGCGACAAGCTGCGATGCAAAATAAATACCTCGTAGACGGCTGTACGCTCGAGCCGCCTAGTAAGAGGCCGATGTAAAGGTAGCAGCTAAGGAAGCATTGAAGAGGGGAGGGAAAGTGCCGAAGTGGAATAGGAAGGTAAGGATAACAGTAAGCGGAAACCGCTCGACCTCTTACCTGTTAACATGTTAGCGTGACGCCCGCGGACCGGCAACACTCCTGCTGACGCGCAACCCAACTTCACCGATCGATTAAAACACGTTCAGAAGTCCCAGTTCTTAGTGGGCTCAGGGCGGAAATAACATAAACGATAGTATCAAGGTAGGCATGAAACGGCTATTACACTGATTACGAGTAAAAATAAATAAAGCGTAAATATCTGACAGGGAATAATCCAAATATATAGACATCAGTTTGCTAGGAATACATAAAATTTGGCAAGCGTTCTTGTAAAAAAGACCCAAAATGGTCTTGTCATCCCCCTAGTAGTTGTTTTGGGTCATCTACAAATGCAGACTCATGCCGAAAACCTTACCTTGTAAGAAAATACTTCAGAATGAAGCGAAGATTCTAATACTGAGACAGACTGTGTTTAAGAGTAAGTAGTAAGGTTTCTTTACAATTCTATCGAATTATGAAAAATCAAATACAATTGCGAATCGTCAGCGGTAATGTTTGGTCGGTTAATCGTTTACCCTTGTTCTTTTAAGAATGCGTATTGATATCATTATTTCCGGGTATAGAATGTATTCTTTGGTATTGTATGTGCACCGTTTCACGAAAGCACGGGTTTCCGAAATAATCCTCGATACATGTTTTAAAACACTTCGCACCCATGCGTTTACGATTCTTCGTTCTATACAAAGCTGTTGTGATACCTTGTTCATGCAGGGGACCCTGAGTTTGTAACTGTGCCCTCAGGTGTTACAGGGTTCTCACAGGTGAGATATTGACCGCAGTATGGAGAAGTGATTCAAGTATAGTACTCGATGAGTCATAATAAGGTCAATTCTTACTCGGCTGTAGGATAGTGTGTAGAGTCCGAGCCTTTCAGAACGTTTTTCATACGGAAGCTTTCGTAGACTCGGTATCATTCTAGTTTCGATATGCTGTATTTTCTCTAGCTTTTCAGTTTCCCAACGGGTTATCGGGTACTAAGCTGGGGCGCCGTATTCAAGGACTGGTCTATTGAGTGAGGTGAATGGGCGAGGGACGGTTTCTTCGGACCATGTGGAGCATCTGCGTCGTAATGCCCAGAGCATACGAAGTCCCGCACGATACACTTTCTCTGTATTTTCTAGTGATCTCATATCATGTCGCGAGAGCACTCCTAAGTTTCTGACTGATGTGTTAGGGTGGAGCAACTGGGCGTCCAAGGTGTATGACCGAGTGGCTAGACTTCTTGTGATACTGATAAACTCCGACTTGCTTGCGTTAAAAGGGACTTGCATTTCAGTGGACCACGTTGACAGTCGATCTAAGTCATGCTGGAGACGAGCGCAGATTTTCAAATCATCTTCAAACAGGGTTGCTGCGGGAGATCGTTGACATAAATAAATACTTGCCCAAGTACAGTTCCTTGAGGCATGCTACTTGTCTATGGGAACCAGTCTTTCAGGTAGACATTGACCTGTACTCTAAACTTTCGTACCACAATAAACTCGTGTTACCACTGAAGTAGCATGCCACCGATTCCGTAGGTCTTCAATTTACGATGGAGTACCTCGTGGTTCACTCTGTCAAACGCCTTACTAACGTCGATGTACACCACGTGCGCGTTTGTTGAGAGCTCCTACCCACTGGTGGTTTGCGTACATCAAGTTACTTATGCAGGATCGCATTTTCGTAAAACCTTGTTGCGCTGGCGTCAATATGTCCCTCGATTCGAAGAACGACAGCAGACGCTTTTTCACAACCTTCTCGAGAACTTCGGATAATATTGAAGTCAAACGGATCGGTCTGTAGTTCTCTGCTTTACTCGGATCATCACCCTTGGGAAGCGGTCTCACTATCGAGCATTTCCAGTCGTTGGGGACAGATCTTTCAGAGGGTGGTTAATTGAATAGGTTTGTCACGGCTGGTGAGATGATAATCGATAGGGACTTGAGTATTAGTGGGTGAAGTCCGTCTGGTCCGGGGGGCTTTACACCATCGAGGTTGACGAGCAGCTGATACACTTCGACTACATCACATTGTAGGCTGACGATCAACGCTGGCGCAACCTGTGTTGGTACTGAAACAGCCGCCGGTTTACTGAAAAATATGGTAAGGAAGTGCCTAACCAAGGCGTCCGCGCGCTCCGCGCTTAAAATGAGCGTCTGTCCGTCTGTGCTCTCTAAGACTGGTAGGTCGCCCCCAAGTTCCAGTTGACGTTTCAAGTAGGCAAATATTCTTTTTGGGTGCAGTTGTGGCCGGCGTTTCTTGATCTTTGCGGCGTTACATAAGTTACGCAGTTTTTTGTACACCGTGTAATCTTCATCGCAACCCGAGCTGATTCCAAGGTATGCGACGCCGTCGTGCTGACTGTCTATCTTCTGTATCAAACCAATGCGGTTTGACAGGTCCGATTTTTAGATACTTCAGGGGAACGAACCGAATACACAGCGAGTTAAGCTTCCGTTTCATTAATGACCAACAGGCCTCAAGCGACGCATCCCGTGGTAGTGTCCAATCAGTCTGACTTGCGGCTTGGACGAGCCCGTTGAAGTCCGTCGTCCAGTAGTTGGATGTCGGCTTACGTTGGTTGCAATACGGCAACAGCAGTTCTATGCTTGCCACAATGGAGCAGTGGTCACTATTCGTCACAGCTTCGAGGAATCTGATCTCTTTCAGCTTCTGCTCGCAGCTCATAAAAATTAGGTCTAGGCAATATGTCGAGTGCGGAGTTACGCGCGTCGGTTGGATGATATGTTGTGCTGCCCCGATTTCAATAGTCATTTTAGCGAATTGAGACTCAACGTCGTCATGACCGTGCAGGAGCCGAACGTCTGGTTAGAATATCTTAGACTTAGATCCCCCATCAGTAAGAACTGAGGGCGGCTCCTGCTACTGTATTTGTGGTAGCCAATCGTAACAACGGTTTAATCCGCTACGCTAGATAGCAGCAACTATTAGTTCTACGCGTCTGAGACGGATTGTACACCGTAATTACTCGCAAAATTTATCCTTGCTCCGATAGGTGCTGGCAAGTTCTCGAGATGCTGACGATTTTATGTACAACAGAACACCACCGTGAGCCTTTGATTTTCGGTCGCATCGGAAACACGAGTATCTTGACAACACGTTTTCTTGGGGTATGACGTCGGAGTTCAGCCAAGTCTCTGCAAGTCCTAAAACGTCCGGCTGCTCCGAGACAACGAAGCGGCACAGTTCGTCACGTTTGTTCATTAGGCTGCACGCGTTGGCGAATGCCACACGGAGGCCCTGGGAGGTACTGCGGGACGTGCCTGGAGGTCGAGCAACCGGTTGATACGGGTTCGCACACCCTTCTTGATCACTCGAAAATTTACAATTTGTAAGTCAGTCTCACCTTCCTCTGTACGGCGTTTGAGCTCAATGGCCGCAGTCTTCAAACGATCCCTGTCTTCAGGTTCCAAGTCTCGGCGGATGTGAACTTAGTTTTCTGGCCAAGTCGGATTACTTGTTTACTCGTCACAGTCTTCACCTACATCCAAGAGTCTATCAATGGGCCGCTGGAGGAACTCAGCATCGTGACCATAACGCATCTGAGGGTTTTCATCTTTTGTCTGGCACCTGGACCATCAGATTATGACGCCTCAGCGAAATCGGTGATGAACCCGTGGGAGCAGGACTAGAGGCGCTTATCGGTTTGGGTTGCTGTTTATCAGCAGAGGACGTCTGAACTCGATTACGTGACCCTTTGAGCTTTTGAGTGGTCCATGGATTCTCAGTGTTCAGAGGTTCAGAGACAGACCCTGATTAATTCACGGACCGATCAGTGAAGCGGCATTTCGTAGCTTCTGAGTCTGAGTCTTCAATCGGTGGGGAACATTGAACCCGAGGCTCGGCCGGGGTCGAAGACGCTGGTGGTGGTGCAGATCGCGGAGTGACAGGAGAAGGTGAAATGACCGAGGTACTTTCACGAGGGCGTTTGATCCCACGTGGTGAACGGTTTGTTTCTGCCTGAAAGAGAAGTTTTCCCGTAGTTGGCGGTCGCTGTGTATTCTGATGTCTTGCACCGCGACATTTATCACATATAACTTGGAAAAACCGATGTTGGATGTCCAGAGATTTTCGAAACACGTCAGCGGATAAGCCAATGCACGAAATATGGAACCAAACATCGCAGCCGAATCACCGAAGTGCATAAGCCTTATGTCCAACAACTTTCGAACACGAACCACAAGTAGCTTGAGACGGCATCACAAGCTAGAACAAATCCAAGATGGCGGACAGAGTTGGCAGTAGGACTAATCAATGAGATATCCGGAATTAGCCAAAGAATAGCCGCCAAATTTGCACCGCTTGGAAAATACGCAAAAAGAAGAATATTGGTACACAATTCACACAGAAAAATCACTTATAACACAGTACTCCGAAGCAAAATTAGTGTCCAACACACGGTGATTCAAAAATCCGCGATGTCCGTGGGCACAGACTCTAGCGCTAAGTACAATGAGAGCGAGGCAGCGGGAAATGAAGTCACTGACGACCAAACTGGGTGCCGTTGGTCCGTCTTGCCTTCCGGGCTGGAGTCCACGTGACTCGCCTTGTGCTTGGCTCGAGACTTTACAGGACATGGCTCGCAGTAGACACCAGCGGCGCGTCTTCTGCCGTCTCCTAATCGGATTGCCTGTTTAAAGTGTGTTTGGTGCTGAGTTATCTGTGGGATAATGGCTGATTATGACACGTGGCAGTGAAAGCCGCAAGGAAGCTGTCTCGCCGATGCCGCCTTATCTTTGCACGATAGCCAGCTGTTTGTGACAGTATGTTGTCTACACAAGGTGTAGGCGCCTTGACCCTGAATGTTGGCATAGGGCATTAAGGTTTTCAGGTTAGTCCCCCTTTTCTTCCTCTTCTTATTCTTTATTTCATAGGTCGTCATGGTTGTATGGCAGCGAAGCATCAGTTCAAATGGCTGAGGTACTGCTGTTGATGATGACGATGACAATGAGAGCGAAAGTTGTATCATTTGGTACATGACAACATTTCAGTGCGACTCAGCTATCCTAGAAAAAGCGACGTAGATGATAGCACATAATTTCTGAATTTTCAAACGAAGTCTAAAAAGTGTGGTATAGCACAATGATATGTGTGGTCATGAGTTGTATTGGAAAGCTTTATGGCCGCTCTACTCCGGATTATTACGGCATACAGTAAGGCTTGTGTGCATCACCAGCCGTAACCTCTGTGGTTATTCTGAACGATTTTAATTTTTCTCACCCCCGGGTACAGTACGAATAATAGTATAAGCGTGGAAGAGCAGATCTGTGAAAAAATAGGAGCTGGGTGTCCACCCATCACTGAGCTTGAGATTTAACAGGCGCGTGATGCGAAATGGAGCCAGGTGAGAGCGAAGTTCATGAAGATGGCCAAGGTAGAGTGTAGTGGCGGTCAAAAATCCTGGAAGTTCGGATATCCGTGATGACAGGGACCACTCTGACACACGGTTAACTTTCGGGCTAGGTTTAATGAATATGAAATATTGAAGAGCACGATGATAAGAATATACGAAAAAGGATCTGGCTTCTCATTCAGCCGATCTGTTAGTGGTGACGTTAGCAGATGGCATACGTTCAAGTCTGATAAAGTTAAGAGATGGTGAGGTCAAAGTTGTGGTGAAATGGAGTGACAAAAACCTGGGTCTCATTTGTTGTTTCATCAGAGGAATAGTTAACCAACTATTTGGAATGTTATGCTATGGAGTACCGAGGTGAACTTTTTTCAAACCAAGACAAGGCACAAAAGGTAATCAGATGATCAATAACCAGTGCAGGATGGTTAGGAGAGTCATTGAAACTCAGTGCACCGCAATCTTCTAATGTTAGGCAACCCGGTAGCCCAAGTGGGACAAATAAAACATTGAACATAGAAAAAAGATAGATAAGCTGTGTCAAAAGTTAATGAACGAGGTGAGATCTAAGCCGAGCAGAATTTTGAATGCGGTAGATGTGAGGCTCAACCTTTAACGTTATATGTGGCCTCTCTCATAACTGTCGTCTAGACATGTTGATTTTCCCAGTATACATAATACTTTCTCTACGGTGAGGTGGTTGAATAATTGAGCTCGAAATATATGCCTAGTGTTGTTGCATCTAGTGGATTCAAGCAGTTTATTCCATAACGTTGTATATCTTATGAGAAGGTATTTGGCGCGCAACCTTGTACGCATACTAGAGACGCAAAAGCTGGACGATCTATTTCTGGTGGGATATTGATGGAAAGTGCCAAACTGGGCAGTACCTGGCTCCCCAGAACTGGTATGAGCTAAATCAAACAGGAAGATAAGATTACTTTTAAGTACTCTCATCCATACTGGTTCTAGCTTCAGCAGTTTATACCGTTGTTGATAAGTCAAGGATCCAAATCCCAATAACCATTTGGTAAAGGAACGTTGTACTTTTTCAAGATTGATTTTGTCGTGCATTTTTAAATTTATGAATACTAATGGGCAATATTCTCGGACTGGACGCGCATGTTTTATACCTAGCTAGCCTAGAGTCTTTCAAACGTAACGTATTAAAAATACGTGTTATGATAAATCTCGCTTTCATGTTGACATAATGTACCCATTCGGAGAAATTGCAAGAGCTTGCATAGCGAGCTCCGAGGTCACGAATCGTTGTGCAGCAGGTAATTGGTTTGTCATCTAACGTCATTAATAAGTTTGCATCTCAAGTATAGGGCTTAACATTTGCCAACAGAGAATGTCATTTTCCACTTTCGGCACCACCACTGATAAGCGAAGAGCTCCATTTGTATTGTTTGAGCGCCGTTTGGTTCATTTATGCTATCAAAAACGAACACAACTTTGATATCATCCGCGAATGGAGAAGGTGTACCATGTCGAAAGATTCGGAAAATGTCATCTATGTATAGTAGGAATAGCAATGAGCTTAAAACGCTTTCCTGTACAACGCCGTTGGTTACTGGTATAAGTAAAGATACGCAGTTTCCCGCTCTGCCACATTGGGTGCCTGTAGACAAGGAAGATGACAGCCATACTAGTAATGGGTTAGTAAACCTATAAGAGACTAACTTTGTTAGAAGTTCTCCGTGGGGTACGCCGTCGAATGCTTTTTCCTTATCTAAGAAGAGAATAACCATCGACTGCCCGGAGTCAGCCGACTTGGTTACGTAGTCCAGAAATTCAAATCGGCCACCTTGACATGAACGATCACAGAGGAATCTATGTTGCGATCTCTCGATCAGATTTTGTGAACTAAGAAACTCCATAACTCTTTATTTGATTATTCTTTCCATAATACGAGTCATTATGGAAGTATGGCTAATGGGGCGTTAATTAGATAGCTCGTGACGTGATCCCCTTTGTGTCGGTGTAGGACGGCTGCCCGCTTCCACCTAGTAGGGTACATGGTTGGCGGCATCCGGTTTCGGATTTCCCTGCCACTGTGGCCAGCCACAGGACGCCTGCGCCTACAGAAGAACCACGGGTGGCTTGCGCTGCACCACCCACAGCTCCATCCACACACCCCATATCCAGTGTAAACCCGAAGGAATAAGACCGGGAGGCATGTGGATGAGAGCCACGTTTCATCAACGGAGCCGGCCCACACTCCTTCACAGGCAAACACAAGCACGCTGTATTTGGGGAATCAAGCGCATACAAGGCGGTGGCTGGACCGTAGTCCGCTCCACACTGAGTGCATGGAACCACTCTTCGAGCCTAGCACGACACAAGGACCGTGCACCCCGTCCCCTCCAGCAACGACCAACTGTCTCCTGGAGCCAGTATGGACGAGATAGTGGGTAATAGACAGGTAGGTACCTTGTCAACATGCACATCAAGCGCAGCCACACCGAGGATTAAAAGAAACAGCCAAGCACTTGAGATAAAGATAATAAATAAAGTAAATCGAGTAATGCATAAGGAAACGGTGACATAATTCTTAAATTAATGAGCATATGAAATAAGTTGTCTACAAACGAATCCGCGATAAGTTCAGGAGGTCAGAAAGTATATTTTACGGAAATGCCACAAACACGAAAATGTTATCGAAATAACTACAATTAGCTTAAGCGACGTGTTCAAGTTTATAGAAGAGAGTACAGGTAGACATTCATCTGAGAAAGAAAAGCATTAGGACAAAACTGAAAACCCACCACCTGAAATAAATAGACTTAGCATGCAAGCATGCGGTTAGTAAATCGAATGCAGTGTACCTTCAAACGCTGCGCCGGTTCTGCCTACGTTCTCTGCAGGACCCGTCGTCGCTTCGGTAGTGGTCCTGAGTGGCCTCGCTCATGGCTCACTAGGCCTGCCTGACTCAGGCACTCGCGACCGCATGTGCTACAGCACCATGCGCTCGATGTCGATGGAGTACAACCCATCGGTGCTTGCCGCTTCTTCTTTGCATGCACGAGGGCTTTCTCCCGCACTTCGGCAACTGCGTTCATGATTGGATCGCGCCATGCACGCCGATCAACCGCCTTCGATTCCCATGACCTGCAATCAAGATTAGAACGTGAGAGGCTCACTTTGATCGTGTCCTGGAAACGTAACTTTGGTTTCCCCACATGCCGCTTCCCAATACTCAGCTGACCGTATAAGAGTTGTTTCGGTATCCGCGTTGAATCCATACGGCTCACATGACCGAGTCACCTTAGGTGTCTCAGCAAAAGTATGCAGTCCACTGCATACATCCTACTTTGTCACAACACTTCCGTGTCTGCAACTCTGTCTCCCCAAGTGATGCGCAAAATTCGTCGCAGACACTGCTGATGGAACCGCTCCAGATATCGCACATCCCGCCGGTACATCGTCCACATTTCACTGCCGTATAGAAGAACGGACAGTACCATGGATTTGTACACCATCAGCTTCGTGCCAATGGTAAGCTGATGGTTGTTCCACACTCGGTACTCAAGCTTCCCGAATGCCGTCGCTGCCTTCGACACGCGGATACGCAGCTCACTGGGTATCTGCTGATCAGTCGACATCACACTCCCAAGGTAGCAGAAGCGGGAGGTGGTTTCCAATACTTCAGCACCAATGCTGATTTGCGGCAATATTGAAGATTGCACCTCCGGTGAAGGCTGAAAGAGACAGACAGTTTTGCTTGTGTTGATGGTGAGCCCGAATTTGGCCGCTGTCGAAGCCAGAGCACTAGTCATGTGCTGCAACTCATCCGCGCTGTGTGAAAACAACGCACAGTCGTCAGTAAACAGCAACATACGGATAGTTGTCTCACAGACTAGAGTTCTCGCACCGAAACGACGGATGTTCAGCAACCCACCATCAATACGGTGCTCCACACGAACACCGTAAGCACAAGCCGCATCAAAAGCACAAGACATCATTGCATGAAGATATATATTAAACAGGGCAGGAGCTAAGACACAGCCTTGCTTCACACCAGAGACAACTGCAAAGTCATCCGAGGTCTCTCCACTCAGCTGCACCGTCGCTCGCATACCACTGTGCAGACATACAATTAAACTTATAAACTTACGCGGGCAACCAAACTTACCCAACACCAGCCACAATGCCTCGCGGTTCATCGTATCAAATGCCTTGGTGAAATCAACAAAAAGCGAGTACAATGGCTGGTGTCGTTCTCTGCACTTCTCCTGAAACTGACGAGCCTCAAACCCCATATCTATAGTGCTGCGACCCGAACGGAATCCACACTGCTCTTCCGCCACGTTAGATTCCACAACCTGACTGACGTGGCGGTTGAGCAGGATTCGGGCAATCACCTTGCCCACACAACTCAGCAAGTTGATGCCACGATAATTCGTGCATCATTGGGAAGATTGATGAGTCAAATCTCCCGAATGCCCTTCGCAGCACGCCGACGTGCTTGTTGCCTCTTTTCGCAGCTACCTCAGCATGTTTTGAACAGTTGAGGTCGCTCTGTACGAGCACACCAAGGTCACGTTCCTGGGAGCTGGTCTGCAATCCGTTTGTCCCAAGTAAATAGGTGTAGTCATATCTATGGCGTAATTGTACAGCGCGACATTTGTCTATGTTGAATGGTAGGGCGTTTTGAACTGACCAGTTCGACACTGTGTTACGATCGCACTGGAGCCGTTCATGGTTGTCCGGTCCTCTGATCCTTCGCCATATCTTGATATCATCAGCGAGAAATAGGAAATCGGAAGCAATTGATCTCGCCAAATCGTTAATGAACACCAAGAATAGACGAGATCCAAGGACAGAGCCTTGTGGTACTCCACACGTCACATCGATTGCATCCGACAATAATTCTCGGACTCTCACCATTAACCGTCGTTCTTATAGAAAATTGCTAATCCAACTCAGGATTGGGTCACTAATGCCGTAATTCCGAATCTTTTGAAGAAGAATTCGATAGTCTAAGCGATCAAACGCTTTTGAAAAGTCTAGGTAGATGACATCGACTCCTACTCCATCATCAACAGCTTCAGTCCAGCTATTACGTGCAATTAATAGGTTAGTATTACACGAATGGTTTTGACCAAATGCATTTTGCTCTGGAGCTATTAAGTTGTGGCTTTCCAGATACTGCATCAGCGCATCTGTGATGATTGATTCCATCACTTTGGATAGTTAGGGAAGTAGTGTTATTGGACAGTAGTTGGCAGGATCAGTGCGGCTACCTCCTTTATGGATAGGAGTAATGACCCCTCGCTTTGATACTGGTGGAATACGGTTCTTTTCTAGACATCGCCAGTGGTTTTGCTAAATCACTAGCTTCCGCCTGCAGTGCCTTTGGTCGGATGTTGTCGGCTCCGGGAGATCTGTGGATACGCAAGGATAACAACTTCTTCAACACAGCTTCTGCAGTGAAGGTGATGTTGTCTAAACCAGATGGTGGAGTATTAGAAATGAAGAGTGTTTGGGCTCGTTACCTGCTGGAAAGTTTAGGAGTAATGAAGCCGTAGAAGAAGATCAGCTGCTTCCATTGCTGATCGCGTGCACCCATCAGCCGTGACTAGTGCTGGAATTCCCCGCTTCACCTTCCGAAGGCCGTTAACATGCCTGTACAGAAGTTTGCGGTTCGTGCAGAATCGCTTCAATAACTCCTGCTGCTGAGTGACCTTGTCTTTGCGGATCAGTTTCACACAGAAGTTACGATGTGTCACGTATGCAGTCCAGGTTTCGGCATTCGTGCAGTCCTGGTGATCTCGCCATGCCAAATCCCTCCGGGATATACATTTACGTGTTCTGCTCCTCAGAAATGGCATATGCTTGTTTTTGGGTTGGAAGGACTTCTGTTCCGATGCGTGCTCAACCAGTGTGCCAAAAGTCCTTGTAAAGGTTTCCCAGGCAACATCTGGGGGCATTCGGTTAAGAAAGTGCAAGATGTATCCTTAACAAGCTTAGATAACACATTGTAGTGCGTGACAGTACGCACTTTATCATCCTTCTTTTCATGGTATTCTGCATAGCATATGTAGTCAGAGTAGAGTAACATGATCACTACGACCCAGTGGTGTGCTTGTAACTATCCCGTCAACCATGAGTTCTTCGTTAGTTAGCACAAGATCCAGTATCGACGGCTTATTAGCAGTTCGAAATCTGGTGGGAGAGGTTACGTGGTTGTACAGAGGGTGGCTAGCAATTAGCTCTTCAAGCAGGCTTTAAAGTGCGTGCCGTCGGTTGCCGGCATTTCTATGTCGTGCACGTTGAAGTCTCCAGCGATAAGAATGTGGGTGTAGGACTTGTTCAAAGCAAACTGGAAAACGTGGTTAAGTTTGGAGTCCATTTCCGACGTTGAGTTTGGTGGGCGATAAACCACGGCTAGTAGACATGTGTCCTTGTTTCGCAACCATAGGCGGCGCCAAAGCTAATCAGAAGCGCGGATTTCCGGGTGACCGATAACTTCACATCGGAGGTTTGTATGATAGTAACGAATCACACCGCCACCCGTTCCGGTTCTATCGGTCCGAAGCAGCGACATATCAGGTAAATTGATCTCAGAATCGGTTATCTCAGGGTTTAGCCATGTCTCTGTAATCATGACGAGGTCCTGCGGTTGTGAGGCATGGAGTTCTCTAAGTTCGGCCAACTTGTCTAGAAGGTCTTGGGCATTTGTGTACATGCAAGATAGGGCTTTTGTTGTTAGTAGTGCGTTGACGGATGTCAACTTTGTGTTAGTTTTTAAGCCGGCCGTTAGGTGACCAGCCATTAATCGTTTTTTGCTTATGTATTTCAGTCATGTTGCATGCATTATTGAGCGTTCCTGAACAGACGTTTCACTCGTGCTGCGCTCTGTCCTGTTGTGTGCCGTGGGCGCTGTGGTGTCGGTCTCTCCGCAGGACTGTGCAAATAAAGAATTTGTAGCATTTGCAAGTTCCATCGGATTGCTTCCGACTTTTGGCCGTTCGCTTGCTGCCTTTAGCCGGATGTCTGTTGGCAACCTAGCTCGAAACTTTAACCAGCTATCCAACAGAATTTGCGTCATTCT
>OX104068.1:36801777-36825442 GCA_944474145.2 Dicrocoelium dendriticum
GTTAGTCCCAGTTAAAGACAAAAGGGTTATTGGCAACGCTCTTGTAGACTGAAAGTTAGCTTCTAACAACCCACCTTAGCAAAACAGGCATGCCCTACAATTAGGCCTTGCAAATATGAAATGTCTCGTTTTGAAAGAGGAATCTTGAAAAGCTATGCCGCCTATAGACTACTCGCTACCACATAGCCTATTCTCCCGTCACAGTCTTGAGCGATCATTCCAACATATTCATTGATGAGACAATATTCCATTAGCATGGGACTGAGAAGCTGCATTTCTTGGCGATACCTAATCCTTACGCGAAGCTCATTGCTTCGCATAACTGATTGACAAGTCGTGGGACTAAAGCACACGCATGTGGGTTCTCACGCATACTGTTCACCAAAAGCCAGTTATCTCTGTGGTAACTTTTCTGACACATATTGCTGCAAACTCCGAATATCAAAAACAAAAAGATCGATAAGCCACCCTTTCATGGTTTACTCTTAGTGAAAAATCGTCGGACCATCTTTCCCCTTTATGTGCCCGGTTTGTCATTGTTTAGAAACACTCATCCCACGCCGGCGTCTGTAGGCCGATAACTATGATAAAAATGCGAAACCACTTAGCCTATACTCACATCACCATCTCGTTCACCTCCACCCCGTATTCCTTATGCACAACCATGAAAACAAGTATTGGCATTGTGAACCAAGTTGCATAGAAGTGGTCAGTCTAAGCGCTGTCGAATCAGCCTTGCTGGTTGAATGCATTCTAGCCCGACGCATTTTTGGCACCATTTGCCCGTGCACCAATTTAGTCCAGAAATCAGTGATAATGGTGAATACGTATATTAGCATAAACAGCATAAAACGGTGCTATGTCCGTCAACGAAGAAGATGCTTAAGGTGCCCGCCAGCGTCCTGCTTGTAGTGCGAAAATCGCCTGCGGCAATAGCCTATAACCTTTTTGCGAAGTTTTCGTCTTGATGGCGCGACATTCATTGACAATACTGCCTTTCAGTTGTTCCAGTGAAATAGGCGTTGTCTTGTAAACTGTTTTTTTTATAATAACACCATAGGAAGAAATCTAAGAGTTCAAATCTGGTGACCGGGCAGGCCCATCCTTTTTATCTCCGCGACCGATCCACCGGTGACCGAACACCTCTTTAAGATAATCTCGCACCGGTTGTGCATAATGGGCAGGAGCGCCATATTGAAACTATAACGACTGAAGCGAAGTCGCCAACGAGAATCGGTAGTGAAAACATCTCTATCTTGTAGCTCCTACGTTACTTGCCAGCGACAGTTCCCTTACCATGTGAGAACCATGATTGACAGAGGAATGGCGGTAATCATAATTGAGTTACTTGGCAAACACGAGGTTAACGTCATATCTGCAACGGAAGTACGTGACCCTGGCTTGCAAGAAGCGCCTAACGCAGCCTACTGAGCTTCAACGGTTTCGTCCACCGCCGTCAACTTTACAGTAAACATCAACAGCGACGCCTGCACCCTGTCGGACAATTGAGCGATCGCGCGTTTCTCACGTACCCGTCTTGTTCTGTTTTCTCGCAGCGTTCTTTCTACTCTGACGACGTATTGGCACCATTACCCATGGCAATAATGTGCTTGTGAAATCAATATTTCTGCATTATACATACAGTTATATAAAGTGTTTCAATAGCGAAAAAATCAGCGAAGTAGATGTTCAAAGTGACCACCGTCGCTTCGCTTGCAAAGCACTATTGGCCCAGTGCTATTGCTAGCACTTTCTGCAACGTGTCCACCGAGCTCTTGCGACATTCGTTGACGACGCCCAGTTTCAATTCCTTTGGCCTGCAGCTGTGGAATGATACAGGTCTGCAACAATTCTTTCAAGGAGAATGCTAACAAATGTGAAGCGTTTGATCTGTTAATAAATCAAGTTACCCGTCGTAAAAATCAACGAAGTAGATGTTCAAAATGACGGCCGTCGTTTTGCTAGCGGTGTAGTACTCGCCGGATGCTATCGACTAGCACTTTCTGCAATGTGTCTACCGCTATACCGGAGCATTAGATTACGTTGTTCCGTTTCAGTTCCTCCAGACAGGTTTGCCTGGTTCTTTTACACTCGGCGTTTCAAGTACCCCTATAGGAAGAAATCCAGGGGGTTCAAATCAGGAGACCGTGCAGGCCAATCTTTAGGTCCTCCACGACCGATCCAACGATTACCAACAGGTTAAGGTAATTACGTACCGTTTGTGCATAATTTGCAAGCGTACCATCTTGTTGCCACCAAATGGTACTCAAGATGCCTTCGGCCTGCAGAACAAGACGGGTACGTGAGAAACGCGCGATCGCTCAATTGTCCGACAGGGTGCAGGCGTCGCTGTTGATGTTTACTGTAAAGCTGACGGCGGTGGACGAAACCGTTGAAGCTCGGTAAGCTGTGTTAGGCGCTTCTTGTAAGCCAGGGTTACGTACTTCCGTTGCAGATATGACGTTAACCTCGTGTTTGCCAAGTAACTCAATTATGATTACCGCCATTTCTCTGTCAATCATGGTTCGCACATGGTAAGGGAACTGTCGCTGACAAGTAACGTAGGAGGTACAGGGTAGAGATGTTTTCATTACCGATTCTCGTTTGCGACTTCGCTTCAGCCGCTATAGTTTCAATATGGCGCTCCTGCCTATTATGCACAAACGGTGCGGGATTATCTAAACGAGGTGTTCGGTCACCGGTGGATCGGTCGCGGAGGTTCAAAGGATTGGCCTGCCTGGTCACCAGATTTGAACCTCTTACATTTCTTCCTATGGGGTTATTTGAAAAGAACAGTTTACGAGACAACGCCTATTTCACTTTAACAACTGAAAGGCAGTATTGTCAATGAATGTCGCGCCATCAAGACGGAAGCATCGCAAAAAGGTTGTAGGCTATTGCCTCAGGAGATTTTCGCACTACAAGCAGGACGCCGGCTGGCACCTTAAGCATCTTCTTCGTTGACGGACATAGCACCGTTTTATGCTGTTTATGCTAATATACGTATTCACCATTATCACTGATTTCTGGACTATATTGGTGCACGGGCAAATGGCACCAAAAGTGCGTCGGGCCATAATGCATTCAACGAGCAAGGCTGATTCGACAACGCTTAGACTGATCACTTCTATGCAACTTAGTTCCCAATGCCAATACTTGTTTTGCATGGTTATTCCTAAGGAATACGGGGGTGGATGTGAACGAGATGGTGATGTGAGTATAGGCTAAGTGGTTTCGCATTTTTATCATAGTTATCGGCCTAGAGACGCCGGCGTGGGATGAGTGTTTCTAAACAATGACAAACCAGGCACATAAAGGGGAAGGATGGTCCACGGATTTTTCAGTGAGAGTAAACCATGAAAGGGTGGCTTATCGATCTTTTGGTTTTTGATAATCGGAGTTCGCAGAAATATTTGTCAGAGAAGTTACCACAGGGATAACTGGCTTTTGGTGGACAGTATGCGTGAGAACCCACATGCGTGTGCTTTAGTCCCACAATTTGTCAATCATTTGTGCGGGGCAATGAGCGCACGAGGATTAGGTATCGCTTAGAAATGCAGCTTCTCAGTCCCATGCTAATGGAATATTGTCTCATCAATGAATATGTTGGAATGAACGCTCAAGACTGTGACGGGAGAATAGGCTATGCGGTAACGAGTAGTCTTTAGGAGGCATAGCTTTTCAAGGTTCCTCTCTCCAAACGATACATTTCATATTTGCAAGGCCTAATTATAGGGCATGCTTGTTTTGCTAAGGTGGGTTGTTAGAAGCTAACTCAGTCTACAAGAGCGTTTCCAATAACCCTTTTGTCTTTAACTGGAATAACACTAAGCACCTATTGAACACTCCTTGCTCAGGTCAGTTAGGCCTGTCCAAGCGCCACCACATTTCTATTGCAGTAGCCCGGTAATGATGCACTGCTGTCTTGATTTCGTACGCCTGTATTCGCTCCAACCAGCCAGAAACACGGTGTCTATCGATCGGTGAACTTACTCTGTGGCGTTCCGGAGCTGGCTTCAACTCAACCATCAGTATCCATCCAGCGTTTTCACGATGGACGAGACTGGCAAGTACACCTGTACCCAGATGCATGCATACGACCATCACTCCGGTCGTTCACACTCATGTGACCGGGTAAGAGACATTTTAAGACAGATCAACATCTACTATTGGACAGTTGGCAATTTAGTGCGCTCTCCTCTCACCCGAAGGCGTGACCCTTGGTCCCCGAGTAACAACGTAAAATGGGACAAGGCTTCTGTTACTTGTTGTACTTAAACCCCGCATTCCTGTTCGGCCCATTGCGGATGGCATTGTTTTTCCGGCCTACGTACTAGCCAGTTATTTGGCAGGTTTGTTGAATCACCTATCGGGATGAACTAGGATGATTATAACATAATTATGATTTTGCGCAGTGGTTGCAGGTTTGGATATTGTGGTAGATGAAATAATGTGTGGAGTCGACGTTAGTGCACTGTTTTCGAACGTCCCAAAGGGTGACCCATTTGTGTTAGTACAACGCTGTCTTCCTGGGGCAATAGCCTGATGGAAGGAGCGATTCTCACAAGAGGCGAACCAATAGAAGGATTGAATATATGCCTTGGTAGGTCATGTTTCACTTTCCAGTCGGGGCTGTATGTTCAGGAAGAGGGCCTTGCCGTGGGGTCGTTAATATCCCCCGCACTTGCAAATCTATGCATTTAAGACTTTGAAGCGAAGGCATTGACAAGCTGCATTAGCTCGCCAAAAATTTGGTGACGCTACCTAAATGATACTCAAGTTATCATTAAGCGGGTTAAAAAATAGTAGTTTACAAACTATCTGAACTCCATCAATGAGAACATAAAATGTACGATGACACTAGAATCTTGCGGCCTTACACTGCCATTTCTTGATTGTTTAGTTCACGGGAACGGAGGAGGGCTAAAAGCAACCGGATATCGAAATCCAATTGATACAGATGGAATACTACCCTATGGTTCCGGTCATCCGTAACACGTGTATGCTGCGATTGCATCCTCACTGTTTCACATGTCTCAGGTTCTGTACACAGAAGAAGAGGACAAGAAAGCCACACGGAATGAGACAATGAACAAATTAACAAGTAGTGAATATCCGTGGCGGTTATTTAAACGTCATTTGCAGAGAGCCCTAAACCCACCTCAACAACGTACGACAGAGTGGATTGGGTTGGTGGGAATCTCCTATAGGGTGGAAACCTATGAAGCGATCAGACGGGTACTACACAAGGAGATGATAAGATTGGTTTTCCAAAGAGGTCAAACGCTCCGTTCCTCACTAGTGCATTTGAAGGATCCACTTCCAAAAGATACGACAACCAATTGCGTTTATAAATTTAGTTGAAGAGACTGTGCGCATGTGTACATAGGCCAAACAGCGAGAGAACTACGCACTGAGATAACAGAACACGAAAGGTACGTTTCACCTCCACCAAAAAATGAGCCTTCATAAGAGGCCTTGCTAAAAGATTCGGCGGTAGCGGTACATGTGCTAGACTCGGAACACGCAATCGACTAAGACAATGTAGAGATCACTGGGAGGGGAGCAAGCATGATAGGCCAAGCATTAATTTCTGAGACGCTATGAATCGCCAAGTCCACTAATTACGTAAACAGAATTAACGACGTGGGACTGTCGAACGCGTGGCGGGCTGTCTTAACCCGGTCAGTCTGAGCAGCTTTGGCGGACGGACTCAGGTTGGAGCGGAAACGTCGATCTATCATCACTGAAGCCAAGAGCAGCATCATCGCTGACTCTCATGTGAATGACATATTACACGGATCAATTGGGGTAGTTTCATGCTCGTTGACCCTTTGAAACTATAACCACATTTTTCCACTGAACCTGGTTACCTCACACTATCATTCTTTTAATTATTATAAAATGCCAAATTAAAATCAGTACTAGTTCACCTGACCTGAAGAAGCTGTTGTTTCAAGGGTGAAACGTTGTTCATATGCAAGCTTATAGAAAACCGATTTGCATTCTAAAACTTTGGAAATTATGCCTCCCAGTCTTATTTCTACGGATCTGCGGCTCGACCCACCAGTGACTTCCTTGTAGGTTCACGTGTTTTGTCTGTGGTCCCATTCACAGGGACGCGGCAACCGCGACTCGAATGTCCCAACCTTGTAGGTCCATATTCGCCTCGCTTAAGAGAATTCGAACGCGAAACAACACATTCGACTAGGTTCATTGAACTGAACACCGCCGGCGCTAACTTACCTTGTTATTCGTTTACTTTTGTGAAGCGAAGACCAGACAAGCACTTCAGTTGGACCGAAGTGCAGGTTTCACGACAAACTAACCATATGCTCGACAATTGTCTATGCTCTCGTAAGGGGCTTTCGCTAACTTAGGCATTGGGCTTTCGAATTGCGTTCCATTAGTTGGGGACTGCCGCACCGATGACAAACTACTACTTGTTCGCCGTACCTCACCTACCATGGCCTCTGCTTAGGGCTATCTAACTCCGCAGCAACATATGTGTGTTCCACAGCTGATATTTCGGGTGCATCCGTATCGCTCGAAGCACTAATAGTGCTATGGCTCTTGGTCAACCATTCTAGTTGTCCGACTCATGCGCTACACTCTAGTCAGCATGCTGTCGCATACTCATCATATCGTTGTCGGTGAGGTGGCACTTCGATAAACTGGGGAGAAACTGACATTCGCCCTCTCCACTTTTTCTGCATCTCGGTGCTCGCCAACCCCGTATCGACCTTAAACGTTTTCCAAGTCACGTCTAACAATTATCGCTTACCCAGCTCTTCGTAGTGGATCATTGGAACCACCATTGCTTATTTCCGGACACGAAGCATTGGCAGTGGTTGTACGGTATAAGTTGCGTACCTGCGTACTTCCCCAATAGAGTGATCGACGGTCTCGATGTTACCCGTTCGTAGTTGGCGCGATATTCTAGTTACTTATACTATGTACTTAAGATATGCACAACTAATTTTGCGCGCGGGAAACACACTGCACCTTCCTCACACTGTCATTAACCCTCACTTGCCTTGTGCCTTGGAGACTTGTTAGCTTCCTTTGGATCACTATTAGAACGAGAATTATCATCAACGGTGGGGCTACCCTATGGCTCGCCTCAAAATCACACGGGTATCTGCTATCTCCCGAACACCGGCCTTGTTTAAGCGCTTGGGTTTGAGACCCTTTCTTGACAGCTGGTCTTGGCACGACACTCGCGACTATGTTTCAGGTACTAACTCAAAGTGAACTAGACTACCAAGTTTATTGTCTTTCCTGGTTTTACTTGTACATCATTACGCATACATGCTATTCATAACTGTACCCCACTTATTTCAACTTACTCGGCAGGCAACAACATAAGCACCGCCAGCGTTGTTGGTTCCGCTCTGGCACCGTTTAGAGATGTCGGTCTATGACTCTGAGGCGCTCCCTCATAATTTCCACCTTTTGGCTTCTTGTTGATGCTATAGTTCCTAATTACTTGTCATGTGTAGCTTTTGACTACGATCAACCCGCACCCTCCCCCTGGAAAGCCCAACATCTAGCTTTGTTCTGCTGTTCTTGTTTTCGACAGTCGTCGGCCACCCAAACTGCGCCCCGACTATTCAAAACTCGGTACTGACCATCCCTTTTCGTCTCCGTGGGCCGAACTTGTCGCGCAATACGTTGAAAAAGAGGACGGTGCACACCCTTTTGTTATACGAGATCCAACGTTTTTGTGTTTGGTTGTTGCGCGAATGCTTTCAGGGGATATCCGGGCACGATTGACTGTGGAGCAGCTGAAGATCTACCAACCCTGCTTACCCAGAGCTTTGGTCTTGGTAAGTTCTCGAGAGGCGTTTTGATGTGATATTAATGGAGTATTTGACCCCCTCTCGATCCATCTCTTATTTTGGTTTTACAGGTTCGAATTGAGGCAATCGGCCGTGGCATCCCCACTCCCTGTGCGATTCTGTACGCCCCCAAACATAAGGATGATTTGGCACGCCCAAACCTCGAATGGTCCTCAGTCACGCCTAATTCGAGACTCATTCTGGGCTACGTAAGGACTGGGGACTTTAACCATTCCGTCGGGCGAGGCACGGGTCTCGGCTTCATAAGCCTGGCTGCGCTTGTCATCGCGATGCATGAGTCTGGCACAGCTTCTTTACCTCGCGGTCTCGGACGTGTGTTGATGAAGAACCCTCGTACTACTCGGTTGAGACCAGTTGATATCAACGTGGTCCTTTGAGACCTCCAAGAGCGACGTAGTAGTATTGTTCATACCATACCCCTGTACTTCTGTATACATTTGGAAGAATTTGTCCAACCTGTATCATATGGATATCATATGCTTGTCTTCCATTTTCTTATTTGCTTATGTGAACCAGAGTAGCTAATCTTAGCAGTTAGCCCACGGAGGAAAATTAAACTTTTTATAACGAACTCTGCAAGTTGTCTCTGTGCACCCAACACTTTGACTAACGGTATTGGCATGCCGGTGCGTTTCACTGGCAGCGGCAGACCACGTTCTTGTGGAAACTCCCCACCGGTGCAACTAGCCATATAATAGACGACAACAATGCTACCAATAGGTATTCATTGGGTGCATGTGATAACTTTGCTCGGAACACCTGGGCTCCGCAGCCATTCTATCGATCGGTCAACCACGATGACGTGTGCCCCATCAAGTGGTTGTGGTACAGCGCTCAACTTGTCCCTCTAACAGCAACCTTTCATAATAACGTACGTGCTAAACCCTCGCTATCGGTCAGTTCTGTTTGGGAAGTGATGTGGAATAAAGCAGTCGTTAGGCAACGACGAAAAACCTTGATAGTTCGTACTGGCAGTTGGGGCATTGATTCGCTTGCCGAACTTGGAGATTTTGTTGCGGATCCTACGTCAACAAGCGTCGTGCCATCTTCAATGCTTACTGGCGAAAAGCACATTAGCAATAGCTGAGCTTCAGAGAAAACCAGTGAAGGATGCTGACGGCTATAGGATTGACCTCTATACACAATTCGGACGCTCTTAGCCACGCTCCATTCGGATTGACTATACGTTGTTGCGCTCAATTTCTCGAACGGTTCTCATTAGTTGAAACGCAGCTTCTTACAACGTAGTCCCATTGGTGAATGCTCCCAATTAAGCAGGCTGTTCTGTTCCTTATTCCCAAGATACGGTTTTCAATTCGCACAACTTCGTTCCCTATACAATTCCACAGGTAAGTTGGTGAATAGTGCGAGGAAGTTGATTTGTTTACCAATCAAAATAGTTTCATACTCACTCAAGTTGGTGTGCCAATAGACACCAATGTATCGGGCGTGTTTGGACGAACAACCTCGTGTGGCTGCCTAATTGGTCAACTGTCGTCAGGCCTTGGGGTTGTGGAGGAATCGATAAAGGAGAATACTCAGTCAGTCAGGTTTACCTCACATATAAGATATCCTGACGCGCCTTAGGGTCGGACGACCGTAGATCGCGAGGTACGCCGAAGTGTATGTGTACGTAGATTCCGATCGTGAATCAAGCAGGCAGCGATGCGCACAATCACAACAATCCAGTGGCAACCAAGGGAGAACCACGGAAGACGAGATCGAAACCCATCGTTATGTATACATAGTTAATTATAACAAAGTTGTACAACAACTGCAGTGAAATAGGTAGGCGTGAAAATAAAAAAATAAGCAAATTATTTACAGTCGCTACATGATTCCCCCTAGATCTTGCACTAAGGAAACGCTCGACAAGGTACCTACGGAACGTACTGAGCAAGCTTATGTGGAAGGAAAACAGCATGACCAGAACGTGTGTGTGTTTATGTGGAGCTGCGTGTAGTCGGAGGGCACAGGGGACTCGGTGTACTGGCGTCAGTGTGTTGTTGGGTAGGGGGTAATGAGTTAGGGGCGGGAGTATTCTGAGGGAAGGAAACGGGGTCTGTACTGTCGACTGTAAGTTCAACGTAAGCTGGTTTGAGTCGGTCCATGCTCACGGATTCTTTTGATCCATTCTTATTCAACGCAAAATACTTGGGTTTCCGTGATAAGACTTGGTACGGGCCTTCATAGGACGGAGTTAAAGGTCTTCGAACGGCGTCGACGCGGATGAAAACAAGCGGACACTTGTGCAAATCGGGTTGGATTTGCTGTTTTCGTATGTCAGGCCACGTAGACGTTGGTCGAATGGATCGAAAACGGTGTTTGAGGCGTTAAGCGTACGAGAAGGGGTCTAGTTCTCCGGTGGTGCAAGAGTCCAGTACCATCTCACCAGGTAGACTGAGGGTCGAGCCGAAAACGAGTTCTGCAGGGCAGCACCCAATGTCCTCTTTGATGGTATTTCGAATGCCAAGGATGATCGCAGGGAGACACTCAGACCAGCGTGAATCGGATGAACTAGCCATAATGGCAGCTTTTAATTGTCGATGAAAGCGCTCAACGCGACCGTTGGCAGCGGGGTAGTAGGCGGTTGTTTTTATCTGAGTACAGCCTAATAAACGACTCAGATCACGGAACAGGGTGGAACAGAACTGAGTCCCTCTGTCGTTAGTGATGGTGGATGGAACACCAAACAGCGAAATCCAAGATTAGACAAAAGCACGGGAAACAGATTCGGTAGATATATCACGTGAAGGAACAGCTTGTGGCCAACGGGTAAAGCGATCAACACATGTTAGAAGATGAGGAAAACCGTTGGAAGGAGGTACAGCGCCAACAGTATCTACTTGAAAGTGTCTAAAACGTGCGTCATGGAGTGCAAATGTACCTGAGGTAGTGACTGTGTGACGATGAACTTTACTGGTTTGGCAAATAAGATAATGTTTAGCCCAATGTCTAATGTCTGAACTCATAGTAGGCCAGAGGAATCAGTCGGTAATGCACATTCCGGTGGAACAAATACTCGGGTGTAAAAGACCATGGAAATGATCAAAAACTGCTCGACGAAATGATCGTGAGACAAAGAGTCTAGGCTTACTGGTTGAAAGGTCACAATAAGCTCCTATGTCAGTTAAGTACGAGCAACTGTGTGACTTTCAATGAGGCGTTGGATCGAAGTTGGACAAGCTCAGGCTCATTGTTTTGAGCAGCCGCTATACTCTCCAGGTCGATGGGTGTCGATGACAATTGATTTATGTGAGCGCGGGATAATGCATCGGCAACAGCGTTGTTAGGACCGTCGATCTTACGGTCATTAACACAGAACGGCGAAAGATAATCCAGATGTTTCTTTTCTCGGGGTAACGGTCCGAGGCAGAACGGAAAGCGTACATCAGTGACTTGTGATCTATCAAGAATATGAAACCACGTCCTCCTAAAAGGTGACTGAAATGTTTCATGGCGGGAATTTCATGACCAAAGCTTCTATACCTGACCTGAGCAGTTTGTAACTTCCGTGAGAAACAGGGCAGTGGTTGAATTTCGTTATTAACTAACTGTTGCAAAGCCGCACCGGCAGTGGAACTTGAAGCATCCGTCTTAAGGACAAGTGTAGCGTCCTCAGTGGTGTTCAAGTGATGGAGAGATGTGACCGCTAAACTTCTGCTTGACGGCCGTGAAAGTGGCCTCGACTTCTGGGGTTATCGTTGAAGTCTTCGTGTTTCCTTTCAGTAAGTCGGTAAGCGGGTGAAGTAAATCAGCACCGTTGGGAATGAATCTGCCGTAGTAGTTGCTCATACCGAGAAATCGACGTAGGCTTCGGACAGATTGAGGCGTCGGATAGTCAAGCATCGCTTGGGATTTATCCGGGAGAGGTTTAATACCTTCGCCATCGATCCTGTGACCGAGAAATTCGATGGCGGGCTGACCTAATATACATTTGTCTGGGTTGATGGTTATACCGTGGTTTTCAAAGCGTTCGAATACCATCCGGAGGTGTGATAAATGCACGTCAGGTGTGACGCTTGCGATCAAAACATCGTCAATGTAAACGTAGACGAAATCAAGGCCACGGAGGACCTGATCCATAAAGCGTTGGAAAGACTGTGCTGCGTTTCGGAGGCCGAAAGGCATGAGAAGAAATTCGTAAAGGCCAAATGGAGTGGTCACAGCAGTTTGTGCGATGTCTTCCTCCGCCATTGTGATTTGATGGTAAGCTAAGACTAGGTCGAGTTTGGTAAAGATTAACTGTCCGGCTAGTCCAAGAGCGAAATCGTGGATATGGGGGATAGGATATCTATCCGGACCGGTGACGTTGTTGAGAGCATTGTAGTCACCGCATGGTCGTTAATCGCCTGACTTTTTAGACACCAGATGGAGAGGTGATGCCCAGCAGCTGTTTGAAGGACGAACGATGTCCAGATCAAGCATGTGTTGGAATTCATTTTTAGCTGCCTGAAGTTTGTCTGGGCGCAAGCGTCGAGGTTTAACAGTTACTGGCGGACCGGTTGTAACGATGTGATGGTGTACATCGTGTTTAGGGTCGGAAGTATCGTTACTTGCTCGAATTAGGGACGGAAATTGTCGGAGCAATGAACAATACTGTGAGTCGTCAGGTATGAGAATGCGAAGCCCGATAGAATTAACTGAAGCAAGTTTTCAGGGTATGCTTAAAGACGTAGTCTCGTCTCGTAATTTCCAACAACGTAGGTCGACCATCAGCCCGAACTTGTTGAGCAAGTGGATTCCGCTGATGGGCTTTTGCACATTGGCGGTGGTAAAAATGAACGAGAAACTACGCCATGGTCCCAGACACAAAGTAAGTCATTTCTGACCGTAGGTCGCGATTTTAGTCGGATTAGCTGCCGTAAGCATTGGACCAGTTGGTTGCAGGGGGTGTTTTTCCAGAGAACGGGGGAGAACGCTGACTTCTGCACCAGTATCAACCAAGAAATGAAGTCTGGTTGTGGAGTCAAATACGTACAACAGGCGACTACTAACCTGGCCAGCGACAGTCGCCGCCATTACTGGCTGGCCATGTGGTTTCCCGATGTATGAGTTGAAAAGGCTTTATGGTGTTTACACCCTGGGCGGCAGTTACACGCTGCGTCTCCGAAGCGGTGGTGATAATAACAACAGCGGTGCGACTGTCGTGTACGAAAGTTGCTAGAACATCTGGCTCGAGAAATGGATCGTCGCGAAGGAACGCGGTCACGTCTGAGGCGGGACAAGGTGAGCTCTAAGTTAGAAAGTCTCTCGTTGATTGTATCAAGTAGCGTGGTTCCGGAGGTGTTGCCTGAGCTAGTCTCAGTGAGGTGGGATGCCGACGTTTCAATGAAGCGTTCGTGAACTTCTTCGGCAGCTTCCGCCAATTTGTCTAGCGGAAGATCGTCGGCGAGTACAGCTAAAATAGCTGTCGTATTCGCGGGAAGACAAATACTATATAATTGGCGGGAAACGGAACCATCCAGTATGGAAGAACCGGTGAGGGAACGCATGTGTCGGAGTAGCTGAGACGGCGTTCTATCTCCAAGCTCAACGCCAGAGAGTAACTTCTGAAGGCATGTCTCGTCTGAGGCTGTAGTGCGCTTTAATATGGCTGTCTTAAGTTTATCATAAGGGGACTCTAGGGGCAAAGGATCAAGAATATCGATGAGCTCGGAGGCGATGTTGCACGGTAAGCGAGCAGTCACATGAAAACATAGTGGACTGGGATGTAATCTTAGAAAATGAAAAGCAGCTTCTACTTGAACGAACCAAACGCGTGAGTTAGAAACGTCAAATGAAGATAAACCGAGTCCAAGGGAATGTTCCGACGCATTAATGGCGGGGTTCGTGATCAGACATTGTGCAGAAAAAAGGAATATTATACACAAAAGATAAATAAAAATGCGGGGCCACCAGTTATATGGAGGAACCGGTGAAGCAGAATACCCAGTCAGTCAGGTTTACCTCACATATAAGATATCCTAATGCGCCTTAGGGTCGGACGACCGTAGATCGCGAAGTATGCCGAAGTGTACGTGTACGTAGATTCCGATCGTGAATTAAGCAAGCAGCAATGCGCACAATCACAACAATCCAGTGGCAACCAAGGGAGAGCCACGGAAGACCAGCTCGAAACCCATCGTTATGTATATATAGTTAATTAAAACAAAGTTGTACAACAACTGCAGTGAAATAGGTAGGCGTGAAAATAAAAAATAAGCAAATTATTTACCATCGCTACAGTGTTGGTTTTAGAGGCATTTGTATGACACGTGTTTTGGCCGCATATACCGATGAGCACATCCTCACCCGCACGATGACACGTTGCATAATGGAGTGATAATATCAAAGCCTGAGTTTACTAACTGCTTGCTAGGATGGATCAGGCCAATGTAAGTGGAGTGTGAGTGTGGTCCGCCTTGATCATTACAACACAGCCTCTGTTCGCATTCCGTCACGGTCGGTACTCGGTGTCTATGTCCCAGCCGTCTTGCTGCTTGTTCGTGTAATGATTGCGTGCGTAGGTCGGACACCTTGAGTGAGCGGGCCATCGGGCACAAATAATGGATTGCGCGTAGAATTTGAAGGTAATGGCTGCCTATGGTCGGTCTGCGAAATCGCATGTTCAATTCAGTTCAGTTGGACAGCGGAAATACTAATAAAAGATAAACTTTTATTCTCGATGATACTAAGAACTCCTATATCGGCGTGATCGGTAAGTGCATACTTTATAGAACGCTTATAAGAGGTGGATCAATAAAATTGCAAGTCAGATCAGATAATGCGGATTAAGAGGTGGACGAATAGATACTAATTATTTGAGTAAATTGTTATAGCTTAAGCCACTGAACTATGGGCTACATTTGCTGTGCAACGTTTTTTGCAAACTACCTGGGATATAGCACCACCTATCTTCTACTCTCACTGACAGTGGTTAGTCTACGAGGTGATGACGTCCTCACGCCAGACGCTATATCCATGGCATTATGTAACCCGGGCCAAATCCCCATGGCTCAGTGGCTTAAGTTGCTGGATAATTTGCATCTGTCTCTAGCGGTCATAGGTTCGATCCCCAGTGGGAGACCGATGGAATGCACACCAATGACGAGCCACAATAGGGCGACGAGCGTTTGGTGCTTTTCCATATTAGGCACTGCTATGTAGCTTGTGAACTACTGGGATGGAATCCTTAACAGGGTTACAACTAAACTCTTGCTACTCGCGAGTAATATCAAACAGGAGTATTGCGTCATCAGTTTCAGACAGTTGCCACGGCTATTTTTTGTAAGGGCTAGGGTCAATAGTAATGTACATGGATGCACGCTTTCAGTTAGTATTCGGTATGTGAGTTTAGGATCGCCAGGAAGCGGTCAATATTCTTAGGAAAACACACCGAACACACTAAGACGCAGTTCGTACCTTAGACCGGATAATCCACGCGTTGCCTTTATGGCTCTTCTTTGAGGTTGTTCCAATTGGCGAATGTCTCTTTTTAACCATGGGCACCAGGCCTGAATTGTATATTCAACCTGAGGACGAATATATGAATTAATCAGCATTGATACTAACCTTCGCTCAACGGTGCCGAGAGCTCGCCTCAAAAGTCTCAAGTTCAAGTTCGCCACACTTGCTGGTTTCGAACATTGGAGCGAGTTGCCAAGACTCCCGGGGAACACCTGGAACTCAATCATGACATCAGTCTGAGGCCATAATCTAAAGTTGAACACATAGTGTAGCCAGTCAGAATGTTGTTGAGTGTGCCAGCGGTGGAACGCCCTCACCAACTAGCTAATCAAAATAGGCGGAATTCGTCTCAGTAACGCCTTTTAAATGACTGCGTGAAATCCGATCTTCGGAATGTACTCAGTTTAAGCGCGTCTTTGCGCTTTAGAAAGCAATTTTTACTTACTAAAGAACAACAAGCTGTCTGCAGCGATAAAAAGACATAGACCGATATGGAGAAATAGTGGGCTGTCCCACTTACAGCGAACAAATAAGTTTGCCTTCTGACAGTCATTGGTGGTTCCGTGCAACAATGTTGGCTCTACAAAGCCACGGCCGCATTTACCATATAAGTGTCGCAACCTGGGCATTTACCATGGTGGATGCTATTGTATACCGTACGTTCTAATTACGACATACCAAAATATCCAGCCTGAAGCTTATCCGTTATGGTTTGTACGGTAGACAGAAGGCTCTTCAGCAGTGGATGTGTTAAATTGCTCAAAAATTCGGAAAAGTGAACGTCGAACGAAAAATCGAGGTATCGTTCTTGAGCATAGTGCACCATGATAATTAAAATATATTTACTGGATTAGAACGGGGAAAATGACGCACCAAAAGTTAAGATAATTTAAAGCACTGAAGCCATTAAACGTGCGCAGCTATCACGACCATGCGAATTAATAAAGATAGCATTTCATTAGCAAGTTAGAGGATGGTGCGAGGATGTCGGGTTGTTGACCAATCAAAAACTTTCATAATCAATCACTCAAGTTCGTGGGTCAATGGACACAAATGTATCGGGCCTATTTAGGCTGATAACGTCGTGTAGCTGCCTAATTGGTCAACTCTCGTCAGGCCTTGGGATGGGTTATAGAGAAAAATGTAGGTATTGTTATAACACAAGGGTGTAGGCCGGATATACTGATGAACACATCCTCACTCGCACGATGACACATTGCATATGAGAGTGAGAAAATCAAAGCCTGAGGTTAGTAACTGCTAGCTAGGATGGATCAAGCCAATGTAAGGGGAGTGTGAGTGTGGTCCGCCTTGATCATTACAACACAGCCTCTGTTCGCATTCCGTCACGGTCGGTACTCGGTGTCTATGACCTAGCCGTCTAAACGCTTGTTCATGCAACGATTGCGTGCCTATGACGGACACCTTGAGTGAGTGGGCCAACAGGCACGAATAATGGGTTGCGCATAGAATTTGAAGGTAATGGTTGCCTATGGTCGGTCTGCGAAATCGCATGTTCAATTCAGTTCAGTTGGACAACGGAAATACTAATAAAAGATAAACTTTTATTCTCGATGGTACTAAGAACTCCTATATCGGCGTGATCGGTAAGTGCATGCTTTATAGAACGCTGATAAGAGGTGGATCAGTAAAAATGTAAATCAGATCAGATTATGCCGATTGAAAGGAAAACGAATAGATACTAATTATTTGACTAAATTGTATTGACGTCAGTTGGTTTTCGGCCGTTCGCTCACATATAAGACAATTTAACTGCGGGAGATTGTGTGATGATGGAATATCCCATGTGCCATAGGAAACCTAGACCTTTTTCGTACGTTTGGCTTGCCGTTATGGAACAATCAAACAGTTTGATCACGTTTTGCACAGACAAGAAATTGCTGATGCTTTATCGAAATGTCTGGTCGAGACTGCGAACACGTATTCTAGGTGGTAGCTTGTTCCAGACTATGGCGTCCTTATTGAGGCAAAAGTTGGTAGAACTGCTAGTTCTGGACTTGCATTCCGCCACTGAGTTTTTTTATCTCCTGTGCTGTAGGCTGCTGATTTAAGTAATGTCGTATTGAGGTTGGAAACATTTGTTGACAGAACAAGGTCAGCCCCACACACACGTGGCGTGCGTGCTACTGGTTCATTCGGATTATTCCCCTCTATCCTCTCTCCATCTTCTCGCAGCGTTGTCACTGTATGCTCATTCGAACCGGATTTACCAGCCCTACTCAATGATCCATCATACTTGGAAATAGCTTCTACGATTAGAGGCTGCGCCATCAGTAACCGTTTTCCTTGGCATCCGTGATTAAACGCAAGCGTTTAAATCAATCACACTGAGCCCATTGTCTTTCTGTGTAACACCATTCGATACAGAATTCTTGAGGCAGACCGAAAAGCCTAAGCTCATTCCGATCCAGTGTTTCTCAACACAGCTGTGAAAGAATTTGTGATCTGTGTTCAGGTTCAGCTGGCAGGTTTCAGTCACTCGCCATTCCTTGTAACCTTGTCAGCCAGTGCGCCTGCATAACGCATCACACGGACCGCGAGACCACGCCGACCGCTCATTTGACCTTGCAACCACCACGTTCGCCTGACCGATGTGCGCCGCTCTCAAAGCTGTCAAAGTACAGAACGCTAACCAACACACTGGGTCAGGTAACGACTCCAAATTGAATGGCAGAACTGCGAAACCGATGAGGCTCCAAGTGAAAGGCATTTGCGGGTTAGGAGAATGTCATCGAGTAGTAAAAATCGGTCTGGCTTGCTCGCACTGATTGGAATGGTATCATACGAAATACGCAAATGTGTCCCAACAAAAGGTACGGGAGCGAAATAGCTCCCAAGATACATTTTGGTTCTTTACTGCGTGTTCCACCATCCCCCTCGTTAAGTGCTTGCTTATCCTAGCTGAGAAATGCGACCGATAAACCGCAGAAGCAGAGCAGAGGATAAACAATGCGATTACTTCAATGGAAGGGAGTATGCATCACAGAAGCGCAGCGGCTTCTGAGCAACGGAATGCTGAACAATCCGCTTCCCCTGAACCGCAATCAGTCACGTCTCCATCTGCGTTGTCTTCTCCAAATTTGGTAGAACGCCGGAGGAAAATAGACCGTACCTACGAGAGTCAAACAGTACTCACGGCAACGAAAATCAGGCACCACTCAGAACGCCTGGTCGAACAAATTCCACTAGACTTGACCTCTAGCATTAACAAGGATGAAGCAGCCGAACACCAACCCTTGGTACCTGTAGCTCAAATATCTTGTCGAGACTAAACCTCCCAGAACATCAGTTACCTATGCAGAAATTGCTGCAAAGATCCATTCCATTGTAAAAACCGTTAACACGAATAGGCTGACAAATAGTAAACAATCAACACCTGTCAGCAGGTCAGAACAAATAAGTACCGTACCTTGTAGATCAACGAAAAAGGGATCCAACAACAGCGCCCGGACTGTTGTATGTTCAGATGTCCCTGAACCTGCCGCCATCACATTGCGGGATAAGTTATCAGACGACCAAGACCAATGGAACTCATTGTGCATGCAGATGAGTATCAGAGCCAAGCCCATAAACTTATTACGAATTACTCGTCATCCGAACTTACCAAACTATGGAGAACCCAGACTTATTCGAGTAACACTAGAATCCTCCACCGACGTAGAAAACATTTTGATCTCCGCAAGCCCGCTGAGACACGGCTCCTGTGGGATACGTATCTATCCTGATGTCCCTTGGGGCGCGCGACGATCAAAAGAAACTCCGAAGAGGGGCACAGCAAGCAAGACCGCCTAAACACAATCTTCATATATGGCGTGCCAGAACATCCTTCTAACAATGTTCAAGCGACCGGGAAGCACGATTTAGGGCAGTGGCGGTTCATTCGTGAAACACTTTCTTTGGATAATATTGTGGCACTATCGCTCACCAGGATACCTCTCTCATCGAATTATAGAGGATGTGGTCCTAGAATCCTAAAACTTGTGGTTCAGTCAGAACAACAAGCAAAGGATGTTTTAGATCGATGGCGGAGCAATTGGAAACATCTTCTTGCTGAACTTTGGTTAAAGGTTGCGAACGCTTTGCACAGCTCAGATATTAAAGCAACTGAAGCTGCAAGCATACTGACGAATGTACAGAAGTGTAACTTGACTGCTGCTTTAATTGATTCTTACGTAGGTCTAAACGAAGGTTGGGACGCGCCTTGGCCGAACCAAGTTGCAAACGAGGTATCATTATCCCAACAAAAAAGAGTACCTGCCAACCTCCCATCGATCGGCATTCTTCCACACGTGACCGCTTCACCCTTCTGTGGGCTCCTAGTGACCGAGAAACTGACCTGCTTGTATACGAATGCTCAGGGTCTTACTAACAAACTAACCGAACTGAAAGATCGCCAAGCTTCCGAGTCGTATGATGTCATTAGTATCTCCGAGACATGGTTGCACACGGGAATGACGGACGTTGAAGTTTCGCTACCCGGCATGTCGCTGATCCGGAACGACAGGCTCACAAAGTGGGAGGGGTAATCCTGTATTACCGAAGTGACTCAGAGTATGAAGCCGTGGAGGATTCAGACTCGCAGTTCCACGACTCTCTTTGGTGCCGGTTGCAGTTAAAAAACAGAGACGCTTGCCTTATTGTCTTGGTGTACCGCACCCCTAACTCAACACCCGAAACCGACTACCACCTAGCGGCTGCTTTAAGGTGCAGTTTACAACAAAAGTACACTCGCATTCTTATCATGGGTGATTTCAACGTACATTGTTTCGAAACTCCCGCCCCGATCGGAGAACAATTCAAAGCCGATCTACAAGATCTAGTAACTACTGTTCCTCTTTACAATCACTTCACTTTGCCCACTCGGTTCAGAACAGGCAACAGGCCATCTGTGCTGTATCTTGTGCTTACCAACGAGGAGCATATGACTGATGTGTTGGTTTTAGACTGCCCGTTGGGTCGCAGTGATCACGCCGTGATCAATTTCAACCATCTGCTATGCAGAATATCTGAATGAGAACGATGGGATGTGCGAACCGTCACAAGCTACGATCGATTAGCCCAGCTCGTCAGCGCCACAACTTGGTCGTTCCTCGAAGAAGAACCCCCGGAAGTCGCCTGGCTCGGGTCCGTCAAAAAATTCAGTTAGCTGATTGCAGAGGCATCGGAGATAAAAGTTTGCTATAAGTGTATAATAGTTTCTTACGTTAGGAGCAGAATTTGAAAATGGATGACAGTACGCAAAGCAGCATGACGAGTGTACAGAGAAGCTCCAGCACCAGAAACTTGGGACAACTACGTAGTCCAACGTAACCACTGCACTCAACTTTTAAGAGAAAACGAAGCCGCCTATCAGCAGAACATGGCAAAAACCTTCAGTGCTAACCACAAACTGCTTTACAAGCACGTTAATATCCTACGAAAAATGAGGCATGGATTTCCTCCACTCAGGACGGCTTATGTCCCAACAAGAACGGCTGTGGAAGCTGCAAACTCGCTGCAGATGCAATACGCCCCCACGTTTCAAAGGGTCTTGCCACCGAACGTTCTACCACCAAGCGATCTACCAAGCTTTGTCTTCTCCTTGCCAGGACTAACCCACATCACTTTTACCTCAGAGGCTGCATTGCAAAAGCTGACGTCTCTACGCAAACACAGCTCGTCGGGTGTCGACACAATTCGTCCAGAGGCACTGGAAGAAGCAGCAAGCCAACTGGCAGGACCTTTAGCTCAGTTTTTTCCAGCACTGCTTAGATCAGAACCAAGTTCCCGCCATGTGGAAGTTTGGAATAATAACCCCGATTCACAAAGGTGGAAGCAGAACTGATCCCTCCAACTACCGCCCAGTATCCCTACTTCCTATACTCTCCAAGGTCATAGAATCCATAGTTGCCGATGCACTGGTGTGCTATCTGGAAAACGGCAGCATCATCACTCCTGAGCAGCACGGTTTCATTCGACAGCGGTCAAGTACAACGAATTTACTAATTGCACGCAATAGTTGGACCGAGGAAGCTGACGCTGGAGAAGGTGTTGATGTGATCTACCAGAATTTTTCCAAGGCTTTTGATCGTCTAGACCATCGGATACTACTATCCAAGCTGCAGCATTACGGGATCGGCGACCCTCTTTTAAGCTGGATCGCCAACTTTCTACTTCAACGGCAATTAGTGGTCAAACTTCGGAGCTCTTTATCGAACCAAATACAGGTTTAGTGTGGTGTGCCGCAAGGTTCAGTTCTAGGTCCACATATGATTTTGGTGTTTATTAATGGCCTTGCTCAGGGAATCGCTTCAAACTTCTTAATGTTTGCCGACGATATCAAGATCTGGCGCAGGATCCAGGCGAACGCCGACCAACACGTGCTTCAGAGTGACCTTGATACAGTGTATCAATGGTCGACCCAAAACTTATTGGCTTTCAACGTCAGTAAATGCAAGTTGCTTTTCATCCGACATCAGAGCAGCTACTCATACCGACTCGGTACGAATGTACTGCAACAATCAACTCTCGAAAGTCACTTGGGTGTCCTGGTTCATGATAACTTAGGTTGCTCCAGACAATCCGCAAAGGCCTCCAAGACCGGGAACCAACACGTCAGGCTGTTGCGACGCGCGTTTGGACAAATAAACCGCTCCATATTTCTACAAATGCTCAGTGCGTATGTTCGCCTCCATGTCGAATACGCAATTCAAGCCTGGCATCCATGGCTGAAACACGACCTAAATGCACTGGAGCAGCCACAACGCCGGGCATCTAGGAACGTAATTGGAATGCGCAATCTTTCCTACCAGGAGAAGGCTGCAACGATTAGGGGTGTTCTGTGGAAGCTATCACAGGCTACGAGGCGACCTGATTATGGCATACATGATTCTGCGAGACCCACATCATCTGTGCTGCCCTTTACTGCAACTCAGAAACACTACAAACCTGAGGAGCCACTCATTAAAATTCGCAGAACAATACGGTCGTTTGGAGTGCCGCAGAAATTTATTTTATATTCGTATCTGTCACCCGTGGAATGTTCTCCCAGAATCGGTCGTCTCTGCACCGACACTACCAGTATTTAAAAGACGGTTGGACTATGCACTCATCCACTTACACTTCGTTACATATACGTATCCATCCTACACCTGTAGCATACCATGGAATTATTTGTTGTTAACTGTGGGTGCTGTGCATCTAAGAGGATCGCAGGACTAAAGCGAAGCGAACGATAAATCCTCTGTTTCAAATTTAAATTATTAGCTATTTTACTATCCTTATCATCATTCTTCTTATGTTGATACCCCCACCGACAATCCAACAGGACTCGTAAAGCAAACCTTATTAACCCGTATAAAATCATTCTTCTTTCATCATCATATTCTTGTGCAAGACGTTAAAGAATATAACAAGGTAATGTCTTACGCGCAGATCAGGCTTGAGCTTTTCACATCGATCAGAATATTCCTGTTATGGTAACACACCCAGGAAACAATTTGTGAATGTTCTCTGTACTTGTTCCAATGCAATGCGATCGCGCTTATTTTTGCTGCGCTAAACCATTGAACAATATTCCGATGTGGGCAGAACAACAGATGGGTAAGAAGGAACTATTGATTCATGTAGGGAAACAGTTCGGAATACCAATCCAAGTTTCCATCTTCCACCCGCGGTGGCATATCCTATTTGTTCACGTAAGTCAAGTGAGCATGATTATCGCAATCCGAAATCTCTACTCGTAGGACAGAGATTAAGTGATTTGCCATCAAGATTCAGACCACCATGAGTTAACCGCACTGGTGGGACGTTGTAAAATATTTGTCGACAGAAAAAGACATTTTCCACTTTGAGCACCAGGTGGCTGGCTAGCCGAACAACCTTCACGTGGTGCCAGCTGGATGTTTCGGGTTAATCTCGGTTCAGCTAATAGTTCGGCGGCAGTGTTCCAGGATGTGGTGGGATTTCGTCTTGCAAGCGTCCTGCATATAATATGCCACAAATGTCTGCCTAACAACGCTGTGACGTGGCGCATATGAATCGCATCTAAATAAAGCAACTGCCTCTTGCCATTCCGGAGGATCTTGCCCATTTCTTGAACGTCAACCACTTCAAAAATTTCATCTCATCTCTTCCTATATTCGCGAATTCACCGAATAAACGCAGAACCTCATGGGAACAAACTCGCCCAACGCGATGACTTACACATGCACCCACATACACCCTACACACACATACATACATAGATCCAAAATGTACTGATTAACTTGCAACATTTCTGCACCATTACTGAGCTGACACACCTGTATTACCATGATTATGCCTTTAAAGGCGTGTCTCGCACCCTCGAGAAT
>OX104068.1:36825537-36857641 GCA_944474145.2 Dicrocoelium dendriticum
AACAGCTCGTACACTTGTTTGTAAGCTGCCTCATATAAATCATCCCCACAACCATTGTCAAAGTCTCCATGGCATTAACCCTGGCGCCCTAGGGACAGAGTACACATTAACCTCAGTGGAACCATCGACAGCTCCATAGTTCTGGTTGTAGTGCACACATATTCCAAATGCATCGAAGCTCGGGTATCCACATCCATAAGTGAGTCGACCGCTGTGCACCTCTTAAGGAATATATTCGATACACGTGGTGTACCATGTACGGTTGTTTCAGGTAACGGCCCGACATCTACCAGCGACGATATTGGACAAGTCTTACGTCAAAATGTAATAGAGCATGTTCTCTTGACACCATATCACACTTCGTCCAATGGTCTGGCAGCGAAAGTCGGAGCGCTTGCGACAATCCAACCTGGTGTGGCCAAACAACAACCCGGAACTTTAATACTCTGCTTGGATAACTTCCCATTACAATATCGAATTACACCACACATTAACACGGATCTTCCACCGTGTTAAACGTCTGATGGGACGACTTCCGCGCACTCGGTTGGACATGATTACATCCAATCTGCATCGAACGGTCTGTAAACGCCAGTCTTTTGTGAAGCAAAGCTGCGATATGAAAATGAAGGATCGTGTGGTTGAGGCAGGCGACAGCGCGTACGTTAAATTGTAGCCAAATGGATAGAACTTAGATCGGATGGATTTCGAGAGGTATTGCAGTGGAGGCGGAATTGGAAGCTGGGGGAAGACTTCAACGTCACTTAGACCAAGTGCGATGACAGCCTGTGATTCCTGCAGGGGAACAAGCAAACTACCCATCGTCTGCACCTCTGAGAATAGCACCAGAAGCACTACCAAATAAGGACCACGTTGGCCAACCTATGCATCCATGGCGAGCACTTCGTGAGAAGCGCAGCGTAGCACATTATCAAGCTGGATACTCTTAATCTAGCGGTGGAAGACTGCTGTGCTTGTTTAGCATGAGCCGCCTTCTGTCTGGCCATGCACATAACTCACGCGTGTGTAAAAAACCTTTATGTTATCAAGCGAACCAGTGAGTTGATCGTGTGTACACATTACAGCTGCGACATTTGCTTGTCCGTGTTCTTACGTGAAATGTACCGGATTGGCGAACCACCGCTTTTTGGTGCATTTCTTACCCTATAAATCGAAGGCAACGAGTACAAACTCAAGTTTACAAATCTGATCCTACAACTGTCACTAGTGGCGTGATACAATCAAATGTCCTTGAGCCGCTACCGTACGTTGCAAAATTCGGTACACCACACCTGTTTGCCGATGACATTAAATTCGCATACATTTTCTGTCCGGAAGATTCCAATGAGGTTGTCAAAATCATATAAATAAACAAATCACTGCTTTATTCTCGAGGGTGCGAGACACGCCTTTAAAGGCATAATCATGGTAATACAGGTGTGTCAGCTCAGTAATGCTGCAGAAATGTTACAAGTTAACCAGTACATATTGGATGTATGTATGCATGTATGTGTATTGTGAGTATGTGTGCCCCTTGCTGAGGCTGATGTTACATTCATGATGCTTCATCACCGCAGTTGGGCTAAACCAACTTACACTTAAACTAGTTCTTTTTAATGTGGATAAAATTCATTACATGTTATTTGGTTTGTTCTGCGTACTTGATAATCTTCTCCTTACTTGCACACGTCACTCATGCAAATTGTGGTGAACTTGCGTAATTTTATCGCGTGGTATTTTTAAATAACTTTCGGACATTTTGTACTTATCACGGATTCACTTATAGCCAATTTCTTCTATATGCTCATTTAGCAAGTATTTGTGCCGTCATATGTGTTTACTTTAATCGATATCGGCATTTCGAATGATTGTCTGTTGTTTGACATCCCGGGTGTGACTGCGCTTGATGTGCATGTTGACAAGGTGCCTACCTGTCTATTACTCACTACCACGCCCATACTGGCTCCAGGAGACAGTTGGTCGTTGCTGGAGGAGACGGGGTGCACCGTCCTTGTGGCCGTGCTAGGCTCGAAGAGTGGTTCCATGCACTCGGTGTGGAGCGGACTATGGTCCAGCCACCGCCTTGTGTGCGCTTTATTCCCAAATATAGTGTGCTTGTGTTTGCCTGTGAAGGAGCGTGGGCCGGCTCCGTTAATGAAACGTGGCTCCCATCCGCATGCCTCCCGGTCTTATTCCTTCGGGTTTACACTGGATACGGGGTTTGTGGATGGAGCTGTGGATGGTGCAGCGCAAGCCATCCATGGTCCCTCTGTAGGCGCAGGCGTCCTGTGGCTTGCCATAGTGACAGGCAAATCCGAAACCGGATGCCGCCAACCATGTGTAGGGTGTATGTGGGTGCATGTGTAAGTAATCGCGTTGGGCGAGTTTGTTCCTATGACTGTGAGGTTGTGAGTTTATTCGGTGAATTCGCCAATATATATATATATATATATATATATATATATATATATATATATATATATTATACACAATCTGTGGTACAGATATTGTGCCATCGGAATCATGGCTGAATAGGAAAACAATATGAATAATAAGAAAAGAGCCACAAGAAATGCTTTTTTTGTCAAGTTTACCACCCACAGATTTTGAAATTTTTTTTCAGTTTGTTCTTTTTTAGGGGGAGGAAGAAGGGACACCGCAACACACTGATGCACACGTCCGCCATTGACATCGATCTTGAGCCATAACTTCCAAGGTTTTCAACCAGCAAGTATCCTCATCTCTCGGACCCCAACCAGGTAGTCGACAACAACCGGCCGAGGCCAATTGTTTCGTCAACTTTTTCATGCGGCTTCTCCATGTTGTAGGCTGTCCACCAGACCGTCTCTTCCAGCCCTGTCCAGCAAGTGCAAACAACGCGCGACGGGGGTAACGCTGGACAGGCATGCGCAATACGTGTCCCAACCACCGCAGTCGATGCAGTGAGATGAGCTCCTCGAGCGAGTGGCTTCCACGTCCCAAGACACGCTGTCTAACTTCCACATTGCTTACGTGGTGCTGCCACCACACACGGGCAATGGACCGCAGACAGCGGTGCTCGAAGACGGATAGCCTGCGCAAGTCATCTTTACGAATGGGCCAGGTCTCGCATCCGTACAACGGTATAGCACGAACAGTTGCACAATAGACCCGCCCTTTGATGGAGAGACGAATGTCGTGGCGACGCCACAAATGCCTCAGCCTAGAAAAAGCGAGGCGTGCTCTCGAAATGCGCATCGAAATCTCGTCTCCAATAGCCCCGCCAGCAGTGATGCAACTTCCCAAGTAGACAAAGCTCTCCACAACCTCCAGTGTCTCACCAGCAAGCGTGAGTGCAGTCAGAGGCACCTGCCAGTCTTGAAGGAGAGCCTTGCATTTGGATGGCGAAAGATACATACCGTACTTTGATGCTTCAATCGTCAAGCGGTTTAATGCAATTTGGACGACCTGTGGATCGTCACCCAGCAAGACGATATCATCAGCATAATCCAAATCAACAACTCGACTACCTGGAAGGACCTCAACGCCAGCGTTCAACGAATCGCTCAGAGCGTTCTTCAGGAAGGGATGAGATGCAATCTGTGAAGTGGTTGACGTTCAAGAAATTGGCAAGATCCTCCGGTATGGCAAGAGGCAGTTGCTTTATTTAGATGCGATTCATATGCGCCACGTCACAGCGTTGTTAGGCAGACATTTGTGGCATTTTATATGGAGAACGATTGCAAGACGAAATCCCACCATGTCCTGAAACACTGCCGCCGAACTATTAGCTGAACCGAGATTAACCCGAAGCATCCAGCTGGCACCACGTGAAGGTTGTTCGGCTAGCCAGCCACCTGGTGCTCCAAGTAAAAAATGTCTTCTTCTGTTGACAAATGTTTTACAACGTCCCACCAGTGCGATTAACTCATGGTGGTCTGAATCTTGATGGCAAACCAATTTATCTCTGTCCTACGGGTAGAGATTTCGGATTGCGATAATCATGCTCACTTGACTTACGTGAACAAATAGGATATGCCACCGCGGGTGGAAGATGGAAACTTGGATTGGTATTCCGAACTGTTTCCCTACATGAATCAATAGTTCCTTCTTACACATCAGTTGTTCTGCCCACGTTGGAATATTGTTCAATGGTTTAGCGCAGCTAAAATAAGCGCGATCGCATTGCATTGGAACAAGTACAGAGAGCATTCACAAATCGCCTCCTGGGTGCGTTTCCATAACAGGAATATTCTGATCGATGTGATAATCTCAAGCCTGATCTGCTGTGGCTACGGCGCATGAGACATAACCTAGTTATATTCTTTAATGTCTTGCATATTAATATAAATGTTTCCAACCTCAACACGTCAATACTTAGAACAACAGTCCACAGCACACGAAACAAACAAAACCAAGTTACGGAATGCAAGTCCAGAAATAGCAGTTCTGCCAATTATTCCTGGAACAAGCTACCACCTAAAATAGGCGTTTACACTCTCGACCAGGCATCTCGATAAAGCATCAGCAATTTCTGGTCTGTACAAAACGTGATCAAACGGTTCGATTTTCCATAATGGTAAGCCAAACGTACGAACAGGGTCAAAGTTTCCTATGACTCAGTGCATATTCTGTCATCATGCAATCTCACGTAGTTAAATTGTTTTATATGTGAGCGAACCATCGGATACCAACCGACGTCACTGCAAATTATTCAAGTAATTAGCATCTCTTCGTTTCCCTCCTAATCGTAATGACGATTTGCGATTTACATTTTTACTGTTCAGCATATTATCATTCTTCTATAAAGTATGCACTTACCGATCATGCCGATATAGGCGTTCCTCGTACCATCGAGATTAAAAGTTTATTATCTTTTATTAGTATCTCCGTTGTCCAACTGAACTGAATTGAATATGCGATTTGGCAGACCGACCATAGGCAACCATGACCTTCCCATTCTATGCGCAACCCATTATTTGTGTCTGTTGGCCCGCTCACTCAAGGTGTCCGTTTTAGGCACGCAATCATTGCATGAACAAGAGGCTAGACGGCTGGGTCATAGACACCGAGTACCGACCGTGACGGAATGCGAACACAGGCTGTGTTGTAATGGTCGAGGCGGACCACACTCACACTCCCCTTACATTGGCCTGCTCCATCCTAGTCAGCAGTTAGTAACCTCGGGCTTTGATAATTCTCCCTTATGCAATGCGTCATCGTGTGTGTGGATGTGCTCATCGGTATGTTCGGCCTAAACCCCTGTGTCATATCAATGCCTACCTTTTTCTCTATACCCCGCCCCAAGGCCTGACGACAGTTGACCATGTAGGCAGCTACACGACGTTGTCCGCCCAAATACGTCCGATACAATAGTGTTCATGGGCACACAAACTTGAGTGATTATGAAACTATTTCGTTTGGTCAGAAAACCAATATACTCGCACTATCATTTAACTTGCTTATGAAATACTATCTTTATTTATATGCATGGTCGTAATCTCTGCGCAGGTATATTGACTTCGGTGTAGACCCCCGCGCTTTAAAATTTCTTGACTTTTGGTACATCATATTCTCCGTTCTAATCCGGTAAATATATTTTAATTATCGAGGTGCACTATGCTCAAGAACGATACCTCGATTTTTCGTTCGACGTTCACTTTTCCGAATTTTTGAGCAATTTGACACATCCATTGCTGAAGAGCCTTCTGTCTACCGTACAAACCATAACGGATTAGCTTCAGGCTGGATATTTTGGTATGTCGTAATTAGAATGTACGGTATACAATAGCATCCACCATGGTAAATGCTCAGGTTGCAACACTTATATGGTAAATGCGGCCGTGGCCTTGTAAAGCCAACATTGTTGCACGGAACCACCACTGACTGTCAATGGGCAAGCTTATTTGTTCGCTGTAAGTGGGACAGCCCACTATTTCTCCATATGGGTCTATGTCTTTTTATCGCTGAAGACAGCTTGTTGTTCTTTAGTAAGTAAAAATTACTTTCTAAAGCGCAAAACGCGCTTAAACTGAGTACATTCCGAAGACTTGATTTCACACAGTCATTTAAAAGGCGTTGCTGGGACGAATTCCGCCTATTTTAATTATCTAGTTGATAAGGGCGTTCCACCGCTAGCACACTCAACAACATTTTGACTGGCTACCCTATGTGTTCAACTTTAGATTATGGCCTCAGACTGATGTCATGATTGAGTTCCAGGGGTTCCCCGGAGTCTTAGCAATTCGCTCCAATGTTCGAAAGCAGCAAGTGTGGCGAATTTGAACTTGAAACTTTTGATGAGAGCTCTCGGCACCATTGAGCGAAGGCTACTACCAATGCTGGTTAACTCCTATATTCGTCCTCACGTTGAATATGCAATTCAGTCCTGGTGTCCTTGGTTAAAACGAGACATTCGACTATTGGAACAACCTCAAAAAGAGCCATAAAGGCAACGCATGGACTATCCGGTCTAAGGTACGAACTGCGTCTTAGTGTGCTCGGTGTGTTTTCCTAAAAATATTAACCGCTTCGAAGCGATCTTACTCTCACGTACCGGATACTAGCCGCAAGCGTGCTCCATGTACATTACTATTGACCCTAGCCCTTACAAAAAATAGCCGTGGCAACCACCTGAAACTAACGACGTAATACTCCTGCTTGATATAACTCGCGAGTAGCAATATTGTAGTTGTAATTCTGATATGGTTTCCATTCCAGTAGTTCACAAGCTACATATCAGAGCCTAGTCCGAAAAAGCACCAGACTCTTTTCGCCCTATTGGGGCTCGTCATTGGTGTACATTCCTTCGGTCCCCTACTGGGGATCGAACCCATGACAGCTAGAGATAGATGCCAACTATTCAGCAGCTTAAGCCACTGAGCCATGGGGGATTTGGCCCGGGTTACATAATGCTATGGATATAGCGTCTAGTGAGAGGACGTCATTACCTCGCAGGCTAACCACTGTCAGTGACAGTGGAAGATAGGTGGTGCTATATCCCAGTTAGTTTGCAAATTATGTTGCCCAGCCAATGTCCCCCACGGCTCAGTAGCTTAAGCTGCTGGATAGTTGGCGTCTGCCTCTAGCGGTCATGGGTTCGATCCCCAGTAGGGGACCGAGGGAAAGCGCACCAATGACGAACCTCAATAGGGCGAAACGTGCCTGGTGCTTTTCCGGACTTGGCACTGCTATGTAGCTTGTGAACTACTGGGATGAAAGCCATATCAGTCGCACTCCGGTTTGCAGTGTAGAAAGTAATTTTACTCAATTAGAATCTCTTCTCAATTGAACGCATTACTAAGGTATGTAGTGAACGCACCAGACATGACGACGTTCGAAAGACTCTTAGACTTTCATCTTAGTGATAAACGCTACACAACAGTTTGATAAGTGCGATGGTTTAACCACTGATAGTTCACGTCCCATGTTACAACATTTTGATGTTACTTTTTATTTTGCTTATCCATCCTGTGGGTCTTGTGACGTTATGCACTTATCCCAGCATGCACTATTGAACTATTGAATCGATTACTCTACACCTCTGCAAACGTTAGTGTAAGTTGATGTGGTATGTGCGGGAGATCTTTAACATTTTGTTGCCTTTCGCAGTGGGGCTTTGGGCGAAGCTAAATCGTACTTTGCGTCTAGATGGTGTATTTCTTGTGGGGCGCTTGCGTATCCAGATGCTAGAGATAGACCATCCAAACACATTTGAAAGTGTCGACATTTTGGTTGCCGCTTTTCAATCCCCCACAGACTGGTTCCTGCAGCCGATGACGTACTGAACGATTGCAGGTGTATACTATTTGCCTTGAGATCTGGGAAGTTGAGTGACCGGCGTCCTATCGTGCTTTGGCTTTAGAAAATGCAAGCCCACCATGTTACGAGCTATCCCAGTATAGGAAGTTCAAGTTCTGAAGTAGAGAGATTAAGTGTTCTTCTACTACTGGTTTCATCCCTGTTTTGAGAGATGGCCGGAATTCGGGACGTAATGGCTAACGACTGGCGCATTGGTCGATGGACCAATCACCTTCCATCACATGGAATGACGTTTGGTAACTTTTCACGAAATTGGTACTTTATCGTGTTAAATTTTTTGACGCACAGCGGTGGTAACGGTAGCAACTGAGATTAGGTTTGTTTTGAAGTTAATGGGCTAACATTAGCCTCTTTCAGAACCATTTGCTTGCTACCTTGTGAAGACTTTTTCCGTCGTTTGTAAATCTGCAATATAATCTCACTTACACACAACGGCGTTTACGTAGTCCAGGCCATGGTCTGGCCTATTTTGATTGACGAGTGCCCAGCCCTGGCCACGTCATTATTTACCAGATAGATGCAATTACTCACAGTAAATGCGCGCGTAGTATTGATTTTGCTCCAAATACGCGCGTTTGCATTCGGCGCACGCCTACACTACTGTCAAATAAGAAGTACCGTACACGTGAGCTAGCCTAAGGGGCGCTCCATTGAAACCTAGCGAAACTAATTAGGGTCAAGTTGCTCGAAATGTGAACCTAAACTTGGAGACGAGTGGGTACTCATTGCTCTCGAAAGCTATAAACACCAACATTCCAGTAGTTTTAGCCTTCCCCAAATGAACCTATGCGTGCTTCAGTACCCAGTAACGATGCGTACCCGCTTCGTTTGCACTCGTCCCAGAGGAAGCTAAAAGATAGCATATGTGTGTAGTCCAGCTGTTTATTTATAGCGCTGTAATCCCCTGTCTCTGACGAGTAATAATCATAAAATTTGAAAAGTCTCAAATCGTCTTCAGAAGTCTCCAAGGCATCGCGATGGCATTCTTCTCCGTAATAGCATCCATTCTTTGTGCTTCTTACAATAGATCTTATTGCTACCAGCTGATAAAGTACCTTGCCTGATCAGGCCATACCGTGGAGTGCGTTGTTGAGCAGGTACTATAACCCCTTTCTTTGTTCCTTCTGCTTGCGCACCTTCGTGTTGTGCGCGGATGGCGGACCAGTAGCATACCGTAGTTCGAGTAACTCGTAACGTGGTTGATGCCTCTGTCCACTTACCAAGCGCCCATACGGTTCGGGGCACCCGAAACATTCTCACGTTAGGTTTCCCTGGACTCGAGGTTTCGCCGACATCGCTGCGCTTCAAGGTCGTGTCGTTCATGTGACCAAGGGAGCAGGTGCGAGGTCCAGGGAGATCAGCGAGGTTGCGTTGCGAACGTAGTCACGTGATACCAACTCGCTTAGGATCGGACGGAAGCATGGAGTTAACTGGTTACAATCCCAACACTAGGGTGAGCCTCCCGAAGACAACGCGGAAATCACCCTCGCTCAGAATTTGCAGTCACTCCTCACCTGTAGGGTAGGAGAGTGACATTCGATGTGAATATAAATCGTGTCCAATATGTAAATTGTCTTCCAATACCCTCTGCCCTGTGTTCTAGCTCAGGTGGTTCGGAAACTCATGCTTGACTGGGTTTGATTATGTACACCCACAATTTCCACGCATGAGAGTAGAGATCCGGATTTTGGTTTGTTGAATGTCTACGTTTTTAACTCCGTTTTATTTTATCGAAGGTTGAACTTTTTATTCTATCCATTGCGGTGGTTCGTAATATTGTCCCGCACTGCGTTGCATAAGTAAACTGTCCCTTTATCCCTCTCTGGTCATTTGAGCAAGCCATTTCTAAGTCTATTACTTCTCCATCGTTTCTGTTTTGTGCATCACATAGACTTCTAAATTACCTACTGGAATACAATCTGTTTTAACGCGTGCTTCGTTCGTTCGTGTTGCTTCTGTTGTAAGCGCTTGGCCTCGAATATGTTATCTCCCTTGTGCTCTGCTAGGGTCAGGACGTTCGCCGGCGAGTACTAACCTGTGCGTGCCTGTTGCCCTGATACGTTAACGCGTGCGCCTTGCCCCAGTTTCTGAGTGCACAACCTTTTCCAACCCCGCCCGGGGAAAACAGAATACGAATCCGACCGACAAGTGCCTACTGGTTACGAGGAGGGTTGCTATTTATGGGACGCACTCACTAATCCTTGGTGTACTGCCTGACTGATTGGCCATTGACTGTCTGCCAGCTTGGGCAAGCCAAACACTGCTTGCCTGGAAAAAAGAAGGTGCGATTTCATCAGCTTCCTGTCGGGGACATAGCAGTGCACGTGACGGCTGATGCCGGATTTCATCAGCTTCGGGTTTGACCATGGCAAATGGCGTGATTGGTTATCACGAACCACCGTCTGTCTGGCCATGCACGTGACCCATGTGTGTGGATACAGGTCAGTGTTATCACGCCAACCAGTGACTGGTTCGTGTGTACACACTACAGCTGTGTCCTTTGCGTTTCCGTGAAAGAACATGGCGACAGCTTATCGAATCCATTGCCTCCATCGGAAAATTGGAAGAATACCCTGAGGGACTCGGTTCCTGGAACCATTACATCCAACTTATGGACCCATACTGTGCTGCTCAGGTTGTGGTCATCCACAGAACCCGTTACTTGCCGGTGCCTCAAACGAAGGATGCTAAACCGATCACGGCCAACTGCCACTGCATATACAAATTCGTGTGCGACTGCGAATACAGTTTTACATAGGCAAAACCAACTGGTCTTTGACTTCTAGAATAAAGGAACACTTGCCAAGGTGGGTTCAACGTGAAATTGACCAGCATCCCTCTCCCTCTGAAGTTCTTTGATTGCACAAGCCGCCAGCTTCCTCAATGAGCAAACACCTAGTGACTACGCGTCACTGCATAGAGCTTGAAACAGCGTTCACACTTGTGATACATCACCCTAACCCCTTTCCTCCGTTTCGTCGAGGTCGTTGCGAAAAGCCGGATGAAGTCAGCCCCGTGTGTCCAAAAGCAATTATTTGTCAGCTTAAGACTGCCGTGGACATAGGGATGGAACTTCGTCATACATTTTGCACCTCATGCTTATTCGGTCACACCCATAGTTAAGTATGCCTTTGCATATCGGTTATTGTTAATGGTACTTAGAGGACAATACGAAATGCACGTACCTACCAGGTTTCGTCTTCTTACCGTGCTTTTCAAATAAAGTTACCGTCAATTGCTGTGTTTCGGCAGCAAAATACCGGATCCCGAAATTTGAGGATATTTACGCGCAGCGTGGTACCATCAAGTATTTTTTCAGACTTGGATCTTGCGCAGGCTTACCAGAAGCTCAACATACACGAGAACACAAGAACACGACGAAGCTCGGTACCCGTTGAGGTTTTTTCAGGAATCCACTCGGCTCCGGCCACGTTACAACGAACAATATATACATCATAACAGGTTTGTATAATGCTTTCGTATACCTAGACGACAGTTTGATTGCGGGGGCGACAACTGAGGAACATTTAATAACTTATCGAGTTGTCCTGGACCAACAGAAAGTGATGACTGTGTGCGTGAGTCTAGAGGTGACGAATTTCTACCTATACCATTCAATTCCCTCTACTACTCCTCTGTAATCAGTACGCAAACCTAACTTGTTTTAATGCCATAAGTCAATTTGCGGCCTAAGTTTGGTAAGCTCGTCGCTTGGTGAGGGGTTACCCTGTCCTCTGCACGGCAGTAACGTGTAAGTCAGTGCATAATGAACGGCTCTAAATCACACCTAGTTACTTATTTTCGATGGTCGTTGCCGTCCCCCGTAGCTCAGTGGTCTCAACCACGGACTATAAACAGTCGACTTGCGGGTTCGAGCCCTACCAGGGTCGGATGGAATGCGCACTGCTGACGATTCCCGAAAGGATGAAACGCGCGTACAGTGCTATTCCGGGCATGTGACGGCCGACTGATTAAGTCTAGATGTGACGAATTTCTACCTATACCATTCAAATCCCCTTATTAATCCTCTGTAAGTAGGTGAATGATTTGAGGCTGAGAAGTGAACAATGCATATGCTTGGCTCCAAAAGTCGATCCTTTGGGTTTTCGTATAAGTGCTGAAGGCTGAACTCGATCGGGGAGAAAATTCGACCTATCCTTGAGGAACCACAACCAAGATATCAACACAAGTTGAAGTCGTTCTTGGGGATGTACAACCACTACTCACGCTTTGTTCGTCAATCAGCCACAGTGTTACACTCGTTGCATCGTTTGTTATGCAAGGGCACTCAGTGCGTGTGGTCTGAGACGGATGAGTTGGCTTTCGTCAAGCCAAAAGTGCATTGTTCAGTCCACCGGTATTGGCCCACTTTGACCCCGGAAAGAACATGACGTTGACATGTGATGCATCACAGTACGGAGTCGAATCCGCCCTGTTACAAGTTGACTCGAACGGAGTAAACAAACCAGTGGCATTTGCCTCTCGGACCCTATCGCAGACCAAACGTAATTACGCCCAAATTGACAAGGAGGTTTTGCTGGTCGTTTTTGGCGTTGTGCGATCTCACAAGTACCTATACGGGCATGGGTTTCGAAATACACATATACCACAAGCTATTACTGGGGATTCTAGGTGAATCAAAAGCGATACCCCAAATGGTCTCGCCCCGGATGCTTCGCTGGGCTCTATTACTCGCTGGATCTCAACAGCAAGTAAAATATCTTCCCGGGAAGGAGACGCATTGTGCCGATGCTCTAAGCCGACTTCCATTACGGGAGGTTCCGAGACACACACCAGCTTGGTTTGAATGATTCGCCGATGACAGCAAAGGAAATAAAATCGGAAACGAGGAGTGACGCGGAACTGTCGAAGGTGCGTGATTATATCCTAACTGGTTGGCCGGACAGGGTAGATGAAAGTCTAAGAGCATTTCACACTCGAGGAGAGGAATTAATCCTCGAGGACGTTTGCATATTTTGGGGCTCTCGAGTAATCGCCCCAAACAGCATCGTCAAACAATCCTGCGGGAACTTCTTATGGGTCCCCTAGGAAACTCAAATATGATGACACTAGCCCGTAACTATATCTGGTGACCGGGAGTCGATCAAGACATAGAACAGCTCGTACACTTGTGTGCAAGCTGCCAAATATAAATCATCCCCACAACCATTGTCAATGTCTCCATGGTATTAACCCTGGCGCCCTTGGGACAGGGTACACATTGACTTCAGTGGAACCATCGACAGCTCCATAGTTCTGGTTGTAGTGCACACATATTCCAAATGCATCGAAGCTCGGGTAACCACATCCATAACTGAGTCGACCGCTGTGCACCTCTTAAGGAATATATTCGATACACATGGTGTACCATGTACGGTTGTTTCAGATAACGGCCCGACATTTACCAGCGACGATATTGGACAAGTCTTACGTCAAAATGGAATGGACCATGTTCTCTTGACACCATATCACACTTCGTCCAATGGTCTGGCAGCGAAAGTCAGAGCGCTTGCGACAATCCAACCTGGTGTGGCCAAACAACAGCCCAGAACTTTAATACTCTGCCTGGATAAATTCCCATTACAATATCGAATTACACCACACATTACCACGGATCTTCCACCGTATGAACGTCTGATGGGACGACTTCCGCGCACTCGGTGGGACCTGATTACACCCAATCTGCATCGAACGGTCTGTAAACGCCAGTCTATGGTGAAGCAAAGCTACGACATGAAAATGAAGGATCGTGTGGTTGAGGCAGGCGACAGCGTGTATGTTAAATTGTAGTCAAATGGATAGAACTTAGATCCGAGGGATTTCGAGAGGTAGTGCAGTGGAGGCGGAATTGGAAGCTGGGGGAAGACTTCAACGTCACTTGGACCAAGTGCGATGAGAGCCTGTGATTCCTGCAGGGGAACAAGCAAACTACCCATCGTCTGCACCTCTGAGAATAGCACCAGAAGCACTACCAAATAAAGACCACGCTGAGCAACCTATGCAGCCATGGCGAGCACTTCGTGAGAAGCGCAGCGTAGCACATTATCAAGCTGGATACGCTTAATCTAGCGGTGGAGGACTGCTGTGACTGATTATCACGAGCCGCGGTCCGCCTGGCGACGCATGTGTCTCATATGTGAATAAACGTTCATGTTATCAAGCGAACCAGTGAGTTGATCGTGTGTACACATTACAGCTGCGACATTTGCTTGTCCGTGTTCTTACTTACAGTGACGCTATATATACGATACTTTATTGAAAATAAAAATGGATCGGAAGGAGGACTTTCTAAACCATTTATACTTTACTGGGAAGGGAATAAATTTTGTTGTGAACTCACATTCGTGTAGTGCTACCCTACAATGCAATCTGCAAGCAACAATCTATTTTTAGAAAACAGATAACCTTGGGATACTGCAGTATATTTCAAGTCATCCAAGTACGTTTACGCGGGGACGGCTTCATCGCTGTTCAACAAGGTACAGACCCTATACACAAAGGAAGAAGATAGACGGGATTTACGGTAAGAGATGGTGAGCAAACTATTAGACAGTGGTTATCCGCGATGTCTAATGAAAAGTCAGTTATAAAAGCGCTAAACCTGCAGACAAGGTCTGTAGCAAACTCGGTCCTTTAGGGACAAACGGTTTATTCGGCTCAGCGAAGCCTTTTATAGCAGCTGGAACTGATTCAATTCACACGTAGCTTCCGCATGAATTGCCGACGGAATTAAGCGGACCGCTGACGATGGTGTTTCAGAAGGCACTTGACAGCTTACATTACCTTCGGAATGGAAGTAAGCGGTCATCTGTCCTATATTCAAAAATGGCGACAGGAGTTTGTCAGCCAGTTATAGGCTAAGCAGTCTGACTAGCGTCGTGGTCAAACAGCTTGTAAAGCTGGTGAGAAATTCGTTGGGAGGTTACCTGGGTAGATTTAATCTACTCAGTAGTGCACAACGCGAATTCTGGAATGGGTTTACGTGTTTGACGAATTTGTTGGTTGCTCGTGAAGCTTTCTGGCCAGGGCAGCGGACTATGGCCACAGTGGATGTGTTATTCATCGACTTCTCTAAAACATTTGTTAAGGTACCCCACTTAAGGCTATTCTAAAAAGCGGCTCCTACGGTGTATCTGGCCGCGCTCTTCACTATGTATCTGCATTCCTGTAGGGAAGACAGCAATGTGTACGCGTGGGTCGCAGCTTATCCTTTAGGCAAACGGTCCTAAGTAGGGTCCCACAGGGTTCGGTCCTTGGACTGTTGCTGTTCTGCATCTATGTAAACGACCTCCCTGGAGAGCTTGGTGTATCGTACCTATCGTTTGTTGAGGAATTTAAGCTGTGGAGTGTTGTAGATATCCCTGGGGTCCCGAGGCCATTCAGCATGTCCCAGACCGACTAAGACTAATCGTTCTTGTGGTTACTGCCCATTAACCTGGCTGGCTAGACGAACAACCTCCACGTGGTGCCTGCTAGGTGGTTCGGATTAATGCCGTTCCAACGAATAGTTCGGCAGCAGTGTTCCAGAACGTGCTAGGTTTTCGCCTAACGAGGGTTCTCGCTATAAAAAGCCATAACATCCCTTTAACAACACTGCGACGTGGCGGATGTGACTCGCCACTAAATGAAGCCACTGCCTCTTTCCCTTCCGGAGGATCCCCACTTCATAAAGGTCATCCAATTCGAAGTTCTAGTGATCACTTTATGCGATGGCGAACAAAGCAAACATACGCAAGAATTCAGTCACACTTTGCAAGTTCACTCACCATGCCCACTAACACATACACTTACATATATACAGACACACAAATCCAGTATGTTACTGCTTAACTTGATATATTTTTATACAATTACCAACCATACCTGCTTGTATTATCATGATCATGCCTTCGCAGGCGTGCCCCGCAATGCCGGGAAAGAAACATGCATTATTTATAGGAGCAACTTTCCTATCTTCGAGGTACGTGCTCGGTGAGGTCAACTCCCCTTTGTCTCCACCCAGGTAGACCTGGGCGTCGTGCATCCTTCGCCTTTGCATTCTGGTGACAACTGGAAGAATGCCGCAATTAGTAGTTTCAGAATGTTTTGGTTAATACGCCGTTCTTTCAGGGTCCTACCTGGCGGCAGCTTTGTTAAGCTGTTCTCAGCTTTTGTTCAGCCCCATCTAGAACATTGTGTCCAGGCTTGTCCTGCCTTGTTAGGGACAAAATGGAGCTCTAGAGGGTTGTGAGAATGAGTACCAAGTTGGTAGAAGGGTTACGGGGTTAAGCGTACCCCGAGCGTCTACTTGACTTGGGTATGTATTCAATGCATCGCAGACGGCTTTAATTAGACCTAATCCTTACTTACCGCAGTTTAACAAGAAAAGTTGGACTGGAATTGAGCAGGCTATTTAGCCCGGCTGGATTGCCTTGTCTTCGCGATCATACCATAAAGCTACTGAAGCCGCGTTCCGACCGTAACAAAGCGGAAACTCGGTTGTCGCGTAGTTATCGAGCGTTGGAACTAGCTTCTAGAAGGTGTATTCAGTGAACCTACGGTTAGCGGTTTCGAGCGTCAGTTAGACGCTCTTGGGTGACAAAACGAAGGCTTTCCCTTTTCAAACTTTGAGTCCATTTTCTGTCATCCTCTTCAAACTGATGTTATCTTTAAGTTAAATGACTTTCCTTCCTCTTTATCTTCCATTTTCTTTCTACTTCTTCCTTGTTTCTCGTAACCCGCACAGGGGGGACTGCTAGTGAACGGAACTTGGGAAGGAATTGTTTGACCAGGGTGTGGTTCGGGTGTTTCGTATTAGGTCCATCAAGACCCTGTAGAACCATATATTTTCCTGGCTTAACGATCCGGTCAAGAAAATGCACTCAAGAGCTTTTCCTATTCATCCATTCCCATCTGAATCTGAAACGCTGATGCGAACTCCAAGAGTTACAGAAACAGTGTGTATATCTCCTGGGGTGTACGTATATATAAGATTACCAAGAGGGCTTCGTACTATACTGCGTGGAAAATGTACCCTACCGACAGATGTTCTTCGCACGAAATTACACGTGGATGGTTTTAGCCCCTTCAGCTCTCCAACATTGCAGTTATGGCCCATTTTGTGCAGGTGATAACCTCAACTGCTTCAGCCCCCTTTGTTCTTGGTCTGGATAGCGGCTCTAATAGGCCGCAAAGTGCGCATGATTTTCTTACTCCCCTTAAATGTAAATTAGCGACTGTTTTGTCCATCGGTGTGCTATTGCCCTGCCATAGAGCGCATATCATGGTGCACTTGTCTGCTGTCACATGTGACGTGCCTGCGCGTGCCTTAGTTAAAGGAACCAAAATGCATTCCGGTTACTGTAGTTGTGACAAGTGTGTAAAACGTGGCACGTATCACCATCGAAGGGACATTTTCGAAAGCTGATTGTCGTCTACGCACTAAGGAATGTTTTCGGTTGTCCAGGCGACCGAAACTATCCCCATTTTTAATAAATAAATAAATAAATAAATTTTGTATTCTCGACTAAGCGAGGCACGCCTGCGCAGGCATGATCGTGTTATCAGTACAAAATGTGATCAGTTAATGTACAATGGGATTGTTACATATGTTTAAATATGAATGTATATAAGTTTGCATGTAGGCGTTTTTAGCTTCTTTTATGGGATTAGTAAATTTTTCCTGTTGTTTTGCTTGAATGTGTTTGAAGGTGTTGCCAGTGCTAAATGGAGGCTTCCTATCTGTGGACTTGAAGCGATTGTCCGGATAAGCGATATGTGACTTTAGTTAGTGGCGAGTCACAACCGCCACGTCACAGTGTTGTTAAACGTACTTTTGTGGCTTTTTATAGGGAGAACGCTTGCCAGGCGAAAACCCACCACGTTCTGAAACACTGCCGCCGAACTATTTGCTGGAAGGGGGTAAACCCCAACCGCCCAGCTGGCAACACGAGGACGTTGTTCGGCCAGCCAGCTTTTGATTAATATGTTTGCTGCAATTCCAACAGATTACATGCACGCTGTGTGTTTAGGTGTTATGCATCGCATGATATCGCCAATGCTTTGTCGAAGGGGAGGGTACCGAAAGCTTGAGTGCGTTGTTGCGAGGGATTCGTTCTTGCTGAACGACAGATTTCAGTTGACGGCGTCGTAGCGTGGTGATTTTTCGCTGGTGGAAAACTACAGAGCCCCGGCAGCTTTTGTTATACATATGGCTTGCACTGTTTCAGCACGGAATGACACCATTATACTATGAAAACCATTGATTTGAACAGAGGCATTCACCTCCTATGCCACCCTGTGCTTGTCAGAAGATGCATTAAAAGTCTTTGCGAGAAATTATTGCTACGTATATGACGCACAGGAAATGACTTACAACGTTCATTCCCTAGTGTACTTTGTGCAGGATGTGAAGCAACAAGGACTGTTGGATAAATTTTCCGCCTTTCCGTTCGAGCCACATATACATGTACTGAAGCGTATGCTGCACAATGCCGTTAATCCTATGGCGCAACTCCATCGCAGGTCCATGGGAATGGCTGCGCAGTTTGCCAACATCCATTCTGAGGATTCCTCTTCTTTGGGCACTACATTTGTGAATTGTAACAGTGAGCAGGCACTTACTATGAATGCTATATTTTACTCACCTTATTTTCCCAACAGCGTACTTGTAGTTGGTAACAACCCTCATGTGCTTCCATCTGTGCACCAAATTGACGATGGAAGTGCTTACATATTATACTGGTCATTTGAAAACTCGTACAACCTCCATAGACGTGGACTGCGACCATCTTCAATTGGTTTAAAGTTGCATTGCAGGTGAGCCATGTTGTGACTAAGTTTGCGACAGATCAGAATACTTGCAAGTCTTTGTGTTTCAAGGTAAGACGCAGAAGTGTTATAATTCCTCTTTTGCATACCATCCAAGGAAATGCATATTTCGGTACTGTAAGCATTCTACTTACTCTGGTCATTGGTAACATTTAAGGAAAGCGAACACCTTACTGCAGTTAGCTAGCTTTATACGTCATGGAACGGTGCATATTTACCGTGGCTTGTTTGTTTGCTAAGGAAAATCTCTGACTCCTTCTACTACGTGGTGCGCATGAATTCGGAACAACGCGCCGATATTACTGTCATCAGTGGCACGTCGCTGTGACAGGATGGTCGTAGTGCCTTGCTTCCAGAAATCCCGCATTATATGTGCAATGCGAGAGTGGAAAAGCCTCGGTTAACTGTCCCAGCGGACCGCATCCACTCTGTGGAGGTCATCATGCCTGCCAGTAAGTTCTTTTTCAACAATTTATTCAGATGTTTTCGATTTCGCTCCATCAACGGTACGAGTGTATGCAGACAGGACATGTTCAGCGGATACCGATGATATCGTTGCTATGGGAACGCCCCCGAAACGTCATAAGTAAGTAGCCTGTTATTTGACGTCCGATAAAATATTACAGACGGAATCAGGTCAGGCTACTTTCTGAGGGGGAGGAGGAGGCAGACAGACCGCGGAAAAAAGGATGCCCGCCGATGTCACCTGCCGCACACCATCTCTCACGTAATTGTTTGAAGTGGTGTCAGAATCTGCATCCATTGTGCAAACCCTCATAGCATCTTGCAGCTATGTAGCGGAGGTGCTGTGGCCCATCATCAAGCCACTCCCAAATATACCTTAACCTGGGAGTAATCTCCGCAGTACAGGTAGGTTATTTCTTAACAATATTAATTAATGCCGTCACTTCCAGGAACAGTTAGCCATTAACCACCCACATGGAGATTAAGGCAGGAACCCAGCCTTGGTATGTATACAGCATAAGTTATGCTCTCTCACAGTTACAATTCCGCGCATTCAACGAATGCAGCATGCTGTGATAGCAGACATTAAAAAAGCGTGATGTGTATCCTAGGTGCATCGTCTCGTGTAGAAATACACTGGCACTGGGACAGCCTGTTCAAAAGCATGTCAATAAAGATGAAATGCTTGACGGAAGCTTTACGGCAGTCATGTGTGAATTTCACATCGGATTTTCCCGTACTAATTTCGTCTCTCTCGGAGTTACAGGTATTTGATATTACTCTTAGAGAAAAGCAAAGCAGGTGACTTGGTAACAGTACAACAACCTATCTATCAATCGATTAGGTGCAGTACTTGGAAACTATTCACTGGGGCAATGTGAACGAGGCAGTTAGGAACATGATGTCCGCGTAGATGACTCGGGTTGTCGCAGCATGAATGATTTATTCAGGAGCGCACAGTGCCTTCGCTTTTCAGAAGACCACTATTAATACTGTTACTCGCTGTAAGCTGTACTTGTTTTCTGTATAGATCTATTACAGCCGTGCTGATTGGACGGTTGGGTCTGTCGATGTGACCGCTTCCAATGTCTCGGAAGCTATCAAAACTGTTTGCACGCCGTACGGCACAAAGTCCCACAACGAACATCGGAGGGAAGCCTCAGTAGTCCGGGTGACGTAAGCAGAGACATGTATTATCTACGCATACTTCCATTTCAGGCAGTAGAAATTGTGGACTTAAACAGAAGCATGGAAAACTGATGTTCGGCTAACGCTTTTATGATTGTAATCATTTCTAACATAAAGTTGCTTCTTTTCAGCGTTGTTAAACTTCTTACTGAATGTTGCGATTGGTTGCAATTCATTTTCTGCGCGTTGTGTGTCACCCAGATTCAGGAGCATGTGTACTGGACAGTGCAGTTACCTTCACTTTATGTGCCAATGTAGGATTTTCTCGCTTTCGCTTAGGTAGCAGATATGCGATTAGGACTACGCAGGTAGGTTTATGGCAAGCGTGCTTGGAACACCCTGGGGATAGATTGGGCGAGGATCAGCAAGTTTCTTGGAAACAGTGGGGGTAGGACGAGGATATATTTTAGAGTGCTACTTGTGCTGAATATGAATTGTGCGTACAGGTGATTGCGTTGGCCGGCGGGATTCCATGGTTTCATAACAGCAACGGACGGCGCGTCCACTCCCAACCCGTGGTTTTCTCATGAGTTGAATAAGAGCTCTTAACGATTTACTGAAAATTCCATTACGATTGCTTGAGCATGTCCGAACGATTGCCGGAGCATTTCTAAACGATTTCCGGAGGATTTCCAAACGATTTCCAGAGGCTTTCCGAACGATTTTCTGAGGATTTCCGAACGATTTCCAGGGAATTTTCTGCACGATTCCAGAGTGCATCTGATCCGGGAAATCCAGGGACAATAGACAATGATTTATCGGGGGTAAAATAGCATGTGCTTAACAAGTCCGGTAGGATAAGTAGAGTAACTATTAAAATTTAAAAATTATCGATTAAGCAAATGGTTATGTTAGGTGTCTACCGATATAAGCGCACTATTGCTTAATGCTAGTTTGAAGTGGGGATGGGATGTGCACGCACAAAATAGTATAGCGTGCCGTTATGGTGCAGTAATTGCGTGAGAACGAAAATAGGGAACGACAACGCTCGCTCCTTTGTTGCCTCAATTGAAAGATGTGTTATGGTAATGCAATTTAGATACATCCAGGTTACGCACATGGACACTTCTGCATGTATCCCCACCGCCAAGTTGCGGAGACGGCCGTTAAGCACTTGGTTAAGTTTGCGTTATTACGTCCTCCAAGTGGAACGGACCCTATCAAGTAATACAAGTCGGAACTCGTTTCATCAAGGCGCTTTTGAATAGCGCTAATGTAGGGGCAAGGATAACGTGAGTCGGAAGGAGCGTCCAGGCATGGGAAACACGGAGGGAGAAAACCTTTCGCCGACAAGCAAGCCGACTATAGTGCGTATTCCGTTTGAGAAGGTTGCCATTCGGTTTGGTATTTTGGCTCAGCTGCAACAGGTCACAATATGGGTGAGTTGAGTTCGTCAGTAGTAAGTACACCATGATTACGTCTCTTCGCTGACGTCGATACTACACGCTGTACAATCTCAGGGACTGCAGCCTGCGTTGGTAGGAGAGGTGAAACCATCCTCTAACGAGTATAGTCGCTCTACTTTGTGTAGTTTCAAGTGCATAGACGTCGCGCTTGCGCCAGGAACCCCAGGCCTGGAGCGCGTATCCCACGTGAGGCCACAAGTAGACGTCCAGCATTTGCGGAAAGAATGATGGCTCAAGCTTCCCAAAAGCCCTCTGTAAGTGTCTAAGATGTTGACTGGCTCTTTAGGATGCTTTTCAGCCTGTCTCGAGCAACCCAGATCGTACTGCACGATCCTCCCTAGGTCCTGTTCTTGGGAAGCACGTTGTAACTGCTGGTTTCAAAGTCGATATTCATAGGTAAGTTGATGGCGTATGCTTACGACTTTGCACTTGGTCACGTGGAACTGGAGCCGGTTGTTGGCTTCCCAAGCATAAGCCCTGTTGCGGTCGCTCTGAAATACCATGTGGTTATCCGATGTCCTGATGTCATGCCAAATTTTGACATCATCAGCAAATAGTAAGCAATTCGACTGCAGTACGCTGGCAAGATCTTTAATGATGGTTAAGAAGAAAAGTGGCTTCAGTACCGATGCTCGGAGCACGCGAACCTGGACGCTAATTGGGCCGGAAATGGAGCTGGGGCTCACACATGCAGCTGATGTAGAACGTTGAAGTTGCCCGGCCAACCGAGTTTAGATTCATCGATTCCATAGCTTCAAAGCTTGTGAAGGAGAATGCGGTGGTCCAAATGATCGAACGCTTTTGAGAAGCCCAGGTAGACAACGTCGACTCCCACTCTGGCATCAGCTGACTCAGTCCAGCTTGCTGTGGCTAGCAGCAAGTTTGTAGTAAAGGATCGATGTTGGCGGAATCCGTGTTGCTTTGACACTAGGTTGGTGTTGCTATCAAGGTATTCCGTGAGCGCCTGTGCAATCAGACGTTCCATTAGTTGGATAAAGCTGAGAGTAGAGTGATTGGAGGGCTCAGAACGCCTACCAAGTTTATACATAGGAGTGACTATTTCATGTTTCCACATTGTGGATGCCTGCATTTCGTCGAGACAACGTTGAAAGAACCGAGTTAATGGTTCAGCAAGGTTTATGGCCGCTGTCTTCAATGTCTTCGCTTTGATGCCACCCACGCCAGGCGAACCGTGCACTAAATGCCTTTGGCTTTTTCATCACATTGGCTACCGTGAACGCTATCTGGTTTAACCCTGGTGGCGCTGAAAGCAGAGTAAAAAGCGGATGAAATGATGCTTCACTCTGGAAAGTATGGATGAAGTGTTGGCGAAGCACGTTGGCTGCATCGTGTGCGGTTTGCGCAAGACCATCTGTTGCAGTTAAAACCGGGATCGCGCGCTGCATTCTGCGGAGCTGGTTGACTTGTGTATACAGCAAGTTGGAATTTGTGCTCTATTTCGCCACTAAGTTCTGACGGTGCTGGAGTTTGTCTTTGTGGATAAACTTGACGCAGTGATTTCGTGAGTTATGTAAGCTTCCCAGGTCAGGTTACTTGGACCGACTTTGTAAGCGCGCCAAACTGAATCCCTTAAGGTCATGCCTTTTAGTACGGCTCCTTACTTGCCATACGGCCATATGTTCTTGCATTCACTAATACGTGGCTGTCCACGGACGTCACGGACGAGGAAGTTCGTTTACCGGGCCGCGCACTAATGTGGTGTGACCGCACCTCCGATCGTTGCGGAGGTGCTTTTGCTTTGTACGCCAAGTCAACACTTACTTTCTTTACGGCGTATATTTTTCGCGCGCGCAGTTTCCTTTTGTATTGCATCAGTGCAACAAAGTTGTGCTGATCGATAGAAGCCCCGATAGCGTTGTTAGTGATCTAATTGATTTTATCTGCGGACATTGGCCGTAAAGTTGCTTAGTGATGCGAGTCTTTAATCTCCTCGACGTGGACTAGTAGAATTTTCCTGCGATGTTGTTTCAAGGTGTTTTGCTACTGTGCTTCTCGATCGAACCTTGCATGCTCACCTGCATCAGCGTGCCGGAGAGGTAACAGCCAGTCATCGTCCTTCGGCCCCCAAGCAGGAGGCTGAGAGGCTCCAACCGAGGCCAACTTCGATGGAAGAGCCTACATTCCTACAGGTTGTATGGGTGTAGTCAGCAAGGACAAACGGACACCTATAAGCCCCGCGCGACTTCGAAGTTTTATACGAGCCAGTTAGTTGGACCATGCACAGCCGGCTACTGATTGGGATGCAACCAGCCAGAGCAGCTTTATCCCGGGTACTAAAGGCAATACGACTGCCAGCATGGCCTGTATGCGATGCTGCATCGTCTCCACATAAGCGCAATGAGGAAGCAACGCTAGTGTCACCTGTAGGGTAGCATACAATGAGAACATGGTTCGGGTCTTGTAGGCGAGTCTCCGATAGGCAGCAGATATCGATAGTAAGGGTCTCTAATTTTCGGGTGAGTTCTGCTTATTGACCGAGCTGTAACAATTTGTTTAGGTGAGGCATGCTAACCTAAGAGCGGATCCCGGGCTCCAAATGGAGGTCGATTTACTAAGTTTGACCGCTTGGTTAAACCTGGGCTTGTCCACGACGGGCGTGACGATCCCGGTTTTCATGTGACTTGAAACCAGGAGATAAACACCTATCGAAGCATGGTGGAGAAGGCCAAGAATTGCGAAGTTGTACACGGGGTGATAAAAGTGAAGTTGGAATGTGACGTTAAGTGTAAAATATCGTAAAACTGGTATACGAATACGAAGCTGCTTGAGCGGTAGCATCCAAACCCATCCACCCTGCTCGATGCGGCATAGTTGGCACCGCTGATTGTCATTTGCGGTGGTCAGAGCATCCGGAGATGGTTTGAAGCAAAATGTTTGTATTGCGAGGGGCGGAATACTGTCAGGTTGCCCAAGCCTAGACAGGAGAAGAATTAGGGTTCTCAACCGAAACCTTTTGTTCAAAAACCTGAAAGCAAGACAGTTGGTCTGGCAGTGGACTACAGGGAGTCCGTTTTAAGGAATAAAGAACCAACCACCTTCCAACGCCTAGACTGGACAGCAAGGAGGCTGTTTTTTGGCCTCTAGCAGTTGACCAAACACAAGGTAAAGGTCACGAAGCTAGTTAGCTTTTTAGCTTTTTCGCTGGTTGTCCCTAACATATATGCTGTATGTATAAACATGCTTAAAAACAGACCATAATAAGCTTCAGTGTAAGCAGACAGCGAATGTCATAGTGCCTAAAGGCAAAGCACCGGTCGTTATGAAGAAATGCTCAGTGGTGTTGCAAGACATGTAGTGTACCGGAAAACGCTTTTTCAGTATTTTGCAACATTGGATTTTACCCTTGGTTTTACCTTCATAACGTGCACTTGTTTTACTGACGCACATCCGTTGACACAAGTTGTTTAAGGAGTAATTTGCAGTACCGTTTCTTACTGTGGTTTATTCGCTTCCAATTTTTGTGGTCTGCACAATGCACGCTGGGTTAACTGGTCTCTAACGTCCCTATTGTCCATTATTCGACATGACTCTTACGTGTTATGGATTACCGACTAGTATCCCAGGCGCGACCAAACAATTTGTGACCCGGTCCAGAACACGCCGTCCGCCCTGTTTATATTCATTCCGGTGAGCTCGTTCCAGCGACTTTGTGATTTAGTAGTTGTGCTCATTTTGTTTTCTTACCTACCACGTTTTTATTCCCTTTTAACAATGAAGTATCTAGAGAATATGCCATCTCCCTAGTGGTTATCGCCGCAGCGTTAGCCACTGTACCATTTTGAGAAAATGTTGCTTCGGTACAGTGTTGCACCTAGAATCCATTGTTAAGTTCGTAAGATTTCTGATTTCGTCACGCATAATCAGCTAATATATCGCCAACCTCAGCGTATATTTTTGCAAGTGGGAGACAACCTATCTTGCTCCTTTCCTGTAATAAAATACGAGAAGCTTAAACAGGATATTATTCAGCGAATCATGCCTTCTGGCAAGTTCCGTCTGAAGCAACTATTTAATGATCTGCAATTAGGAAATGGTATGCCCTCAGTCTTTTTACGCAAAGGCAACGGCTCATTGGAAAGTCCGAAATGGACGTAGTGAATCTCGAGAGATGTAGCTGCAACGCCAGTCTGAAAGTACTCGGGCTATCCTTGCAATAGCAAGTGACCTGCCACTCACGGCAAATACAGATCTAGCAGACGGCGTCAGCAATCGGCACCGGCCAGAAACTGAAACCAGGGCACCTAAGCAGCTTGGTGCTGGCGTAACCACATCAACAGCTGCGACTAGCCAGCAGCCGCCAACAGACGCGTAATCCTCGCAAGTAACGTCGCATCAGCGCCAGCTTGAGAACCTTACTTTAAACCATAGGCACCGCAGCAGCTCTGGATCGTCGCACCTTTACACAAAACCTAAAGCCGAACGTTACTGTTTTTACCACTCGCGTTTTGCTAAAAATAGCTCGTAAGGGCCTACAGCCATGTAGTTATACCTTTACAGTTGATCCGCCCCGCCGGCTTTTAATGGCCACGAAGGAGGTCTGCAAACGCAAAGTCGTCTCCCATACAACAGGTAAATGATTTCGAGCCTCAGCTTTTAGGTGATACGGGGGTGGAAGTCAGCTACAGTCCCCCTAATGCCACGTGAGCCTACCGCTGCTTCGTCCATAATACTAAGTGCTGCCAATGGCATCCAAGGTCGCGCACAACATACGGAAGACGTGCCTACCCGTCTGATGCCGTTTACGCCGACTATCGCCCGAAAAACGTAGGGTAGCTAGGACGGCGTTTGAGCACATGCTCGAACTTGGACAATGCCGTGCTTCGGACAGCCCTTGATCCTCACTCCTGCAGGTAGTCCCCAAGACATTTGGTGACTGGCGCCCTTACTGTGGATACCGCGATATCAATCGGTTAACCGTCCTAGGTGGATAGCCCATCCTACGCATGCAGGACCTTACCACATGCCTCACAACTAAGGGGAGCTCCAGCAAGCTCGATCTGTTTCGCGTCTATCACCGGATACATGTAGGAGGCGTTGACATACCTAAAACGGCCGTTATCATAACCTTCGAGGTGTTTGAATTTTTAAGAATGGCATTGGGACGGTGCAATTCCGAACAGACTTTCCAACACTTCATCCACGATGCCAGCCGCGGTCTGGACTTCGCTTATTCCTACCGCGATGATATTTTAGTGGTTGGCTAGCCGAACAACCTCCTCGTGGTGCCAGCTGGGTGGTTCGGCTGAATCCTGTTCCAGCAAATGTTTTGGCGGCAGTGCTCCAGGATGTGGTGGGATTTCGCCTGGAAAGGGTTCTTCCTATAAAAAGTCACAAGTATCCATTTAACAACACTGTGACGTGGCGGATGTGACACGCCACTAAATAAAGTCACTGCCTCTTCCATTTTGCGGAGGATCATTCACACATCACGGACGTCCTCTGATTCAAAGCGTTCCATTGATTCCCCCTTTAATGGCAAACACAACGAACAAAAGCACACACAGCCACATTTACTCACACAACATGTCCCCTTCCAAATGCACAGTTAAACATAGTTTTACTTCTCAACACACACATAACTTCCCATGCTATTGGTCAAAATGTACTACTTTGTGCAATTGCTGATCATACGTGTCTGAACTACCATGATAACGCCCTTGCTGGTGTGCCTCGCAGCGACGAGAATAAACTATTTATTTATTTATTTATTTTGTTAAAAGAACAGCATCTCAACCACATTCGAGCTCGCCTTCAGCCCTTGCCTAAACACGGCGTCACGGTTACCCGACTAAGGGCGAACTCAATAAACCAACGGTAGAATTCCTAGGCCACCTGATCTCATCATCTGGTATCGAAGTCCTTCCTGCCAAGATCCAGGCAACCAACGACTTTCCAGCTCCGGCTTCGTTCAAGCAGCTCCGCCAATTTTGTGGTTTGGTTAACCACTGTTGGCGCTTCCTACCGCGCTTTGTTCAGCGCACGCAGCCTCGGACTGACCTACTCAGAGGGCATGCACGTAAGTTCGCTGTTCTTGATATAGTACAGGCAGCCTACACCGAGCACAAGGATGCTATCTCCGACGTAGCCCTCCTTGCTCATTCCGAATCGACTGCATCTCTTTCAATTACCACTGATGCCTCAGAGGTCACGGTAGAAGCCGTCTTTCAACAACAGGCTGGTAAGCGCTGGCAACCCCTTGGAGTCTACTCCAACCGCCTGCGGCCAGCAGAACATGCTACAGCTCGCCATTTACCTAGCCATTCGTTAGTTGCAGCACACACTCAAAGGCCGCACTTTCACAGCCTCCACTGAACATGAGCCCTTCGGGTTGGTTTTCAAACATGCCTCCGCCAAATACGAACCCTGGAAACAAAATACTTCGACACTATCACGTAATTTACTGCTAACATGCGTCAGGTATCAGGTGTCGACCATCCCGTCGCCGACGCGCTCTCACGTGTAACCCTCACCCTCCAGTCTTTGCCCGCCGTCGAAGTTGCCGCCATGGCATCGGCTGACGTTCGAGAGGAAGACATACAACGCTCTCTGCCATCCACTTCACTGCATTGCAATCTGTCTCTCTCCAAACCCCGGAAGGAACCATCCTCTGTGCCACTTCCACAGGTTGTTCTAGACCCCTCCTGCTCGCCTCCTTCAGATGCACAGTGTTCGGCGCACCCCACTCACTATCACATCCTGGTATCCGTGCAGCTTTAAAACCGGTCACCGAAAGTTTCGTTTTTGCCACGCGTAAACAACGCCACTCTTACCTGGGTTCGCGACCGTCTTTAATGCCAGCGCTCCAAAATACATCGGCACATCCGCAGTTTTCTTGGTAAATTTCCTACCCCGGATTCTCGGTTTCTGCATGTACACTTAGACCCAGTATGTCCCTTGCCACTTTTACGCGGATCCGTAATCATTCTTACAGGTGTCCGCCGCATCACGAGATGGCTAGAAGCCCTTCCCGTAACAGACTGCACGGCTAAGACTGTTAACCGGATCTTATTATGTCTTGGGTCTTGAAGTACGGATGTCCATCCATCATTACAACTGACCGAGAAAGCCCTTCACAGCTTCAAAATTCCATACGCTCTGCAACATTTTACGCTGCCGCCACCTTCATACCACAGCCTATCGCCCAGCGGCCAACGGTTTAGTTGAACCCTTCTACAGACAGCTAAAAGCAACTTTCCATGCCTCCTCCGACCATAGCAGGAGCGGAAACGTTCCGCTCATGCTCTTAGGCATTCTCAACAACGTCAAAACTGATTTGCAACATGCGCCAGCAGAGTTGGTTTACGACCCAACGCGCAGGTTACCAGGAGGCTTCGTGTGGCCCCCGCATCGTCGAATGTGCTTTCGCCTCGCTTTGCCTTCTTCCTGATACAACGCATGCGTTAACACCGTCTGACCTCGAGCCGTGAGCAGGCTAGATATGTGCAACTGCACAGCTGACTCTCTACCTGAACTGATGTCTTCTCCGGACAGACGCAGTGCGGCGCCTTCACCATGCTCTCTACACTGGCCTTTTCCGAGTCCTACAACGAACTCCGAAACATTTCACTTTAGACCAGCATGGTCACCGAACAACAGTGTCCATTGACCGCCTCAACGTAACTTTCTTTGACTAACCACTTGCAACCCATTCTGATGCTATCATACCAGCAGCTGCACCTGCGCTGACTTCCAGAAAAACGGACACCGTAGCCCTCCGTTCCACTTGACCCTCGACTTACTACGCCTCAACCCCAGGCAACCGACCGACGCAGGAGACAGGTCAAACGTACAGTATTTTTCCAAAGTTTGTAGACGTCTGTCGTTTCCATCAACACCCCTGATGATGGGGTCGGAGTTGACGTCATCTATCTGGACTTCTCCAAAGCTTTCGACCGCCTTGATCACCGCATCCTACTTCAACGGCTACAGAGTTACGGAATCGGTGATCCTGTACTTGGTTGGATTGGCAGCTTCCTTCACCAACGGAAGCTTCAAGTACTTGTCAGGGGATCACTCTCTAACCCAACTGAGGTGGAATGTGGTGTTCCACATGGCTCAGTGCTGCGACCGCACTTATTCCTGGTGTTTCTCAACGACATGGCATCAGTTACCTCCTCAAATTTCCTGCTTTTCCTCGATGACGTCAAGCTATGGCAGGCGATTAGTAACAAGCCGGATCAGGATCTGATCCAACATGACCTAGACTGCGTTTACGAATGGTCAAAGAGGAACAAGCTTCAATTGAACATAGCTAATTGTAAAGTTATACATCTGCGTCACCAGTCGGTGAGCACATACAAGCTTGGAGGCCACACCTTGGCGAAGGTCTCCCAGGAGCGTGACCTGGATGTTTTGGTACAGGAAGGTTCCGGGTGTTCAAAACAAGCAGAGAAGGCGACGAGAACCAGCAATCAACACTTTGGACTTCTTCGCAGAGCCTTCGGTAGGTTTGAACCCTCAATCTTTCCCCAAACGCTTAATGACTACGTGTGACCTCACGTGGAAGATGCCATTCGGGCGTGGCAGCCGTGGCAGAAACAGGATCTTGTTGCTCTAGAGACTCCTCAACGAAGAGCAACTAAGAACTGCAGGGACCTATTCATCTGCCCTATCAGCTTAGACTAAAATCTTTAAGAACGTGCAGCAGTCGTTAACGGCTTGTGCGGGGGATCTCATAATGGTTTACCAGCTTCTGAAAAACGCTGACCACACCTGCCGTCCGCTGCTGGAAATGAACCACAACACTAAACTAAGAGGTCACCCTCTGAAACTGACAATTCAGTATAGCCGGCTTGAATTCCGGAACAATTGCTTTTCCCTCCGCGTGTGCCAACCTTGGAACGCCCTCCTTAATTATGTCGTCTCTGCTCCAAATCTGGCGGTATTTATAAAAGGTTTTGAAGATACCTTTTCTCACTTACATGTCATTTTATAACTTGTTAACCAAGGGCTACAAAACGCAAGCAAACGGTTTCTTGCCAAACGCCTAACCAATAGATTTATGGATTTATACGTTTACTACGCGAACATCGCTATTCCACGTAAGTTTATGTTGAGTCCACCACAACGTTTTTCACTTTAACATGCAATTGATTTTCGCAATAATTTCCATCCCACGGGACTCGTTAAACAATGCTTTTTTTACCGTAATAACCCATTGTTCCATTAATGGTAAGCAAACGTCTCATCCACAATGGTTTTGAAAAAATTACAAACTAGACCGAAAGCATTTTGAAGCTCTGCATAGCATCTGCTTTTATCCTGCATGTCATGTTCCCTCTCTGGCGCTACGTTACTCACGACAGTTGCCCACCCCCTCTGAGTTCCAGCTTCCGGAATCTCAACCACCGGAACTGCCAGGGCAGCCCTCGAGTGACTCTCCAGTTGGCTCAAGGCCTCTTCCTGACCCAAGGAACAATTAGTCGTCCTCGACCGCAGACAGCCACGCACGTATTTGTCCCCAAAAGACTAGCTACGCGTTGCCAACGAGGACGCAAGGATTTCTTCGTGGGTCGTGGACCATGAACTGCAGTGCGGTAGGGGAAGTGACAACAAACCGCACCCTCGGGTCGGCAGCGGAGGGTATGTCCTGTTGGCCGTTTTCTGGACCAGCCAGTATTTTTTGCTTTTCGACCAGCCAGCCTTGACGACCCACCGATGATGCACTCTGGTCCACCCGATCACCATTACTCATTATAACAAAAGCCTGCACCCAGCGAATTCTGATGCACACCCTACCTTGGAAGCCCGTGTACAGTGTTATGCAACAATTCTCACCCATTCTCACCTGTTTTCCTACACTAACAGCTCCCTCGAAGGCTTCCGTCCTTCAGGCTTCTAGGGGGAGGCCCTTGTAGTATACCGAAAACGCGCTCTTTCAGTGTTTTGCAAAATTGGATTGTACCGTTGTTTAAAACGTCCACTTCTTTTCCAGGCGGCACTTCGGTTGACACAAATTGTTTTGGTGAGCATATTGTTTCACCGTTTCTTGCTCTGGTTTATTCGCCTCCTATTTTTTAGCCTGCACAATACACGTTGGGTTTAGTCGCCTCCAACTTCCATGCTTTCCCGTATATGACACCGCTCTTACGTGTCCCTGGTTGTGGACTAATATCCCAGGCGTTACCTAGGACACGTGGCGTGAGGTGGCAGTCAACTTTAAAGCAATGATAGGTGCTACAACCGGGCTTAAAAGCTGATTGTCATCACGTTCTCACGTTGAGATCGCTAGTAATAAGCCTGAACCTCATACCGTCCTGGCCCAATCAACAGTCACTTTTACTATAGACAAACCCAACTTTGCGGCTGCTTTCGCAGATGCAATCGCATCTGAACTACTAAGCAAACTGCGATGTTCTACCGATGCTTTTGTGTTTAACATTCCAGACAAAATTTCACTGAAAGCAATACAATAA
>OX104068.1:36858138-36878556 GCA_944474145.2 Dicrocoelium dendriticum
ACACACAGACTGTGAGGCTTCATCCTTTCGTACTTGCTTCATTTGGTGGGCAAAACAGATTATTCTAAACCGGCTTTACAACCGATAAAGGAAGATGTGAGACCAGCCGATTATACCTCAATCGGTCTGCCTGAATGCTTCATTTTTGAGCTCGGTATCGAAAATAGCAAATGAAATATCCGAACATTGTTGTATGAAATCCTGGGAGGCCAAAGTTAACATGCTTACGCTGGAGATGACTCAAGTTATGTAAGTGTTATGCATGGCGAAGATCAAAAATAAACAAAAGTATGATGAAACTATTAAAGCTAGGCAAGAAACAAATAATTTCAAGGGGTGAAAAGTTTTGAAAAGGAAAGCGTATTTTTGGAACCACAGGTTAAATGGCCATCAGTCTCATTTGGGAGTGCCTTATTTACTCTTACAAATTTGTTATAAGATAATTAACGAAATATTTCGTAATAGGACATAAAGCACTATAATGCACAGTTAACGCCACTCTTTTGACACAGTCTGTCGGCCAGTCGTCCCATTATGGATTGTTTCTGGTTACTCAATTCAATCTAGTTCAAGAGAAAGCTTTATGCAGAAAAAACAAATAAATGCCGTAATGAGTCTAAATATAACATTAAATGTTTTAATGCATAATTAAAACTACCGAACTTAATCCACAAGTCAGTTATGTGAAAAATCGTACTTCCAGACAACACGAGTGAATCTTTTTCCTTCTAATCGTCTCAGTAAGACGCGTTTGGATCCAATTTTCTTCATTTAACGCAATTTGTGGTGTCGCATCACCTCTTCGTTGAGATATTGTGACGATTCTGGACTGAATTTCGCCGATTGTGCACGGCATTTGCGACCAGGATAGTGCAGTGCATATGTTGAGGCTGTAATTGTAAAAAAATTTATGTGTGACCGAAATGCATCTGAAATGTGTTTAAATGCAACGATCATGGGGCAAAACTTGGGCACTTAAGACACTCCATCGGTCACTCGTGTTATTTGGGTACTTGTTTTGACCCATACGTCGTCATACTTTAGTAAACTAGTATAGCCGGTCTACTTGAGTGGTTAATAGTCTGCTGCTGAATGCACGCGTTGTGTGCACCTAGCCGTCCCAATAAGAAAAAGTTCAGTCAAATATCGACACTTAAATACTTTGAATGCAATCTCAAAATCTTGTTGTGGTACAAATCAAGTCAAGAGATTGCTTTGTGAAACCTTGGCTGGTAAATATTCAGGATGGACGCCCACAAACCACCGTTGGTGATCCAAGCGACATGATTATGACGTCGACGATAAACATAATTAGAAATGGTTTTTCATTTAAGTGACTTGTCATGAAAAGCTTAGAGAATTGTATGACACCAAAAATAAACAAAAATTACGGCGAATGGCGAATCAACAGCTGGATGGAGCGAGGCAAGCGGAGTTGCTAATTTGTAATAGTAAAATGCAGGTACTGAACTAGGGTTATTAACCGCGGCAAACATTACATCTGCCGCTTGGAATGATTCGGATTAGGATGCAGAGAAACTTGCTCCATACTTTATGAGATAAAAAACCAGATAAACAGGGACACAACGCGGCAACCTAAGCAGCCCAGAAAATTGAAAAGTGTTCAGAAATTACGTGCGGTTCATAAAGTGAGTACTTGTAGATCACGATGATAGACAGCTTCCATTGTAACTGGATACTAATAGAGTGATTGCTTTGCTGCTTTTACAATCCAGCGAATCAGCTGCAAGCAGCTGACGAAATTTCAAGTGAAAAAGCGACTTATTTTGTATTTTAGTCCACCATGAATCATTTAATTCTAGGTTTAGTTACGACTATTCATCACTAAAGCTGTAACTACCTGTGTAACTTAGAAATTGAGAAATGGGGTTGAAATTCATTTGCCGCTCAAAGTAGGCTGATGGAGCGAATAAGCCTGAAGAAGATCTTGCGTCAGGAGCAAAACGATGCAACAATAAAAAGTCTACGAAACCGATTTATATTCAAAACCTTTTGTAATAATGAACTCCCAGTCAGTTCTAATCATATTCCGAGATATGACATATTATTGTCTATCCTAGTAGCTGTGCTTCTGCTGGTGACGCTGTCGGGAAGAAGGTCCCTATTCCCATCTCTAAAGACCTGTCAGCGTTTTACAATTTGAGTAACTTGTGACGTTGTCGCGACCGCTCCATCTCCATATGGGACCAGGTTTACAACACTTCTGTTCGCTCTGTGTTATATCCCAGTGAGTCCTGGCCAATTTGAGCGGATGGTATGCACTGGCTGTCCACCTTCGAGGAGGCTCTGTCGCGCGTGTTGGTAACATCGAGTTCACTGTTACGAAATTAGACATCGCGTCATGGGAAATGTGAATGTTTCCTTCAACAAACTGATTTTTCTGCGCCACTTGAGATGGCTTAGCCACCTTCGATGCATCGCAACCAGGCGTTTACCTCGCTACGCCCTATTTGGTCGTGCAAGATTGGCTGGAAGCGTCCGGTGGTAGCCAGCCTTCCACTGGACGACAGCACATGAAATCGCCGACGTCACGTCTAGTCACCGTCGAGCCATGTGGCATTTGAATCACCATCACCAGCCGAATACCGGTACACCTATATCTGACTGTCTATACTTGTGCGCCCCATGCTGAGGCTGATGTTGCATTCTTGATGCTTCTTCACCGCAGTTGGGCTAAACCAACTTACACTTAAATTGGTCTTTTTAAGCTGGATAAATTTCATTCCACTTTATTTGCTTTGTTCTGCCTACCTGAACAATCTTCTATTAACTGGCCACGTTGCTTACGCTAATTGCGCTTATCTTCGGTAACTTTGTTGCGTTTGTAGCACTTTTAAGTAACTTGTAGACACTTTTTACTTATCGCGAATTCGTTGCTAACCAACTTACTTCATATGCTAATTTAGCGAAGAGTTATGCCACCGTATCTGTATGCATTATTGGATTTATTTTATTTCATCTTGTAGTTTCAAGTGAATGGCTGTTGCTTGATATCCCCGGTGTGGCTGCGCTTGATGTGCATGTTGACAAGGTGCCTACCTGTCTATTACCCACTACCTCGTTCATACTGGCTCCAGGAGACAGTTGGTCGTTGCTGGAGGGGACGGGGTGCACGGTCCTTGTGGTCGTGCTAGGCTCGAAGAGCGGTCCCATGCACTCAGTGTGGAGCGGACTACGGTCCAGCCACTGCCTTGTGTGCGCTTGATTCCCAAATACAGCGTGATTGTGTTTGCCTGTGAAGGAGTGTGGGCCGGCTCCGTTGATGAGACGTGGCTCCCATCCACATGCCTCCCGGTCTTATTCCTTCGGGTTTACACTGCATATGGGGTGTGTGGATGGAGCTGTGGGTGGTGCAGCGTAAGCCATCCATGGTCCCTCTGTAGATGCAGGCGTCCTGTGGCTGGCCACAGTGACAGGCAAATCCGAAACCGGATGACGCCAACCATACTTGTGCGCGTGATTGCTTGTGTGAGGCTCACCTACTCAATGGTGTACTATTCTCAGCCGCATCGTTGATGCACTAAGCATATTCATTTCATTACACGCGGTGTTTATCATCCGCTTGGCGTGTTGCGTCGGTTCGGCTACCAGCCCGCTACTGCGCCCGCAACCCTAGCGTTGGATTTTTAACACACGGACTGATTGGAGGCCCAAGGATGAAGAATGTCAATGGCTCGAAGCGCTTGGAGATATCGCTCGTAATCGACGTCAGTAGACCTAAACGTAGAACTGTTTTGATTCATGCGCTCAGTACCAAAAGTATGTAACATCTCAAAAAAGACTACATTGGAGTGTGAAAAACAAGCATCAGGTATTTTGATTTCAGTCTATAATAAATGTACCACCTTTGATTTCCATGACTTTTGATGCCTCCAATTACATTAATTAGAATGATTGTCGGCATACGGTTCCGGATTTGCTTGTCATCGCGATCTCTATAGGATAGCCACAGTACGCATGCAAATCTTGCGGGAAATGGGTAGCTTGAGCTACACCACTCGTAGATCCAACCAAACACCCCATGTCCGGAGTAAGCCGGAGGAATAAGACCCGGAGGCATGTGGATGGGAGCTAAATTTCATCAACGGGCGTGGCACAAATTCCTTCAACAGGCACAGTAGCAGCATTGCTGTCTATATAAACTGGGAATCATGCGTACCAGAAGTACATAAGGCTAAGACTTAGCCATAGCCCACTCCACACTGGATAGAACCAAACTTCGAGCCCAGCAATGTCATGAGGACCATGCATCCCATACCTACAGTACAAATTAGCTGTCTCCTGAAGGCTATATATATATATATATATATATATATATATAAATGCCATCAGACCAAGAACTGTAAATGATCCCATCAAAAAAACATGCAAATCAAAAGAAAGCACAACATGATCAAAAATAGAACGAACTCAACCTTTTTTGTTTGTGCTTTTACAAGCTGATTTGTTTCTTTTTCAGTCACTTTCAATATTTGTGGTATAAAACATTTAATTCATTACCATTTGGTACACATCCTGCCTCTGATTCAGTTTACGGACCATTTCTTCAATCGTGTTAACTCACTGGCACGCCTCATCCTTGGGTCCCCATTCATGAAGACGTACGGGTCCAACGGCGGCTAGACGTGACATCAACGATTTCACGTGCTGTCGCAAGGTGGAACATTGACCACCACCCGACCACCTACAGCCCTATCCTGAACAGGCGAATAGAGCGCGGCTCGGTAAAAGTGCTGGCGCCTTTCTTAGGACATGATCGATCCATCTCAGTTGGCACAGCAAAACCAGCTCGTTGAAGGAAATGTTCGCATTCATTATGGGGCGACGTCTAAACTCATCACTGTGAACTCGGTGTTGTTACCACATTACCAGCGATCCCCCTCAAATAACCGTTGTCAAACGCAGAGTGACATTGCTTGTCTTCACCGCGAATCCACCAGGACTCGCTCTCGTACACCAACACTTAACGAACAGAGGCAGGATAAATGCGGTTCTTTATCGAGACTGATGCGTCCCGACGACGCCACAAGTGCCTCGCATTGACAAGTCGATGGCTCGCTTACGAAGCCGAAGTTCTAGGCCAAAATTTTGAAAATCTTCTAAAGCTCCCGACGGGACTTCAGTGAAAAGTTGAAGATGAATGAGGAAATGAGGCAGCCCTGTCGCATACCGCTATTGACAAACAATAGTGAGGAAAGCCTGCCTTAGCCCCTCACTCTGCCGAAGATATGAAGGTAACGTGCGCGCAGGATGGAGGTGTATTTATCTGGAACTCCATTCTTTAGCAGGCAACGCTATAAAGCAAGTCGAACAACCGAGTCAAATGCAGCCTGTATGTCTAGGAATGCGTCGAAATTGGGCCTGTGGTAAATGTGGCGGTGTTCGAGGAATTGTAGGACCTTGAAGATTTGACTATTAGTTCCGTGTGATATGACAGATTTGGTTAGACTTGGTCAGTTGGAAGGAAGTTACCATCCTGTACGGTGGCACCACCTTGATTGGGCACCATTAGTAAGTAAGACCTGTTGATGATCTTCGTGAAAACGTTGTGCTCAAAATGGTTTGTTCACTGAACGGCTTTCTGTAATATGTTACGTTGGTTTCAGTAGATTTTGTGGCGTTTAAATACATAGGGAAGGAGTATGGACCGGTTTTGAATCAATACTGGCTCTCAGCTGAGCGCCTTTTATCCTATTATCTCGAACTATTGGTATCTGTGTTGTGGGAAAAGCTTATTAGCAGCTTAAAGAGCATGCAGCCAATAAAAAAGCTGAAGAGCACACTGTTGTATTGTCTTGAGACACCAGCAAGCCGATGCAAGTCACAGCAATGATGCTGTGGTTAAATGAAACAAAGACAGTCCTTCTGAACAGCCAGCATCCTTACTCACTGTGGGACATTAAAATTTTATTGCTAATAGCAGTCTGTGTGTCAGAAGGATCTTAACACCAGAATCGCGCATGTATCCTCTTTGTAGGGAAGATGAGTGCGAATTTTACTGGTGCGAACCCCTTACTATGAAGGAGTTGTTTGACCATGGCCTTCCAAGTAGCCTGATTAAACTGTGCCACTTTCGGAATCATCACGAGGTGAGTTATATACTTGTTGTGACGAGTGAGGAATAAGTAATTGCTTGGGTCATTCGCTTTTTTATACCATAATGTTTCCTTGGGACTTTATTGCATTCATGCTTAAGTTACTTTTGTACATCATTACTTTTACCGGATGTTTATGTTGTTTAATTCGGCGGGTATTTCTCGTTTTCTCCCGATCTGCAAATCTGCATGCTTGAGTATGCAGCGGTTGGAACAATTAATGAATAGGAGATAATTGTAGCCGTTTAGACAAATCACATAAGGGCTTGATGACTATGAAGCAGTAGCTTGAACAATGCATGACGTAAGAGCGTTTTGATTAGACATGATAACATTACTTTGCTCGGGATATTTCATCATCCCCTACCATCAATAAACGTTAGCCTAGGATGAGAAACACACCTCGGCTAATGTGCCGCAATACCAAATAGGTAAAACTTTAAGCAATGTAGACTTGAAAGCTATAAGAAGTATCATAATACTACTATCACATGCGTGATGGTTTTTGGAGTGGAAAGCTAAAGGCAAGAGGAGGAACAAAGAGATTCAGTCAGTCAGTTAGTGTAAGCCATTGTAATCGACTCTTCACGATGTCGGCTAGTGTGTCCAACCAAACGTGTTCTTCGGGTCCCAGCTGGGCAGTCGGGAAACACGAACCGACGCCAACTTCGAAGTGAGGGACTGCATTCCTTTTGACCAAGTCATCGCTTAGCCACCCTCCTCTTTTTCCACCCAGACCCCAGGCGCGCAGACAACGTACGTCGCGGGAGTTGGTGTGCTGGCATTCACAACACGTGGCCCAGTCATAGCAGCCTGCGCCTAATACACAGCGCCGAACAAGCTCATTGCTCACGCGGTGCTCCCACCAGACATGAACTAAGCTGCGAAGGCACCGATGATCGAACGTGACCGCCCTGTTAATGTCTGTCGACTTAATGGGCCAGGTTTCACAACCGTACAGGAAAGTTGTACAGACGGCTGCATTGTATTTATTTCTTATTATTTGCAGCAGCCTGCTACTAACAGTGAGTGGGTGTTTTATTTGGTTTGATCTCTTTGTGTTTTCTAACGGCCGACTTCAGTGGTATGTGTTTAGTGACATAACAGCAGATGAATGTTATATTCGGGTCGCGCAGTGAGGTCGCGTCGTTTTCATGCTCATCGTTCTGACAGCACAATCGGTCTAAACTCATTCGAATGGTATTAATTGGCTCTCCGGGCCATTTTCACGGATCCTGATTCCAGTAACCCCATCTGTCTTCACAGCTCCGGTGCTCCAACCCGCACGCACAATCCTATCGTCTTTAGGTTAATTAACAAAATATTTTACTGTGTTTGATAGGACGATCTCGGAACTATTTCTTATTTGCAGGCATTTGCAAGAAAGCAACGGGACAGCTTGTGATACAGTATATTCCCATCGTTTACATATTTTTGTACACGTCCAATTTCGGTTTGCAGCGTTCACCGGCAAGCCACCCACACCTACCGACTTACTGACCAATCTCTCACCACCTAGTACACACGCTGGTGGACACGAGCCATTTGTGGCCGACATCAAACATAAACTCAGTGCTGACCCCCAGTTGCAGTGACACACATTATAGACAAGTGCTCAGCAATGTGCATGCCAGTGGCCCAAAACATGACCCAACCAGGTTTGTAGACACTTCAGAGAAATGCTGTAAATTTCTTACGAGGTGAAAAACGGGATCAAAACTACATTTGTTCACTTAATTCCTAATTTGTGGGAACGTCGGCTCAAGAAGTGAGGTATCACAACAAAGTAGTCAACGTCATTGCCTACTGCTCATCATGCCGATTCATTGCAATTGCAAACTGCTTACATGTGTTCATGAAGAAGTGCCACAGGCTGATTGGGTACTTGGTGAACAACAGAATTGTATCCCCGGATGTGAAGATGGCCATTTTCGTACCTTAACTAGCCACTCCCAGCTTTACCTCTAGACCGAAGCAGAGATCTAGAAGTTCTACCCGTAGTCTAGCGTATGTTCCCAACTACTGTGGCCCACCCATTTCCCATAAGCGGACAAGAGTTGAGCATACCTGCCTCAACTCCATTCAGTGCTGCAGCCCACATTAAGCTAGTGGCAATGATGGCTGCTCCGAGCACGAGTTCGTCGACGATGGAGATAAGCCAGACATCGTCTGAATCACTTGCCTCCGGTTCCGGCACCGAACAAAACTTAGTGCGGAACCTACCACACTACATTAAACAAAAGCTAAATTAATTATAAGCCTGAAGCCAACAGTCACAAGTAGGAACCACGAGACCTTAGCTGTGGTGTGCATGAATACTCCGGATCCACAGTCTAGTAAAGTACAATGAACAATGATTTATGCCGGGTAAGAAAGCAGTTGCTGGACATGTCCCACAAGACGGTGGGGGTAAAACTACAATTTCAAAAGATGGGTGTGTTGTCTGAAGGTTTAGCTAGCAGCTACGCTGCTGAATAATAGTAATGTATGTGGAAATTGAATGCGAACGATGAGGCAAATGGGGACAGTTATATTTGAGGTACTCCGTGAGAAAAATAAAAACGAGAGTACTCACTGCTGTACCGTCTCCCCAGGTTTATGTAACATGTTAATCCAGTTTGAAGGCATAAGTAATTTATTCCAAAGTAGCACAGTTTAGGCAATGATGTGAAGGGGGCCAAGGACATCATGGAAAAGTTTTATGAAAATATCCAAGGTGGGGAGAAAACAACGAAGTTTGTCAGAGAGTTCCAGGGTAGGCAAACCCGATGAGAAAAATAATTCCGCTGGCATTCCAGGCGGCTATACTGTGCAGAGGGTTACCTCTGAGATTGGTGTTGCGGCTGACTTTCAGCAAGTGGCGGCATACGTGGTTAGGGTCACTCACTATTTGGAAGACTAATATGAGATCGCCGCGCAGCCTTCTGTAACGGCCACTGAAAACTCCCAGTGACTTCAGCCTTTGATGGTAGGACCGATTTCGTAGACCCTTGAGGTTGCTTGTGGCCCTGCGTTGTGGTTCCTGTAGTAGTTCTAAGGCGCGCACTAACCAAAGTTGCCAAGCTTAGATGACGTATTCAACGTGATGGAGCACACCGAGGTTACGTTCCTGAGAGCTGATCTGTAATCCGTGTGCCCCAAGCTAATAGTTGTAGTCATGTCGATGGCGTAATTACACAATGCAATACTTGCCTACGTTGAATGGTAGGTCGTTCTGAACTAACCAGTTCGAATTCTTGTTAAGCTCGCACTGGAGCCTTTCGCGATCGTCCGGTCCTCTGATCGTCCGTCATATCTTGAAATCATCTACGAGCAATAGGAAAACGGAACCCATTGAGCTCGCTGGATCGTTTATGAACACCAAGAATAGACGAAGCTCAAGCACTCCCCACTAATTACATCGGACAGAGTTATCCACGCTCTCACTTCCAACCGACGTTCGTGCAGAAAATTGCCTATCCAACTCAGGATTGGGTCGCCAATGCCGTAGGTCTGAAGCTTGTGAAGAAGAATTTAATGGCTTAAGCGATCGAACGCTTTTGAGAAGTCCAGGTAGATGACATCGACTCCATCATCAACGGCTTCTGTCCAGCTAGTACGATAAAGTAATAGATTAGTAGTGCACGAAAAGCTTTGACGGATGCCATGTTGCTCTGGGGCTATTAGGTTATGGCTTTCCAGCTACTGCATCAGCGTATCTGCGATGATTGATTCCACAACTTTGGATAGTGCAGGACATGTGTTATTGGACGGAAATTGGTGGGTTCAGTGCGATTGCCTCCTTTATGTATAGGAGTGATGACGCTTCGCTTCCATACTGATGGAATATGATTATCCTATAAACACCGCTGATAGAAAACTACTAGTGGTTCTACTAGATCCCTAGCTACTGCCTGCAGAGCCTTCGGTCGAATGTTGTTGATTCCAGCAGAGCACTGTATACGCAGGAACAACAACTCTTCAGCACAGCTTCAGCAGTGCTGGTGTGGTTGTATATGCCCAAAGGTGGACTAATGGATACGAGACAAATCTTTAGGCTCGATACCAGCTGGAAAGTTTTGGGGGTAAAGAAGCCGTATGAGATCGGCTGCTTCCATTGCTGACCGCACGCACTCATCAGCCGTGACCAGTGCTGGAATTCCGCGCTTCATCTTACGAAGGCCATTAACGTGCCAAGATAGGAGTTTGCGATTTGTGCAGAGTCGCTTCATTGACTCCTGCTGATGCGTAACCATGTCCTCGCGTATCGATTTTACACAGAGGTTCCAATGTGCCGCGTATGCAGTCCAGGTTTCGGCATTCGGGCAGTCCTCGTGAGCTCGCCATGCCAAATTCCTGAGGGACATACATTTACGTTTTGTACTCGTCAGAAATGATTTATATTCGATTGTACATTGGAAGGACTTCTGTTCCGATGCTTGTGCTACCAGTGTGCTAAACGTCTTTGTGAACGTTTCTCAGGCGATGTCTGGGAGGGCATTCGGGGAAGAAACTTCAACATATATCCTTAACAAGTCTAGCTATTACCTTTTAATGCGTAACACTATATACTTCATAGTCCTCATTTTAGGTTATTCCGCATTGTTTACCTAGTCAAACAGTAGAGTAACGGTCACTGCGATCAAGTGGCATGCTTGTAACTATCTCGTTGACCATGAGTTCTTCGTTAGTGAACAAAATATCGAGTATCCATGACTTGTTAGAAGTTGGAAATCTTGTGGGAATTGTTACGTGGTTGTACGGATGGTGGTTGAAAATTAGCTTTTGCAAACAGGCTTTGAACTACACACTATCGGTTGCCAGCGTTTCTATGTCGTGCACGTTCAAGTCTCCAGCGATAAGAATGTGGCTGTAGGAGTTGTTCAATGAAATCTGCAAAATGTGACTCAGTTTGGATCCCATTTCAGACGTAGAGTTTGGTGGGCGCTAAATTACAGCTAGTAGACATTTTTCCTTGTTCCGCAACCATCGCCGGCACCAAAGCTAATAAGGGCGCGCGTTTTCGTGCGATCGATAACTTCACATCGGTGGTTTTCCTTATAAGAAAGAATCACACCACCACCGCTTCCAGTTCTATCGTTCCGAAGCAGTGACAGACCGGGTAAATTGATCGCAGAATCAAATATTTCATTGTTTAACCAGGTCTCTGTAATCATGACGAGGTCCTGCGGTTGTAGCGCATGGAGTTCTTTAAATTTGGCCAACTTACTAAGAAGGTCTTAGGTGTTTGTCTACAGACAGGATAGCGCATTTTTGTTAGTAGTGCTTTGATAGACGTCAAAATTGTGTTTGTTTTTAAGCCGACTGTTAGATGGCCGGCATTTAATCGTTTTGGTTAGTTATTGGTATATGAATTTCAATCAATCTACCTGGCATCACAGAGTGTTTCCGATCAGAAGTTTCACTCGTCCCTTTGTGTGCCGTGGGTGCTGTTGTATCGATCTCTCCGCAGGACAGTACAGACAAAGGATTTACGGCGGTTGCATGTTCCATCGAATTGCTGACCACTCGTGACCGTGCACCTGCTGCCTTTAGCCGGATCTCGGTTGGCAACCAGCTGGAAACTTTGACCAGTTATCCAATAGAATTTGCGTCATTCCCTCGGAGTGTAATATTACTTTCATTAAGCTTGGACCGCAGCCATTGTAGTTAGATGATGACGGAACTCCTAACCTAGAGGTAACGAGCCTGTGTCGTAAGCTTGCTGCGCGGGTTCGAATCAGCGTAAGGGTGGGCGTCCTCGCGGTATACTCAGCCCGCGTGCAACTGGTGGTGGTCGCACGGCAGCGAAGCGCCGTTACGGCGTACAGCCGACAGCTTAGTTACTTTTTTAATTTTGGCAATAACATTCTCCAGTGAGAGTGCTTCGCGGATGTAACACCACTGCTCCCGGTGGTGTGTTTGGTTTTCAGGATAAGGAGAATCTGGAAGCTCGGTAACACCCGAAACAATTATGGGTTTCATGCTATCGCCATTAGGAATGCCGTCTTGGTTAACCGCATCTTTTGGGCGATCTTTCCTAAGGAAATAGGGTGATATGCGCAGTCCGTCCGGTGAGTTGCGAAGACGCAGTGCTGAGAGCAGGACGGTCTCTGTCTCATCTGCTGAGTGCAGTGTTACTCGAAGAATTCGAATTTCAGCAGAGTGCACTGAGGTCGAGTGACGCGTCTCAGCTAGTGGGCTCAACCCGAATACCAATTGTATCGCCAATGGAACTCCACTAGTTGCGATCATCGAGCAACTTGCCTGTTATTGTGCCAGATTTTGACTCGGGAACGATAGTGCGCACGAGGGTTAACGTAGCGTGTTTTTTGGAAAGTGTCGGTTTAAGGTTGTTGCTGGTAATTTGAGCTGTTTAGAATGCAGCACTGGAGTTGATGGTGAAAGCTGCGTCACCCCACGTGTGCTCGGTACAGTAGGTGGATCTACGTGTGTCGCTCTCGGTGTGTTTATCGAAGCAACCGATGCATTCATTACCCGCTTGTTTTCTGCACCGGATTGCATCCGACTCTGAGCTGTTGGTGTCATGGTTGAATCGCTAGGTGAAGGGTCCATGGATGAGGTAACGGCAGTCAAATCGAATGCTACTTGTAGGATTAAGAGGGCCAGGACGCGTTAGAGTAAGTTTCGCAGCTACTGGGTGGAATTTTACAAGACCGAGTTTACTCCTCGTCGAGGGGACGAAGCTTAGAGGAGGTTGGTGAGGCACAGGATCTATTTTTTTCATTCCAATGGCGACGCACTGAGACCCGCCATCTGCTCACTTGTTTCGTTAAATCATTTCGGCGCGCATCAACAGTGCGCATTTCATCTAACCCTTGTAGGGCTCCAACCCGCAACTCGACCGTTAGCAGTCTGTGGTTGAGAACACTGAAGTACCGGGGTGGGTAACGACAGTCGTGACTAAGTTATTAGATGGCCGCTCACTATCCACTGACTTGCACATTACTGTCGTGCTGAGGACAGGGTAGTCCCCGCAACAAAACACGAACTTACCAAGTTTAAGCCGTCAAGTAACCTTTGTGATGAGGTGGAATGCATACTGCTGTCGATTCTTGAAAGGCCGAAACGGTTGTGTGTTGTTTCTTCGGGTATTTATTGTCTGTCTGACTCTGTCTAGATAAATAAATAAATAAATGGATGTGAGGAACTTTTACCTATACCATTCAAATTCACCTACTACTCCTTTGTAGTACTCGAATCCATTAGGCCAACCAAAAGCCAAGGTTAATGCAACGGTTTGTTTTCGTGGAGAGTATTAACCAGCCGAAGACAGCAGAGTAAGTAGCAGACTACAAGCAGTAACCTGTCGGTATATGAGATACTCATACTAAGTCTTTACATCTCATCAGTTTGTTTCAAATCCATACACTTTGCACTAGATTTGGAGTAAACTGTCGCATTCATGTTAAGAAGATAGGTTAGTTACAATAATTGCAGTGTCTTATCAATATTCTTATGACATCACTTTGTATGTTATAGGGGGATCAAGAGCAGTCTGGTGAAATAAGGGAATATGTATTTTGTTCGGTTTTGGCGGGCTAGCCTTTTGTTTGGATTGCGACTCGCATTCTCACACGGGACCACAGTCTACTTTGATGTAAACCTCTACCGTATCGACCGCAAAGACCTCATCCAAAATGTATGGCTTCGGTGTTGTTCCTGCCCAAACATTGATGAACGCTGGTTGAAACAGATTAAGCTATCAACCAGTTTGTGCGACGTCTCACTCTCATTTCGGACTATGTCTACCTTACGAATCCAAATAAGAACGAAACTGGTTTTGCAGTGCTGTTTTTGGGGTGGAATGGGCAGCTTGCCTCATAGCTTGCTGCGTATTTAGTATAAAACCATTTACTTGGAACCACTTTTGTACGAGGAAGCCTTCCCACCACAAGTGCCACCCGAATCGATACTGTCTATCACTGTGAACAGAAGTGGCTTTGTTATGTGTCTCAATGCCAGGCATGTGTTTACAAACTGATGCCTATGGGAAGCAAAAATAGGTTTCGCAGATTATGAACAATGTACCTTGGTTTACCAAGGTTAAAAATCCGATGCGTGACAAGTCCCGTAGGATGGTTGAAGTGAAAACCAAAAAGATCAAAGGATAATTGTTTCTTCTGTCTCAGTGTCTACGGATGTAACTATACTGTTGCCTAACAATACTTTGAAATGGAAATTGAATGTATACATATGAAGTAATATGGGCAGCAGTTGCGGTTCACATAATCCGTGCGAAACTAACTAGTGAAAGTAACAAAACGCTATCTTGTGCAAATTCCCTGCGTCGACAGGCCACCTAAATCCAGTGTCCACAGTAGCAGCGTTTAATAAATGATGTGCAGGAAGTGAAAATGAGCACTTTGATTGGTAGTGTTTGGTTGACAGCCCGGACGTAGTGGGTTATATGGCCTAATGTAATTGTATGAATGCATCATCGAGACGTTTTAAATACCGTTAGTGTGTAGGAAGAAACAACGTAAGTGGGGATGACTTTCGACAAATACAAAGTGAAAAGAAATCCCGGAGGCATTCCGACCGGCTATACTGTGTGATCAGCTTTAGCTTCTGACCTCTCAGGATGGTATTGAGATTCAGCTTCAGAAGGGGACTACAAGCATGGTTGGGATTCCTTAGAAACAAATATATCATTATCAAATCGCCACGTAGGCGTGAACATTGTCCACTGTAGATGCCAAGGGTTTCAATTGCAGTTGGTAAAGGAGATAAAACAGACACTCTACATCCTTGTTTGCTCTTCGTTGTGACAGTTCAAGTGCGTCACGTTCGTGCTTTTGCCAGTGCTACCAGGGGTGAATGGCGTATTCCGAATGGGGACCTAGTGTAGGTATTGAGCATGTGAGAAACTACTGCAAGGTCAGAGCGCCCGTAGGCCTTCCGCAAAAGGTCGCGGTGTTGGTTAACCTTTTTGATGCCTTTTCGGCTTGACGTGAACAGTCATAATCCCCACGTACTATCGACTTTAAGTCCAATTTACTAGAACCAAGCTACAAAGCCTGATCCACAAGTATATAATTGCAAGTAAATTGATGACGTGTGCCCAATATCTTAAGCTTGGTGGCCTTGAAATGAAACAGCTTACGAGTCGCCCAATCGTATATCTTATCGAGGTCATCCCGAGATGCTACGTGGTCAACATTTGTTTTGATGGTCCGCCAAAGCTTGAGATCATCAACGAAGGGTAAGAAATTGTAACCGATCACTCTCGCGAGACCGTTTAGATAAACCAGGAATACTTGAAAGTTGTTTGTGAGTAGCGTAAGATTCGTAGAAAGTAGAAGTCACGATGAAACTCTACACAATAATCTGCCTCGACGGGGAATCGAACCCCGGTCCCACGAATTTCCGGTCTGCTGCTCTACCACTGAGCTACCGAGGGCTGACGATTATGTGCGCAATTTAATACATGACTTCTGCTTTGTGCGCGACGTATTGCCAATGAGCTCACAGTACCTGTCCTGTCATGTATTAAAATTTGCGCACCTAATCGTCAGCCATCGGTAGCTCAGTGGTAGAGCGGCAGACCGGAAATTCGTGGGACCGGGGTTCGATTCCCCGTCGAGGCAGATTATTGTGTAGAGTTTCATCGTGACTTCTACTTTCTACAAAACAAGGAATAGGCATAAAAAAGCGCTGAGCCGGTGACACTCTGCACTGAACATCGAGAAGATCGGGGGTGTCGCTGCGATATCATTGAATCAGGAATTTACCTATCCAACCGAGAATTGGGTCACCAACTCCGCAACTCTGAAGCTTGTGACTGAGGATGCTGTTTGTTCAGAAGGTCAAATAGTGTTGAGAAGTCCACATAAACGGCCTCAACTCCCACACCGCTGTCGACGAGTATCGTTCAACTGCAGCGAGCAGGTAGCAGGTTTGAGGTTCAAGAACTATTCTAGCGGAATCCATGCTGTTCTTGTGCTATGCTGTTGCATCCTTCCAAGTAAATTATGAATGCTTCGGCAATAACAGGCTCCATGACTTTGTACATCACCTGAGGGAATGTTATCGGGCGATATTTGGTCGGATCTGCTCGATTTCCCCCTTGTGAATAGGAGTGATGATTCCGCGCTTCCACACAGTTGGAACACCCATCTCTTCGAGACGTCGTTGGAAGAACGCAAAAGCAGTGCAGCTAAATTTAGCGCCTCTGGTTGGATATTACTGACATCAGGAGAAGTATTTTCGCGTGGAAAATTTAGCCTTTTCAGAATATGTTGCCGCAAACGAGATATGGCTGAGTCCTGGTCGTGGTATAACACGTGAACAGCATGGGCGACGAAGTCTCTTCTGTGAGTATGGGGAGAATTGATGGCGTAAGGCGTTGGCCGCTTCTGTTGTAATTTATGCTTGACCACTTCGCGTGCGGAAGGCAGGAATTCCTCGTAGCACTTTATGGAGTTTTTTAACATGTCTGTAAAGAAGCTTGGGGTTTGAGGAGAATTTGTTGGCTAGATTTTGCCGATGCTTAACTTATCCTCGCGCACCAGATTCACACAATGATTTCGGTGGATAGTGTAGGCTTCCCATGAGTTGGCACGTGGTGATGCTTTGAATTTTCGCCAGAGTGAATCTCTTGTAACCATACGGTTTCGCGCCCTGCTGCGACTGAATGCCTTTTCTTCCTTCGCGTGCGAGGACCTGTTCCACGAAACACTGGTCACCAGCTGGTTGAATTGATGAACAAAATCCCACCAGGCGACATCGGGAGATAGTTCAGCTAAAAATGACCGGTTGGTTGCATTAATGATTGTGTTCAGAACGCCGTACTCCTTAATGAGCTGTGGGTTGTCTGCTTTTTCTGTGGAATAGTCTGTATAACAGATGTAGTTGAATAAGTGTTACATGATGGCTGCAACCCAAAAGACTACCTTTGGATACCGTTTAGATGATAAATTCCTTGCTGATGAACAAGAGATCGAGGCTACTTGGTGCGTTCCCGTCCTGGATCATGTGGGGAGTTAAAATGATTGTACAGTGATAATCTAGTGCTTGGCTTTTGCAATTCCATTTTGAAGTTCTTGTCGCGCCAAACTGAAGTTTCTAAGACGTGAAGATTGAGATCCCCAACCAGAAGAATGTGACTGTGTAACAGTGCGAGGACAGTTTTAATGGTGAAGACTAGTCGATTGTCCATTTTTGAAGTGGAAGACGGAGGGCGGTACATGTCTTAGGTGAAAACGGCTCCAAAGCGAGTCGAGAACCTGGACATCCAGGGTCGTAGGCGAGATCAAGAGTTAGTTCATTGCGGTCATAGAGTAGTACACCACCTACTCTATTCGGCCGATCGTTGCACAGAATGGACATCCGGGGTTGTATGATTTTGACGTCAGTGAACACTTCTCGCAAACATGTTTCAGTTACTTTGCTGAGGTCCAACGACGTCCAAGCATGACGTAGCCGAAACTCTATCAGTTTGTTAAAAAGGCTTTTCGCGTTAGTTTAAAAACAAGAGAGTGTATTTTGTTAAAAATTGGTGTAAGATGTAGACAGCAGATTTGAGACTTGGCCGACCCTCGTGAGGTCGGCTGTTACTGGTTTTTTTGTGGATCGACCGGCTCTCGCGATGGAGTTGGGATACATTTCCGTACCACATATTTCAGGTCAAGATGATCCTGGTCATCAATCAGTCCGTGCGATATTCCACCGCATGTTTTGACGGCTACTAGCTTAGTCTCTGCAAGTGTTTTCGCAGAGTTTCAACTCCGTTGAGCAATCAATAGTCCGTGGTCTTGTCCATGTTGCCTTCCATCTAGTTTCTGCTTTTAACGTGTTCCCGAACTTAGCCCAGTTCTCCATGAAGTTCGGTACCGTTAGCTCAGATGGTAACACCAACTTCAGCAACCTAGGACCACATGCTTGGTAATTGGGGGTCACGGGAATTTTTGTCAGCGACGTGGTAACGACATCAAGTGGGAGTGTTTCACATAGTTATCCCCAGTGCCCCAGTCATGTGCTTGTGCTTCGGCTGAAGAAGGAGTCTGAGACTCGGGGACAACGTGAACAAGGACGGTTTATACTCGTGTTTTTATCATCTCAGCCGTTCATATCTTTTGAACGTTCCTTTCGCGGGATATTTGGTAGCGTGCGCACTCCGTTTGGTGCACTGTGATGTCGATGCACAGACAACGGAATGGCCTTGGTCTCATTCATGGGATTTAATATTATTCAAAGTAATCGTGGTTCACCGTAGTGCAGTGCGTTTTGGTGATGCGCGATATGCATCTGTGTAGTGCGCTTAGTAAGGACATCGATGGCATTACAGATGGAGTTCCATTAACTACGATCGTCTATCAAGTTGCGTCTTATTCTATTGGATCTGGAATCGTGAACGTAAGTGCACACAAGACTTAAAGCACCATGGTTGTGCCTGCTTGTTATCAGCTTAGGAGCACTAAGTCCTGTTACTTTCTTTATATTTGTGGTACACTAGTTGTAACAAATCATGCTGTGACACGTCAGTTTTACCAAGTCCGGTAATTGGAGTCACAGCTGTTTTTTTGGTGTTTCCTGGCAGCGACAGACGCATATGACGACCACTTATCCTTTACTGTTGACTGGTTAACAGGAATAAGGAGCCTACTAAGTAAGTAGTTTCATCTATGAATAAGTCACCGTTCAAGACAACTTGCGGTCAGATAAACTAGGAATAGTCATGAAAACATTAGGGATGGGTTGCATTAGTGATTACCATAAGAAAAGCATATTACTGGATCTCGTTACGCCGGAAATGCACTTCAATAAGATTCAACCTATTTTGTACAATTGAGATTGATCGCTACATTGACTAATCCTTCTGGGAGTGAATCCCTTAGCTGTACCGAAGCTTTAAGGAAAATGCATCCAAGCCAAGTGCTTCATGGATCATCGTTACCTAGTGTAGTTTACAACCACTCATCAGAAAATGCTGGGTGTTTTTTGCTTCGGGTTTCGCTTGAGACCTGCTGAATTCATTCGAACATGCGTCTTAGTAATTATTAGTATCCAATGGCTTCTTTTCGCTTCGATGTCTGTAGCTCACGCGCAAAAATCTGATGGTGAAAAACCTCAAGCGATTCAAAAGGAAATACGAAAAAGCTTTTGGCAAATTAGAGGCACAAAAGTAAGCCATCATTAGTTTTGGTGATTGCGTAAATCTGTCGCTGTTAAGAATAGAATTCATCCCCACTACTTTTGAACTTCCGGTAACTCACAATTTCTAGTCAAACGATGCTTGGCAGGTGGAGTATCACATGTTTATAGAGGAATTTCGTAAATCTCCTGGATCAATATGGATTATGAAACCAATTGCCAAGTCTCAAGGGAAAGGAATATTTTTATTTCGAAAGCTAAAGGACATAGAGGCATGGAAGCGAGTTGGCATGGTGAGTATTATAAGTGAACTCAGCTTTCAACAAAAACACATACAGTTTGAGCAAGCCTGTGGAGATGTACTCACTCGAGAGTTTCCGGAGACATACGTAGTTTCCAGGTACATTGACAATCCTTATCTATTGTGCGGTCGAAAATTCGACCTCAGAGTGTATGTTCTAGTTACTTCGGTAAGTTCCTCTGAAAAGCGTTTTGCTCAATTATAAACACAGTTCAACCCGATGAAGGTGTGGGTCTACCGCGATGGTTTCGCCCGTTTGTCAAATACTCGCTTCTCCCTGGAAAGCATTGATGATCAGTGTATCCTTTTGTTCTTGCACCTACAATGAGTTTACCTATTTGTATGAAATTATAGATGAGCTCGCTGCAAGTAGCGTCTTCGTTGCATTAAAATTCGTAAGGCATTGGGTAAACCACACAAAAGTTAAGCTAAGGCAAATGTTTATTGAACGGGAGAAGAGCTAGCTAATGCTACAAATAAGTCATTAGGAGAGAGCAAGCTAGGGAGGATGTAGTTGAGTGCTGAGTACGTGGACGGAGCGTCGTTCGCAGTGGAGACGCGCGCGCCAAAGGCGGATTTGGTGTTAGTGTTTCAAACAAACAAGAACAACGTTACAACCGACAAACCTCCTAATTCCCTAATACATAAGAGAGCTAAAATTTTAAGATATTTTATAATAGTTTACGCAGTTATACGGGGGAATCTTCAGGTTACTACATTTTAAGCCGTTATATATATATATATATATATATATATATATATATATATATATATATATATATATGGTATAGGTAGAATTTCGTCACATCCGGGCTCACTCAGACAGCCGCCACAAGCCCGGAAAAGCACTGTACGCGCGTTTCATCCTTTCGGGAATCATCAGCAGTGCGCATTCCATCGGCCCCC
>OX104068.1:36879053-36917116 GCA_944474145.2 Dicrocoelium dendriticum
TTTGGTCAGACGATCAGGCAAACTGACCCGCGATTGGTTCCACGTTAGGGGGGCCAAAACGGGCGATTAGTGTTCACCACCTATTGATACAGTAGTGGTGTCAACTTATCATGCAGGAATGACGGAACGAAGGAATGCAACACGTGAGAAGTCACTGATATCTGTTCATGTTTGATCATGAACCACACGCGCAAGGGTCATATGATGCCTTGAATGGAGATAACAGCAAGCGTTTGAAAGTGGGCAGAGCACCGCGTTTTGGGTCACAAAAAAGGCAGAATCAGCGGATTGGACGGCAGTGAGCATTGGGTGTTGGGTTTATCACATTCATCTACAGTTGTTTTTGACAAGAAACCATAGCAGGTGAGCGATTTAATTCAATGCTTTTGATATCAACAATAATGGGTTTATTTTTAATCGTTTACGATAATGTCACCTGCATTAATTCACGAAAATATGCATATATATATATCATTTAGTTGCCTAATTTTTTGCAAAAGCGGTCCTATAAGGAAGCTTTTCTGCAATGGGGCTTCACCAATCTTGTCGATCAAAATGTTGAGAAGCAGCAATGTGTTTTGTGCAGCAAAGTGCTCACGGGGGAGAGCATGAAACCCAGAAAATTGAAACGGCACTTCGACCGAAGTCATTCTCATTTTGTAGGAAAAGATATTACATTCTTCAAACGGAAAGAAGCTGCGCTCAAAAGTACGCGCCTAGATTCACGAGGCTTCTTTTTCAGTCAACTGCAGCTGGTCTTGAAATGTCGTACCGCATCGCTCTCCGAATCTCCAAAAACAAGAAACCGCATACTATAAGAGAGGATCTCATAAAACCCTGCATAATGGATGCTGTGAAGCTTGTTCTGGAAGAGCAACATGCAGAAAAGATAAGCATGATATCACTTTCTAAGAACACAATCAAAGTCGTATCGAGGATATGAGCAAGAATATTTTGTATAAGGTGCTCAACGAAATAAAGTCAAGTCCTTTCTTCGCAATACAGTTAGATGAGTCGACCGAGATTGCATCCTGTTCCCAGCTACTGGTCTATGTTCGGTACGTAAAAGGCGACCGCTTCAAAGAAGAGTACTTGTTTTAGTATCATTGGGCACAACTACACGTGACGAAGATGTTTCAAATAGTGAAAGATTTTGTCGAGGAAAAGGATCTACAGTGGTCGAGGTTGGTGGGAATCTGTATAGACGGAGAACCATCCATGTTGGGCTTCTGTTCTGGATTCCAAACGTTAGTCAAAAAGTTTGCTCTGCACTGTACTTGCAGCCATTGCATAATACATCATTATGCTTTAGAAGGGAAAACTCTTCCGCCTGTTCTGCTAGACACGTTAACCAACGTAGTGATAATAATAAACGTCATCCGAGGTGGTGCGACATATACAAGAGTTTTCAAAGAGTTGTGCAATGAATTTAGAGGCAAATTCGACGTGTTGTTATTACACACGGAAGTGAGTTGGTTATCACGAGGAAGAGCGTTGCACCGAGTGCTCGAGATTCGAGGAGAAATTGCAATGTTTCTCGAAAGCAAGTAGTTGCATAAGGGTAAGGTGAACGGGTTCCACGTTATGATAACAGGCAACGTATTTATTTCTAAACTAGCATATCGTACAGATTTCTTCGGAGAAATAAATGCACTGAACCACAGGTTGCTAGGAAATATGGTTAGTATTTTAATTACTCAAGATAAAGTTGCCAGTTTTCTTCGCAAAATGCAGCTTTACCAACGCAGGGCAACGGTTGACGATGTGTCCATGTTTGCAGATGTTTGCTCGCTGGAAGAAATGAAACATGCGCTTTCACAGAGGATATAACTTTTCACTTGTCATCAGTGGTCCATTCCATCAGCAAATATTTTCCTGATTTGGAAAATCGCCAAGTAAATGCCTGGGTGCTAAGACCCTTTTCAGTGGATGAGGAAATCTTTCCGGATACTACCATCGAAGCCAAAGCACAATTCCTAGGAATGCGCGAAGCTAATGAGTTACAAATAGCTTTCCAAAGCACACCACTGGTAGCATTTTGGATAAAGATGGGTGGTGAGTATCCATTGCTATTGGAAAGCGCATTGAGAATATTGATCCCATTTGCAATAACTTATAGATGTAAAAGTGAATTTTCGACAATGGTTTCAATTAAAACAAAAGCAAGGAGTCGAATGAACATGGAGTACGACTTTCGATGTGCATTAGCAGAAAATTAAACCAAATATACCAGAAATTGTTAACACTAAGCAATATCAACCGTCCCGTTGATGTATATCGCCTCTTGATTACATACAATGTTGTACCAAACAACGGTTTTCTTTCTTATTGATCGAGTTATTCCAAACAGCTATCAGTTCCCGTACTTAGAAGCAAACAGCGCGATAGTTATTCGTTAGTTAGCGTTTGAAACGGAAATGGGGGGCGGGTTGATTATAGCAAACCCCATTCGTGAGAGCCTCAAAAATGTTAAGAATCGCCGGTGTACAGCAACATGCGTTAAGGTTGATTGTGATATCGCTTTATAATAACATCATCAAAGTCGCGTTCAGGACATCAGCAAGAATACTTTGAACGCGGTACTTAGGGAAAGAAACTCATGGATCTTCTTCGCACTACAATGGGGGTCTCGTTTATTTTCATGATCGAAAGTAATTACGTATAGTATTCCTTTGCCGTAATTTAAAGAAAAATGCGGCAGTTACTAGCTTATTGGATTTAGAAAGTTTGGGGGTAACTGCTTGAAGTGAACCCGCTTTGGAGGTAACGACCTCAAAAAGCTTGGGAACCACTACTCTAGATGGCAAACAAGTTATTCCGGTAGTATGAAAACAGGGAAACATCAACACAGGATAGAGTAGTTGCACACACTCCGAAACTAACTGTCCGGTAACACAGCCTACGGCCTTTCCATGGTCACGGGCATTGTCTTAGTTGATCTACTAATAAGAGAATCGAGACATTGAAGTCTTGGCGCCAATAAGTTTATAGCTTATATGGCTACTGGAAAGGCACTAGGGTTGGGCCGATGCAGTCAATGTGTGAGTGGGTTTTCTTTGCTTACAGCAACATGCGGATCGCAGTGTCTTCCTAGATCATCGTGATAAATCTTTTCTTAAGCTTTCCCAAAAAGCGCTACTCAATGGATTCCCATGCCATTCACTTTGCGCAGCGTGAAGATTACTCTTCCTGTTGCAACTTTCAGGGTGATCCGACTAATTCGCTGCAGAAATACCGCAGAGCCTCATTGGTTTCGTGGGGGACCAATGTTGCTTTTAACTAAGCTGATGAGCTGGCTTACCGCTTGCACTTGCTCCGCAATGGTATATCTTCACTTGTGAATATAGTTCCTGTATATACATTTCCGAAAACAACCTCTGCAATTTGACCATAGTTCTCCAAACCAAGAACCCTAGACGCAAAGGAAAAGAACTGATGATTACGCACTGCATGAAGACAATCTCACCGCAAATGATATGCTACAATCGTCGGAAGCGTCGTTGTGCTGTTTATGAATGAAAGTCAGGAAACATTTTGGGCTTTCGTGGATCAGTTTTTTTGTGGTATATATTTTGATCCACATTTTCCTGCGCTATCCTAAAGCGGCTGCAGATCTTTAAAGTGGACATTGTCCGGATGATCGTTTCCATCTTATAAACTTCAGTCTTTGATCCCTTCTCACATTGGGAGCACAAATACAGCAACACCTTTTGTAACGTCAGATCATAGACAGATACGAGCATCATTCATTATGTTACCGTTAAATTCGTGTTGTTTTATTTTTTCTGATTATATGTGGCTGATGCTCTAAAAATATTTCTGTAAGTTGATCATGTCGTAAAAGGCGAGTCTTACTTAACACTTGATTTACTTATTTATTTGTTTGAATTATAATGCTTATTCTGGGTGTCTGGACGGATTAGCGAAAGCAGTCGTTTCGGATACTGTACTCTTCGCTAGTGATATTAGGATATGTTTGATGATCGATTGTCCAGTCGGGCGCACGACACTGCAAATCTGCTTGTATTAGTCATATTACTGACCGATGGTCAATTTGGACAGAAGCAAATTTACCCACATGCTTTAAACTTAGGCGAACAGCCACTGAACAACTCCTTTGGTGAATTCGGTTTCGTGCACCACCACGGGACAATGTTGACTGTTCGACCAGCGCATTGGTGGTGCCATCAAATAGCAATCAACCTACCAGTATTTTGCAGAGGACAGTGGGAAATTATGACTCACCGATCACCCACAAAATGCCTTGTGGTTACGTGCACCATTATGTCACATACGCTATATAGGTTAGCAACTATGTTAAATTGGCAAGAAAAGTACCCAAACGCCAATTAAGAGTATTTCGTAACAAATTCTCCCGAACGAAACCCCATGACGCTCACTTGTGTAGTAAACGTGGTAAACGAGGTGCCGCTAGTGGCATTGAAGAGGAAAGGGAATCTATCCCATCTGTTGGACTCACCTTTAACTATTTGGCTTAACTTCTTTAATAAGGTTGGCGAAGTTTACTGAATTTAGCATTTTAATGTTCGACCTACTTGGTCTTCATTACACTATATGTGATTCCAGAAGTTTCGAGTAGCTTTGTGTATGGAAATCATGGTGTGCCATATTCAGAAAACGAAATCCTCTACACTGTAGTGATGGAAGCGGTTGTGAGCTTGTACAATCCCAATGACTTAGCAAACTTCTCACAGCGTTAAATTGTCTTGCATGCATAAGCCGCTCTAGAAGGTAAATGGGTTACGTAACGGCTCGTCAGCCCAGACGATCAATCACGCTATCATGTACTAAGACACGAACACGACTGCACGACGTACACTGACACTTCGCACCAATCCGCTGATATATACAACGGCGCACTGATGTCACCTCGGTTGACGAAGCAACGTTCGTAGCAAAATTGCCGAAATCAACGGACAATGCGAACACCAGCTGAACAGACTGTGTCACCAGTCTTTGCTTCTGTACTTAAATAAGCTTGAAACACGGTTTTATGGATTATTATTATGACCGTAATGGGATAAGCCCACCATTGTGCTCCTTTATCATTAAAAATTGTGAAACAGTCTTGGCTATTAATTTTAGCACACCTGTTTAGTTTAACTAAGCAACTGCTGGTCTTGCTTGCCACTTTGTTGACAAGCATTGACGTCCTAGAATTTGTGCTGAAACATCCACTGCTGGATTGACCTAAACACTGTTTAACGGCACTACTAACAATGGGCACGTCAGCCAACTAGGAGAGTGGGTGGTTCTGTTGGAGCAGCCAGGGAGTGGTCAGGATTTTTAACACCACTGTCGGTAACAATACCCGATGAACTGGTTGTTCAAGCAATGTGCTCAATACAAGGTAGGCGGTACGTTCGGCCTCTGGACTAAAAGTGCCTACCAGTTAAGGTTAAACGAAACATGATGTAGTGTTTCGTCGTATCGTCGCGCGATATTGCAAACTTCGGCCCAGACTACTGCTGATGTTATGTGCTTTTGGCTGCGAGAAGGAACGGACGTGCACAAACAGCATCATTTCGTGGGGATCTTGAGAGCAACAACATCCAAGTGTCACAACAGCAAGGATTCCACCGAAATCCGTCTCGCACTACAAACTTGGCTCTAGCCAGAGTAACCTGGACAGAGTCAGCCGATGTCAGAGTAGAAGTCAACGTCATAAAACTGGACTTCTCGAAAGTGTTCGATCATTTGGACCACCGCATTCTCCTGCACAAGCATCGAAGCTATGGAATCGGTGATCATGTGCTCGGTTGGATCAAGAACTTCCGCACTCAACGTCAGCTGAATGTGAGAGTCCGCAGCTCAATTGCCGTTCCAATTGATGTCCAGTGTGAGGTGCCCCAAACATCGGTACGGGGGGCACGATTATTCCTAGTCTTCATTAACGATCTTTCTAATGTACTGCAATCGAATTTCTTACTAGTTGCAGATGAGGTCAAACTTTGGCATGAAATCAGGACAGCGGATAATTACATGGTACTGTAGAGCGATCTCGATAGGGCTTATGCGTGGTCATCCGACAACCAGCTCCAGTTCAACGTGACCAAGTGCAAAGCCGTAAGCATACACCATCAGGTTATTTATGAATATCGATTTGGGGGCCAGCAGTTGCAACGTGCTTTATAGGAAAACGAGCTCGGGGTGATCGTGCAGGTCGAGCTTGGCTGCTCGAGACAGGCCGAAAAGGCATCGAATTGAGCCAGTCAACATCTTGGACTCTTACGGAGGGCTTTCGGAAATTTCGAGCCATCAATCTCTCCGCAAATGCTGAAATGCTGCACGTGAGGCCCCCCATGGAATATGTGATCCACGCCTGGCATCCTCCGCGTAAGCGCGACACCAATGCACTTGTAGCTCCACAACCTAGAGCAACCAAACTCGATAGAGGATTGTTTCATCTCTCCTACCAGCGCAGACTGCAGTCCCTGAGATTGTACAATGGTGAATATCGACGTTAGCGAGGAGACATCATGATGGTTTACTTAGTACTGACGAACCCCGTTCACCCATGCCGAAACCTGTGGCAGCTGAGCCAAAATCCCAACCTGAGAGGCCATCAATTTAAACTGGCTACGCACTGCCGTCGGCTTGACTTTCCAAGAAACGTTTCTCCTACTGTGTGTCCCGTGCCCTTCCAACTCACGTCATCCTTGCCCCTACATTAACGCTATTCAAAAAGCGCCTTGATGAAACCCTTTCCAACTTGCATTATTTGATGTAGTTTGTTTCATTCGGAGGACGAAATACCGCAACCCTAAGCAAGTGCTTAAGGGCCCTCCGCAACGTGGCGATGAAGATGCATGCAGAAGTATCCTTGTGAGTAGCATGGATGTATCATATCTATCAAATGAAGCAAGATATGTGTGAGCGTTATCTTTTAAGTTTTTTCTTCCTCATGCATTTACTGAACTACGACGGCACTTTATGCTATCTTGTGTGTGCACATCCCCTTCCCACTTCAAACTATCGTTATGCAGTAGTGCATTTAAACTGGTAGACGATTAAAATGACGATTTCCTTATTCGTTGACCGTTTCAATTGTAATTTTTCCTCCAACCATCCTACGGGATTTGTCAAGCACATGCTTTTTTTAACCCGTTATATATCATTGTTCATTGTTCATTTTTCCTTTGAAAATGAATCAACTATAATTAATGAAGCTTATTTTGGCTTGACGAAAATATGGGAATCGATGGGAATTTCGATCCATTTGGGAAGGCCAAACATGGACCAAATAAACACACCTTTTTGAATCGAGAAATTGTGCACTCGAGTTAATTGCTTTCAGACAACTTGATATAGTCTCAGGGAAGAGAACGTGTAGTGAATCTGGATCACAACAATGATGTGTACCCAATCGAGGTTGCCACTAAATTTAGCATCATAGGCTTCAGGATGATCTTGATTTTGAGTATATCTTAATTTTGATGCAGCCAAGGATAGGGGAACATTCATGACACGGAATTCCAGCGGACGCAGAAGCTGTCACCCAGGGTGTATATGTGTGTTGATTTATCAAATGGAGCAATGAAGAAATAGTTTATGATAGGGATAAATGCGCATGCGTGGTATGTTCCGTAAGATGGTTAGGGTGAAAATTACAAGATAAAATTCTCGAGAAATACCACGTGATATACATGGCTCACCAAGGGTTTGGAGTCTGAACATGTATGAGTATTCTTCTTAAGAGTTTAGAAGTGTGACGGCGTCCGCTATTTGTTCTGCACTAATGCCATAATGTCATGTGCTATCTCACTTAATGTATATGTGTCAGGGTATTGCCAAGTCGTTTGTTACCTAGGGATAAAGTGGGGACGTTAATTATTTGCGCAGGGACGGCGTTCAAGGTCTGTGACCCTCGGAGGGAGAAAACGTTTCGTCGACATTCCAGTCGGCTACATTGCGTAGCTAACTTAATCTGATGACTCCATGGAGTTGTGTTTTGACTGAGTTTCAAAAGAAATTGGCATTTGTGGTTTTGGTTTTTCAGCATCTGATACACCATTATGAGATCTCCCTGCAGACGCCGATAAAGTCCGCTGTACATTTTTAGATTTGAGCCTGAGTGAGTAAGGAAGGCGGGACATACTTCTGACGTTTTTCCTCGTCCTGCGTTGTGCATTATCGAGCGCGGTAAGATGGTGTTTCTGCCAGGGTTGCCGCGCTTGGATAGCGTATTCCGCGTGCGGCCACACGTACTCGCCAAGCATTCTCGGAAAGACTGAGACGTCAAACTTCCTGAACGCTTTACGAAGTAGGCTGAAGTGTTGGCTTGTTATTTTCTATGCCTTTTCAGTCTGCCTCAAGCAATCAAAATCATCTTGCACGAGCACACCGAGATCGCACTCATGAGAAGTTCGCTGCAGAATGTGTGTCTCTAGCCAGTAGTGGTGAATACTCTGATGGCGTATGCGCATCATATTTCTCTTGGTGGCGTTGAACTGCAGCATCTTCTCGATGGATTATGTGCACGTTTTATCGAAGTCATCCACGCCATATGTTTAGGTTATCGGCAAAATCCCCTACTCCTGAGTACATCAAATAGTAGATTGTTTGAAAATAGCACGCTCGCGAGATCATTTATTAAGGCCAAAAGAAGGCGGAGCTCGAGTATCGAGACCTGGGATGCATAGGTTGGACCATACATAACCTCGCATAATCGGGCCCAAACCAGAGCCTCATGACTCACATCTAACCGCACACAGTGCCTGGGATCTGGTGCATACACACACGCCTTTAGGCTTATTTACGTAGCGTACCAATTAGGCTCCGGTCATTCAAGTGTAAGCTTAGAATCAGTTCGTTTTACTCCTATTCACCTTCATTGGCAGGAACTGAAATCGTCGCGTGAATGGCACAAATTTGGCGGCTAGAGACATCGAGCTAACCATGCTACAAACAGAGTCCCAGTGGTTAGAAAAATTTCTTCCTTTAACGTTTTGACGGAAGCTGGGACTACGTATCACACTGCAAGCACACAACCATACCTGTCCCTTCGATTATAATTTATATAATGACTTCAAGATTCATTTCGTTTTATTCTTTGATCTAATAGGGAAAGTCAGACGTCTTCTTCTTTGCCAGAATTGCTTGGTTGTGGCGAGCGGATCGTAGACCGAGTCATGAAACATGCGCCCTAAATGTTAAAGGGTTGGTCTAAGGAGCTGCAGTCCGTCTGTACTAAGGATCAACACCTTAATTTTACCACTGCGCAATGAAGACGGATAGTGTGATAATACCTTCTGACATACATCACCTTTCTTTGTTGACTGTCGGACTGATGTAAAAATTACAATGTCATAAATATTTCCCACTCGACCTCACCAGATGAACTGAGATTTTAGATGTCCGAGTGCAGCTTCGCAGTCAGAAACAAACTGCCCTTCCAGTGCCCACGAGATTCCAATCGTGCGTAATTTATTTGCAAAATACACTTCGTGGTAGACACTCCGTCATTAATCTGTCTTCTCACGCCTCGGGTTTCACTTATCATGCGGCACTGGCTCCAGCCGAGTTGGCGGGACAACTGGAGAGCTCTCACGCGTGGAAAATGTAAGCCCATATCTGGGCCATCGGCATTTCTCATGTGGCGTCAACCCCCACCAGCTTGGTGCAAGTGGCGCCTACGGTGGGGAATTAACTATCCGTCATTTTACCTTTGTATATGCACGCACCTGCACACATGCCCGCGCGAAGCTACGCGCCGAGGTTAAGGAACCCAAGGTCCTTCCTTTCCGTCATCATTGAACCACGCGCCCCTTCAGCGAAGTTAACACTTCCGACCAGACTTCGCATTGACATCACACGTTGATTGGGCTGAACTGGGGGACATATCTCATGTTCCTTCGACACAGTGCCCGTATACTTGTACGTACATCATAGTGAATAAATGTGTGCAGGCCTGAGTGTGCGTATGGTTCGTTCGTGCGTTCGTACCGGCAACTGGGCCCGACCGCAAGGGTTGGAATTTTGTGCGAGTTGTTTGTTAAAAGCGCTGCATCCAAATCCACCAATCTGTGTGCCGCTTGGTATAAACTTTTGGTCGTGCAACAAGTGGCAAAACTTTGCTAATATGAATACACTAAGTCCCCGTTGCAGGGCTCCATAACATGTAAGGGATTGAAAAGACCAATCTACCATACTTTTTATTACCGTTTTTGTTCCTGATGAACGTTGGACGCACATGTTACCTCCTAACCTAATAAAACAGTGCCGCATAACTACCGTCCAGTGAACGTCTGCGAGCAATGGAGGGAGTTTAAAGTTCGGACCACCACATAGTGTGAATCCTTGATACAAGATTTAAGATCAGTAATGGGTCGGTGTGGAACGATTCATCTTCTGCTGGTGCTGGGTACCTGTGTGCTACCGGTGTTGCTTGGTTCGAATGACGATACCTTCCCAGACACTTACAATGGTGGACAGAATTCCAAACTTACGCACTCAACGGCCAAGAACGAAGAAATGGGGACGACAGAAAAAAGCAGCTCGGCAACTGGACATTGGTTTAATAAGTACACACCCTTTAACAAGTGCTGGCGGCAATCTGAGCCTGACGATTGCAAGGAAGTTTTGAGGAATCAACCACCGCTAGGAAAAGATCACGCATGGCGCCCTCATTACAGATTTCTGATACGCCGGATATTCTGCACTTTGCAAAAGATTAACTGTCCTGTGAACGGACTGTCTTTTCAGGTCAGTTTTTGTAGACGTAATGCTTGCATTTTTGTCGTAGTTCGAAAGTATAGGCACTGTTAAGATGAGTGTTTTAACTACTACTGTTGTCGTTCCATCGAGGATTGGCAACACATGACTTTCACCACCACGGTACTACGAGCGAGCCTCTTTCTCCATTGGTGCATTCACTCACGCACGCGGTAAACTGAGCGGTCACCTGAATCGAGTATCCAAAACAGATCTGTTTATATCAAGGAGCAGCTAAGAGAAATCGCTGGCTACACAATCATTGAATGCTACCGGCCACCTTCGTCCAGCATACTCCGACCCAACTAGGTATTATCCGAGAAGTACTGAAAAACCCTATCCTTTAAACAGATAGTGAATTACTCTGTGAATTCTTCCATGCTGCTGAGTAATTTTCGGCTTGCGTAATCAAGAATATAGCAAAAAGACTGTTGAAGCAGATATGGTCGGTAGTTTATCTTGATAAGCTACTTGAATTCCAAATGTCTGCAGAATGCAAACATAGGGGAGATAATGTTAGACGTGTTGCAAAAATAAGATTACTTCGCCCAGTTGGACTTCTTTGTAAATTTTCGATGACAGACACTATACATTCCTGGAGCAATATCCATTTATCATATGGTGTTTGAATTGCGAACCGCAAACACATGTTTACCAACTGGAATATTCGAATTTTGACCACGATTGGTTTGTTAGTCGTAACAGCCTGAGTTCAGACAAGAGTAACATGTTTACTACTTAACAGTTGAGGAGAATACGCGAAATAGATGAATACAGGCTAGTCTGCTAAGATGTGATTATTCTTTGCTACTGTCGTTTATGAATGGGAAATCTATTATGAAATAATAAAAGTGTTCTGATGTCAATGCTAAAAGACTGGTGCCACGTCAACCATGCATGATTGGATAGGAGGCTCCGAACGTTCAGTAATTAACTGCTTTGCAGTCATCCAGCGTCACCTAGGATTGCAACTTCATCTTTTTTGGCATCCTCATCAAGCTGAACAGTGATAGCCGTAAGGTGAGAGTGAGGTTGATTGGACTGTTCAACTATGATATAAATTTTGCAAACAAACACGGCTTGTTTGTTTAACGTCCAGATGCACATGTATTGTAAAGGCAAGTGTGCAGGAACGAAAAGTGAAAAAAAGTTCACGTGAACCGCACGAATTTCATGCTTTTATCTACAAATAGTTTTCGTAGCCCCCTTTTAGGCTAAGTTCGGTTGCATAATTATATGTACAGAGATTTAGAGCTAAATTGAAGGCTGGGCATCAGTACTCGGAAAATGTAGCTAGGATGAATTGAAAATTAGCTGATAGTGAGTGTCTTTCTTCAATGGCCACATATGTATCTGGTGATGTAAAATCGCCCGAAGAGTGAAGCTCAACTGCAGCATAGATACAGTTAAGATTTCCCGTCATTGAGTTTGCCCGTAGCCTATAGGTAACTGGCTCGTTTTGCAATCTGACGGCAAGGGTCTGAGCCTGCTTAGTGGAAGCGCGACCCTCGCAGTATCGTTAGCTCGCTTGCGACCGGTGGGGAGTGTGCGGCAGAGTAGCGTCGGTACTGCGTACAGGCGTAATGCAGATGCGTTCCTTTCCTCGTCCTTACTCTAAGGCCACTATGAAAGTATCCTGATGGTTAGGTGGTGGAATTAGAGTCAATTTGCTCTAAAGGCACCAAAGTATCCAGTTGTTTTCGGTACCAATAGTAGCATTGCTTGCTACTTCGAGCGGATTTAATAAAAGAACAAAGTCCATTGGTCCACACAGAAGGAACTTTATATACGAATGCTCCTGCAGTACATTCTAATTAACTAGATTCATAAAACGCGCGACTCAACACATTAGGGCTGCTTGTTATAGAATAGTACACACTCACTGACTTGGCACTTTGCATAAACTCGCTTGACTGTTCAACATGTTTACAAAGATTCAATCCCTATCAAGTATCCTCTAAATGTAGCACCTTGAATAATTGAATTGCAACAACCACTCTGTAAATGACAAAAAGTGTCGTTTAGTGGTCTACCCGGTTCACGGTGTTTAGAATCGGCGTCGTTCCGCCCTCACATTTTACCTAACCCATTAAATTCAGCGCATAACGCGATCTAGGTATGCGTCGCATACTGTGATAAAGAAGTACATCAATTATTTTTGCCTCCCGTCCTAAGCGAAGCAGACAGGCATAGCGTCCTTGTCAAGTTGATACAGTCCTCGGTGTCCTTTAATATGCCTGTTGTATTTGACGCCCCCATGCCCCATGCTGAGGCTGATGTTGCATTCTTGATGCTTCTTCACCGTAGTTGGGCTAAACAAACTTACACTCAATCCAGGTCTTCTAAACTGGAGAAATTTCATTCCACTTTATTTGGTTTGTTCCGCCTACCTGCGTAATATTCTATTAACTGGCCACGTTGCTTACGCTAATTGTGCTTACCTTCGGTAATTTTGTTGTGTTTGAAGCATTTAAGTAACTTGTGGACATTTCTTACTTATCGTGGATTCTTTGCTAACCAACTTTCTTCATATGGTAATTTAGGGAAGAGTTATGCCACCATATCCGTATGCATTATTGGATTTATTTTATTTCAGCTTGCCGTTTAAAGTGAATGGTTGTTGCTTGATATCCCCGGTGTGGCTGCGCTTGATGTGCATGTTGATAAGGTGCCTACCCACTATCTCGTCCATACTGGCTCCAGGAGACAATTGGTCGTTGCTGCAGGCGACGGGATGCACGGTCCTTGTGCCGTGCTAGGCTCGAAGAGCGGTTCCATGCACTCAGTGTGGAGCGGACTACGGTCCAGCCACCGCCTTGTGTGCGCTTGATTCCCCAAATACAGTGTGCTTGTGTTTGCCTGTGAAGGAGTGTGGGCCGGCTCCGTCGATGAAACGTGGCTCCCATCCACATGCGTCCTGGTCTTATTGCTTCGGGTTTACACTGGATATGGGGTGTGTGGTTGGAGCTGTGGGCTGTGTAGCGCACGCCATCCATGGTCCCTCTGTAGGCGCAGGCGTCCTGTGGCTGGCCACAGTGACAGACGAATCCGAAACCGGATGCCATCAACCATGTATTTGACGCGATGGTCTAGTGGGAAAATAATCCGTACTCCATTGTCCCAATCCCACATTCCTGCAACCAGTCCCTGGTAAACAGCTGGCTCATATGGACAAGCGCACCTCCGTGCTTTCCTCCACTACACTAGCGTCTGATTGGTTGAGGCTGCAATGGAAACCAAAGGTATCGTGACCACAGATGTTGAGAACAGGTGTCAAAAAGTGAACAGCGCTCATAAAAACAACCACATTCTCTCTGCATATAGTTGCCTTCTCAATGTACTAAAGTAGGCGGAAGAGGAACACTCAGAGTTTGGAAAGTCGCATTAGCTATTTATACAATCCCATGAAATAATGGACTTCTGGGTTCAAGGTTGCATTTGGACTTCTGTTCCTGTCTTCCGCATGACTCCTTATGACGAGCCATGTTTTGGTTGGTACACACTGATTTTCAATCCGATTGGGCCATTGGCTTAAACGCTACCGCCGTGCTTTTTGAAGTAAGAATTTGGGCAGTTTGATTGATCACTGTGCCTCAGTCACACCAGATCTGTCAGTGGTTAGAGACCAAAGTCACTCAGTCTGCTGGTCCTTCAGGTCGGACGCTTAAGTGACGGTAGGCACGTGTCGCTTAAAACAGACTCCCTGTAGCTCACTGACAAACTCTCCCTATCTTGAGTTCAGAGTTTTAAATCAAAAGGTTTGTGGGTATCCTAATCGTTCTCTTGTATAGTACTGGGTAGTTTATTAAACTACCTATGCCTATGCAATGTGTTGAACTTCCATTCAAACAATGCGTCATCATCAATACAGGTTAGCCGAGAGTGAGACACACATCTCAACTAATATGCCGCAAACAACAAAAAATACAAGCTTTAACAATACAGATTAAAAAAGATATAAAAAGTAGCTTAATGCTAAATATCACATTATGCATAGGGTTTGAGATCGTTGTTGGAGGGGGGAACTAAAGGTGAGGGGAGAGACATAGAGACTCACAACACAAACGCCACAGTGGTCTGCTCTTCGCTATGTCACTTACTGTATTCAACCAAACGTCTTTGTTATCCTTCGGTCCCCAGTCCAGAAGTCGGTAAACACCAATCGGCACCAGGTTCGAATTGAGGGACTTCATTTCTCCTGACCAAGCTATCGCTTGGCCTCACTTCCGTTTTGAAACACTGAGTCCATCTCATCCATTTCGTTACCGCATTAGGAGACAGATTTCAAAATGCCAGCATTTCGATTGCTCTCTTCAGTTGCGACATAACAAAAATAAGAAACTTGCGGAGTTAAATAGGGTAGTAGTCTAGTAATATGGGTAAGCTGAAAGAAAATTGGCATTGGTTCATGGCATTCTAACTTACTGACTAAGTTGTTTCTGGGCCAGGGCACTAGACAATTCCTCGTTATCAGTAATGCCTCACTGATTACTAACCATTTATATGTCATATTACGCGATAATACCTAGAAGTAGCTGATCGAGTCCACCGGCTGGTGATCCATCATAAAGTGCCTATCGATAGACGAACGGGCTTACGGTTCCTCGCTTGATCCACTCCACATTGTTGCCTCAACGAGTGCGTTAGCTAATTTGGGACGTGTTCAGCTAACGTTTGCTAGAGTAGGCATTCATCTCCGCCTATGTACATTTCACCGCTACTTCACATGAACTGGTAAGTGATGCGAGAGGTCGAACAGTCCGAGGAGCCGATCGTGTGACGTAAACAAAATCGCAGATGAGCGGTTATGTAGGTGCGTGTATAGCGGACATGTGTTTGTGTCTAATATCATTTGCTATGTGATCGCTTTTGAACGGCAGAAATAAATAACTATCCTTCTTTTCCGCTGATTGCACTGGTGCCTTCTCCTGCTTGGGTCTACTGTGGATCTGGAGGAAGTTCTCCGGGTAGCCATTAGAGAACAGAGTATGAAGTGAAAATACCTTTTCAGTCCTTAGCATTTCGGACTACAGATTCGTCTGACCAGGTAGAAAAGTGTTTGCACGAGGCCGCGCTTGTATGCAATCGGGGCGAAGCTGGAAAGTGAAGGTATTGTCCATCTCAGGTTACGTTGCGGTGGGCGGTGCACTGAACTGTGAGCATGTAATGAGCACGTCCAACAACGGTAGACAATCTTGCTGTTACTGTGACCGGCGCAGAGGATAATCAACGGCACCCTATCTGTTGCATCGGACGACGTAAGGAGCAGGACACGTAAGTGCATGGCATTAAGAGACTTGGCATGACACACCTATATAGCCTTCCCGAACTACCATACCTGGGATGTCTACACAATACAAAGGAACCACTGTGTCAAACTCGTCCGGGAGGATAAACTTAAGAACCAATAAGGTCTATTGGAAATGTTTTGCTCCAATCCCAAACTGCTATACAAACACATAAACAATTTGCGCCGTGATAAGCGCGGTATTCCTGCTCTGTACACAGCATGCGGCTTAGCCCAAACCGCACAAGAGGCAGCCAATGTCCTTGGACAACAATTTGATAGTACCTTCAAAAGCGCGCAATCATCATACATCCTGCCTAAACAGATAACATCGCTATCAGGGATAAATCACATATCGTACACCTCCGCAGCTGTACTGAAGAGGCTGATGTCTCTGCACGAGTTCAGCTCCCCGGGTGCGGACGGCATTCGTCCGAAGGCATTGAAAGTTGCTGCCATGAGTTTGGCAGGACCACTAGCAATTTTCTTCCAACGATGTCTGAACGAGATGCACGTCCCCATAATGTGGAAGCACGGAATCATCACGCCTATCTACAAAAGTGGTAGCCGTGCTGAACCAGCAAATTATCGCCCGATAACACTGCTTCCTGTTATCTCCAAGGTTATGGAGTCCATTGTAGCTGAGGCTTTAAGGGGGTACCTGGAGAGCAACAAAATTCTCGTTTCGGAACAGCATGGATTTCGCCAAAATCGCTTTTGTACAACAAATCTCTTGATTGCTCGTGCAATCTGGACGGAATCTGTGAACGCTGGTGCAGGAGTCGCCGCGGCCTACTTGGATCTCAAAGGTATTCGACCGTATAGACCATCGCATTCTCCTCCACAAACTCCAAAATATGGAATCAGCTATCCTGTTCTGCGCTGGATAGAAGACCTTCTCGTGCAGCGTCACCTGAATGTGAGGGTTAGAAGCAACCTGTCTGAATCCATCGTTCATTGCTGCGTACCACAAGCCTCGGTATTTGGACCCCGCCTGTTCCTGGTCTTCATAAATGACATCGCGAGTGTGCCATCTCCTAACTGTTTGCTATTTGCTGATGACCTAAAGGTATGGCGCACTATAGCTGCAGTGGAGGATCACACAGTCATACAGGAAGACCTGGAGAAAGCGTACACGTGGTCTATCGAGAACATGCTGCATTTCAACGTAACCAAGTGCAAAGTTCTCAGCATACGGCACAAGAGTATGCACAAGTACCGCCTAGGACCACAAATTCTATAGCGGGTATCTCATGAGTGCGATCTCGGCGTGATAGTTCAAGATGACCTCGGTTGTTCGAGGCAGACTGAAAAGGCAGCTAAGAAAGCGAATCAGTACCTCGGCCTTCTTCGCAGAGCGTTCGAGAAGTTTGACCCTTCGATGTTTCCAAAAATGCTTAGTGCGTACGTGAGGCCGCACGCGGAATATGCTATTCAAGCGTGGCAACCCTGGCTCCAGCACCATCTCACCGCGTTCGATACTGTACAATCTAGGGCAACGAAGAGCGTCAGAGGTTTGATCCGCCTCCCCTACCCACTCAGGCTGAAGACCTTCGAAATATACAATGGACGTTATCGGCGTCTAAGGGGCGATCTCATAATGGTGTACCAGATCCTGAGAAACCCCAACCACCCATGCCATTCCCCTCTAATACTCAGTCAAAACACCTCGCTAAGAGGTCAGCCGTTTAAGTTAGTCAAGCAGTACAGCCGCCTGGAATGTCGGCGAAACTATTTCTCCCTTCGACTGTCACAGCCTTGGAACGCCATCCCGGTACACGTAATTAATGTACTCACCCTATCCCTTTTCAAAAAACGCCTTGACGATACCCTGTCACATTTACACTACGTGCTATAGCTTATGACCACCAGATGCTGGCACTAATGCACAACAGACAGGGGATAGTGCCATAACCCTACTCGAGAATGAGTCACTCCAAACGCCTTGTACGAAATTTGATAAACGCTACTACTATAGAAACTGGATTTCAGTATCCTGTCGACCCAAGATAGTTGCACACGAGTAAGCGTTGTCCTTGCTATCTTTTTATTTTTCTCGCCTATGATGTGAACAATAACCACTCCCCTGTTGCTTTATGTGCGTACATTCTCATTTCAAACTCCCTTTATACGACAGTGAAGTTACATTTGTAAGCGCCCGAACTGACGACTACATTATCCCTTCGCTATCTTTTTTGTCACGCTAAACACCCTACGGGACATGTCAAGCACCTGCTTTTTTGCCCATTATAAAGCATTGTTCATTGTTCATTGACGTGGATAGGGGTGAGGATGCTGCTGATCATGCCATTCCCTCCTGCATCCATCAATTTTCACTCTTATCTCTAGCGTCCTGTTCAAATTCATTATTATCCTCCCTTCATTCTACCGTCCACCACATTGCTTTGATAAGCAGTTTAGCTTCAAGTTTCAACTAACACATAATCGCGGAGCGTCAGTTCTGCCCTGTCAACAAGCCCATGGCAAGCACGCGGGGGATCACAGTTCAGTGACTACTATTTAAAGCCCTCGATTCTCGCAACGATAGCGGGTCTCACGTGCGCACTTCGTTACAGATCGGTCAACAGGCAACACGACCGAGCATTATAGGCTCTCTTGATAGATATCTGCTGCTTCGCGGAAACCCGTCTGCATGACTCGAGCTCTGTGTTTACTCTGCGATCCCTTTCCGTTGACACTAACAGTGCTATCTTACTGCGCCTATCCGGTGATGATGCAGATTCGAGTGAACAATGAACAATGAACAATTAATTCATATGGGTTAAGAAACACTCTTTTAGTGGACCCGTTGGGTAATTTAATGGGGTTATCGTGAACTTATAAGAAAACCGTTAATATTATAAGTGTGAAAGGAAGGACCTAACTTCTTTTCCGCTGTAGTCCTGCAACCCGCCTATTTTCATAGAGCACACAGGTAAAAGCAAAAAAATCCAAGGTAGTTACCGGGTGCAGAATGGAGACGGTGATAAGTAACAAACTGTAACTGGATGGGTGCGTCATCCAACCGCATTTTAAATATCATTAGTGCCGGTGCAGAGAGGACCAATTCAGGGACAGCATTTCACGGATGACATACACTTATGGAAAGGAAATTTCTGCGGTACTCCAGACGGCTGTACTGTTCTGCAAGTTTCAGTGAGTGGCCCCTCAGGTTTGTATTGCTGCTGAGTTGCAGTAAAGGGCGGCACACTTGATGTGGATCGTGCAGAATCAAGTATGCCATTATCAGATAGTCCCGTAATCTGCCATACAGTCCGATGAATATCCCCCAATCGTTTTAGCCTCTGCTGGTATGGGCGATTGCGTATTCCACTGACGCATTTGGATGCCAGACTTCGGGGCTGCTGCAGTATCAGACTTAAATAGCGTATTCAACATGGGCGCGAACAAAAGAGCTGAGCGTCTGTCGAAAAATAGAGCAGTCCATTTGTCAGAAAGCCCGTCACAAGAGTCCGATGTGTTGGTTTCCAGCCTTCGAGGACTTTTCGAATTTCCTGCAGCAAACAAAGTCGTTCTGAACCAGCACACCCAGATCAACTTCAACGGACCATTTCTGCAGTACTTGAGTTCCAAGCCTGTATGAGTAGTAGATCTGGTCTCGCTTGTACAGTACCTAGCATTTACTCAAGTTGTGGGGCAGTAAAAATATCCCAAATTAATCTACCATCGCCCATTGGATATCCGAAGGACAGGTACTTCAGTCAATTGGGAAGTGACGGGTGAGTGAGCCAATCTGCAACACCAGGACAGGTACTGTGAGCTCATTGGCAATACATAGCGCACCAAGCAGAAGTCATGTATTAAAATTTGCGCACCTAATCGTCAGCCCTCGGTAGCTCAGTGGTAGAGCAGTGGACCGGAAATTCGTGGACCGGGTTCGATTCCCAGTCGAGGCACATTATTGTGCGTGAATTTTAATCGTGACTTCTACTTTCTACAAAAATAGAATTGCTGACTGAGGTGCCGTGTCGAGGTCACTCTAGAGCAATTGCTGGTCAGCATTCACCAGGACACTGCGCCAAATCTGGCCTCATGTATCGCGGTTGTTTGATACCCGAGGGACCAATTACACTCAAGGACGAACACTTTTGAGTACAGCCATCTACCCGCGACCTCGGAATCAAGTATTCTTGCATCTTCAACTTTTCCGAACAAGTGGAATAACAGCTGGCTGGGGCCAGAAAATCAATGGTAAATATACAATATAATATCCGCATAACCACAGCCAGAGTAAAACGCTGGCTGGGGTTATGCGGATCCTCAAAACCCTCACTCGCCTCATTTTGGAATACTGCAGTATCATTTGTGGTAGCATGAGGAACTCTGACAGAGTATCTCTGGAAAGCATACAAAGGTCATTTACCAAACATCTGCTAGGCAAAACACCCACTAAGAACTATCGGGAGCAATGCTAACTATTCCAGATCGATCCGCTTTGACTGCGAAGATTGAGACATAACCTGATGCTTCTGTACAACATGATTCAGCAAAACGCCCACTTTATTTGCCCTCCCTAGAATTACAGCGTATTTCGAAAAGAGAGCTACGCTATAAGGAGTTTACCCTGTGTACCCAGATGCAGGGTACATCGGCGGTCCAAGTTTTTCCTTATCAGATATTCTGTGCTGTGGAATAAGCTCCCAGTCACAATCAAATTGTGTGAGAGCGCAACGGCCTTTCGCGTTAGGCTCACCAAGTACTTAGACTTTAACGCAATTATGACCCTATTCTCTTGGAAGAGATCAGTTGATGATTTGCACCATGAAGGGCCAGACAACATAGGATGAGTGAAACGAAAAATTCCGCGCAGTGTGCTACACCTCTAGTGCTGTCAACATCCTCTAATCCAACTAGTGCTCATTGCATTGAAACACAGCTGAGTAAATGCATACACTTGAAACAGCAAAAACAATGCAAATCACACAACTGTTTATCATTCATGCATAAGCATGACATTCTGTAAAATATGATCTGTGCTAAATATGGACACAGTTTCCCATTCGATAAGAAATACACCTATTAGTACTATGCCGTCGGCAAACAGTAGGAAGTCTGAAGTGATTACCTTTGTGAGGTCATCAATAAACACCGAATAAAATCGTGGACCTAGAATTGGTCCTTGCGGCCTTGACGGCCAAGCAGGTGTGGGTCCCCGGGTTGTAGCTGCTTTGGTTGATTCAATTCCAATTAGTAACCGGATATGTGCCGTCTGGCTAGCTGACTTGTTCGAAGCTTCGGAGTCTTGCGGGAATAATAGGTGCCTGTTTGTCATCGCTGTCTGCGAGCCCATAAACTATAGCGAAGGTTGTGTGAAAGACGACTTCTATCGTCAACTGAACGAGCTCCTTCATCGCCGGAGAAGTACGGATAGTGTAGTGCTGGTTTATGAACTAAACGCTCAAGTTGGGAAGTTGCCCACTGAAGAAATGCATCTCTGCGGCCCGCACGGTGAGCGATGGTGAAAATGCTGGTCTATTTTTCGCGAACACTAACTTGCGAGGCAGCACCAGCAGAAGGGTAACATGGCGTTCACCAGCCTCAAACCAGCCATGGATGCAAATCGATCATATAGTGATCAGCTGCCACTGTAGAGACTGCAATATAAGCACAACAGTGGACTAAACCACGCAGCAATGTGTGTCTACTGCGCGTGCTTTTCCGATCTCACCCGCTGCGAAGCTGTGAGCGCATAAACACCCGCCAACTGGTTAAACCAGATGTTCTGAATGCGAATCAAAGTGCGCCAGCATTTGGGTTGAGTAAGCCCTCACCGAACACATTTGAAATTCATTGATTACTTATCCTCCCGAACTTTTGAATAACGGGGACTTTTCCTTGTTGGACATTAGATGTTTACGAATTCTCCGGAACTATTGGATGCTCATCGTCACATTTCGGCTGGCAGCAAAAGGAGACTCGTAAAGGTCTCAAAGTAAAACTACATGCTGAGAATTTTGGTGCATCCGTTGTGCATCGGAGATGAAAACAGTCACTATTCTGTGGTAACCACCGGAATTTTTTTCCGTTTGACACGGGAAACGGACAGCAGGAGACCTGGTGTTAGAGTGATTATATAAGACGAGAGTGGGGTGCCTATCCACAACTCATCAAAATGCTTGCAGCGTTGGGCTGATAATTTCAAAAAGCAGTTAACTCGGTCAGAATTATCAGCCTCAACACTTGCCAGTGATCACCTAGCTGCCTGGACCCGGCACTTAGATCTACACTCCTTCGCGGAAGGTAGTCGTAAGATCGGGCAGCTGAAGTTGAAGCAATCAGTTGCCAATTATTCTGATGACGCATTGTAGACGTGTTTCTCGAAATCAGTGTCGAGTCCGGTTACTTAATGTGCCGTTTAGGATGTTTGGCCATGGAAAGTGTGCTCGAGAAATACGTAAACATTATTAGAGCGTTTTATCCGCGTAGTCCAGGTAGAGTGATGATGGCTTACGGCAAACTGTCGCCGCCATTCAATGTCTCCGATGATGTGTGAAAAGGATGCCCGCTGTTACCTTTCGTTTTTAGCTTCTCCATTGAGGAAGCAATGGAGACTGCGTTTAGTAGACACGACCAACAAGGCGTGGAGCTGCTCCCAACTGATTGATTTCTTGACTATGAGCATGCAGATAGTGTTGCCCTAATCTGCGACAACACCCAACTTGCCGAGCAGCGCTGGACAGATTAGCACTAGCTGTCCATCATTTTGTGTTGTGTTTTGCGTCTCATAAATGCAAATCTTTCTGCTATGATTGACAGGGACCGCCACCTGTGATGACTCTTGATGGGTATAAGCTAGGATTCGTTCAGAATTTCAACCCCGTGGGCTGCTACATCAGTGCTTGTTGTATAGAAGATGAGATCACCAACCATATAGCAAATGCTCGATGTGCAATTACCGATCTCCACCGCCGACGCGACATCACACTCGACCTGAAGGATAGAGTGTACATTGTGGTCATACATTCGACCGCACTGTACGGTTCTGAAAGCTGGTCTATCAGTGAGACAGACATAAAAACGCTTGCTTCATTCGAACACAGGTTCATTCAAACTTTGGCCGATTTCCATTGAGAGTACCGCTTGAGCAATGAATATGTTCGACGTATTGTAGTTAGTCCATAAAAACCAAGTGAACCGCTTAGCACCATTATTTCATGCATCAGGCCTCGTTGCTTGCGCCAGGCGTAGGGCAGGGCAGCACACCGACCTGCGTGTCGTGTGTCGTCTGGATGGGAGAAGAGGGAAGGACAAGCGATGACTTGGTCAAGAGGAATGGAGACATACTTCTAATTTGACGTCGGTTGACGCTTCCCAACTACCAGGTTAGGGTTGTAGGACGGTGAACAGCTTTGGTTGGGCAGAGTTGTTGATATGGCGAAGAACCGACCCCAAGGACGTATGTGTCTCTTCATTCCGCCCGCTCCCGCCTAGCCTCCCACAAAAACCACGATCTCTTCATTACTGCATACTAAGAATCAAAGCATCACATGTTTACACTGTCACCTAATTGAATGGTATTGCGCATCATAGCTATCGTGTTTCTCGCTCCTAGCTAGTGTGCAGAGTGAGTCGATGAGCGCGGACACTTATGACCCTGAATGTTCATTATGATGACGGCCCATTGTTCATAAATTCCGGCCGGATTGTGGGGATCTGCGTACTCTTGGGTTAGAAGTAAAATACTTTTCGTCCATGAACACTGCCGACCGAAGCTTATGTTGTATCCACACCAGTAGGTATCTTCTGATGAACGAATATCGTAACTTGAAAGACAGAATAATTGTTAACCGGGGTTCTACTATGTCCAAATCCTTCATACTAATTTGCAGAGTTAGCTCCTTTGCAACAGTTTGAAAGAATTTTATACACACATTGGGATATGTTCATTTAAGCAGTTTTGAATTTAGCCGATGATTTGGTTTCACTGAGTAGATAGTCCAACGATCAGTTTATCCGCTCCAAAGCAATTGGCTCCAGTTCTCCTAAAATTCGTGGTTACACCACTATTGAGTTAAGTATGCGGTTTCCGTCTAGCGATGTTTTATTACGGATACCATGCGAATTGAGAGGTCCATGTTCACTGTGAGAGTTACGTTCGACTTAAACGCAAAACGAACAAGATTGCATACCCTCATTTATTTGGAAAAAGCGGAAACATTATCGTCGTGGTCTCCGAGCCAGCAACAAAAAAATCACAAACTTTATGCGCAACCATGCAGTGGTGGGTCGTACTGATTGAGGAATACTCGCTGTACCCTATTTAATATGATGGGGACCAGCATTGAAAGCGGACATGCATTCTGCGCGGTGAGTTCGTAAGGCATAAATAAAGAAATTATAGGACTGTGGGAAAATGGCATCCTACCTATACGGCGGCGAATTGGTTAAATGGGTTATTGTGAAGTTGCATAATGACCCATTGGAATGCTAAGATCCCATGATGACTAGTTGTAGATCCAGGTCCTCCATGACGCAGTGCTCCAATTTACGTAGTTAACCCGCGGTTACATCGGCCTAAAACTGCTCAGAATTAGTAAAGCCGCCACAGTGAGCAGCGGCAGTAGTATGCTAACAAGACTAGAGTATCCGTTTTAAAAATGCTTTGTGCTGGTCGAAGTATAGAATTGTAATCCGAGCTGATGCTCCAGATGGCGGTTAGCGTTCTTTTACTTTCCATTAATAAAACACCTCCCAGAAACACAGTAGCAGAGTTAGCCAAGCACTTAACACGCTATTTGGCACACTATGGTCTATTTCGTTAAAACTGTCTACCCCTGAGTCCGATAGGATAACGGCAATTCAGATCCTCCGTAGCCTTAGTAACCCATGATGCATTAGAATGTATTGCGATTGAAGCACAAGCCCTGTGCACAGTATTTTACCTTTAAACAAACGCGATAAATGCTGGGTCAACGCGTTGCTTCTTACCTGAAACAACCGTTGTGGAAAGCCTAAATTTCAATGGCTAAGGTAGTGACTTAACCATCAGCACATTACACACATCAAAATTTCAATTTCGGCATTTTTAGGGTTGCACGAAGTAACTATGTTTGTAGCATAATGGTCATTAATGGGAATCATTGGTGTAGCTGCCAAGAATACTGACACACAATGCATAGGTTCTTTGACGCTAGATAGCCCTTATCATGGTATTTGTCGGCCTAACGGTTGTGGCTACTACTGCAGTTAAAAGATGCGCATCCGCTCAGGAATCTTCATTAAGGTTGCGATTTCCTGTCTAAAATCATTAAGTGAGAATCTGAATAGCACTGGGCCGGCGCACTAGGTTAGTATCTTCAAGGACTTAGCAGCTAGTAGATTTTCTCTGCTGAATACACTTAGCAAACGGCTCGCATATTACGTACTAATGTATATGATGATTGGGGAAAGTGACGTAGGAGGCAATTCATATATCGACCGTTCGTCTACGGTTGGTGAGGAGAGGGATTTGCTTCCCAAGGTCTCACCAGTCTAGGGGATCTGAATTAAAACAGCAGAAACGTTCCGTAGCAAATAACTATCCGCACATTATACAGGTACACGTACACTGTTTTAGCTGTAGAGTTGATGTAAGGTGCAGTTGTCATTCAAGGAGAACGTCCCACGTAGCTTTTCACTTTTCTATTAACTAAGGCTGTAAGTTCCAGCGGAACTAAGAAATGCATTCGTGCTACTTTATGTGACACTAGCATCTGTTCACGGCATAGTTAGTTTTAATCGTTGCTATGCATGCTTTCACACCATTTACAATGAGTTTAGTAAAGATACTCATAGTGTTGGACGGTCTACAATGATCTACGTCAAAATATTTGTAGGACGTTGTCGTCCAGGTGGAAATCTTCTCCATGGCAGGAGGCAGCTTTATGAAACACGCACAGTTATACACCGGATTAATCGGTGGGTTGTCGATGAGGTTCAAAAGTTGCCTACATTCTTGGATGATTGAAAAGTAACACACGTAGTGTAAATGGAAAAGATAGCAGTAACCATCGTTGGTAAGGCACATCAAGGACAAATTCTGTGAGTAATTTGCTTTCTGAAGCATCCCAACAGGAGTTTCGACTGGGATTGCGTTTCAGTAATCCGTCAACGCCTAAGTAACATCGGGAATCTTTTTGATGCCGGTTGCCCTATGTATCTCTAATGTAAGACGGAGCAATGTTTACATTCAGTGCTTAGACTGTCTGCGTTTTATGGCCCGTCGCTTTCAGACGGCTGACCAAGTGCTTACAGAAGGCATTTACCGGGCTCTGAATAATAACACAACTTTTACAAAGCAGAACAAACATCTTAAGGAATAATCTTTCGTCGAGATAGCCTGTTAGTTTAGGTGCCCTGCTTGGAGCCAACTACAAGTTACCTCGGTCGAAATTTAGCCAAACCCTCAGAAATTCACTAGACCACCTACTGTTTCTTTCATTGTTGCGAATTCTTAGAGTACAATGACAGGTTTAAGTCGCGAACATCCTTGGAGTTAACCGTTAGACTTTTCTTGACACCGCGGATGCGAGTCGTCGATGAGCCTAAATAAATAAATCCGTGTTTCTGTGATTAAAATGCGCTTACAGAACAGTATTGCGAACCAAGTGTCTTAGATGTCCATGCATTACTTGTTTGCTAATCTCAGGAATTGTTGGGGAACTTAACTCCATAGCACCGAAAGGTGGACGCCAGCAAGATCATCTTTGCTGTGGATAGTGGGCCACTCTTCAATTTTTACTCAGCTTCCTCTAAAGTTCAACCACGAAGACGGAGTTACAAACTTAAAGATTCAAACCTACTTATGCATTACAAATTCGGCATTGTTGTTACTGCTTGAAGGCCGCAAGCCTGATCATGCTGTTGCCATTTTGCTCTCTGCCAGCGATTGGTTCAACTCAGACTGAACAGTGAACTTCCTCCGCAGCCTTGGCTAGGGTAACACGAATGTACTTAGCGACGTGTCCACTTCACGCCAAAGTGAAAGGTATGCTGAACGGATGAACGCACTAGCTGTCTTAACCAGCGTTGGGGAGTAATATACACGAGACTGTGACCAGAATTTACTGAAAATTTTGGGGTATGTGCGGTTATAGTTCGACTAGCATATTAGCACTCTCTTTATGTGTTTGGCGAGAATCCACGCCTCGTCATAAGGGTCGGTACAATGTTATAACCTTCCTTCGGTTATAAGGGTTGGACATTTGACACCGAGACACAATAAATTATCATTGCTTAAGCAAGGCCTCACATGATTTAATTTCTGCCGAGAATGACTAACCTGGATGTTTAGCTAGCCCACCGTGACTATGGGGTGAACAATGACGAAAGTTAACACAACTTAAGTAAGATGAGCTGAATACGAAGTACCTAGATGCGTTCATGGTTACTCTTACGAAATGAGCAATGGCACATTGGTATCAGCACCAATTTGTAGAGAATTGTTCTACAAACAAAGATACATTGTCTGATGTTGCGTGTCTCTTCTAGATAAGTAAGTTGCGTTATTATGCAAATTTATGCTGGTCTATAGACGTGTTGAACAGTTGGCTGCAGGTCAACTTTGCTGTGACCAAACTCGACAAATGTTTTGAAGCGACCCACGTTGCCTGTACGCTATCTTCCATGTACTATGAAGCCCAACAAACTGAACTATAGCAATACCTTCAAAGTTGACCACTTTCATATCCTAATCACTTCTTTTAGTTGATCATTTTTTCATAGTTTGTAAGTTCACCATGTAATCCCCATGGAAACTGAACTCTGGATACTGGTCGCCTCTGTCATTGGCATCCTGATCACTTAGGCTATAAAGGTCATTATTAATAGAACATCCATTGTTTGATCATGTGGAGATTTACTGTACGTTGTTTGCCGAACCGCACGTTCGTTCAAATGATAAGATGTATGTAAAAGGCTTTTAAAATGGGTGAATTTCTCCTCACACACAATCACGAAATAAATAACTAAATGTATTCTCTAAAGATTAGAGATGTTTGAAGATTCAGCACTTTCTCTCTCAGTGTATGTGCATGTTTCTGCTTGTCCCGCCACTCACTGTGTACCCGCATGGGTTTTGTCTGGTACAATGTGTCTCCTAGGAATTATCAAGATATTTAAAACGCACTGTTGAGTCCAGCTCATGTAATTGGTTCTAGCAAAAATGCACATATATACCAATGATCTGCACGAGGAAAATGTGCGTCAGTGAATGCCTTGGAGGCTGTGCTCTGGATAAGCTCCACTTGGCATAAAGTTAAACCAGAGACAATACAGAAATGCCTCAAGAAAGCTGAATTTGCTCAAACTTTGGATCAGGACGCTCTTACTTTACTAAACATCTCACCTACCACGGCATATTCCCATGGAATGAATTCCCAGGAGTCTGTTGAAATGGATGATAACTTGGCAACCTGTATTGAACCAGACCCAGATGCCACTTCTAAAGTGCTACTGACTGCCGTACACCCGTACGGGAACAAACAAGAAACACTCGCTGATGAAGTGAAGATGACATGAAAACCACAGAAACATCAAAAGGGAATAATGTCAAGCATCAAGTAATACCACTGTCCAAGCATTCTGAGTAGCATGGTGTGTCTTGAGAGTGTCCCTTTTAGTTACATCAGTGATAGGTGAAAGAAGCAAAGATGGAATCTTTTATCAAAAATTATTAAACACCAAAGACAACACACTGCATTTTGATTTATTATGATATGATTCAATTGTTTAACATTCCGTAAGAGCTCATCTAATACATTCGTAACAGGGTGTACATGAAAATAAATTGTATACCATACAACTCACAGCTGGAAAATAAGGCACTTTATGCTTTGTATTGAAACACCATATGATGACTGCCCCTTTAGGTTGATCACATCAGTCCAGTGCTTTGCGTGATCAACTTATAAAGTTTTTACTGTATCATGTGTCAGGAGTATTTTCTTGTTACTGTTGCTGTAATCAGCTTAGCTGTATGTTTGTGTGTTCGCAATGTGAGTTTATTTCAAGATTGGAAGGCAACATTAGACGCGTAGTCGAGAATAAAAGTTTCAGTTACTTATTCAGTGCCTATAAACTGAGGTAGTTCTTCCTTCGGAGATTTATTCTAGTCAGCTTCGAGTGCTCCTGCCATCTCCAAACCCGGCATTCTTATGATGCACGACATTCATGCGAACCGATAAGGGTGACGATGCAACACGGCAAAGTAACTACATTCCTCAATTTGAAGTAAACTGTCTCGGGTACTGGGCATCATGGAGACAAAATAGTAAGACAGGAGCTCTGGGCTTACGCACATCACCTTCATTCCTCGTTCCCTGTGGGTAGCTGAAAATTATAACCGTGGAACGTCACTTGCATCTGGTGTTTTTTATTACCTGCAATTTCCATCGACGTGTTGGTCCATTTCCCGAATTAACTTATTCTTTCCCAGCTCATAAATTCTCCGCACACAAACAGTTCTATCACACGTGCTGTCCCACCCCATACATCATTCATCGTGGCACCTAACTATCCGAATTCCGGGCTCCTATCCAGGTGTCTGCGAGCCGATCGTGAACGAGTTCCATGTGCATCACGACGGGTAAATTAACTTGATATTCGGCACAATGCACTATGGGGTGTTAAGCGACCGTGTACGTTTGCCTCTAACACAACACATGGACTTGCTAACGGTGAATGAAATAAATCGCTGCTTGCCATATTTCAATCAAGAATTATGGTGAACCTCATTCTCCACAAGAGTTCTGGCGTCAGTCCGCGCACACCATGAAGACAGGTTTGGAGCGCTGACGTGGGTTCATTTGACGATTCCTGGGTCTTTTTTCGAGCGAACGCTTTACTAGAGTTACGCAAGTGACCAGCCGACTTCCGCAGTGTCGGAAATTACATGCTTTTGAGCTGACAATTATAATTCCAACTACAGTTAAATTTGATGTTCGCGCTTTGGAGCATAGTTAAATCTGGTATGTTTTGCTTCGAGTTATTACTTCGCATACCATAGTAAGGTGATATCCTTGGCGGAGCTGGACTGGTGGAGTCAACGCAGAAACTTGAAAAGTAGAGCTATATCTATTTCAACGAGGCACCTTCTACTTATGAATAGTGTTAATGTTTTCCAAATCCTAAGGAAATAGATTGACTTAAACTCTTGTTTGCCGAATTATTGAATATTTAGGTCAGCCTGTTCACTTAAGCGCACTAGGTGTGATGTTCGTTTGTTCCATCAGTGGCAAATATGGTGCCCAGGAAAGGCTTACTTTAGGAAATTCGTTGATATATTCTGTTGTTCCAATTCACCAGATGCTGTATTTCACAGTGCTATGTTAACAATGGGGTGTTTTACAAGAGACCAAATTTGAGCGGCACGCGCTCACATATAAGCAAAAGACGGTAAGTAAAACCACCAATGATTTCGATCCTGCAGTAATTCATACATATGAAGTATGGTTTATCCAGATTAACGGTAGTACCGGAATCAATATTTGGTGATGTGCAAGCACCCGTTGCATGACCGTCCTTAATCCTATTTCTGACGGCTTAAGAAAAGCTGCTAAGGAAAATGTTTTGCCCAAATTCATAAGAGGTAGTTCGCAGCAGCCAAGCTATCGCAATGGCTTTGATATATCATAAGCGCCACAAGTTTACGGCCTTCATCCTAAACCTTTGGAGTCGCGAATTTGTGATGCCCTTTTGTCCTAACAAATGCTTATGCAGGGACATCGCTAAGTGCACGCAGTATAAGCAAGTGTAGGTAGGTTATCCAGAGCCGTCGCAAAAGTACTGATAACAAAAGAAAAGATCGCCTTAGCAACTACAACTATCGTAATAAAAATCATTAGGCCATTATGGTGTGCTGTTTTGTGCATTAAAAAAACTTAAACAGTTTTCGTTCTTACTACATCTGAATAGTTACTAAATGATGCGGTGCAGTAGTAGGTTTGGGTTAATAATAATTTGCACATATTTTTATTTTGACATTTTCAGCCGTTAGATGACCTTGATTAACGCGGCACCTAAACGCATTAAACTCCATCGTCGGTGGTTGTGTATAGTGTTCCTTATACTTAGAAATGCTGTTCTATATGTGCTAGGATTGTGTAGGTAAGCTGTTAGCTTGCCGCAACCGAATAGAACACTTGTTTGGAAACCTACGCACATTTCGTCTACGCGCTGCTCGGTTCGGCGGAGCTGGTTTGTTTAACCACTTCATAGGAAGAATCTTATGAGTGCAACAGCGTCTTTAGTTATGGAAATGACTTAGGTATATATACCGAGGTTCCTACATGCTTGTCAGGCTGTTATTTCGTTGAGCTTTCTTTGTCGAATAAACCGTTTGTTCCTATGGGACCGAGTTCCGCGACATTGTGTCAGAGCTGGGATCAAAAGGCGATTTCCTTTAAACAGTAAACCGTCATACACTGTTATTTTCATTAAGAAACTTGAATAACGGCATTAATTCCTTCAGAAGTTTCTCCTTTGTATCTGGCCATCTCCTCAAAATCACCACGCGCAACGCTACGCTCTTCGTGTCTGCTTCCTTGTGACACTATCTCTTTCCGACGATCTGCCGTTAGAGCCAGACGCTGTACCAGATTAAGTGCCTAGACTTCTTCCTATTGGTGTTTGACTATTGGAAGATTTGCTCGCGACGGATCGTCCGGGCTGAACATTTGCGTTCCCGGAGTGTACACCGGATTCATGTCGTATTTTTCGAGCCGGATAAGCATCCGATGAATACGTCGAGGGACCATGGGTAACGATTTACTAGCTATTGACGCCAACGGTTGATGGTCAGTATACACTGTAGTCTTCTTACAAAACGTATAGCGATTGAATGGTTTCGTTGCTTAGATGACAGCGAGTATCTCTTTTCAATCCACGCATAGCACTGTTCCGACACTGTGAACGCCAGACTGCGGAAATCTAAGGGTGTACCATCCTGCAGGAGAACGGCATCTATTACACTTTTGCTGCTGTCAACCTGCACCGCCAAAGATACAACTGGCTCACAGTAACAAACTACTGGTGCATAGCTAATAAGACGCTTGATGGTTGTAAAGGCTACCTCCTGCTTTTCTCCCCAACTCCGTCTTACCACTTTTTGGGTCAGTAATCATGTGGGATGAATGGTTTCATCAAGTCTTGGCAAGAAACAGCGCAAATAATTCACCATGCCATTTAAACGACTAACAGTCTTGACACCCTTGGCTTGTGGTATCACCTGCACTGTTTTGATTTTTCCCGGAATGATCTTTATTCCCTCGGATGTTAGAACGTGCCCATGAAAAATCACCTCCTGTTTCCAATGCTCAAATTTTTCGCGTTTGGGCTTTATGTTCTTTCGCACGCATGGCTGCAAAAAGCGGTACAAGTTGGCGTCAAATTCCTGTTCGCTTGAACCGTAAATCAGAGATGGAACAATGGAACAATGGTTTATTACGGGTAAAAAAGCATTGCTTAACAAGTCCCGTAGGATGGAAGTTATTACGAAAATCAATTGCATAGACTTATGTGGAATAGCGGAGATGTTCTTGTATTAAAAGTATAAATTCATAAATCCATTGGTTAGGCGTTTAGCAAGACACCGTTTGATTACGTTTTGTAGCCCCTGGCTAACAAGTCATAAAATGAAATGTAAGTGAGACAATGCAACGTCAACACGTTTTTTAAATATCGCCAAATTGGGAGCAGAGACGACGTCTGCTACACACGTTACACCGTCTAGGTCGTCAAAAGCATGCAGTAACCGCTTTTGAAAAACCTCACTCGAAACCTTCAAATCAAACGGTAAACGGAGTCAGCTTAAACGCCCGAAGGGTGTGGCTAACGTCGTCAGGAAACTGGGTTCCTCATCTAGGACTACTTGCCAGAAAGCCGATGAGAGATCAACCTTAGTGTAGTATTCACCTTAGCCAAACGTGGCCTGACATCTTCTAGCGTTGGTAGTGTAGTGTTCTCTACGCAAAGCTTCATTCAACGGCTTAGGATCTACGTGTAGATGCAAATCACCTTTCTTTTTCGTAACAATCGCGACTTGGATAACTCAGTCTGTCGGCTCGTCGACCTTAACGAGTACGTCCAATTGCGTCAAATTTCTTATTTCGGTGGCGAATGCATCACGTAATGCGAATGGGACCCTTCTAGCAGGCAGCGCACTCAGCTGTATTGACAGACCAATTGAAAAATGAGCGGAACCCTCAAACTACCCAAAACATGATTAAACACGGACGGATACTGTTCACTAACATCTGTCTCCACTTCACATACGTGAGCAAAACGGTCATGGTTAAAATGAATAAATCCAAGACATTTGGAAGGAATCAATGCCGAGAATGGGAGTGAGCTCATCTTCCACGACCACAAAATCTAACTGATGTGAAGAGCCGTCTTCGTGATTGAGCACTTTGATTGTGGCCAAAGCTTTCGATTGGAGCTTGGAACCGTTGCACACGCGCAGGAATCCTTAATCAGGTCACACATGGATTCCTACACATCGCTTCGTTGGAATTATGTGTATGGTGGCACTCGAACCCAACTGGAAACACACCATCTCGTCACCGACTAATAAACTTGCGTGGACGCAGTTCGCTGGTCCTGTCCGCGACACATTAAGAGTTGGAGGGAGTTGTGTCACGATTAAGTGCATCCACCTTTGAAGACTGACATCATGGAACAAAATGATTCCGTATGCCGCATTTGGCGCAAATTCGGCTCCACGCCGGACATTGATCGTTATCTTTCGGGTGTCGCGCGGCGCCGAATGTGCAACTATCGTGTGTTTTGATAACAGACTTTGCAGACTTTGTCAGATAAACTGGATACTACACATAGCTACGCTTCAGTCGGCAACCACATTTGCTGGATAGAGTGTGCAGCTGATGATGGATGGTGGCACATAACAAGACATTGTCTGAGTAATAACTGCCGGTGCCGCAACAGCCGCTAGGGGATATTTTTATCTTTGATCCCCAGCACAATTCTACCTCGGATGAGACTGTCGGCCATACACAATTGCAACAATTCCAGGAAATAGCCAGAATCTTCAGCTCCGTAACGTAGTTCTCCATTGTTTCTTTTGGGCACCGGTCTCAGGTAAAAAAGAGATATAGCTGATACGTCTCGTTTGTCCGGCCATCGCAAAAATCAGAATTTTCGGACCACATTTTCCAGATCAGCTTGGTCCTAGTTTTTTCTTACTGTATCCTTTCCGAGACCCGGAGGGCTTCATCTCCGATAGTATGTCTAAAACTCGCTAATCGAAACGCCATTGGTTGTTCATTCAGCCGCACTAGTACACGGAAATCGACTAGCTTGATTTTCCAGAGTTTCCAATCATTAGCGAAATCCCGTCTTTCCACCTTTAGTGGGGCAAGGGGTTGCACAGTTGGTTGCGCTCCGAACAGCAAGTTAGCACCATTGGGTGATCTTGACTTGGTTTTCTCTGAAACCATGTCGCGGTACTCGGTCCCGTAGGAACAAACGGTTTATTCGACAAAGCAAGCTCAACGAAATAACAGCTTGACAAGTTGGTAGGAAACTTGGTATAAATAACTAAGTCATTTCCAAAATTAACGACGCTGCTGCACTTATGAGATTCTTCCTATGAAGTGGTTAAACAAACCCGCTCCGGCGAACCGAGCAGCGCGTAGACGAAATATGCGCAGGCATCCAAGCAAGTGCTCTATTCAGTTGCGGCAAGCTAACGGCTTGGTTACACAATCCTAGCACATATAGAGCAGCATTTCTAAGTACAGACAAGGAAAATAATACTGCAGCAGTGACTCAATGTTAATGGTGAACATCGTCTTATGTGTGCCTGTTTTTATTAAATTTGTTAGTTTATACTAGGACAGCGGTAATTCTTCTGATAACAGAGATATCACGACTTTCGCTGCGAGGACGAAAACTTGGACCTATAGGCGTTTTTACAAAGTTTCAAGGTGAGTTAATAATGCGCTTTATTACACGTACGATGAGTGTAGTTTTAGCGTTAAACTCTAGTCTAAATACGGTCGATTTACAGGAAGTGCTTCAGTTTTCCATTGCTGGTTATTAAAAGTAAACGGTAAATCATGTTGTTATTGGCTGGTCATTTAGGTAGCTAAGACCTTAGCTCATCTAAATGCAATAACCGACAACGTTTCAAGCCTCCACCTGAGAGAAGCACACGTGTCGATGTCTGTAACATGATGAACCAATTGGGGTTAAGTAAGGAGGGATTTAGCCAACTATGGTGCCGAATGTGGCGAAATAGTACAAGGGAACGTTGTTCCCTCACGCTCCGTGGATTAAAGTGGCCCTCGTTCACCAACGCGATCGAGCGTCCGAGTAGGATTTTCACACTTGGTCAGTGCATTAAGTACCTTCATGTCTTCTTGACTACAGTGGTCATTGTTGTAGTTGATTGCTCTTCGGTTCCCTCATTAAGTGAACCTTGTCTGCCACTATGATACTGTTGAAGTCAAATCAGCATATATTCTACGCAATGTGAACAACAACAGTATGGTGTTTCGAAAACAGATCAGTGTTGTTGGCTATCGTTTGGGCAGTCCGATTTAGCTAACTGGCCTCTTGTTTTAGGTGGAAACATAAAAGTTCCGCAAGTTCGATAAAATTATGAATATAACCCGAAATCGTCTATTTTTAGGAGCTTGTGGCACGAACAGCTAGCAAAAGCTATTAGGTTGATCATGTGAGTTTACGCAGACCAGAAAGCAGCCAAATGAAAACTAGTGAGATTCAAGTTCGAGAAGGAGATTTATATACGCTTCATGCTAAGTAAATCAGTTCATACCAGCGAATATAACCACATAGTACAAATCCTTTAGGCGCAAGCTAAAAATTATCCTTTTGGAGGAATGGTTATATATGGTTGGCGGCATCCGGTTTCGGATTTGCCTGTCACTGTGGCAAGCCACAGGACGCCTGCGCCTACAGAGGGACCATGGATGGCTTGCGCTGCACCACCCACAGCTCCAACCACATACCCCATATCCAGTGTAAACCCGAAGGAATAAGACCGGGAGGCACGCGGATGGGAACCACGTTTCATCAACGGAGCCGGCCCACACTCCTTCACAGGCAAACACAAGCACGCTGTATTTGGGGAATCAAGCGCACACAAGGCGGTGGCTGAATTGTAGTCCGCTCCACACTGAGTGCATGGAACCGCTCTTCGAGCCTAGCACGTCCACAAGAACCGTGCACCCCGTCCCCTCCAGCAACGACCAACTGTCTCCTGGAGCCAGTATGAACAATGTAGTGGGTAATAGACAGGTAAGCACCTTGTCAACATACACATCAAGCGCAACCATACCAGGGATATCAAACAACAGCCATTCAATTTAAGCGACAAGCTGAAATAAAATAAATCGAATAATGCATACAGATACGGTGGCATAACTCTTCGCTAAATTACCATATGAAGTAAGTTGGTCAGCAACAAATCCGTGATAAGTAAGAAATGTCCACAAGTTACTTAAAATGCTACAAACGTAACAAAATTACCGAAGGTAAGCGCAATTAGTGTAAGCAACGTGGCCAGTTAATAGAACATTACGCAGGGAGGCAGAACAAACCAAATAAAGCGGAATGAAATTTATCCAGCTTAAAAAGACCTAGTTTAAGTGTAAGTTGGTTTAGCCCAACTAAGGTTAAGAAGCATCAAGAATGCAACATCAGCCTCAGCATGGGGCACACATACATACATGGTTGGCGGCATCCGGTTTCGGATTTGCCTGTCACTGTGGCAAGCCACAGGACGCCTGCGCCTACAGAGGGACCAGGGATGGCTTGCGCTGCACCACCCACAGCTCCAACCACACACCCCATATCCAGTGTAAACCCGAAGGAATAAGGCCGGGAGGCATGCGGATGGGAACCACGTTTCATCAACGGAGCCGGCCCACACTCCTTCACAGGCAAACACAAGCACGCTGTATTTGGGGAATCAAGCGCACACAAGGCGGTGGCTGAATTGTAGTCCGCTCCACACTGAGTACATGGAACCACTCTTCGAGCCTAACACGGCCACAAGGACCGTGCACCCCGTCGCCTGCAGCAACGACCAACTGTCTCCTGAAGCCAGTATGGACGAGGTAGTGGGTAATAGACAGGTAGGCGTCTTGTCAACATGCACATCAAGCGCAGCCACACCGGGGATATCAAACAACAGCCATACACATGAGCGCGTGAGAAAGAAAAAGAGAAAAGCTCGATTAATGCATAAGGAAACGGTGACATAAACCTTAATTAAATAGCATATGTAATAAGTTGTTTACAAACAAATCCTAGCTAAGTGCACGAGGTCAGGAAGTATAGTTCACAGAATGCCACGAACACAAAAATGTTATGGAAATCGAATACAATTGGCTGAAGCGATGTGTGCAAGTTAATGGAATAGAGTACAGGGAGATATTTATATGAGAAAGAAAAGCATTAGGCACAAACTGTAAACCCACCACCTGAAATAAAGAGACTTAGCATGCAAGCACGCGGTTAGTAAATCGAAATCAGCGTGCCTACAAACGCTGCGCCGGCTCGTCGTAATTCTCTGCAGGACCCGTCGTCGCTTCTGTAGTGGCCCCAAATGGCACAGCGCATGGCCCACTAGACATTTATATGAGAAAGAAAGCATTAAGAGAGAACCGAAAACCCACCACCTGAAATAAAGAGACTTAGCATGCAAGCATGCGTTTAGTAAATCGAATTCAGCGTGCCTACAAACGCTGCGCCAGTGCTGCCTACGTTCACTGCGGGACCCGTCGGCGCTTCGGCATTAGTCCCGAGTGACCTCTCTCATGGCTCACTAGGCCTGCCTGACCAAGGCAATCGCGACCGCATGTTCTACAGCACAATGCGCTCGATGTCGATGGAGTACAATTCCTCGGTGCTTGCCGCTTCCACGCCTGCCGCTTCTTCTCTGCATGCATGAGGGATTTCTCCCGCACTTCAGCAACTGCCTTCGAGATTAGATCGCGCCATGCACGCCGATCAACCGCCTTCGATTCCCATGATCTGCAATCAAGATTAGAACGTG
>OX104068.1:36917616-36937998 GCA_944474145.2 Dicrocoelium dendriticum
GGGAGCGAGGAAGGAGGAAGGGGGGCGAGGTGCGCGTAAGTGGGCGGGGACTGAGGGGGGGGGAGGAGAGAATGGTTAAGGGCAAGGGGGGGGAGGGGAAAAGGTGGGGAGAGGTGAGTAGGGATGGAGATGGAAGGGAGAGGGGGGGTGGGAGGCGGGGGGCCTGGGGGGTAGGGAGCACTGGAGAGAGGGTGGGGGCGGAGGAAAAGGGACTGGGGGTGTGGGGGGAGGTGGGAGTGAGGGGCGTGAGGGGAGAGAGGTTGCTCGAGACATGGGGGACGGGAGAGGGGGATCAGTGGGAGGGATCAGGGGGGAGAGACCTGGGGGAATGGGGGGGGAAGGGCAGGAGTGTACGCGGGAGGGGTTGGTAGGAGCGGAGGGGCGGAGGCGAAGAGGGTTAATGTGGTCGGGGGGAGGGGGGGGAGGTGATGAGGGAATGGATGCAGGAGATGCGGAAGGAAGAGGGTTGCGGGATGGGAGGGGATACAGAAGCTCTGGGATGGGGGTGGGGGAGAGGAGGCGATTGTTTGAAGGGGGGTTTTTTAATATCTTTTTTCTGTGTTGCTTTGTGTGCGTTTGAACTTGTCGTGTTCCGTCATTGTCTCCCCCGTTCTAGTGTGATTTCTGGTATTCTGTTGATTCTCTCATTCCGTTTTCTTTTGGTTTGGTTATTTGGTTTCTCGCTCTCGCTCTTTGTTTCTCTCTTTTTAACTCTCCTTTTTTTGTTGTCCGTTGTTGTTGTTCGGAGAGAGATACACACTGACTGTGAATAGGTGATACGAGCACTGCAACGATTTCACGCAGCCAGGTGGGACGAACAGGAGGATTTGATGGTGTTTTTCCAGCAGCTGGACAGACATCTAACGATTGGGCTCCCCGAGTTAGAGGGCAAAGCAAGAGAGCGCCTACTGAAACAGCAGTTTATCCGAAGTCTGCCCGGTCCACTCCATGATCAGGTGAAATTGGCGTCGCTGGTGGGAGACAGCAAAGCGTTGGATCTGGTGACCGTCGCCCAGAATTTGTCGGAACGAGTGACAGTGAGAAGCATCCAGCATGCTGAGTTGGAACAGAAAGTAAATCGCCTATCCGAAATGGTGGAGAAGCTGTTGTCGATAGAGTCTTCAAGCACCACTTCACAACGCAATGTACGGGTAATCCGGAACGGTCGCCGCTGTTTCCGATGCAACCAGAATGGTCATGTGGCGAGATTCTGCACCAACGTCAATGTGCCCCATTGTTTCTCTCTATCCATGCCGAGTCGGTGGCGAGTACCAGTCCTCCAGGTAACTATAGAAGGTGTGTGTGTCCGAGCCATAGTAGACACAGGAGCGGCAGTGTCAATTACGAAGAGGTTCAATGGGGTTCCAGTAAACCCATCTTCAATCACGATGCAGACGGTCGGCGGGCATTCTTTGAAAGTGACGGGCACGCAGCGGTTACGAATCAGGATAGGAGAAACGCTCATCAGCCATGACATGTTCATCGTGGAGAAGACTACCGAAACCATCATCGGAACCGACATCCTGAAACGGCTCGGTGTCACAATTGACCTGAAAAACGATGTGGTGATCGTGGCTAACGAGACAATCGAGATAAACAAGGGGAGAACCGACCGGGTTGGTGCCCTCAAAGCCGTGCCGGATTGTCAGAACCGTGCAATACGCAACGTACTGAGCAGGTATGCCCACTTATTCACAGACGCGGAAGATGATTACGGATTTTGCAATTGGGTTGAACACCGAATACCGTTGATCCCAGGAGGACAATGCAAGCCAATCTTCAGACGAATTCCACAGAACACCCTGGTGGAGATACAGAAGCAGGTGACCGAGATGGAATCGAAAGGAATCATCAGGCGAACGCACAGCCCGTATTCATCACCCGTGCTATTGACGAAGAAGGCCGACGGAACCTATCGATTTTGCATCGATTTCAGAGAACTAAACAGGGTGACGGTGAAGGATGCATTCCCGATGCCTCAGATGGAAGAAATTTTCTCAAGCCTTCACAGTGCGAAGCAGATATCTCTGATTGATCTCCGCTCGGGATATTGGCAACTGCCGATCGCAGAAGAAGATCGCCACAAGACGGCTTTCAGTGTCAATGGCCAGCAGTATGAGTTTTTGAGAATGCCGTTTGGATTGTGCAACGCCCCGGCTACATTCAGGCGTTTGTTGCTGATGGTCCTCGCGAACCTGCAAGGCGTGGTTGTGTACGGTGATGACATCATCGTCTTCTCTGAGACGGAACAGGAACATGTGACCAGACTTGGAGCAGTACTGCAGAGACTGGATGAAGCTGGTCTGAAACTCAGTCGTAAAAAGTCGCAGATTGGCCAAAAGTCAATTGTATGCTTGGGTCACATCGTGGGCAATGGTCAAGTCCATCCACTTCCGGAGAAACGCGAGACTATCAAGTGCTTCACAAAACCAAAATCCAAGCGTCAGCTCCGTTCGTTCTTGGGTGTGGTGGCATATGATTCAAAGTTTGTGCCCCAGTTCGCAGAGAAGGTCAGCCCGTTGTTAAAGCTGCTTCGCAAGGACGTGCCGTTCGTGTGGACAGCTGAAGCGGATCAAGCCTTTGACCAGCTAAAGGCATGCATAGCAGAAGCCCCGACATGTCTACGGCTACCCAATCCTGGTGAGAGGTTCACTGTGGCGGTCGACGCAAGCAACGTGGCAATCGGTGCGGTTTTGTCTCAACCGGCTGGGGTGGTGGAGTACGCGAGCAGAGTGCTGACGGGGACGGAGCAGAAGTATTCAACAACGGAGAAAGAATGCTTGGCCATCGTGTGGGCGTTAGAGAAGTGGAGAAATTACTTACTGGCGAATGAATTCCGGGTCGTCACTGACCACAAACCGCTCTCGTGGTTGATGACGGCGAAAGACCCGCGGGGACGGCTTGCGCGATGGGCCTACCGATTGCAGGAATTCAACTTCACCATTGAGCACGTGGATGGTACGCAGAATGTATTGCCAGATATGTTGTCACGCCCGTGTTTGGACGACATCATGCCAGACCATGCTATACCGGTGCGTGCGTTCGCGATGGGAGAGAGGAACCTGCTGGGAGATCAAAGGACAGATGAATTCATGAATGTGTTGTGCTCTCACTTACGGGCTGGCACCAAACCGGAGGCTACATCGGAGGAGGTGGAGGAACTCCTCAAGATCTGGGACAGGTTGAAGGTCGAAAACGATAACGTGGTGGTGGCGATAGACGGACGGAAAGTGCCTTTTGTTCCACCAAATCAGCGAGAACGTGTGATGCGCATAACTCATGATGGCGCCCATATGGGATTCGAGCGGGTCTTTGAATTGCTGCGGAGGCGAGTGTTTTGGCCAACCATGAGGAAAGATGTCGCGGCATACATTCGGGGGTGCCCAAACTGCCAAACGAGTCGGGAGATGGAGTCCCCGAGACCGCCGATGCGATCGATGGAGGTTGGTGAGCCACTTCAGTGTTGGGGACTGGACGTCTTTGGACCCTTACCAGTGAGTCGAACAGGAAACAGATACATTCTAGTGATGATTGACCACTTCACTCGATGGGTGGAAGCCATACCAATCAAGGACCAAACAGGCGAGACAGTGTCGCAAGTATTCGAATTCAATGTGCCTGCAAGGTATGGGATCCCACAGTGTATCATCACGGACCAAGGACCCTGCTTCGAGTCAAGAGCGTTTAAGTCAGTGTTGGACAAGTGGGGCATCCAGAGACGGCAAACTTCACCGTACCACCCACAAACCAATGGCATGACCGAGCGGTTCAACCGGACATTGAAGACGTGGATAAACTGCACGAAGTTGGCATGGGAAGATGCTTTGCCTCAGGTTCTGATCGCGTATCGGACCAGCATGCAATCAACCACCAAGGTCTCGCCATTCGAATTACTGTTCGGCAGAGAACCACGGATTGCGCTCGATACTTGCCTACCGAACCAGAGTGAGTTGAAACATCCAGCTGAGCATCAAGAGCGACTGCGAGGGAAAACTAGAAGCGAAACCAAAGCTCGACAAGCGCGGAATAAGCGGAATTACGACGCCAGGCATGAGGCTCACAAGTGGAGGCCATTCAGGATTGGAGAACGGGTCAAGTTACGGAACAACGATCGGCCGGATCATGACGGGCCGGGTGCAAGCAAGTTCACAGAACGCTGGAAAGGCCCCTACACCATTATCGACCAGAAAGCGGGCAACTTCTTAATAGACTGCGGAGGAATGAAACGTTGGGTGAATGCCGTTCTCCTGCGACCATGGCACGAGAGGAAGAAAGGTCCTCGAGAAGGGGCGGGTGTAGAGGGGCCGCTTCCAAGAATGCTTCGGGGGAGCTCTTCGGAGCTAGCTGAGAGCGGATCGAGAAGGACGGCTAGCGACGAGCCTAAGCCTGGAACTACGGAGCGGGAATATGTGGACAGCGCAATAAATCAGACAAATACGCCGCTAGCGCAGCCCACAGGATCGAGGCCGAGCCGATTGACACAGCCCAGAACAAGCAAGTCGAGAGCTCTCGAACGACTCCTGGTCGATCCAAATCGGGTGCAGAGAAGCGGAGATCGAGGCGAAAACAAGAAGGCGGATCTTCCAAGTCAGAGCTCCCGAGGCGAAAGGACTGGCTCGTCTCCAACATCCGTACCTGTGTTGCGTGGTGGGACGGAAATCTAGTCGATATTCGATGGCGCGCGCGAGACCCTCATGTGCCCATTTTCGGTGTGCAATAAACGTCTACCCCCCTGTCGTGTCGTTCTCGCTACAATATGCACAGACGGAGGCAGACTGTGGTCAAGGTCATCCACACACACCCGTGACGTGCGTGCTGCTGGTTCAGTTGGAGTATTCCTCTCTATCCTCTCCCCATCTCGCAGCGTTGTCACTACGCTCATGAAAACCGGAGTCACCAGCCCTACACTGTGATCCATCATACGGGGAATTATCCTCTACGATTACAGTCCGTGCCATCACTAATCGTTTTCACTATCAGCCTTGATTACGCGCAAGTAAACAACTCAATCACATTGAGCCGATTGCCTTTCTCTGTGACACCGTTCGATACAGAATTCCTGAGGCAGTCCGAAAAGCCTAAGCTTATTCCAATCCGGAGTTTCTCAACACAGCCGTGAAAGAATTTGTGATCTCTCAATCTGCGTTCAGCATTGTGTTCAGATTCCGTTAGCAGGTTTCAGTCACTCGCCTTTCCATGTGACCTGGTCAGCCAGTGCGCCTGCATAACGCATCACACGGACCGCGCGACCACGCCGAGCGCTCATTTGATCTTGTGACTACAACGCTCGCCTGACCGATGTGCATCGCTCTCAAAGCTGGCAAAGTATAGGACGCCAATGAACCCACTAGGTCAGGTAACGACACCAAGTTGAATGACAGAAATGGGAATCCGAAAAGGCTCCAAGCGAAAATCATTTGCGGGTTAGGAGAATGCCACCGATTAGTTAAAATAGGCCTGGCTTGCTCGCACACTTTGTAATGGTGTCATCCGAAATGTGCAAACGTGTCCCAACAACAGGCTCGGGAGGGAAATAGCTCCCAAGATGCACTTTGGTTCTGTACTGCGTGCTCAACCATCCCACTTGTTAGGTGCTTGCTTACCCTAGTTCAGAATTGCGACCGGTTAACCGCAGAAGCCGAGCAGAGGATAAGCGATAAGATTACTTCAATGGAAGCGAGTATGCGCCAGAGAAGCGTAGCGGCCTCTAAGCAACGGAATGCTGTAAAATCCGCTTCCCGTGAAGCGCAATCAGCCACGTCCCCATCTCCGTTGTCTTCTCCAACTTTGGTAGAACGTCGGGCGACAACTGACCGTACCTACGGAAGTCAAACAGTACTCATGGCAACATAAATCAGACATCACTTGAAACGTCTGGTTAGCCAAATTCCACTTGACCTGCCATCTAGCATTAACAAGGATGAAGCAACCGAACCCTAACCCTCGGTACCTGTAGCTCAAATGTCTTGTCGAGACAACGCCCCCCGGAACATCAGTTACATATGCAGAGGTAGCGGTAAAGATAAGCCGGGAAGCGGCCTTTGCGGCCTCTTCTGTTGGAAACATCTTTAACGCGAATAGAAGGGGAAACAGTAAACAAACAACACTTGTTAGCAGGTCAGGATAAAAGATTATCCTACCTAGTAGCGCAACAAAAAAGGGATTCAACAATAGTCCCCGGACTGTTGTATGCTCACATCTCTCCGAATTTACCGCCATCACATTGCGGGATAAGTTATCGGACGACCAACATCAATGGAACTCACTGTGTGTGCTGATGAGTGTCAAAGCCAGGCTCATAAACCTATTACGAATTACTCGTCATCCGAACTAGCCACACTAGGTAGAACCCAAACTAATGCGAGTAACACTAGAATCCTTCACCGATGTAGAAAATCTTTTACTCTCTGTAAGCACGCTAAAACACTGATCCTGTGGGATACGCATCTATCCGGATGTCCCTTGGACCGCGTGACAATCAGAAACAATGATAGGGACATGGCAAGCAAGACCGCCTAAACATTGTATTCATACATGGCTTGCCAGAACATATTTCTAACGATGTTCAAGAGACCGGAAAGCACGATTTAGAAGAGTGGAGGTTCATTGGTGAAATACTTTCTTTTGATAATGTTGTGGCACTATCGCTTACCAGGATATCTCTCACCAAATTATAGTAGATGCGGCCCTAGGATCCTAAAACTTCTGGTTCCGTCAGAGCAACGAGCAATGGATGTTTTAGATCAATGGCGGAGAATTCGGAAAGGCCTTTCTTCTGAAGTTTGGTTAAAGGTCGCAGAAGTTTTGCAAATTTCAAATATCAAAGCACCTGAAGCAGCAAGTGTACCGACGATAACATAGGAGCTTAACTTGATTGCTGCTTCAATTGGCACTGACATGGGTCTAAAGAAAGATTGGGACGCTCCTTGGCCGCATCAAGTTTCAGACAAGATATTATTATCCCATCAAAAAACGAGTAATTGCTGACCCACCGGTCGGCATTCTCCCACACTTGACCCCTTTAGCCCTCTGTGGGCTCTTAGAGTCCGAGAAACTGACCTGTTTGTATATGGATGTACGGGAACTTCTTAATAAACTGACCAAACTGTAAGATCGCCAAGCTTCCGGGTCACATGATGTCATTGGTATCACCGAGAAGTGATTTCACGCAGGAATGACGGACGCTGTAGTTTCGCTACCGAACATGACGTTGATCCGGAACGATAGGCTCACAAAAGGAGGAGGGGTAATTCTGTATTACCGAAGCGACTTAGAGTGCGAGGCCGTAGAGGATTCAGACTCACAGTCCTCTGACTCTCTTTGGTGCCGCTTGCTGTTTAAAGACAGAGACGCTTACCTAAGTATCCTGGTGTAACCCGCCCCTAACTCTACACCCGAAACCGACTGCCACCTAGCGGTTGCTTTAAGATGCAGTTTACAGACAAAGTACACTCACATACTTATCATGGGTGATTTTAACGTACATTTTGGAGAAACTCCTGCCACGTGCGGAGAACAATTCAAAGCTGATCTTCATGATCTCGTAAACAGTGTGCCTCTTTACAATCACATCATTTTACTCACTCCGTTCAGAAAAGGTAACAGACCATATGTGCTGGATCTTGTGCTTACCAACGAGGAGCATATGGTTGATCTGCTGGTTTTGGATTGCCCATTGGGTCGCTGTGATCACGCGGTTATCAGTTTCAGCTTCATCTGCTATGCGGAATATCGGAATGAGAACGGTGAGATGGTGCGAACCATCACAATCTACGATCGATTAGCCCAGCTCGTCAGCGCTGCAACCCGGTTGTTCCTTCCCGAAGAACCCCCAGAAGTCACCGGGGTTGAGCTCATCAACAAATTCAGTCAACTGATTGCATAGGCTTCAGAAATAAGATTTTGCAATAAGTGCACATCAGTTTCTTTCGTTAGGAGGAGAACTCGAAAATGCATGACAGTACGCAACGCAGCATGGCGAGTGTACAGAGAAGCTCCAGCACCAGAAAATTGGAACAACTACGTAGCCCGACGAAACCACTGCATTCAACTGTTAAGAGAAGACAAAGCCGCCTATCAACAGAACATCGCAAAAACCTTCGGTGCTAACTACAAACTGCTGTACAAGCACGTCAGTGCCTACGGAAGGTGAGGAAAAGATTTCCTCCCCTCAGAACGCCGATGACAAACAAGAACGGCTGTGGAAGCAGCAAACGCGCTGCGGATGCAATATGCTACACGTTTTTAGAGAGTCTTGCCACTAAGAGACCTTCTAAACTTTGTCGTCTCCTCGCCAGGACTAACCCACATTACTTTTACTGCGGAGGCTCTATTGCAAAAGCTGACGTCTCCACACAAACACAGCTCACCGGATGTCGGCACCATTCATTTAACGGCACTGGAAGCAGCAGCAAGCCAACTGGCGGGAACTTTAGCTCGTATTTTCCAGCGCTGTTTAAACCAGAGTCAAGTTCCCTCTAAGTGGAAGGTGGGAATAATAACCCCATACGCAAAAGTGGAAGCAGCACTGATCCGCCCAACTACCACGCAATATGCCATCTTCCTATACTCTCCAAGGTCATGCGATCCATGGTTGCCGATTCACTGGTGTGCTATCTGGAAAAGCGTAACATCATCACGCCTGAGCAGCACGGTTTCCATCGAGAACGATCATGCACATCGAATGTACTAATCGCACGCAGTAGTAGGATCGAGTCAGCTGAAGCTGGAGAAGGTGTTGATGTGATCTACCTGGATTTTTCCAAGGCTTTCGATTGCCTAGGCCATCGGATACTACTCTCCAACTTCCGGCATTACGGGATCGGCGAACCTCTTGTAAGCTGGATTGTCAACTCTCTATTTCAACGGCAATTTGTGGTCAGAGTTCGGAGCTTTTTATCAGACCCTATACAAGTCAAGTATGGTGTGCCACAAAGCTCAGTTCTGGGTTCACGTTTGTTTTTGGTGTTTATTAATGACCTTGTACAGGCAATCGCTTCAAACTTTCTAATCTTTTCCGACGAAATCAATGATCAACCCAAAAGTAACTGCATTTCAACGTGTGTAAATGCAAGGTACTTTCCACCCGACAGCAGAGCAGCTGCTCATATCGGCTGGGTGGGAATGTATTGCAACCATTAACTGTCAAACGTAACTTGGGGGTCATTGTTCCAATTGGGTTGGTTTGCTCCAAGCAATCCGAAAAGGCCTCGAAGACTGGAAACCAACACAACAGACTGTTGCGACGGGCGTTTGAACAAAAAAACAGCTCCATATTTCGACAAAATTCAATGCGTATGTTCGCAGCCATAGCAAATACGCAATTCAAGTCTGGCATCCATGGCTGAAACACGACCTTAATGCACTGGAGCAGCCACAACGTCGAGCATCTAAGAACGTAATTGGAATGCGCAATATTTCATACCAGAAGAGGCTGCAACGTTTAGGGGTATTCGTTGGTAGCTATCACAGACTACGAGGCGACCTGATTATGGAATACTTGATTCTGCGGGACCACATCTTGTGTGCCGTTATTTGCTGCGACTTAGCACCAATACAACCCTGGGGGGCCAATCATTGAAACTCGCAAACCAGTATAGCCATGCGGAGTGTCATAGAAATTTTTTCCTATTCGTGTCTGTCACCCGTTGAATGCTGTCCCAGAATTCGTCGTCTATGCACCGACACTAGCAGTATTTAAAAGACGGTTGCAGGACATATTCATTCACTTGCACTTTGTCAGTTAGCCCTACGTCTCCATCCTAAACCTGACGCTTTTCATGGAATCACTTGATGTTAACTCTGGGTGCTATGAATCAAAGCGGATTGCAGGACTACGGTGGAGAAAACCATAAGTCCTTATTTTCATAGTTAAAGTACTAACTGTTTTACTATTATTATTAGTAGTTGTAGTATTATTATCTCTATTGTTATTTCGATATCCCCACCAACTGTCCAACGGTAGATGTAAAGCAACATTTTCAACCCGTATACTTTCATTGTTCATTGTTCAACAGCAGACAGGCTGAGTAGACATCATATATTGGACCGTAGCGGGTCTAAAAGTGCTCCAAAAAGCGAATACCATTAGTGCGCTTAGTTAACCAGAGATTACATTTATTGTCGTTTTTTACTTATGTATGGCTCATCATTTCTTGTCGTGTGATATCAACTAATTCGTCATAAGATTCTTTGACACATCATCCATTTGCGATTGATTTCGTCAGTTGCATGCCGTTTGTTGATAACTATCCAACCATCTGCTGGATTGGATACCATGCTGTCCGCTTGACTTCATGTCAGGATTGGGTACGCTTGCAGGACACAAATTCACCGCCGACTACTCCCAGCGTCTCCCGAATTTAGAGTTTCCCAGTTATCCAAAAATTAGCAAACAATTATCTTCGATAAATACGGTCCAGTGACTGAGTTGATTGAGGACCACTTGAAGGCGAAGCATGGTTCAGATGGAGATTGCGCATCGCAATCCAAGCACACACCAAGTACCTCAAAATAACGCCTCCAAGCTTTGCCCACCGCGATTCGCTGGCTTAGGGATAAGGATTTCGGTCTAGTTTCCAACGTCCTGGGTTCATATTGCGGTCTTGCCACCTCCCCCTAACTAACGTGCATGAGTAAACAACTAGTAGTGGAAGCAGGTGTTGGAAGCAGGTGACCCCGAACCCTAATTTGAAAATAATTCTAAAGGGCCGGGGAGCAAACCAGTGCATCCATTGGAGTTTCCTTCCTCTAACGTAATAACACGGATATGCGTAGATGCACCAAAAGTATTAAACGCAACTCAGCAGTAAATAAACTATCCAGGTGGTCAAAACTGACACCTTAGCGAAGATAAAACTCAAGATAGAAAGCCAAAAGAACTATGATGAGAAGGTATGCTGAATCGTTAATGCTTTCATCATGTGCTCTGTACGCTCAAAAGCTTCAACAGACTGGAATAGCATCTGAAAATGGTCTTGAGGCATTTGCCTTAAGTGCTCATTGAGCTGTAAAAATAGGGGAATCAGAACGATAAGTGAGAAAAGTACAGTTTTCTCTGCGTGATATCGGCTGTCAAGCTACTATTCCTTTCCTAGTCCGTATATTACACCTGATTGCTACAACGCGGGCTCGAAGGGCAAGGTTATCTTCTAATCCATTTCGTCTTCGTTGATAGTTACCTAATGATCTACTCTAAATTGTATCCGTGAAACGGGGTTGCTTATTGACAATCCTCTTTCAGTAACCCTTTCTTTGTGTTTGTTTGAACAATTCACCTCCAGCAAATGCGTTCTTGTGTATCAGAAACAGCACCACTCCCAAGCAGTCTTGCATCTAGCTATTGCAACGCTGCTCAAAACGCACCAAGGTATTCTTGGTGCGAGCACATATGTAGGACTAACTAGGAAGAGTTTTTACCGAAAGGCATGAACGGTTCTATTATACCGTTTCTAACCGATTTTCATAGATTACGAGAGTAGTAATGAGCAGACGAATTGACCCAATCCTTTTAAATCTTCAAGCACATTATGAGAAAAAATAGATTGAGATGCACAACAATTGACTTGGAATGCACATCTGTTTGCGCCCGTCTCCGTCACCATTTGTAACAGCTCATTGCTCTCCTAGCGAAACTGCCCGAACATGAGATCGGCTTCCCAGTGAATTTGTGTATAGTGACATAATTTGTGGGTTTCTTGGTTGAAACATAGGTTGGACAGTATAATGGTGCTAAGGTGTATTTACAACAGTAAGCAACATGAAGTTGTACTGCCAGCCATGTGCCAGATTGTGATGATCCTGCAGCTTCGTAGGTAAAGGAAACACATCACGGAACAATACTGCATGCACAGAGATGGTGTAAGTGAGCTGTTTGAAGTACCTACTTGGTTTCTGAATTCACCAGTTGTTATCATTTGATAGCCACTGTCACTAATCATTTGGGCAGAAGTTCAATTGACACAGCATCGGGAAGAAAACCGCCGAAGTTCCATCCTCCTGTTAACCACTGGTATTTCTGATTTCATGGCTGATTTCGTAACAGGCATTGGCTCAAATGTGGCTCATCAACTTCATAAGATGTTGTAACCTTATTTTTCTTACAGCTGCTGTCATCCGGGTTTCACAAACGTTGTGGTGGTTTGGAGAAAACAACCGGTACCAACCATTCTTCCGGTTTCATATGTTGGAAACTCTGGAGTCGGACATACACCCGTACGATGACAAGATGATTTTGACCTATTCGTGGCCGAGTCGATGCGTGTGTCCAAATGAAATAACGGTCGACAAGCGATACCTAATGCTCACACACTCGTACAAAGCTCGTCAAACTTTGAACATTACGTCCAAAACCGTCTTCCTCACTCGGATCAGACGCTACACAAAGAGACTAGCAGTAAGTGTTTAAAGTACCAATTTGCCACTTGGGTTGGGGTGCGTTGCGCTGCCTTGCACTTCTGAACCTGGACGTAAAGTTTCATTCGGAATGTTAAGTGCAAACGTACAAACATGTTTCACATTTGGAAAATCATCAGAATTTAAGCTGAATAGCTGTTTACGACCCATGAAGGCTAGTATAGTGTTTGATTTTGCGGAATTTCTATTTCTGTATTCTCTGCCAGGTCTTGCTTCCGTACCCGTTAGTTATAGGAAAGTACCTCCACAGTAACAATGAACGAAAATCTTATTCCAAACTGCAGACTGGATACCATACAAATTCATGAGTTTTGGGGCCAAAGCGCTGATCGCATGCATGGCATTTCCAACACAGACTGGGAAACTCGATTTGTTTCCGCAATTAAATTTCACCATCGTTGGCGCAAAATGTTTCGTTTAACAAGTTTTAACTGCCCGCATTATTAACAGTCGCCAGTGAACGATGTTGAGATACACAATACATCTGTTATTAAACTAGCTGGATCCCTTGCTACGTGGCGTCCAACCGCCGACTGTTACCATCGGAAGTTAGATAGAAGAAGGACTGACGCTGAGATAGGCATTCGTTGTTAACGAGTATGGTAATCTCGTGTATTGGCTAACAATTTACCACTAGCAGGACACGACACCGATACAGGAAGGGCAGCAGTGTGACGTGCGTCGCAGCTGCACAAAGGAGCCACCATGGTTCCGTGTGTGTGTGTGTGGGTGTGGGATACCGACGGTTCAGACCGACGGTTTCATCATGTGGTGCAACATACTTTAGCAATCACTAAAGTGTACAGACAAACCGGGGAAATTTCCAAGCATTTTACTGATTCCTTCAAGCGGCTCACGAACTAGATGGTCTTATGACCAATCCGGAAAAGCACCAGACAGCTGTTTCATGAATCCAGCCCCATCAAGGAACGAACTCATGACCGCTAGCAGCTTGCGCCACCAGTTGATAACTTATACCACTGAACCATTGGGGCATGGACGGACGGTAATAAATTGCAGGCTACCTGAGATATAGCGTGACCCATGCTCCAACGCATTAGAAATCCCCAAAATACTGCAAGTTATTATTCTCGATGATTGGCCTCCGAATGTTTTGTTGGTCGTAGCTCATTAATGACACTGAAGCCTGCCAGGTAACAAGTAGCATGAGCAAGTAGAGTAATATGTCCAAGTACTTAGTGGACTGACGGTTTCGGATCTCGTAGATCAACATTTTTCTAATCATTTTGTTGCGATGTTGCGATTTTTGTAATAAGGAAATTCTAACGCTACGATAGTGAAAGTGAAACTGTAACGTCATTTCTCCTTCGTTCATCGTTATTTACCAAGTAACGTTCATTCTGCAACTTCCCCAGTGTTGGAAAGGAGCCTGCCCTCGAAGACAAATTCGTAATCGACGTCGACGATATCCCGCTGTTCAGTGGCGGTGGAACGAAGAATAAGAACAAGCAAATTCGTCACATCCACCTTACCCGTTCGACATAACGCGAGATCTTAAAGTTCACATCTAGTCTCATCTCACAAGATTTACTGCTGCTTTAGATTTCTTCTGTCCGCATGTCACTGCGTGGTACTCATGTGGATAGACCAGTGTTAATACTTCCCTGAACTTCCTCATGCTTATATCTCGTGCCCATCGTTATACGCATAATATATATGCTTTGGAACATCATAAAGGTGTTGAAAGTGAACACAACTTCTGGGATTCACGTAGGAATGGGATTGTTACATAAATCTCGGTAACTTAAATAATAAATATTTGGAGCTAAAGGCTACAAATCAGACAGTTGGTTTGAGTTGGCTATCTGCTCTAACCGCAAAAGCTTTATTGTTTCGCACAAATCAGCGCACGTATACTTCCGGAAACATATTCAGTAGATCTTAGGTCGAACATTAACTATGCAATTGTCGCTCTTCTTACCATCTACTACTGTCATGTGTTGTACACCTGGAACTGCTTAGACGAAGGAATAACTGGCTGTGCAGGTAGACAATAATGAGTAATACAACCACAACACTGCAAGTAACCATGGGCTATCTGGTGGTATTCTTTCAATAACAGCGAGCAAACCTCATCAAGTGGGCTGCATGATGAGGTCATATCATCAGCGCAGATTTCGCGGCCAAGTTCAGATCCGTGTGTTATCGCTCTAATGTGCGGATAAAGCGTCGACTACAACCTTGTGGCAGTATAAGTGAAAAAATAAGTTAGATAAACGTTTATCAAATAATTCTACATTGCCTACGGCCAAAAGTTACATCCGAAGGAGATTAAGCCAGGGGTGTGTGAGCAAGTGTATTGTTAGTAGCTGGTAGCGAACAGACTGAGTACGCTTCTTTATGGAGAGGTGTGGTCGACTGTTGATTCAAACAAAAATGAGTAACGTTAAAACCAGCTAGCCGTCTAGTTCCCCAGTTATATAGCAAATCTACTAGGTTACGATGTTTTACACAACTGATAGCAACCGAATGGGGAAGTTCTTCAGGTCGTTACAGTGTCCCAACTAGCAAATGCAGAAAGCGAACGGTTTAAGTGTTGGTAGTTACCAATTGGGATGTGCTTCGGCACAGCGGCCTCAGTCATGCAGCTGAGATGAGAATGCCACCATGGAATCTGGGAAGAGCGGTAGATTACAGATAGACAGATCAATGATAAACTGCTGTGGGGTAGTTAGGATGAGATCGAGGAACGGAAAATACAACCTTGACACACACAGATCATTATGGAGGTGAGATCAGCACAGTTTTCACACGTGGATATGCGCAAAGATGTCTACCTTGGTTGTGTAGGAGAATGGTGGCGGTTGCACCGTTCGTCACACCGTCATGTTGAAGTGGAGCTTTCCGGCTTAAGACTACAGACCCGTTGCATTCGTCTGGATTTTGGCGTTTACCGTTCACGATAGTTGAGATGGTACCGAAAAGACGGGATGAAAGTTACTTGATGAGGAGCACAATGCACCGTACATTGGCGAAACCTGTAACACCGTTACGACACCTGCTAGATAGAGAAGGATGTTTAGTTAGAGCAAGTGTGAAATCCTTCTGTGTCTCCTTGTATGCATTGCCCACGGGTCAGGAAAGCCAATTAGTAGCAAATTACACCATTCTGCATCTAGCACGTAGGTGAGCAATGAGGTGATATTTTATGTGGCATTTATACAGCAATCTAAGAGAAACTTGGATAACCTCCAAAGCTCTACACTCCTCCTAGGTGAATAGGCTATATTTCCTGAGGCAATTGGGTTTATGTAACGTTAAGACGTTTGCTGGAAATGGCTAATGTGTGAGCAGAACGCATTCTGTTGGGTACGGCCTTCTTAGACTGACAGACGTTCAGACACACAAAGTTCTAACTCCATCATAACCGACTGCGTAGCTTGACCATTTCGAATCGGTGACTTCTCATAATCGTGTTATGGCTAATTTACAGAAGTTGACGACAAAGGTGTTGCAGCTCTTTAATTAAGGGTCGGTCATTATAAGGCGATATCTCTTTCGACCTACTGAATAAGAGACTATCACTGGCGGTGAGCAAAACTTATCCGACCGCTAAAGTTTATACCTGCGTTGAAACTATTCCGATCAACACCATTGACTCAAACATAGAATCCCGGCTCGTTCCCAATCTTTTGTTCTATATCAGTTCACCCTCACCTGTGGTGCAAGGTACGTCGGGCACACGATCAGGCATCTAGCTAGGTGGGTAGCTGAGCACTGCCTTGCCTCTTTGCAATATGCTATGGTTATGAATGTCTGCAGCTCGATACTCGAACATTTGCTTAGTACCGTCCATCACATTCGGACTAATGACACGTCACCGAGGCGTAACCCCAAAGGAATAAGAAAACACTTGTTGGCGACCGCTAAAACCATTGCAATCAGAATATTTCAGCCGCGTTTGTGCAAGCAGAGTCTAATGATACAATGTATCATCTTATCGTGGACGCAATATCGGATCACGGTTATGATAAAGAGGGACCATCGTAGGCTTACCGGTCAACATATCTGTGCTTTGTGCATGTGTGCGTCTTCGCGCGTGCTAGCGCGACTCATGACGTCTGACAGTATCGAGTAGACTATTGGTCTACTTCGTTGAGTTCACCAAACGCATCCCCAGCTTCCGCTTACCTGTCACGTTTATCTGTCTTGTAAGTGTATTTGCCGAAAGTGATTTGCCGAAAAGAGCTCTTCGCAAGTGTTAGGCTTCTAACATCATAAGAAGGTTTTGTAAGCGCCGAAACTAACTGCTGTAAAATCTTAGTGTGTTTAGCTTTAGTTGATCTGGAAGGTGAAACAACTCCTTGACGTCCTTGCTGACCTTTAGTGCTAAGTCTAGTGCGGAGCTAGATTTTGCTTCTACCGCAGCTGCCATGCATGAATAACGCGTACTACATTAGGTCGCAAGTGGATAATGAGCACTTGCGGACAGACAGATGGATCAAAGCATTCGGACGGCCCTACATAATTTCCAAATTGTTGCATTCTGGTTTTTTGGCACATCGGATTGCCTTGAACAACCGAGTTAGTCCCGAATTAGTAAGCCATGATCTCGCTTCCAGAACCGCACGGTTGCATTGGTATCCGAGCATATACATGTACTTGATGTCCATTTGAGGACGAAAACAGGTTAGTTTACATATAGACCAGGAATCACCAAACTATTTTCACAGCGGGCAGGACAATTGGGAAAAATGCTTAGCGCTGGTCGAATAACCAAAAAAGTAGTCAAAATGTAAAGATACTTAGCCTTAGCACTGACAATGGTGGGGCACAGTGCGTTACTTGGACCGGATCGGACAAGGCTCCGATTGTTGCCACTGCTTCAGCAGATTTCTTAGCCAAACGAAGAGAGAGCATCGATTCCGTGGAATTGGAGCTTCTGAGGAAGTATGCGGAGACGCAGGAAATCAGCGGCTTCAGGAAAGTCCAGGTAAATACCGTTTGTATGAATATGGAATACCAGCCCTGGCCTGGGTATATAATCAGGTATAAATATCAGGAGGCAAACCAAGTTGATAACAACGGGTCATACTCCATGGGCTAAAAGTAGACGTGGACAGATGAGGCGGAGATCAGGCGATTACTACCCCAGAAGATGTGTGTCAGGGGATTTGAATGGAGGGTACGGATAGTGAAACAAGAGCTAAAACCGTGCGTCAAAAATGAGGCAACTTTTGGGGAGCTGTGGAGCTCTCCCATCAAAAACCGAGCAGTGGCAGCCTTCTAAAGCGAGAATTGGGTGGGTCAAAGTCCACAAAGCATAAAGGAGTACGAATCTTTGCATCAAAAGGAGGTTCCTAGGTAAATCAGGGTCACGTTTGCCGTTTGCATCTTATTATTTAACTACTTACAGGACAGGAAGCATCTAGGCGACCGCTGGAGCTGGTCTGTCGGACTGCAAAAAATACGGACCGGTTCAGAAATTGGACTAGGAGACATCAACCTCCATTGTTACCAAACAGTGTATCAAAACGACCATCGTCCCACTAAGGACCTCCGGCTTTAGCGTTGGATGCCTCGTTTACCGCGACGAACTTAGAAGGCGCTGCTCGTGAAAGTCAATCGATCATACGCGAGGCTTGTGTATGTAGGGGAAAGAAAGGAGAACAAAGTACACAGGAAAACCGTCAACAGATAAGAACAAACGGTGTACGGGCAAATCATCTATGGTATTTGATCCTGTTTTTTGATAACTTTGCTTTCCGGGGGTTGTGGTATGTTCTTTTAGAAAGTTATTATACTATGACCGGTGCAAACCAATACAGTAGCTACAACCCTAAAGGCTTTACACTGTATGTAGTCAAAAAGTGGACAGATTTGCGGATCTCTCCCGTGGTCGAACGAATAAGTGTACGGAGCCGATGTTATCATATATCTGTGCAAACGTAGCGCGTGGACGCAGACTAGAGCGTTACATCGAAACGGGCCTTAACATTGCCCATTTAGTCTTAGAGGAAAAGATAAAGTTTGCAGCAGGACTGATAGGCCGTCACCAGGGCTTGGCGGTTACCCAAAACCTTAATCAACGTAGCAACTGTGAATGGGAACTGTTATCCTCGGTCGACGGCCGAGAGGGCATGTAGCCGTAATATGCTTCCCAACGCTTTACAATTATTTTTTACGGTTTCCGAAGCGTAGTTTGGAGTTGTAGTGGTCTCCACTCACCGAGTACACCGGTAGGTACAAGTCGATAAATATGCCGATGCTTTCAAAAGCAATAGATGACCTACGATGGTGACGCGAATGTTGTGAAAGCATGCATCTGGCCATGGAAATGTGCCTACTGGGCTGTCCCTGTGACTTTGCACCCTCGTACTATGGTATGGAGAGCAAGTAACAGCCAGGTAGTAACATCCCGACTGACATTGTTCCTGACGTATAGTGTGGTTACCTGCTAAACCAATGTACAAGGGCCAAGGGCAGACCATGCAGTTTGACGGACACGGTTTGAGGCATTTCACCTGACACCATTGAATGTGATGTGCCACGTGGTGTGTGTCCATCACTGGTTCCGTCTGACGCTGTCAGCGGAATCGGTGGTCTGTCAGGTAATGACCAGCGTAATAGATCCACCTCAGGGTCACTGGGTTGCAAGGCGGCCACGGCCGCAAGGTCGATAGTGGTGCCGGCGTCAGTCGAAATCACCTTGGAGTAAAGAATGTATGGCGGCGGCGGCGTTGCACACACTTGAGATGTGTTGCATATCGGTCTTAAACTGAGTGATGTGGTCTAGGTGGCGCGACTCCTCAGGAGGGTATAGGTCGGTTATGGAGCTAAGCATGTAAGTCACTGCCATATGACCGGGGAGGAATGCAAACATGCGGTCTTCTAATAGATTTTGAGACTTACATATAGATAAGTAGATTGTTAACACTTTTCTTCCGAATGAACTGTATCCAGATTCCGGCTGCCTGATGTCACCTACCTGTTGCTACATGACAGCGCCAACTACCAAGTATGAGGCGACAGTTGGCTGCCTGGTCGTGGTGTGCTATAGTACCTATGTTGGTGATAGCCTCTGTTAACAGTGGAACAATAGTATAATACCGGTAAAAAAAGGTCAAAAGTTGCAACGTCACATGGGACTGTCCAAGTGAACTACATGAGTTTAAATATGTGATAGGAAATAAACCGCGCATCTGTGGTCTCACTATATTATCCACGCCAAACACATGTAAATCAGTTTACCCCGATTTCATGGGGTCTGTTGAGCACAATGTTTATTTACGTTTTGAGCGTACTCCATGCTCAAGATTCATGCAACCTAATGCAACTGGTGTTACCCTTTGTGGAAACATTTTTCAAACTTGGTAAAGTACAATGAACCATGCTTTATCACTGGAGAAACACAAATGTTTGATACGTCCCGTAGGATGGTGGGGGAATACAATGAGATCAAAATATTTATGAATAATCTACCGAGCTTTCACCGAGGTAAATGCACTGACGAACAACGTTAATGTATAACAGAAATCAAGCGTAAGCATAGAGAAATACTCTGGGTGTAGCGCTCGTAACGTAAAGCGGGAGAAAAGTAGCAAATAGTCGCTCGATTATGCGCTGCCTCCTTAGGTCCATGCGACACATAAATCCTGTGGAATGGCATAGTTAAGTTGATCCAAAATAGAGTAGCTTAGATTACGAAGTGCTTGGAGTTAAGAGAAAGACCTACTCGTTTTTTAAATATGTTCAAAGTGTGTGGATCCAATTTAGTCTGAGAGTGTGTGTCCAGGGTTGGCAAACTCGAAGGATTACTTTTCCTTCCATCGGTAATCAAGGCGGCTATCTTGTTCCCTCAATTTCACGCAGTTGCCCCTGAGATGTGTGTTTGGGCCAAGTTTTAGCTACTGGCGGCATACATGGTTGTGGTCGCTCTGTATTTGGTAAGATAGTATGAGGTCGCCTCGCAACCTTCAGTAGCGTCCGGTACTCACAGTCTGTGTG
>OX104068.1:36938498-36983123 GCA_944474145.2 Dicrocoelium dendriticum
AACAGCGCACTGTATTCGATGGGCTGCGATAAGAAGCGGACGGATGGCGTGAGAATAGAGCGGCACCGGAAAGAAGCCAAGTGTGGTTACTTGGCAAGCCGTCTAACGGTTGTGTGAATGCAGAGATTCTACCACTCACTACTTTGCAGCCGAAGTTGCCAGCAATCTCGTTTCTCATCGAGAAGGCATGTTCTGGAAGTTTGCCTGCTTTTGCTCAAAACGAAATTCCTCACTGGACCCTACTCCATTTATCAAGAAGAAAATGCAGACCAAATCTGCCATTAAGCCTTTCGGTGAAATCGATGACCCTGACAAAAGGATGGCATCGACAATGGAGCGAAAAACGCGCTGCCGTTGCTACCCCATCGGAGGGGCTAAAGGGAGACCTATCATTATTGTTGAAGCCACCTGCTCCAAGTATCGAAGCAAAGACCCGTGGGGTTAATCCACCTCGTCGTGGCGACTCTTTCACATATAGCAGCGTTACATTCCATAACGCGGCTGAATCCACTGCTGTCCTTCCTACTGATCGCATGTTAGACGAGGTTCAATGTTTTAAGGTGTTCGTAACGAAGCTTCTTCCGCCCGATTTTCAAGGTGTTACTGTCAGGAAGCTGTGTAGACTGGTGAACGTCCCAGTTAACGTACCAAACCATCGACCGCGGCTACTTTGTGTGGTACTCCCTACTCCGGAGGAACGCAGCGCTCTCATGCGGTTTGCGTTTAAGCTGAAAGGTACAAATATTAGTGTTCAACCGGACCTTCCGCTGGCCGATAGGCTGAAGCTAAGGGAGGCCATCAAGGACCCCAAAAGTAGGCGAGCGGCCGTTGAACAGGGTCTCCAGTTAGTAGGTTTTCAGGTGGTCAGCCGGCAGTCTTTTTCCGCTCTACCACTGCCCATTCTGGTAGCGAAAGACCCAGGTCTGGACCTAACCAATACCTGCAGATAGTGTTAAGTAATGTGCGCAGTCTAAGGAATAAGGTGTACGCGTTAGGTCTGCTTGTAGGTGGGTCTCATCCCGATATATTCGGAATCGATAGAAAGAGGCTGTCTCGGGACATCATGGATGGTGAATTACATCTATCTGGCAACGCACTATTTAGATGTGATCGCTCCGCTGGCCAACAGGGAGGGGACGTCGCTCATTATGTGAGCTGTAAACTTGACGTTTTGAAGACTTGATTATTTCAGTCGACAGACAAAACAGTTGCAGCTCTGTCAGTTGTGAATCGCACATCATCGGCTCAGGTTACAGTTGTAATTGTGTATATAAGCCCTGGGAGCGTATCCATAGAGGTACTTGAATTCTTCGCTCCCAGTCCGCAAATAAGTGTTTGGTGATGGGCGAATTCAACCGCCCAGAGATCTGCTAAGTAGAGCTTTCTTGCGACTCAACGTCAGGCACATTCGGCGCTGATCTGCTTGGGCTTACGCTCCAAGTATCTTTGCACCAGTTCATTGACCTCCCCACTGGGTACATGGACGCCCAATTAACGTCTATCTTAGACCTTGTATTTGCTAAGTCACTTGATTTTGTTTGTGACATTACTTACGGACCACCACTGGGTTCCGGTGATCATGTTTGTTTGCTCTTCAGTTGTCCTCAGTCTAGACGCTACCAGAGTACTGTTGAGCCTCGCCCGAACATATGGCACGCAGACTATCAATCAATGAGAACCAAGGCTTTGGGTTTGCATTGTGTAATCTCAGACGACGATACTGTTGAGGTTGCCTGGGATAAATTTAAGTCCTAAATCACAGAGGTCCCTGCTCCCTTCATCCCAGTCACAAGAAGAAAGGGAGCACGAGCACAGCCGCCCTGGATAGATTACACGGGCAGGCATCTGCTCACAAAGTGGTCTAGATGTTGGCGGAATTACCGAGATGCTTCGTCCATCAATACTTATGACAGGTACCGTAAGGCTAGAAATAGGTGTAAGCAACACCTAAGGAATGCTCGGCTCCATTTCGAGAAAGGGTTAGCGCACGAAGCTTCAGAGAATCCAAAAAGATTCTTCGCTTATGTTAAAAGGCGCTGCGGCTCGAACATGTCAATTCTAGTATTGATGCGTGATGACGGCACACATGCGCATACGGACTGTAGTGACCTGGAGATTCCCCCGTATGACTGTGTAAACTATTCTAAAATACATTCAAATTATAGCTTTCTTATGTATTAGAGAACTAGGCGGTTTGCCTGTTGGAACGTTGTTCCCGTTTGTTGAAAACACGAACGCCATCTCCGCCTTTGGCGCGCGCGACTCGATTGCGAACGACGCTCTGTCAACGCACTCGACGCCATCGACATTCTCCCTAGCTAGCTCTCTCCGGGTGCCCTATTTTTAGCATTAGCTAACGCTCCTGCCGTCCAATAAACTTTTTCCTAGCTTACTGTTGTGGCTGGCTAGCCGAACAACCTCCTCGTGGTGCCAGCTGGGTGGTTCGGGTTTGATCCGTTCCAGCAAATAGTTCGGCGGCAGTGTTCCGGGACGTGGTGGGTTTTCGCCTGGCAAGCGTTCTCCCTATAAAAAGCCACAAATGTCTGCTTAACAACACTGTGACGTGGCGGTCGTGCCTCGCCACAAAATAAAGTCACTGCCTCGTGGGTATCCGAATAATCCTTTCCAACGCACGGATATCCATCTTCTACTGGAGCATTGCCGACGATATGAGAGTCAAAGTTAGAGCAGCACAGTTACAAACAGGAACCTCACAGTGACACACCCACACACACACGCAGTTACATAGTTACATACCCCCTATATAAACATACACTGGTACGGCAAACATAATGTATTCTTACACATTCTAGACCACGCATTGTTGTCATAATGATCATGCCTGTAAAGGCGTGCCTCGCCTTGTCGAGAATAAAAAATTTATTTACTTATTTATTATTTTTGGTTGGCCGTCTTGTCGCGTACCGGATATATAGCGCACGATCTACGCACTATAGGACTACGACAACCGCTGCGTACTCAGTGGGCAATTTGCGACAGCATGTAGTGACAATGACATTTTACTCCATCAAGCATCACCATGCAGACTTGTACACATTTTGTTTTACTTTGCACTCAGCCTAAGCCTATATCTACCGGACTGCAAGTTTGAACTCGGTTCGCCATCTTGCTAGCGTGTTCCCGGCTGTTGCGCTCCGTCGTGGTGTAACTCATTGCTTCACCACTTTCTCCCACTGCGCTCAGGCTATATTTACATAGCTATTTTACAGTGCTATTTTCTCAAGACATTCTTTATATCTTGCCGTCTTCTGTCTTACTGGGCTACTGATTTCTTGTGTAGCATTCGTCAAGGCGCTACAAGCGTTTTAATGGATATCCCTTTGACAGGCGTAGAGCTGGTTTGCAGTAACCCGGTGGTTCAGAACTACCTGAATTTATTGTAGCGGAGACGGAAGTTCGTAGGCTGTTAGAAGTGCTAAACCCTTCTAAGGCCTCTGGGCCTGATTTGATTCACCCGAAACTGTTACATGCGTTGGCTGCGAAACTAAGTGGACCGCTCGCTAATGTGTTTCAGAAATCACTTGACAGCTGTGCATTGCCTTCCGGATGGAAGGAAGCTGTCACCTGTCGCATCTTCAGAGATGGAGACAGGGGTCTGCCTGCAAAGTACAGGCCAGTTAGTCTGACGAGTGTAGTAGTCAAACTCCTTCAGAAACTGGTGAGATTCATTGGAGAGTTATCTGAGTAGATTTAATCTACTTAGCAATGTGCAACACGGATTCCGGAAGGGATTTTCGTGTCTGACGCATCTACTGGTGGCTCGCAAAGTTGGACGGATGCAGTGGATAAGGTCCACGCTCTGGACGCGCTTTTCGTCGACTTTTCGAAGGTATTTGACAAGGTACCACATTTGAGGCTCGCGCAAAATCTGTCCTCCTACGGGGTATCTGGCCGCGCCCTACATTGGGTGGCTGCCTTCTTGCAGGGTAGAGAACAGTGTGTACGGGTAGGCCGTGGCCTATCGTTTAGGCAGTCTGTCCTCAGTAGCGTGCCGCAGGACTCGGTCCTTGGACCGCTGCTGTTCTCTATGTGAATGACCTACCCACGGAGCTTGAAGTACCATTGCTGATATTTGCTGATGACCTGAAGCTGTGGAACGTTGTCGATGTTCCTGGGGGCTCCGAAGCTATTCAGCGAGCATTGGATAAGCTTTGGGACTGGTCTACTTTATGGTTACTGCCCATAAATCAGGCAAAGTGCTCCGTTCTTCGAATTGGAGGAGGTTGTCCTCCTACGAAGTACGTGATCGGTGGAGTCGAACTCCCCCGGGATTCTAGCCAGATTGACCTAGGCGTCGTACACTCTTCGTCTTTACACCTCGGCGACAAATGGAAGAGGGCCGCAAACAGAGTTTTCCGCATGTTGTGGTTGATTCGACGTTAGTTCGGCATCTTGCCGGGCGGCATCTTTACGAGGCTGTTCTCGGTTTTCGTTCGGCCTCATCCGGAATACTGCGTCCAGGCATGTCCGCCCTGCCTCGTCCGGGACAAAATGCAGCTAGAGAGGGTTTTACGAGTGGGTACTATGTTAGTCGAGGGATTAAGGAGACGGACGTACCCCGAGCGTCTAGTTAGTTTGGGAATGCATTCAATGCACTACCGAAGGCTTAGACAAGATCCAATCCTAATCTACCGTATCTTAACTGGGAAGTTTGGTCCAGCTTTATCTTGGCTATTTAGTCCCGCTAGATTGTCTGTACTACGCGGTCATTCCTTGAAGCTTGTAGTGACAATGACATTTTACTCCATCAAGCATCACCATGCAGACTTGTACACATTTTGTTTTACTTTGCACTCAGCCTAAGCCTGTATATACCGAACTGCAATTTTGAACTCGGTTCGCCACCTTGCCCGCGTGTTCCCGGCTGTTGCGCTCCGTCGTGATGTAACTCATTGCTTCACCACTTTCTCCCACTTCCATCGGGCTATATTTAAAAGCTATTTTACAGTGCTATTTTCTCAAGACATTCTTTATATCCTGCCGTCTTCTATCTTGCTGGGCTACGGATTACTTGTGTAGCATTCGTCAAGGCGCTACAAGCTGGACAAACCGCGGTCCGATCGGATTAGGGCGGGAATCCGGCTGTCACGCCGAGTTATCTACCGCTGGAACACGCTTCCGGAAAGTGTTATCAGAGAATCTACGGTTAATGGATATAAGCGACAACTTGCCGCACTTGGGTGCAACATGAAACCTTTCCATTTTTCTGCGTAACTCGCATCCTCGTACTTCGATTTTTTCTCTCTACGTTTCTTCACGCATTAGTATTATTTCCTTATGTAAGTGCACTTCCTTATTATGTACCTTCGCTTTCTCTTCCTATCCTTTGCTTACTTCACGTGACTGCCACAGCAAGGGCTGTTAGAGCAGGAGACGTGGGCATTAACTGGTTGGCCAGTTTGCGACACGGGTATTCCGTTTTAGATCCATTGATAACTGAGCACTGCATTAATTCCTGGCTCAACGATCCAGTCAAGGTGGAACACTCACGGGATTCTCCTATCGTTCCAGTCCCATCTGAACTGAACACATGAGTGCGGGAACTCATAAGGCTGTCGCGTGCCGAGCCGGTGGCAAGGTCGATTAAAACAAGAAAGAATAATGTACAAACGGTCAACAATTAAATTGTACATGAAAGATAAGAGTTATCTTCTTGGGAGCTACAAATGGAGGATAGAAATACTAAATGCGATAAAAACGGGGAACGAATTTTTGGTTTTACACACCCAATTTTTAATTTTTGTTTTTGTTTCGTACGAATTTGTGTGCATTAAACAGGGAATAAATTGGTAAAACAACATTGATGCCACGGATGTCTATTGGAGGCCATGACATCCAATCTTTCCAACCACTACGCATCAGTAAATCGTGGTCCCCAATCTTGAAGACGATTGGGTCCGACTACCGCCAAAATTGGTGTTTTCATCCTCATGCTCCTCCTTCACGTCATTGGCTGTCCACCGCGGCAATTTTCCAGCCGCTCACCGGGAGGGAAATAGTGTTCCACGTGGAAGGGGATGGGTTGACATGCGCAAAACCTGCCCGCACCAACTATTGTGATGGAGGAGAATAACTTTCTGATAATTTGCACTACTCGCTCCAAGCACTCGGTCACGGACCGCTGCGTTGCATACTTGAAGTTGCCACCACCCCCGATTAGACGGCTAATGTCAAAGACTGACAGCCGCTTTATGTCTTCTGCGCGAATAAACCAAGTCTCACAGCCGCACAAGAGTACTACATGAACAGAAGCAATGTACACCCTGCCCTTGAGCTTGAGACTGACATCACGACGACGGCATAAGTGTCCCAGTTTGATGAATGCAAGGCGGGTCTTTGCAGTTAGTTTTGTGACTGCAGCTCTAACATCGTCTCCAGCCGTGATGAAACTCTCTAGAAAACTAAAGCAAGGGACTTGCTTCAGAACATATCCAGCAGTGGTGAGCGCGGGATCAGGCAACTATCAGTCCTGGCTCAGCGTTTTACATTTACCTGGAGTGAAGCATAAGCCGTACTTGGACGTCTCCATCGCACGGCGGTCCAAATCGCTCTGGACGGTTTGTGGGTCGTCTCCGAGCAAAGCGATATCATCAGCGTAGTCCAAGTCCGTGACTATGTCTCCAGGGAGGAGCTCAACCCTGCAGTTCTGGACACCTTCCAGTGCTCTTTGGACGACATTTTCGATGGCGAAATCGAGGAGAAAAGGTAAAGTAGAGCAAACTTGCCAAACACCGCTGGCCACAGCAAGCGAAGAAGAGAGCGCGCAATAAGCCCTGAATTTGCCCGTGTGATTGTAAAGTTCTTTCTTGATGGTTACAAGCTACCCGGGCACACCTCACTTCAGTTAACAATATCATAACGATTATCTATCTACTGAATCAAATGACACACGGATGTCTAAACACACTATGCTTGCTGGTCGCCGGTGTATGTGCCGGATTTTGAGAAGTTGGCGAAGCGTCAAGATTTGGCCAGTGCAGCCGCGGCCTGGACGAAATCCGGCCTGTTCTTCTAGGGCAAGCTCCTTTAGCCTTTGAAGGTCTGTGAAGTAGGACCGACAGGAAGTTTGTGGATGCAACGGAGTTTAACGCGATTCCGCGTTAGTTACAGCAATCGTCGCGGGAGCATTTCTTGTAAACCGGATTAATGATCGATTCTTCCAATGAGTTCGGAACCTTCTGCTCAGTCCAAACATTTACGCACAGCGATAGGATTTTGCTGAAAATACACACCTGCTATTTTTGTATAGGGCCGGTGGTAGGCTGTCGGGACCAGGAGCCTTGTGGCGATAGAAAGAGTAGATTGCCTCTCGAACCGCTGCTTCCTTTGGGGGCTGTGGAGACAGGCCAAATAGTATCCATTGGGGCTGGAGGTGCCACAGCGGACTGTGTTGGGCGGTTGAATTGAAGAGCGAAGTGATCCTCCCGAAGACCTTATCACATGTGAAGGTTGGGGAAGTTCGTGCAGTTTGCTTCGCAATTCGACTAGCTGATAGCTTAGAAAGTGTAACCGGTGGCCTGATAAGGCAAAAGAAACGGCGAAATACGCCAGTCAATGCAGCGGCTTCTACATCAACAGCTTGTTTTCATTACAAAGTCTGACCACGAGAGCGAATGATTGTCTCAGCTGTTTCATAATAGACCGGCGGTGTTCGTTGTACGCTACACCAGCAGGTACCGTCCGTTGTCGACCCAACAATCCCGAGGATCTTCCCGAAATTCAGTTATTGTGAGAGGAGCGAGCGAGGCCACAGCTGTAAAATCGGCCGACGAATACTCGTTGCAAGCTTGACACATTACCGCACGGTTTATTCGGTGCAACTTCAATCGCGATGTTGGCATTTGCGCAACTGCTTGCCCTCCATGTCAAAATGCAAAGGAGCAAACGCACACGGTATGAACAATGAACAATGCTTCCTAATGGGTAAAATCGCAGGTGCTTGACATGTCCCATAGGGTGTTTAGTGTGAAAAACATAGCTCAAGGGATAATGGCGTCCTCAGTTCAGGCGATTACAGATTTAACTGCACTGTCGTATATGGGCCTTTGAACTGAGTATGTACACATACAACGCATTAAGAGGAGTGTTTATTGATCCCATAATAGGCGAAAAAATTAAAAAGATAGCAAGTACAACGCTTACCCCTGTGCACCTATCTTGGGCAGACAGGATACAGAAATCCCGTTTCCATAATAGTAGCGTTTATCAAATTTCGTGCAAAGGGTTTGGAGTAGCTCATTCCCGAGTAGGCTTATGGCACTATCCATTTTCGGTTGCGCATTAGTGCCAGCATCTGGTGGTCATGGGCTATAGCACGCAGTGTAATTGTGACAGGGTATCGTCAAGGCGTTTCTTGAAAAAGGTTAGTGTGTGTGCATTAATTACAAGTTCCGGGTGGGCGTTCCAAGTCTGTGACACTCGAAGGGAGAATTATTTTCGCCGACCTTCCAGTCTGGTCAACAGCGTGACTAACGTAAACTGGTGCGCTATTAGCAGGGTCGTTTGACTGAGTATCAGAAGGGAATGGCATGGGTCGTTGGGGGATTTCTCAGGACCTGGTACACCATTATGAGATCGCCCCTTAGACGCCAACAACGTCCACTGTAAATTTTGAGGGTCTTCAACCGGAGTGGGTAGGGGAGGCTGGTCAACCCACTGACGCTCTACCTTGCCATACGTTGTGCATTGTCCAGCGCAGCGAGATGATGCTTGGGCCAGGGTTGCCACGCTTGAATAACGTATTCCGCGTGTGGCCTAACGTACGCACTAAGCATTTTTGGAAAGACTAATGGTCAAACTTCAGAAAGCGCTGCGAGGAAGGCCGAGGCACTGGTTTGCTTCCTTAGCTGCCTTTCCAGTCTGTTTCAAACAATCGAGGTCGCCTTGAGCTAGCACGCCGAGATCGCACTCGTGAGAAGCCCGCTGTAGAATTTGTGGTCCTAGGCGGTACTTGTCCATCGCAATGTGGCTGGATCTTACCGTGGTGCGATGGTTTGTGTGCCTCAGTGACCCATTGAGCTATTCTGGGTGGTGCTTTTGCACCTTTAGAGCCACTCATACCAGACTGGTCAATGGTTAGAGGCCAGACAAACTCAGCCTCCTGGTCTTCCAAGTTGGGGTTGGAATGAAGGTGGCACCTTATTCCTTAAAACGGACTCCCTGTAGCCCAACGCCAAACTCGCTGCCTTGCGGACAGGGTTTTTGAACCAAAGGTTTTGCTTGAGAACCCTAATCATTCTCCTCTCTAGGCCTAGGCAACCTGACAGTATTCTGCCCACGCAATGCAATGAATCTCTCCTCAAACAAATTTCTGATGCTCTGGCCACCGCAGAGGATAATCAACGGTGACCTACCTGCTGCATCGGGCAGGTGGATGGGGGTTTGGATGCTACTGCTAAAGCCTTTCCATCTTCTTATTCCCCTTCTCGCGTTTTTTCACCCTTATCGTCCCGTTCTAACTTTACTTATATCCCCCTGTTTTATAACCCCCAATTCTCGGCCCTCCCCCACCTAGCTTCAATAGTCGCTTGTCTTTTACTTTCAAATCACAGATGAACGCAGAGCGTCATTCCTGCACTGTCAACAGGCCCATGTCCAAGCAAGCGGCCCATTCCAGTTCATCGGCTTCCATTTGGAGGCTTCGGTCCTCCTTCATATTGGCATGCCTCAATGTTCGCACATTGCTAAGGATCGATCAACAGGCAGCACTTGCCCGAACATTAGAGACCCTCTCGATCGACATCTGCTGCTTATCGGAGACCCGCCTGCAAGCCTCGAGCTCCGTACTCACTCTGCGATCCCCTTCAGGTGACGCAAGCGGTGCTTTCTCATTGCGCCTATCCGGTGACTATGCAGCTTCGAGCACCGGCCAAGCCGGTGTTGGTATTGCTCTGAGTCCCCGGGCTGAAGCTACTCTGGTTGATTGGATTCCACTCAGTAGCCGGATGTGTGAAGTAGGATTGGCTGGCTCATTCAAAACTTCGAAGTGGCGTGGGACTAACAGGTGGCTATTCGTTATCGCTGCATATGCACCAACAAACTGTAGCGATAACTCGGTAAAAGGCGACTTCTATCGTCAACTGAAAGAGCTCCTTAGCGACAGAAGAAGCTTCGACATAGTTGTGCTTGCCGGGGATCTGAATGCTCAAGTTGGAAAATTATCCACAGATGATCTGCATCTGGGCGGACAACATGGGATAGGCTTCCGTAATGATTACGGTGAGCGGTTACTTCATTTGTGGGAGGATGCTCGCTTATCTCTTGCAGGCACTTATTTCAGACACAGCATCCGCCGGAGGGTGACTTGGTGCCCACCAGCCTCGAACCAGCTATGGACGCAAAGCGATCACATTGCGATAAGTTACCGATGGAGAGGTTACGTCCAGAACTGTCGCTCGATTTGGAGCACAGGTGTGGACACCAACCTTGCACTTGTGTGTGCTAACCTGCGTACGCGCTTTGGCGGAGGCCCACGACGATTTTGTGAGCGCACTGACACCGGCCAACTGGCGAAGCCAGTTGGGCTGAACACTTTGAAAGGCACTTTCATCGGTCGGAATTGTTAGATTTCTCCCCGGCCACTGATCGCCCCGCTCCGTGGGCTGTCCATTTGGATCCACCCTCTCGCTCAGTATTCGAACGTGAGATCGGACTGTTGAAGTTAAATAAAGCCGCGGGACCTGATGACCATCCTCCAGCCCTCTTCAAATTCTGGGACCTGCTCTTGTGGGTAATTTACACGAGTTACCATTCAAACTGTGGGAGCAAGAAATTGTCCCAACCGATTGGAGCCGCTCCGTCATAGTCTTAATTTCAAGGGAGGCTCACGATCGGAATGCGGCAACCATAGAGAAATCAGTCTGCTCTCCATTGCCTCAAAATTGCTTGCCTCTGTCATCTTTCACAGACTGACTGGCATTCGTGAAGGCCAGATTCGCAAAGAGCAAGCTGGATTTCGTCGAGGTCGTGGCTGCATTGACCAGATCTTCACCTTGTGCCAGTTGTTGAAGCACCGTCACATGTATTGGCGGCCCACCGTTGTCGCGTTCCTCGATATCAAAGGTGCATTTGACTCGGTAGATAGTCATGCACTTTAGGACTGTCTACTCAGGATAGGTGTACCTGAGAAATATGTGAATATTATCCGAGCATTATATGCGCGTAGCTCGGGCAGAGAGAGGGCTTACGGCAAGTTGCCGTCGCCCTTTAATATCTCCAGCGGTGTGAGACAAGGATGCCCGCTCTCACCTTTCCTCTTCAGCTTCGCTTTTGACAAAGTCATGGAACTCCTGTTTACAGGACACGACTTAGAAGGTGTGGATCTGCTCCCAGGGTGACGACTTCTTGACTTAAAGTATGCTGATGATATTGCCCTAATCTGTGACAGCTCACAAACGTGCCATGCTGCGCTGGACAGATTATCACTGGCTGTCCGCCATTTCGGGCTTTGCTTCGCACCCTCGAAGTACAAAGCGTTCATCCAAGGTTGAGCTAGACCGCCCACTACGCTGACACTTGGTGGGGATCAGCTAGAAGTCGTTCAAAAATTCAACTACCTGGGAAGTTGTATCAGCGCCCGTGGAATTAAAGATGAAATCACGAATCGTATGGCAAAAGCTCGGGTCGCTTTTGCTAACCTTCGCCACTTATGGCGCCGGCGCGACACCACACTTACCCTGAAGGGTAGGGTGTACAATGCAGCAGTACGTTCGACCCTACCGTACGGTTGTAAAACCTGGCTGCTTAAAGCAGCGGACCTGAAGAGGCTAGTTACGTTTGACCACCGGTGCCTTCGTAATTTATCTCACATCTGGTGGGAACACCTCGTGAGCAACCAGCGTGTTCGGCGCCTCGTTTACGGCACAGGAAAAGGAACTAAACCGCTCAGCACCTTGATTTCATGCAGCAGGCTCCGATGGCTCGGCCACTTGTTCCGCATGCTAGCCCACCGACTCCTTCGACGTGCGTTGGTTATGTGCCGGGGGTGTGGATGGAAGAAGAGGAGGGCTGACCAAGCGATGACTTGGTACAGAGGAATGAAGGCCCTCACTTCTGAGCTGGCCTCGGTTGGAGCGTCTCGGCTCCCTGGTTGGGGTCCGAAAGATAATGAACACGTTTGGTTGGACACACTTGCTGATATGGCTAGGAGCCGACCTCATTGGCGTTCGTGCTGTGAGTTTCTTTGTCCCACCCTATCCCTCTTAGCCTCCCCCTCCAATCACGATCTCATTATTTAGGCTTATATAATTTTTCATAGTAATTAGTTGGTGCACAGCAGCCGGCTGGTAGCTTACCGGAACCATGCCCATCCAATACCGGTAACGCAGCCAGCTTGAAACAGTTGCTTTTTTCTCCTTTTTTCTATGTATTGCGGCACAGTAGCTGAGGTGTTCCCCACCTCCAGCTAACGTGTAGTATGATGATGATGAAGCGGTACTTGTGCATACTCTTGAGAACGTTGCACTTGGTGACTTAGAAGTGCAGCATGTTCGCGATGGACCATGTGTACGCTTTGTCCAGCTCCTCCTGTAACACTACGTGATCCTCCACTGTGGCTATAGTACGCCGTGCTCTTAGGTCGTCAGCAAACAGCAGTTAGAAGAGAACACGTTCGCGAGGCCATTTACGGAAACCAGGAACAGGCGGGGTCCAAGTACCGAGCCTTGTGTTACGCCGCACTGTACTTTGATGGATTCGGACAGGTTGCTTTTAACCCTCACATTCCGGGGACGTTGCACGAGAAAGCCTCTTGTCCAGCCCAGGACAGAATTGCCGATTCTATATTTCTAGGGTTTGTGGAGGAGAATGCGATGGTTTAGACGGTCGAATGCCTTTGAGAAATCCAAGTGAGTCGCGTCGACTCCTACACCAGCGTCCAGAGATTCCGTCCAGTTTGCACGAGTAATCAAGAGATTAGTGGTACAGGAGCGATTTTGGCGAAATCCACGCTGCTCCGGAACGAGAATTTTGTTGTTCTCCAGGTACTTCATCAACTCCTCAGTTTCAATGGACTCCATAACCTTGGAGAGCACATGAAGTAGTGTTATCGGGCGATAACTTTTCCGGCTCAGCACGACGGCCTCTTTTGTAGACTGGCGGGATGATTTTGCGCTTCCACATGGTGGGGACGTGCATCGCGTTCATACATCGTTGAACGAAAATTGCTAGTGGTCTTGCCAAACTCATAGAAGCAACTTTCAACGCCTTCGGACTAAAGCCGTCCGCACCCTGGAAGCTGAACTCGCGCAGAGACATCATTCTCTTCTGTACTGATGCGGAGATGAATGATATGTGATTTAGCCCTGCTGGCGGCGTTATCTGCTTAGGCAGGATGTATGATAGTTGCACGCTTTGAAACGTATGGCTAAATTGTTGTCCAAGAACGTTGGCAGCCTCTTGTGTGGTTTGGGCTAACCCGCATGCTGGATGCAGAGCAGTAATACCGTGCTTAACACGGCGCAAATAGCTTACGTGTCTGTGTAGCAGTTTGGGATTGGAGCGAAACTTTTCCACTAGACCTTGTTGATTCTCGTCCTCGTCCTCTCGTCCTCCCGGACGAGTTTGACACAGTGGTTTATTTGTATTGTGTAGACATACCAGGTACGGTCGTTCGGGAAGGCTATATAGGTGTGCCATGCCAAGTCCCTTAACGCCATGTATTTACGTGTCCTGCTGCTTACGAATGACCTCATCCTTTTAGGCCGACAGAGTTTGGTTTCAAATCGTCTTGCCACGAGCTTGGTGAATCTGTTTACAAATTCTCCGCAGGCCACCTCAGAGGTTAATACAGGTAATAGCGACCAGCTGACTGCATCAATGAGGTGGGACCGGTCGTCATGGTTGGCTTCCAAAACCATCGCCAGACGATAGCTAATGTTTCGATCTATCCAATCGGCGTAATCGGAGTTTTTGTCGTTTCGATGTCCTTTGCTGGTATCACCGGAGGTTTCGTAACAGGGCTTAAAAATGCATAAATCCGTGTCGGTTTTCTAACTCGGGATACGAACAGGACAGCTCGCAATAGCGACGACGCAAGCTAGGATGGGTGCGGCAGGTCGCCTCTTTTTGAAGCTGGACGTATAATCTGGCCTTCGATTCCTCGCAAACGCTGGTTCTCAAGTCGTTTTGGTTCCTCAGGTCCGGAGAACCTGTTGCAGTGCGCCGTATACGGCATGCAGGCAATAAGCGGCATGCTTATCTGATCTTATGGAGAACGCTCAATTAAACTGAACCCTGGTCATCGTAGGCACGTCCCTTAGATTGTAATTGCAGCTAAAGTGCCAAGTGCAATCTTTGGCCTTGATTTCTTATAGCATAATGGCATTATCATAGACCTTAAAGGCTGTAAGTTCATCAATGGCCTACCGTAACCATCGCAGGCTGGCTTTAAAAGTTTCATTATATCTATGGGTCCGCAACTTGTCCCACTTCAAGCCTCTCCAATGTAATTTTATCTGGTACGACAAGTTACCAGCGTAACGAAGCCCGCATACCAACCTGGTGATATCAACCAAAAGGTCGTTAGCAGGATAACGTCAGCAGTTGGACCAGTTTTTCAGCGGTCATAACGCTCATGGCGTAGTATGTTGGCATCACCCCGATATGTGGTCCAAATGAAGAAACCTGGGGACTGGAAACGTCGTGGGGATGGTCAAGGACACAATTCCATCACCATGCCAGACAGGTAAACCATTCTCCATCTCCAGCATTTCTCATCCTCCCTCTACGGAAAGAAGGCATGCAGCAAGGTACATTTAAGGTGGGCTGAATACCAGATTCCTGGCCATACTTACCATGTGCCCAAGACGGCCGTCACCACTTCTTTTGGGTGATTTGAGTTCTTGCAAATGCCATTTGGACAGCAATGCAGCTAAGAGGTTCCAACGTTTATAGGCCAGGTCATTCGAGAGCTAGATTTTGTGTACGTCTACATTGACGCTGTCTTGTTTGCAAGGCGGAAGCAAGACGAAAGTTTGCGCTATCTGCGACGACCTTTGGAACGAGATGGGCATAATGGGTTAGTTATAAACGCCGCCACGAGTCAATTTGGAGACGATACCGTAGGGTTTTGGCCGCCCGGTTCCGCCGGCTGCTTTGCAGCCCTACCTAACAGAGTGAGAGCTATCACTGAGTATCCCATTCCTAATTTCGTCAAAAAGGTTACGCCGGTCGGTTAGCATGGTTAGCGCATACAGAATATTCATTCCTCACTGTTTAGAGCCAGCCAAGCCACTTGCCGATCTAAACAAATTGGATGTTAAATCATTCAGCTTTATGGAAACAACCAAGCAGGCATTCAGTGGACTAACAGGCCAGCTATCAGCTGCCACTCTCTTCGTGCATTAGTTGATAGGACCCCGTTACAGTTAACGGTGGATGCTACAGATGCAGCAGGAGCTAAGGTGCTACAACAGCAACAAAGTGGTGAATTGTATCCGTTTGCTTTCTTCTCTAAGCAACTACAACCTGCTGTAGGAGGTTACCGTACGCTGAATAGAGAACTCCTAGCTATTTAGAAAAATGTGCTTCTTTTCTGACATCAATTTGCAGAACGTATATTCCCGAAATTTCCTGATCGTAAGCCGTTAACGTATGTATTGCGTTCCGTTTCTGATCATTTTTCTCCACGCGCAGCTGAACAACTGGGACACATTTCCCAATTTACCTAAGACATACGGTATTTGTCCAGTGCGAATAACGCTGTAGCAGGTGCTTTATCCCGGGCTAAAATAAAAGCCTTCTTGAGCATTTCCCCATAGATCTGCATGAATTTAGCACAGCACGTCATCAGGATAAACAGCTCTTTTAACAACCGTAATAGACCAATTTACAGGTGAATCTCATTCCTTTGCTTTATAGTTCGGATGTTATGCTTTGTGACGTTTATACAAGAAAGTCCTGACCTGTAGTTCATCCGACCTATCGACAACTCACATTTGCTTCACTACATAGTCCAGTCAATCCAAACATCCGCACACCTCGCAAATTTATTCGGATAGTTAGGTTTGGCGAATACTAAACAACGACATGCAGACCATGCCGAGAAGTTGTCTCCCCTGTCCACCTTCAAAGCTGCAGCGCCACACACAGGAACCACTTGGCATTTGCATTGTTACTGGTGTGCGTTTTAGACACCGTCAAGTGGATACAACTACCTACTGACTTGTATCCATCGTTACACTTGATGGGTTTTGACATTAAGTATCGCGGACATTCCTGCGGAGACGGTAGCAAATAACGTTGGTGCTCAGTAGATCGCGCATTATGCTGCAATATCTAAATTAACGCCTGAGCGGGTTGCGCAATTCAAATCGTCTCGCTTTCGAGAGTTAACCAATATTCTCGGAACGATGCGCATAGGAACGACTGCGTACCACACAACCGCGAACGGGTTAGTCGAACATTTCCATCGCTACATTTAAATATACTTGATGGCATGTTCTGACCATACTCGTCTGCCCGAAACTCTACCGCTGGCCCTAGTTGGCCTTTGAACCACACCTAAGGCTGCTTTAGGTTGCTCTGCCGCGGAGCTAGTACGTAGTACTACGTTAATCCTTCCGGCATACCTCATTCAACTAAGAGGCCAACGCACTAGATGCTGTACACTTTGTCCATCGCCCAGACTCATTTATCTGAATTGTATTTTGCCGCCACCCGAACACAAAATAACAATGGTTACCTAGCAAACGATCTGACAACTTGTTCACACTTGTGGTTACGAAATGTTGCAATCAGTAAGCCACTATATCGACCGTACTTGGGGGCCACTTGAGATGTTCCCTAGAGCAAAAAGAGGTTATATGCCTAACAGTAAGGATAGAGTACAGTGAGAGAAGTAAAGGAGTAAAAGTTTGTGGTTTGTATACAACGCCGCAACTTCGTAGTTTCCAGGGGTCCCACAATGATAGGAACCAGGAGCAAACATCGAAGGAGCCCGTGTTTCACGTCAGCGTTTAAATTCCTTATTCTGTCAACGAACGAGTCTTTAGGGCTACACTCGGCTAGTTCCGTTCGGATAGGCTGGGTTATATTGGCCAGGCGTTTGGCCAACTCCTGGTAGGGTGTGCCTACCAATTAAACAACTGGTCGTAAGGGAATTGTTGCCTTGTGGGCGTTCGGCAGTTTGCACGCACAAGGAGGTCGAGACGCTCAAGTGCTCACCTGTTGCAGAGCTTTTGCGTGAATCTATCCTACCGTCATTAAGGTATTCATTTCACGAACTCTTGACTTCACTACCTGCTAGGTTTCATCACTTCCTGTCACATCACAAACGAAGCCACTAACGTCTGCCAAAACATTTCCCCGTTCCTGTTTTCCGGTACGAAGACACCTGTTCCCATATCTTGTCTCAGTATTATAACCTTTTCATTGAGTTGCAATTGTGTCAAGGATCCGCACTGATCCTTCGTCCTGTTACGGCACTTCTCGGTGTCACTTATGCATGACTGGTTGGCAATTTATACCATGGTAGTTGTAAAGCAACCGCTTGTCTCCTCATTTGTCTCTATTAAACTGAGACAACGTTCGCGCAACTCTGCAAGTTGAGCAGCAACTGCTATTCTACCACTTTGAGTTGACGGAATTTTGAAACTGAACCATAGTGGCACGGTTTGAGTTTGAGAGACTAAGGAGAGAACGGTTGTCAGAACCATTTATAACACGACAGGCGCAAGCAAAACTCAAAGGGAAACCATCAACTGACTTTCCTAAGAAAGAGAGTATTAGACAGCGCAAGAATTTATTCACTTGCTAATTCCTGGTTAGCCAAACTACATTCATGTGGTGCCAGTTGGGTTGTCCGGGTTTAACCGGTTCCGGAAAATAGTTCAGTGGCCGTGTTACAGGACGTGTGGGGTTTTCGCCTGGCTAGAATTCTCCCTATAAAACGTCACAAATATCGGTTTAACAACACTGTGATCTAGCCTTTATGACTCGACACTAAATAATGTCACTGCTCTTGCTTTTTCGGGAAACCTTAGCAAATCCACAGACGACAACCATTTCTTTTATACCCAAAGGATGCGCCTGAACTAATTCAAAAGAAAAGCAAGACAGATAAAAACACAAGCAAGCTTTAACTACATACCGACCTTTTTGAATTCCATTATACTATTAGGACTTTTTGAGAAAATGTACTATTACCATGCTCATGCCTTTAATGACGTGACTGACGTAGCCGAGGATTAAAAATTTATTTATTTATATTTACTGACCATCAGTGTACCACTAAGGATCGTCAGCGGGACCGTTTGGTTTCACAATAATGAAAAGCTGCCGCTTGAAGCCAAGCGTTTGATTGCACAAAGTCAGCAAATGCTCGTCAGGCGGGAACACCGCAGTACACATTTGACATAGTAGCCCAGTACGTTCTCTGCGAATTGGTTTATTATTTTTGTAGATATATAGCCCTGCATTAAGGCATATATATTCTTCCAAAACTGATGGAGCACATCTCTTGACGCGCACGACTACGTAGAGTAACTCGGTTGCAACAAGATTAACTTCGTTTATTTAATTGAACTTTGGCTAAATATTTGTCAAAATGGTCTTTGCCTATGTAAATATTATAAACCTTACTGCTTTTATTGTAAAAGAATTTTAATGGCGTCAAAGCATTGATGTAGTTTAGAACAGGATGCAGCTACAATTCAAGCAAACCCGCCATTGTGCAATCAAGCGGTCCACTGCTTGCGGAAGTTCGGTGGCACAAATGGTACATAGCAACGGGGTAACCTAGAGAAGTGGTCAAAAGTGGTAAGTGCGTCATAGTGGAAATTGTTCATGAAAGAGTTTAGTATAATTAACTGGGATGCAATATAAAGCGTTACGGATGAGCGTGCATCTGTACGTTGTTTGTTTTATTTTTGCGGTGGCCATAGTTGACGGTGCAGCTGCTGCTATGGTTATGAATGACACAGAGCAGTTCAGGTATTTTGCTGCGGCGAAGTACGACAGTGTGGAAGACTTGGAAAGACAGTTGGCATGTTTTCCAATGGAAAGCGCGGCTTGTCTTTTCCGAGTTACATTGGTGTCCGCCACAGCATACCGGCATGTTAGTGGAAAAGATTTACCAGATAGAGTTGCATACGGGTACATCCAGTACCGTTGTGTGCATTGCAAACGGTCAAGCTGTCGTGGCAAGCGGCAAGTTTTCATAGTGCTCGAGTACCTTAACATGTGCATGTAAATACAAATCATATGGTTGCAAATCCCACTTCTCCTTGCTTTTGTAGGAGGGAAAGTATGTCGTTGGAACAGTTTGCATGGTTCCCAATCCTGATCTTCAGCATGGAAACCCGTGGTTATACTTACGTAACCGTCGGCACCCATCGGGACAGGAATTGGAGGTTCTTAGGTTGATGAAAGTTTTAACGGCACATCGGATATGCGACAGTTTATATTCCACCAATATGGCAAGCAGGTCACACACATGGATCTTAGTACTTTGCGGAGACGTCATCAGAGTAAGACAGCATGTGGGGTTACAGACGCCGCATCGATGATAGCACGTCATGGACTTTACCAGTTGGTGTCTGAAGCGAGGCAGCTTCGGTAAATATTATTTTCCCATTCTGTGGTGCGTCCTATCGTGACACGATATGGTGAGGTGCATTTTGCAATGCAAACCAGCAGTTCACTTATGGTGAAGACAGCTTGTGACGTTGCATGTTTGTTGTCGTGAATGGTCCAGAACTATCCTTTTTCTACATCATTTTAGCTTATGAAAATTCGTACAGCTATAGAGTTGCGGTTGAAGCATACATCATTGCAATGCTGCAGATGGTGCTAAGCACCAGACATTGTCGTATAGCCTTGATGGACAAATGTGCCGGGTATTTGAAGGCCTTTAATCGTTATTATCCGAATGCAAGGATAGTCTTTTGCCGTTATCATGCTAAATCTGACATAATTCGACGTTGCAGTAAATAACGTGGGATATCAGTTGCTTCGGAAATGCAGGTACTTGCGTGGTATTATAATCTAGCCTACACTCGTGATGTGTGCCATTTGATATATTATTAACCGCGGTCAGCTTAGGTACTACTGCGTGCTATCGCCATGTGTCCGGAACATGGTTCAAACACACTGACTGTTGGGCCGCTCACCGGCAGAAAATGTTGTGCCCTTCGGTCGCCATACAATGAACCGAGGCCACAATAAAAACTAAAACCTTAAGATGTATTTGTCCGTGAGAACAATGCTTCTTACTCTCTGCACCTGTGTTGTTGATCGGGTGAATAGTTGTACGCATGCAAGGAACAATGTCATAGGGAAGCATAACCTAGCGTTGTAGCTATTCCATCGAAAATCTCAGTTGCGGCGTTCATTTACAAACCGCTGAGTGAATTTGCAGCGAAGATTTTTGGCCCCTAGTTGCGTATCCTCCTTTGTCGGGTTGATGGCCTCCGTTGGTTAGTGTCGGGTCCGGGTTCCAAGGTCCTTCGAGGGTACTTAACCCGGGGAAGTTATTGCGATTGTGAAGTTAGCCGTCATTGGTGGTTACCATGTTGTCGCATTTGTTATGTCGCTCACCTTCAAGGCGATTCCGCGGATGACAGTCTGTTGCTTTGTCGTTGGGTTGTTCCTCGGCAACCTCCCACAGCTAGCTCTGACGGTGTGGAAGAGGGTTGTGTGTTGGAGTTCCGAGAACGTGAAGCTGCGGAGGATGCGGTTGTTGTAAACCGTGTCTGAAAACTGCGCAAGCCGTAGGAGGTGTTGTCTGATATTCACGCCCACGTATGCAGTTACGAAGCGGAAAATTTTGCCCGCAATGGAAGTGTTTAAAATGCTGGGTTTATTGGTGTCAAAAGATGACAGCCTTCAACTGTATTGCCGCACATCCACTTGGCCTGTACAGCTTTCGCTGGACACTGAGGCAAACGTAAATATATTATGTGGTGTGGCACCGCCGGAAACCACTCATGATCATTTAAACGTCGCTATATCTACTGTTTCCGAAGTAAAGGTTCCGCAGCACTTGCAAGCAACCGATGTGAGTAATTTGGACCACCTGCCTTCAAAGCCAGCACCTTACCCCTTTCCTTCAGCATCCGGGGTTAGGAAACGGAAAGCGCAACACAAATTTCTTGTCACGGAGGTGAGTCCCAGTATAAGTGTACTTTGGAGATAAGAATTTCGGAAGTTGCACACCATCAGATCTCCTAAGTACCTAGTCCCCGTTAAACGCAAGCGCAGCGCTCGGGGAACCATTTCGGTGGACTTGCGCTGTATTTGTAAGCCGGCGGATGACACGGCAGGTAATGATGACGCCGTTGGTTGGGTTACGTGGGATGTAGGTACCCACTGGTTTTCCTTTAACCTGTGTTTGCTACGACTGTGACCCAGATTTTGCAAAGTTCTCTTTTTCCTCCCAGTGCAGTGCAATTTGTGTCTGGAATGATTTGGTGAGTTATATTACTGCTATACTTCTGTCATAAACTGTTCCTTCATGCCTTGTTTGAATTTTCCCGCACTCGGTGACGGTTTTTGTTAAAGCAATCCCGCATTCTTGATACCTAATGGTCGCAATGTTGTGAAGCCTGCTGATAACACCGCCGAGGCAACCTAGGAGAAATTTACGGCACACCGCACGGTGATCTCCGCACCCCACATCCCACACAATAAGAGACGGGTGACGGCCGCAGCCATCTTGGATAGACCATATAGGCGAATACCTGCACATAAAGCTCTTCAAGCGCTTGCGAACTTATCAAGTGGCTGCATCAGCCGGCACCGTTGAGCTATTGCAAGGGCCGATTCCTTCAATGCTTTGCTGTTGACACCATGCAGTCCATTTCCATTCCACTTCTTTTATCAGCAGATGGTTTAGAGGATGGCCCATGGTCTAGATGATAGTCCATGGCTCATGTTACCTCGGAATGGAAATGCTTAGACACAGGTCGCACCCCGGATCCTGGTGAAATTATCGATATGTTCTAGCGCAGAGTATGGATGAATAAGGGGCCTATAAATATTGAAACACCACTGACTGCCTGATAGTTCCACGTACATGTTACTGCTCGCTTACCTCTTGAGCAAGACATGCGGACCGTCTGTGGCGTACCTTCTGACCGAGTAATTGGCAGATAACATCACAGACGGCGTTTACAGCACACACAAACGATAAGTTCTCACTGCTCCACGGTGTTTGTTCACCCCTTTTAACGTTATCTATGTTATCAGCTTCATAGTGCTCATGTTGTTAATAACTTCTCCATGGCGTCGGTTCTGCTTGTACTACGAGCGGACTAACGCAGCTTTAGTGACAATTCCTTTCATGCGTCATTACTTGTATTCGCACATATTATTTTCACTCGTTTTACATCAATATTTTTCATCGCACCTCTTTCTTTGGGGCCCTTGAGACCACTCCATAGATTTCTTGGTAACGATGCGCAATTCTCGTACTGTTGCTGAGTATACCAAGTCCAATGCAACATCATAGCACCCTGCGCCGACGTAGTTTTTCGAGCAATATCGGCGTACGCTTTACTGTTTCCCCCACACTGCTTAGGGTGTCTAAGCTACAGTTAACCAGCTTTGAGCATTTGCTTGTTCCCGGGTTCCATAGCACTCCACATTCCTTCGTCGGTGTCCCCATTTCGTCTGAACCAATTTTTGCATCCCAACCCCCGAAGGAGGCAAATGCTACCATATCTCCGCCATGGAAAACAAGAGACACACGTGACCGCAGGCCATCACTCAAACCACGCTATGTGGGATGCTGGAGTGTGCGCCCACGGCACGACCAGGACACTCACCGTCGGCCTACGAGACGAACCGCATTAGTTGCCATGGAGCTTACGCGGTAGGACATTGATATCGCAGCGCCGAGCGAGATTCCACTGGCTGAGCAAGGTACATTGCGAGAGGGTGGTGCTGGGTACTCTTTCTACTGGATTGGAAAGCCCGACGCAGCACCACTAGAACAACGGTGTCGGCTTTGCAATTACTGACCGCCTGAAGGTCTGCTTGATGGGGGGTGCCCACTGGTATCAGTCCATGGTGGATGTCCCTCCGTATATGCCCCAGACGTGGTAAGTTCGCAACCTTCCTTAACACGTATGGTCCCACCATGCATTACGCGGTGGACACGAAAGATTAATATTACTCACCATTGGCCCCTGTTATACCGTCTGTGCCATTGAGTGATAGACTATTCCTGCTTGGTGACCTCAATGCATGTATAGGATGTGCTGCTACAGTGTGAGACGAACACAAATGCCCACATACGAGTGCCCCTAGGCTGTGGTTTGATATTGCATATACCACTGCATATACCACTCTAGCTGCCTCCACCTACCGCTGTTGATCTCACTTCAGCCCACATATGTGGCTGCCAGTTACGTGGACTTTGAAATCTTAGCTAACAAACGACAATGGTATTGCCTGCTTATAATCATACCTGAGATCTCCAACACTAGTAGAATATGGATGTTATTCTTACATTCAATCCATACTCGCGCACGTTAGTAGTGTTCTCTTATGTGCGGTTTTGGTTTCTTCATCCAGCCTGTGGTAGTCCATGCGCACGTGCGTGTGTGAACAGATAATCACCACAGTACTACGGGGTCCTTAGGTGTTACCTAAACCCCGGCCGGGTAGACCTAAGGCACTAGCCATTATATTTGCCCCATCAGCAGCTTTACGACATGTGCTAAACTTGTAGTGCTGCAATGGCCTGCAATAAACGTTGCCCGAAATGGTTGCTTCTTCGCCCCGTGTAAACTGTAAATAACATCATCGGTAAAATGGGTTCAATCTGTGTGCATGACATTCTAAATCTACTGCAACAATAAAACCGCGTCGCCGAAGCACATGGGTAGCAAACCTGCAATGTACGGGCGATATACTTATGGAATTCTCTTCCCATCACAATCCTGTGTACAGCATACCTGGTGGTGTCGCAATACTGAGAGACTTTACGAATGCTCATATCTCTGGTTCTGGATATATCACGTATAACCACACAAGCAATAGAGTTATTCGCGATGCTTCCAGGCCGCCCTATCTTTTTAGCGTCCCACACGCGACCAGTATTTTCAAATTTTCTCAGCAGCCTACGAACTTACCGTCCGTTGATGGGCCGTCTGGCTCCGTGGATACTATTACGTTGTCGAGCACTTTATGTAGCGTTGCACCCGCACTCACCCTACTGATGAATCATAATCGTTTGCTGATTAACAGGCAAGTAACGCGATGCGGCTTAAAGAAAACTTGGTGATGGCGGTATAGGTTCGTGCTCAATCGCCCAGGCAGTGCTCCGATAACCAAATGGCACTGATGTAACTATTTTGTTTAGTCATAGCCTGACTGCTGTGTGTGGGTGCATTTCGTGACCATTCTTGCCCTACACTGGTGTGGGCGTTGCACGCTGCCCTCCCACTGACTCCAGTTGTTTGTTTGCCTGGCAGTCCGCAGTCATATGGTTGTCAGCTTATGGTGTGCTTTGGCTAATAAGGTCAGCCGGGTCTCCGCGCCAAAGTGGCCGTCAAGCGGTGCAGCTGCAGTCTACTCTCCATTTCACCTGCGTCCCGACAAAAGGGATTGAGAGACCAGGGTGACTCTGAGCAGGCGCTCAGTTGCGTGGACGCTTCAGCTCCAACACAGAGTACCGATTGCGCGGCTTCAGTTTCGTGAGTACCCGTCGGGTTTCCTTCAGACGAGCATGGATGCGACAAACAGGGCAGCCACCGGACCTATATTCTCAGACTGCTTTTATATAACTCAGGTCCACACAGTAACTAGCTAGCTGGCTAGCCGAACAACCTCCTCGTGGTGTCAGCTGGGTGGTTCGGGTTTAACCCGTTCCAGCAAATAGTTCGGCGGCAGTGTTCCAGGACGTTGTGGGTTTCGCCTGGCAAGCGTTCTCCCTATACAAATCCACAAATGCCTGCTTAACAACACTATGACGTGGCAGTCTTGACTCGCCACGAAATAAAGTCACTGCCCCGTGGATATCCGGATAACTCTATCCAACCCACGGACACCAATCTCCTACTCGCTATTGATGACGATAGCAAACATTGAAAACTGAAGCAGCACAACTACAAGCACAAAATACACAGCTACATACACACACACGCAATGACATACATACATACCCCCTACACAAACACAAACTGCTATGGCAAACATATCGGATTTTTACACATTCTTGATCATGCATCGTTATGTCAAAATGATCATGCCTGTAAAGGCGTGCCACACCTTGTTGAGAATAAAAGATTTATTTATTTATTTATTGCAGGTACTTCATTGATTATCTATTGCCTTTTCAGATGTGTGTCCACTTGTCTGCTTCTTGTTCGTGGCCCGTTTTCTGAGGTTTCTACAGAAATGTCGATCGGTACACGATTGGCTCATCTCCGGCTTCAGTTGGTCCAGAACCAATACCACACCCACTTGTCACACACGGATACGGACAGTAGATTGACCTCCCAAAGTTACAACTTATAGTTCCGGGTGTAGTTTCTACTTGATACCTTGGAAGTGTACCGCTTTCCCGTGGGTCGGAAAATTAGGTTCAGCTTGCCACGATTGCGTTTATACTTACCTGAATTTTCTGAAGAGAACACATGGATTGCTACTATAAATACAAACGTTGGAAGCAGATCTAGGTTTTAAATTGTCTGAATGGGCGGATTATCAAATCGCTAACTTGGACAGGCCTGACTGACGAAGTTTGCAATGGATTTTCGCAACTAGTGCCACCCTAGCTTTACCGAAAGTTGTGCGTAACCATAGCCGTCTCGGTACATGCAATACTCGGTGATACGCTGTCCAAAATACAAACAAAGGAGCACCCGCGACCGGAGTACTAAACACATGAGACCCAGTCGTACACGAAATAACCAGCGGGAGCGGAGCAAGCAATAGCACGATAACGCGATACCCAAGCACCCACAAGAGGGGGCAAGAGAAGAGGAAACAGACCTCTGAGGGTTATTTACAATCCGCAAAGGCCGGATCAAATTTGACGCAATGCTTCATTTTGTCGAGAAATGAATCACTAATTTGGGCTGGTGGTATACAAAAGGAGATTGTTCACTTTAGCGTAATTGTGTACCGACTCCGAGTGGCTGGATCCCGCTACGTCGTGGTCGGGAACTTAACTCTTCGTTCCGCAGCCCACGCGCTAGATTCTTTTGCGCGCTTTTGCGGGGATGCTTGGCGTACCCGCAACTGGTCTCAGCCATTATATGTGCTGCAATACCCATATTCACATACCATTCCTTGGAGTTTAGCAGAAAGCATTGCGTGACTTCCCACCTAGACATGCAAGCCTGTTTCTCCCGGGCTTGTTCCTACCAGTATCCTTCATGTACTCTCTCCCGTACTACCTACCGATGGCACTAATATATTTTGTAAACAAACACTGCTACACATTTTATAATGCTTTATCTGTAACTTGCTTACAAACGTACATGTCCCGCAACCTATATTCCTCTCCCGAGATGCAGAAGCAGACTAATATCAAGCTAAAGACAGTACCTACGTATTTTGAGCAACAATGCTAACCGCTAGGCTTTGACGGAGCCACAAAACTCCAATTTATTTGCGAAAGCAATAGTAACAAGCTTTTCCTTCGCTACCTTTTCTAATGGAATCTTGGACTACAACATGGTGAAAGACCTCCGATGTTTGCCCATTGCCACCACAGATATTTAAAATGTGATTCGAAGCAGTGCTCCATCTGGAAAACAAGTAGCAGAAAGGACAGTTGTTGAAAGCATGCACGGCACACAAAGCTTACGGCTGGAGAGGGTAGTCGCGACAGTAGGCGAACCCAGTGTACTGACAAAGGCCGGAACACGTCGCACACAACACAACTGAGATACTAGATTATTCAATGTATAAGAAGGCATCGTTTCTATAGTAATTCAGCAACCACACATTTCTTCACTCTCGTGCTGTTCAACTTTTGTCTCTAACGCATGCACCTTTAGGAAAGCTAAGAAAAGCTAAGGAAATGAAATACATTGTTAAACGTCGTTCGAAAAGTGTCATACGCACAGCGATTGTCGGCACAGGTTGTAAAGTTGGATTTTCCGCTTACCAGCGCCATCACCTACCTTGGTCCCACTATTACCCGACGTACTGCGAAAATTTCCTCTGTGCTTTTATTAATCAGTTCTATGTATTATTTCAAAACAATTATGCTTGTGGTGTGCATTTGCTCATGCCAAACCTGGGGGCCCCGTTCTATCCAGCAAATAAAATATATTTGTATAAGTAAACCGTCGCCTCCCATGACCATCCGCGATGGTTTGGTAGCCTGAAGTCCGTTCGCTTTATTGATTTATTACAGAGTATTTACGATTATGTTTGTAACTAGTGCAAATAGTTGCCCCGTTTTGGTCAAATATGACTGAGAATAACAATAGCAAATCTCCCGAAAGGCTTAGAAAAATTCCAGACCCAAAAATGCTTGGCAAACAATTTGCGACCGTTGCTAGCTTGGTAGTTCCAGTAAAGTTATTTTCAGCGAATGTTGCGGCGGCATTGCTCCAGAACTTAGCGAGTTTTGTTTCACTAGTTTTGTTTACCAAAAAAGGCCACAACTGCTTGCTTAACAGCACCGCCACATAGTTGATAGGACACGCCGTTAAACAGAGGCACGTTTTCTTGTTCGATCAACTGACCGTGTCCATCCTTCATACGTCAGCCAACTCTCTAAACGATTTCCATTGATCACATCCTACGCTGCTAATCGGACCCAAACCAAGCACTACTAGAGAAAAGCGTCTACAAACCCAAGGACCTTTCTTGCTACATACACTTAAAGTTGGCAACGTCTGGTTTATGCTCTGGCTGTCCTTGTGGTCTCCATGCGGACGGCCACAGAACGCTGGCGCCTACAGAAGGACCATTGAGGGCTTGCGACGCACTACTTGCTGTTCCATACACACACACACCCCATATCTTGTGTAAACCCGAATGAATAATACCTGGCTGCATGTAGATAGAAGCACCTTTAATAAACGAAACTAACCCACAGTCCTTCAAGCTCGGCAGCAGCACAATTCCTGTATACTTAATTTAGAAGACATGCGGACCAGCCGAATACTAGATGTTGGCCCAGATGTAGCCCGATACACACTTTTGGCACCACACTTAAAGACTAACGCGGTCACGCCGACCTCGCACGCTGCTCCGTGCAAAAATTTGCAGTCTTCTGGAGCTATCAATCAAGGTGGTGGGTAGCCAAGACTTAGGCACCCTGTCGGCACTCATATCAAGTGCAGCCACACAAGGATGTAAAACAAGCAACACAAATTTAAAGAAAAATATATACCCAAAATGGATACGGAATATGCAACATAATAACAGAACTGCGCAAATCAACGGTGCAATACTTCTTCGCAACTTAAGCAGATCTATTTTAATTCATGTTGGCCTAATTGCGTTGCAGGAGCGTGATCTATTTAACATCAACTATAGCAAGTGGCATACATACACAAATAGATGACGGTAGCTGGTTTCGGATTAGCCTGGCACTGTGGCCAGCCATAGGACCCCTGCGCCTAATAAGGGACAGTGGATTGCTTGCGCTACACCACCCACAGCTCCAACCACTGACCCCATATCTAGCATAAACCTGAAGGAACAAGACCGGGATGCATGTGGATGCGATCTACGTTTCATCAAAGGAGCCGGCCCACACTCCTTCACAATCAATCACAAGCAAGCCGTGTTTGGCATCATGCATACACAAGGCGGTGGCTGGACCGTAGTCCGCTCCAACCTGAGTTCATGGAACGACGCTTGGAGGCTAGCAGGGCCACAATGACCATGCACTCCGTCCCATCCAGCAAAGACCAACTGCCTCCTGGAACCAGTATGGATGACGTAATGTGTAATAGATTGGCAAGCACCTTGTCAACATGCACATCCGGCGCAGGCAAGCCAAGATATCCGGCAACAGCTAAGCATTTGCAACGATGTTATGTAATAAAATAAACTGGATAATGCATAGGGGTGGTGCTATAACGCTTTAACAGAGGAAGCCATGCAACAAATTTGTTACGAACAAACCCAGCATAAGTTCAAGAGGTAAGCAAATAGGTTTTAAGTAAATGCTACAAACGCAATGTGTTATCAAAATTAACCAATATAGTTTAATGAATGTGTGCACCTTTATAGAAGGTAGTCAGGTTGGGCATTTATATAAGATAAAAAGCATTAGGACAATATAGCAAACCCAGCTACTGCCAAGCACGTTATGTAGAGCTGATAAATAAATAAATAAGCAAATAAGCTATATCCACGACTAAGCAATTCACGCCAATGGAACTGCAGAAAACTATAGTATCCGAAATGATGTTGAACCGATTTCATTGACAGCCAATGTTTTACGCGTGAAAGGACGTAAGCTCCGCCAGCGAAATAGAAGAGGTTCTTTGCATATTTTTTCTTCCGGTGGTATGTGGCACGCTTCACGGGATACAGCCTAATGTATAAAAATTCCAGTCGAGGAGTCTCCAGCAGGAGGGCGATATTGAGCCCAGTAGATATTTGCAACGATACACTGATAGGAATAAAAAAATTTTAAACGATACACACAGCTAAAGAGAGAATTGCTTAATAGAGGCAACTTGTGCTAATGTGTATGGCGTCAACTCGCGGGTAAACCGCGTTCCTGCTAATCGCAATCGTCGAGCCACCCAATTTTGATGCTTGCTGCCTGGCTCTGGGAAAGGATGTACAATACGCAGCAGTTCGTTTCCTACTGGTGATGAAGGACATGCCTACATTTAGAGATACCAGACGATTTTAAAACCAGCAGAGTTGAACTTGGGAATCCAGACGATAAAAGTGATAGGGAGCATTCTTATAAGTATGGCTCAGTGAGGCGGTGGCACAGAATAGCGCTAAGGTAACACTAGGTATTACCAAGTAAAAATTCGGATCCATAGTAATTTCCTTTTTAGGAAACAACCTGTGAAATAATTCGGAGGATGTGAATTTACGCTATACTGCTTGGAGGTAATTATCAAGCTTGTGACTAACGTTTGCCGAAAATAGATAGGGTCAAAATCAATTGTTCTGACCCTATGGGAATTAATTCCGAAATAATATTGCTTCCAGTAAGCAAAGTAGCGCTATTATCTCAGCCTGCTATTAAGTGTCAACTGCGTGCTCTGTGCGCCTTTGAAACGTAAGAAGCGCTCCTTCATAAAAGATAACCGGCAGACTGTTTTGGTGGCTGACAACAATCAGGTGAATTCAATCCACCTTCCTTTGTAGAGCTCGCGAAAGCGGGTTAGAAAGGAAAGGCGAACCTAAGGAAGATCTAACGGCTTATTCAGCTTCTGTACCCGGCACTCCTCTAACGTGCCGCTTCTTGCTAGTAGCATGTGAATATTACCTCACCTTTGGTGATCCCGACTATGAACACGAGTTCGCCAGCGGCGAAATCATTTTTGGTAAGAGCGTTTCGATTCTCCGCTGTATTACCTACTTACGACAACTACTTTTGCGGTTCCAAAACTCAGATAGATACTAAAGTTTCTGACTCACCTATTAGTGTCGCAGCACTGCCTCTCCACCCTATCCTGTTTAATGACACATTTTAGGAGTGTCTTATTTGTGTATGCGACGTTGCGTCATAATAGTGTATTTGACCAATCTAATTGTAGTGATTTACAAGGTAGCCATTCTAGGAACTTTGCTTTCTCGCTCCTAGGCATTCTTTCCAGCAGGTTATTGTGACCCGACTGGTACAATCAGCGAGTACGCAAGTAAAACTAAAATGCCATGGCTTGCGGCCAAAAGACACGTGGTCAGCCGCCCCGTCGGGTGAAACGAAGTGACTTCGCGGTTCATTTACAATCTGTGCCCCCGGCTTACCGGAAATCATTTTGCAGCGCCTACCAGAAATATCAAATGCTATAACCATATTCGTCAAAGTCACTTCCGCCACTCCAACCGCGAACTAGCTGATGCCATCGTAGACACATTTCCTAAGGAACTATACTGTACAAGGCTACCTGCTAAATATTCGCTGCAAAAACCTAACGTGGCTCCTTGGCCACCAAATTCATACAGGTAACATGCAGCTCTTACTGCAAAGCCCACTTAGCTTGCCATACTACTTAATGTACTAGAGGCATCACGCCACGTTATCGAGTTCAGTTCAGCACTGGGTATATTACTGGTACCAAAGACCGAGTCAGTTAAGCTCAGCAGCCTAACGCGCATCAAACTAAGATGGTATCACCGAAACTTTTGCCATTAGACGAAGCGATCCACTAGGCCTCAAACCTTTCCCTTAACTTTTTCTGGCTAATTCCATTCCACCCATCACGTACCAATAACGTCACTGGCCACCTCGCCCGTATTAGCCCCTTAGACGTATAAGTGGTACATTTCGACATGCAAGCCGCAGGCAAAATATGAGCCTGTTCAATTGGCACAACCCAGTCGGATAGTAAGTGTAGAGTATTCAAGCTTTTTTGGTTCTTAGTGAAGCGTATGAGGTTCTCAATCATTTGGATGTTGTGAATTGTGGAAAGTCTAGCTTAGGAATAATATTAGTTAAGGCCAACAGTTCAAGGAACGTAATACGATCCTTCATAAAACCGTCTCCCGGAGACCTGTTTCCATAATTTTTACACGTTTGGCCATGTGCTACGGTGGCTTAAAGCAAGTAAGCAATGAATTTTCTACTCATTCTATTGACCTTTTAGCTGTTTTCCTGGGCACTTTTTTCATTATCATGATGTCGCCTTATGGACGTATACGTATATTTTTATGTGGGGGTCAGTGTTATGTGGTAAATTCTCCCCATTTTACAGTCATCGATGTACTGCTTCGTGTCCAGCATATTTAATAATCTGGACGACAACTCGGGAACCGCGTTCCTGCTTGATACCGGGACTGTATGAATCGTGGTTCCTCCCTCACCTTGGGCGGCAGCTCAGCCATCCAATTTCAGTCTTCGGGCCGCGAACGGCACACTCATCACAACTAACGGCCAATTCTAGTTAACCACTAACCTGGGTCATGTTAGAACGTTTCGCGTGGTGCTCTTTATTGCTGCCCTTCATTTCGACATCATCGGCATAGGCTACCTATGGCATTCACACGGCCGACGTACTGAGCCCTTTCTACTCTTTGTCTGCAGCCGCTGGCGCGTGTCAGTAAGCCACGCACCCAATTATCCTTTGACCTAGTTTTAGGCAGTGGATCAAAGTGTCGTACAATATGCTCCTTAGAATACAGTTTTGCCTTCCATGTGCCTGACGTGTTTTGCTTTGTGATACTTCGGCTAAGTGCCAGCCGCTGAGCGTTGGTTCCGCAATTGCTAAGCTGTGGCAGTTTGACAACTATGGTTAAAGTTGGAAAAAATTACTATGAGCCACCTCACTCCACCGGACACGTATTGGAAGGACATGTCGTCCAAGCCATCCTTAGCAGTTTAAAATTGTTGGAATCGACCGGAGACTAACTTGAGCTTTTTACAATTACACACCTCTACACCAAACAGGAAAACTTAATGTACCGACATTCTGAGAAAACACATCAGAGCATAAAGTCAACAGCAGTTTGATGCGTCGCATTTGTACGGAAGCATCTTCCCGCCAGACTGATTTAAAGTCCTGAAAGGTCTTTGGAGGTCGCGGCAACAATCTTTTAATGCGCGCCTAAGGTTTTCTCATGTACGACAGGGAGAAGAGGAGTGTGTTAACTGACTCACCATTCGTATACCAACGTTCTTTTTCTGACTGCAGGTATAATGAAACTACAGCAACGAAAATTGAAGAGAGGATGGCGGTGCAATGCTTTTGGGTGGTCACGGGACAATAGAGCTACAGAACGCCTGCCGTCAGAAGACGAGAATAAACTCACTTGGGAAATAGTCTGTTCACGGGTCAGGCGATGTGTAAGCGTTGTGCGACAGGTAAATTAGTACCGAAGCCATTCTCTTTCACATGCTATCCATGGAGTTAAATCTCGACCGGCACCCACCAGCAAATATTTGGTTACATACTACAAATGCAGCGAGGAGCATGAATAGGTTGCTGCTGGTAGCCACCAACAGCCTACTCGTCACAAGGGCGGAGAATTTGGAAGTATTGCACACGTATGTCATTGGACTGTGCTCCAACAACCAATACACAGCTCTGCCCATGGTACTGTGCAAACTGTAGTAAACACTGACGGTCCCATTATCTATCTAAGTTGGCACCCAACCATGCGGCATGCAATGGAAATGCCCCAGTACACTTTTGATTTAGCCTTTGTGGTCAAGTCAGTAGGTCTGAGATATACACCAGGGCCTCGGTTATATTAATCGACAACCGAACTTTTCCGGCCTAGTTCTGACTCAGACTCAAATTAAATTACGCCCATATACTGCGGCAATGCTTAATGTTTTGGGGTATTATGAGAAAGTAAAGCATGAGGATAATACGCTGACTCTCTCTCTAATCGTTGTTAAAAACAGGCGGACCCAATGTACTTGGGAGGAACTGGTTAAAATACATGCAGGAAAAAGTACATGCTGTCAAGAAGGTGGCCAGAATTCCTGACTTAGCTGCACTCTTGAAACGCATTGCAAGTGATTACCATACAAACCTACCTGGAGAATCACGTGATTTCAAAGCTTGCTTAAATGTCAATCCACAGGCACGACTGAGTTTAGAGGGTATGTAGTTTGCCTTTCGCATGCCGTTTGAAGGTAGTTAGAGCAATTACAAACGGACAGAAAAAGTTCACCCGTACGCTAATCTACCTGGTCTGTAACCTTCGTTCCAGTACCGAGGTCCGATGGCTCACTTCACATTTGACGGAAAAGGAAGCAACACCCCAGGATGCTGTATAATGGTCTGAGGCACCATCGCTTCGTAGATCTCAGTGTACGCATAAACCTGTTGACCGTATTGTGCCAGGAGTATAAACATTTTAAGAGGTAACGGGACTTCACGTACGCGTGTGACTTCGACCCATTTACATCAACCGTGCGCGGATGGGTTGCCACCCACACAAGCCGGCCAATCACCTGATACCCTTCCCCGGTCTAGCAACGTGTATTCTTGAAGCTTGTAGTTTATTATTTGGTCGTTAAACCTCCTGCTGTTCAGACGATTTTGATTGCTGAGATTAAGTGTCTCGAAAACGTACGTTACATGCTTAGAGGTACAACGTTTTAGAATTCACCCATGGTACTTTTGCTCACCTCAACCAGGCTAATGCTCCTTCACACCCCCTTTCCAAGCCCTATCGCCCCCAGTCTATGCTAACCACCCCGATTACGCTGTTATTGCTCCCGCCACAATCTGACCTTCTGAATGTATGCCTGCCGCCATGGATTAGCTCACAAACGGCTGATTCATCACACCTTGCTCCTCCCTGACCACTGCATGTGGATTTTTCTAAACTTTGTCTCAGACGTTGTGTGCTGAATCTCTGCTTGCTTCCTCAAATATCACTCCTACTTTTGCTGGGCCGGGTTGTCGCTGGTTGCTGGGTAATTAAGTCTCGTCTGAGCTCTGGCGTCTATTTTCTGACAGCTGCTAGGAGACTGAGGTATACGGAAGCTTTTTTGGTGTCTTCACTGGTATCTTTCCCTGCATATATTGTTGTTTGTAGTCGCTTTATTTCCCTAAAGCCATCTCAGTGCGACGATACGCTTGTTTGCTTGAGCCACTTAGCCAACACTCACTTCACTTGGCGTTCTTGTTCTCTGTCTGCTGCATTCGTCTCGCATTGACTAACATGTCTTCGCTGTTTCCTTATCGCGCTTAGACCAGTGAGGCGCCAATGCCTGGTTTACAGCAGATTAACCCGCGGTATTCCTTTATAATGTTTACCAGGTTGAGGCATTTTTACACTACTTTTTAAATCCTATTATCCTGATCCCATGCTAACCTGTCTGATTACTCTTTTTTGATATGACCGCAACCTAACGTTAGGAATCTATGCAAGCCGCTTTGGTTGTGTTTAGTAACGACTGATTCATCACACCTTACTTCTACTACTTCTGTATGTGACTTTCCTAAATTTTGTCTAAATGTGGGGTCATGAACCTTTGTCTGCGTCCTTAAATGTTACCCCTACTTTTGCTGGGCCGTATGGTCTCTGTGCTCCGGCCAGTCCAGTCTCGCCTGAGCTCAGACGCCAATTTTCTGATAGCTGCTAAGCGCCTGAGGTAAATTCATTCCTGTTTAACGCAGACTAACCCTCGGTTTTTCACCCGCTATCTTGATAAGGCACATTTACCTTACCTTTCCATGCCCTATCACTATGTGCCAATGCTATCCTACCTGATTACTCTATCCCTGGTTTTGCCCTACTCTGTCCCTATGAACCTATGTATGCCCCTTTTTATTAACTCAGCATGGCTTGCTTCTCCTAGGTTCTGACTGCCCCAAGATTATTGAGACTTAAGCACAGCTTTGTCCCAAGATACAAGACAGCTCTCACCTACCTTTCTGCTGCAGAGTGGGCTTTCCAAATATAGTGGCTGACTTTGGGTATCGAAGCTCTGCTGGTAACCTTTTTCCTTACTTCTACCCTGAAGTGTTCTCTTACAGGTATTTCATAATCCTTTACTATAGAAAATAGCCACCTTGAAATCATAATTGCATGGCAACTATTTTATAAAAATTTAGCTAATTCAATGGCTATGCTATTTAGTTTTCGTGTTTACTATCGCCTGTTACCTTGTTATCTTTGTCTTCACGCATCTGCCCATTCCTGATTCTAGTTCTTAGACAACCTACGCACACATAGCTTCTTTAGATGGTCGCAGAACGCCAAATATAGAATAGTACATTCACTCCTCATGCTTCATTATCACCATGTTGGAACATATAGGAAGTTTACCTTCACATCGCAGGATTTCCAGGTCTCCTTGAAGGTCTCTGCTGTTCTCCTTTTCTTTTTCCTTCCCCGCCCTGTGGTCAGATGGTATTAACATAAGAATATCAAGGATCCTATCTGGCATGTAGCTCTTCAAGGGTATGAAGCTACAAAGAAAAATGTGCATCAAAGCTGCACTCCAACACACACCCTTCTGGTCTGCTAACAATGATCAATTAGGTCTAGATATCCTTCTCCAGAGTATTGGATTATCGACTACCAACCTATAAAATGTCTTCAAACCAAATGACTGCCAACACATACCTGGATCAATGCATCACTACCTAACCTGTGCTCCCGCGTGTCCAACGTCTGATCACTCCCTTATGGCTTGCCATCACTTTCACGCTGCTCACTCGATAACGCAAGTATGACTTACCCGTGGCCCCAGAGGGTCGGTTCGGGTCTACCCCGTACCAGGAAATGTTTAGCGACAGTGCTCCATGAGGTGGTGGGCTTTTGGCGTGCAAACGTTTTCCATATATAAAAGCCCCTAATGTCCGTTTAACAGCACTGTGACGAGGGGATGTGACTACCCTCCAAATAAGTTCACTGCCCCAAGGTTACCTAACCCAGCACACACCCCACACGGACGTCACCCAACTATTCTCACATTATCCACGCGAGCAATCACAACCGTAATAGCACAGATTGAAAATCGTGTAACACAGATTGTGAACTCACAGTTCCACGTTCATAATTAATTTGAACAATCTTCTTTATCTTCCCCGAAATTTGGTCGTACCTCTAACATGATCATGCCTACAAAACGTGTATTGCATTGTTTGAGAATAAAGAATTTATTTATTTATTTACGAATAAGCGAACCACATTACCAAAACGTACCATTGTTACATCTTGTATCGGTTTAGGTTTACTGGCCAGGGTCGTTCCGTCGTCCTTGTAACTGCGTGACTGTCGGCCCCCACCATCAATCTCTGTGGTCGGGAGGTTCGTCCGCCCGTTTGTTGCTCCGATAAGGTACAGTCTAAAAGCTTTTAGACTTGTAACCTTTGAAAATATTTCACCCGATTTTAGTCGAAACCCATTCACAGACACAAAATAATCAAACACTTCCGAACAACTTCATATAGATATCGAAAACCTAAACACTTGCACGTAGCTCATCCCTTTGTCCTTTTTGGCGAGTGTTGCGCGTGGTTTGCTGCTTTCTCCTCTCTGCTTGATCCAACCCACCGTTTCGATCTATTAGCTCACAACGGCGACATTTTTGAGGATCGCCACAATCAACCAGGGTCCAGCAGCGGAAACTTGTCATATCTCCGCGGGACGAAGGTCGTTGCTTCGTGTAGCGTGGGTCGTTTTGGCGATCCAATTATTGACGACTAGGATAGCATTTTCCTGCTGCACTACTCTGGTCACTGACATGGTCTTAATTCTCCACTATTTGACCAACCTCCTCGATTAGGTAAAACCAACAGCCGCATATCCCTAGTCCTCGCCATATTTATTCGCTATATGCCTGGTCTTCTTTATCCATCTTGCATCCTCCGCCCTCTGCTTAAACCCTGCTTCTCGGCTTCCCTAACGATGCACTTACTTCAAATTAACATGTGGCGCCCACCCTTTGGTCCTCTTCTATTGTATTCAATATCCGGCTCTATCCTACCATCCTATCTGGGCTATGCTGTTCTATGCAGTGGGCACAGACCTTTTCTGTTAGATCGACGCTTCCGGTGGCTCTCCCGCTTCAGGTTCTCAAAGCCTTAGCTTTGCATGTCACACCCTTTCTTGTGCTTTACCGTCGTCTACTGTACATACTAAATCGGCCCCTCCTCTTTTCTAAGTCCTAACTTTTAATACTGGTCTATATACTCGTAGCGAATGCCTGCTATCTCAAGCTCTTTCTTTCTTAACCCTTGTTGACTAGTCCGGCCGCTGATGCTCCACAGGTCCGTGAATTATAACCAAATTTGTTCTGCTTCCTAACATGGGCTCTCAATTTCTAATGCACGCCTGATCCAATGCCTGCTTCTTAGGATATCATGCTCCTGCTTCACTTCTCCGGCCACTGACATGGCCCCAATTCATTATTATTTGACCACGGTCCTCATTTGCGTGAAAGCATCAGCCGCATTCTTCCAGTCCTTGCTTTGTTTATTCTCTGCAATTCTGGTACTCCCTACCTTTATTAAATCCTTTTGTCTCTGATTGAGCGTTGCCTTTCGGCCCCCTTGACTATTTTCTATTGCACGCCAAAGACCGACTAGTTTACTTTTATTCTCACCCATTCTACTCAACATCCGGCCACCTTTTACTATTCGTTCTGGAATACATCATACGCTGTAAAGATCACGTCCCTCTTCGATCAAACCGATGCACCTCACAGTCTACCTGCGCCAGCTTTTCATTACTTTATCTTCACATTTCTCCTCCACTCTTCTGGTTTTCACTCCTTTACTGTATACACTATTTGCCTGTCAGTTGGTCCATCCCCTAGCGTGTCACTAGTTTTCTATATACACCTAGAACCAGCGCAACGCCCCAGTCCTCGGTTGCTTCACCAGACTATTGTGCCTCTGCTTCTTTCTCCTCTCGGATAAGTAGAGCAGCTAGGGATCCACAAGCTTATGATTCACCAACCAATCTCACTTCTGTCTTCACATCGGTTCTCACCTCCTAAGTCTCTCAGGACACAGATTATTTTTGCTAGAATATTATTCACTTTCATAGCTCTGGACGATGATGTGATTTTAGCGCGTTACCATTTTTGCCTAAATAATCTTAGCCACTTCCTTATAGTCCTAGCTTTATTTGTTCTATGTATGCATGTTCCTTACGTTCCCAATTTAATAACCAGACAACCAAAGTCAGCTTAGCGCTTAGCTTCTCCACATATATTTTTATTGCTGATTGACGTTTGTCTCACATATTTCAGTCCTCGCATATGCTATTTATTATCCGGTTATTTCTACTAACCCTCCTGGACCATACCGTACTCTGTAGTGGTCACATCCCTCTTTTATTAAGGTGGCGCCGCCTTTATTTCTTCAGCACCAGCTTCACCCTACCTGAGCTACAAATGACTGACCGAGGCTTTAGCCTTAACCCATCACCACAGTGTACTAAGCTTCCTCTCGTTTGCTTCATCGCCTAACCTCTATGCCCGCTTCTCCCTTTACTAATTGACACATACAGTCTTTGATTGAGCTTTGCTCCCCGGCTAGCTTAACAAGTTTCCTTTGCACATAAACGTAGGCCTCTCACGTTGAACTTTGTCTATTCTATTCAGTATCCGGTTCCATCATACTATACTACCTGAACTTTGCTGTTACATGCAGCGGTCACAATACATAAATAAATAAACAGATATATTTCTAGACCTGCTAGAGGCTGCACCCTAAAGGGTTCAGATCAATGCTTACATAAATCCGATGCTCTTGCATGGAAGTAGGTAAAATATAAGTATATGTTCATCGTTAGCAATTACAAATGCATTGGCATTGTTTGATATACAGCTACTGGGTCGCAGGCGCCTACCTTGACATTTTTCTGGTTCCTTCGGGCGATATTGAGCTCCTTGTTCTTTTATTGTGAAAACTTCGCGAGGGTGTAGTTGTGCCTTTTCTCCTTAGAACAGAATCCAATTCGCCGAAAGTTCACTTTAAATTGATCGCACATTAATTGGCCACTCAGTTGCCCCAATTGTTGTTGCGCACATGGAAGAAATGAGTGAAAGCATTATAAAGCATACGAAAAGTTGAAAACAATTCCGATAAATGCAGACAAAAATAGAGACAATTTGTTAAGAGAGAAAATAAAGCTGCGTGCTTCAGTAGAAAAATACCAATTAACAAAAAGTATAGCCCTACTTTTTTACGCTGATATTGCTCTCCGGCGCAAAATTTCAACCTGAGTTATTCTCATATAAAAGGAAAAGCCCTTTTACAGTAAAATACCGCTTAAAGTAGCACAAAATTAAACTGGTCTGGACCAGCTTTAGTGCCTGAATACGTTGAGCGTAAAAGCAACACAATACGTGCAGTAGTTTGCGAGTTATTTTCAATTAAATGACAGTCTACGAATAAGGCCATTTTATTTTTCGCTAAAAATGGCTTTCTGCTTTGCAAGCAGATAGCAGAAAAAGAAAATATAAAAAGTAGGGAAGCGGCGTATGTTCTAGATAGGCATAGCTATCCAGAAATGCTCTAATTAACCCGTAATACCTTGCGACAACTACGGACTGCGCAGGTGGCCGAAAAGTAAACTTTGCAAGCATACATGACAAATATATACAAATATATATAATATACACAAATAATAAATAAATAAATGGTAGATTCTCTGTAAAACAAGACACACCTCTAAAAGGCATGATCAAATATGCATACAAGCATAGCATCTTTAAAATATTAAAACATTTCAATACAATGAAAGGAATAAACGAAAAGATGTAGTTCATATGAGCGAGCATATTGTCAGGTAATAGTCAGATCAAGGACCATGATGGCGCTGTGGCGCGCAAAAACTGATGCGTCAAGATAAAAGTGGGGAGTAAATTTGCCATGAAGTGATCCATGAGCACAGGAGCCCAAACAAGGTTTAGTGCAACCAATGACCATTACGAAACCGGGATGATCGGTACTCCACTAAAGCATTCTTCATAGTAAAATCAGTTGCACAGGTTGGATGTAGGAGGCTGAAGACTGCGTCAGTGTGAAAGGCATAGCTGTGACTTTATTTTGTGGCGAGTCACATCCGCCACGTTGCAGTGTTGTTAAGCGGACATTTGTGGCTTTTTATAGGGAGAACGCTTGCCAGGCGAAAACCCACCACGTCCTGGAACACTGTCGTAGATTCCGTTGAACTGTAGTGCTAGTCGGCTATGCTCCGTATAGACCGAATATTTCACTCTATTATTCGCAGTCGGTTGACAGCCAAAATTCTTCCTTGGTTTGCCAACTGGCTTAGTACTGAACCGGCAATTGTCGTTGAAGCCAGTCAATGATGTAAAAGAGTCACAGTCGAATGATAATGATGCGGGTGAGTAACCACATTGTTAATAAAGGCCGGATTTTTCTATTATATTGTCCGGCACGCAACCCGTGTCCAGCTATCCATGCTGGACTTGTCATAGGGACGGTGAGTGCAGTTGTTTCTTGTGTCTGAATATGTCCATAACATGAAAGATGCAATTCGCCGCAAAGTGGACTAGTAATTCCTTCAAATGTAAGTGTAATTGTCTCCATGGCCAAGGGAGAACTCCGTGAAAGATCATCGGAAAAGTCGCTTATAAGCGCGCAATGCTGTCCGTGAAATGACATCAGAAAAGCTCCAGGTGATTGGAGAATCGGAATGTTTGAGGCATTGAAGGTAATCACGCCAGAATTGTCAGTCTTCGGTTGTGGAACAGCGGATCCATGTAACTACATTATTACAGGTGAGTAAATTGTTCTATTGTGAGTACGAGGCGAGCTGAACCCATTTGTTTAGACCCCGTGGTAATAGCTTCTCCGGAATGGCGGAAAGAGCTCCATTTGGAACGATGTGTGGGTTCTTCATCTCCCGGAGAAAAGATCAAGCATGTAAACCAGCTGGCTATTGAAGGGTGGGTCGACCAGTCCCAGTGGATAAACCTTCATGTTTTGGCGGATGTATCTGTGGAAATCTCGGGAGAAAACGGGCAACGGACAAGAGGCAGCCAAACAGAAAGACAGCAATGAAGCAAGAAGCACAAACACAGACTGGTGGCGCGCGACGGTGCCTATGATACATTAAAATTTATGTGATTTTGTTTAGTATACATGATTTGCAAGCGCGTTCTTTACATCACGTCGCTGGTGAGCTTCAGACTACAACCACTAGGTAGAACGAAGGATCTGCACGCGCAGGGTCAAGGGACGGATACAACAAAGAGTGTTGACAAAGTTAAGCGATTAATATGATTGTTGGAGAGTAACAGGTAAACCGATGATGATGATAGCAGACCGAATGCGAGCGGCATCTTAGGTGAAACTAAGGACAACTAGGTTGAGACGGAATGCGGGAGCAACATAGGTAAAGCAACGTTCAAAGAAGAAAAGTAAATTTAAAGAATCACCTATGTGCGGAAGAATGCGGGAGGCAGTGCGAAGAGTAACTCGTGAGAGCAATTAGGAGACGATAGTCAGGATGAGAAAGGTTTATTACTAAAGTTTGGTGAAGCCAAGGACGCTCTCGTGCGAAGTATGAATCGATCAGTTCTGAAAAATCACCGGTGATATCCCGGTAGTCTGAGAGAACTCTGTGAGCCGGAGACCGAACAGACGAGACTTGAATAGCCGACACATCCTTAGGCCGCGTAGTAGTCCCAGAGACTTTCACTGATCTGATGATGACAAAGAAGAACATGGCACTAAGCGTCGGTCGTCTGATTGAAGGTTTGAGGGTACAGGTTACTGATGGAAGTGCCTATATTAATAAAGGGTAAACAAGTCTAGCGGGCTGTCAACGTAAGCAAGACATTGTTTGGAGTCTACAGAGATTAGATCGGTATAACTTGCTAGTCTGGAAAAGGTCAAAGGAGCAGACCGGTCAGATGAGACTACATTATTACAGGGCACTGAGAGTAGGCAGACCGATTAGAGAAGAAATGAAAGTAGAGAACGCCATAAGGAGAGGAGACGGTCCGGATAGAGAGAGGTTTACTTTATGGTGTGGAAAACTCCATGGGGCTCGAGAGGTAATGGAGGCAGAGCATTCGGAATTCTCATCAAATGCCGGTAACATCAAGGCAGTATGAGTGAATTCGGAGAGCAGGGGACCGATCAGACGAGACTGGATTAGTCAGCACATTGAGAGTAAGTCGAACAGTTAAGGTAGGAAGATAAATAAAGAGTCAGCAGAGACGGATAGGTTTGGGATGCAGGAGGCTACATGAATATAAGGTATGCAAGTCAGGCAGGCTAGCAAAGCGAGAGAAGTTGTGTGTTGGTGATACAGAGCCTTAAACTACATTTCGCTATTTAGGAATCAGTCAGAGAAGATAATAGGGCAGGGCTCTGAGAGCTCGCTATGCGGATGAAGAAGAAATAAAGAGGCCGCGATGAGGACGGAGTCGAGAGTTTACGTTTACAGATAAGAAATGCGTGGTAATGGTGACAGAGCATTCAGTCTTCCGAGCATGGATGAGCTTGCGCGAAAACGCTAGAAATCCAGCAAGGAATATTATGTATACATGGGAATTCAGGGGAGCTTGTAATTAACTCACGGTTAGAAGGCCACAGCATACCATTTTCAGTGGATACTGAGCCACATAAACAACCAGTAAAATTGAGTTTAGCATTTTTTAAGCCTCTAAGCTTTTCTAAAGCTTACAACAAGGCCGCATGAGCCAGGTCTACCTGAGTAACCCAGGGGATCTTTCAGATCCGTTGACAGATTTCGGCCTACAAAATACACATATCTCTTAGCTAAATATCACAAGATTTATCCCTTAGAGTCGATGTTCTATATTCATGAGGCTCTGCCTCTTACGTCAGTGAGCTATAGGAGCCTGTCACCAATAAAATAGAAATAAGCATGGGAAAATTTAGTAAACTAGCTAATTGCATTTGGGCGTGAAATCCGTTTTGGTCTACATTGGTTGGGCTTTAACAACTCTACTTCTGGTGGTTAAGCCTGCTCATACTTGAGGTATTGTTATGCCTCATGTGTAGATGCACACTATTGTGCAGCTCTTTGATGAATTTCGATTTATCTCTCCATTTTTATGTTCCGAAGATAGTGCCGGCGGTGTTCCTCCAGATGGCAATGTTAACTGGTACTCTAATGTCACACCGACTATTTCTTTTGTGATTTTCCTGGCAAGAGCTGTTTTAGCACCCTAAACAAAGAGCGATAAGGTAAATCAGGAGCAGAATATTAACAAAAACCAGTGGGAGCTGGTCGTTCACCCGCCATTACGCATAACGCATGGTAGGCTTTGGAGCGAGCTAAAAGATAAATGACACACGGGCGGCCAAGATAAGAAAAGTGGTGATGGAAAGTTTCTGCTGCCCCAGCCAGCCAGTGCGACAGGGGCCTCTCTGTCGTTGGTTAGCTTTCGTGCCAGTGAAATGAAATCTGGAAATGCGAGTGTTTTACGAGCAAAAGCAATTAAAGAAGAGGAGCTGGTTTTCATGTTGTCTGTCTACTAGTGTTGCCAATAGTGAAAGGCACATGTATACCAGATAAAGCTAAGTAAATAGGGCCAAGCGATAATAAGTGGAGAGCAAAATGTCTGATTATTGGGTCTAAAACTTTTAAAGTGCGCTCATTGTCAACAATAAGAAAGATATATTTTTTTATTTTGCTTCTTACCTACTGATAGTGTTTGGAAACTGCTGAGTATAGTAACTAGTGCTGTAGCGCCCAAAAATAACGCTTATCTTTCATGTACAATTTACTTGTTGACCGATTGTACATTAATCCTTCTTGTTTTTATCTTACAACCGGCTCGACACACAACTGCCTTGTAAGTCCCCGCACTCACGTGTACGCTCTTGCCTCGCTTCATCCGTCCGCTTCTTGTTGTAGCCCATCGAATACAGTCCGCTGTGTCCGACTCCAATTGCCTTCTTATATCCGCGCTTAATTCCGCGCATCGTCTCGGACTAGTATTAACTAGTCCTATAAGTTGGTGACCCCGATTCGCACGCGCGAATTCAACATTTTTCTCGTTTGTATTTTTTGGTGAGTTCGTTCCTTTTTCTCGATTATGTACCTATATTCATTGGTTTCTTGCGTAATTTT
>OX104068.1:37686977-37711506 GCA_944474145.2 Dicrocoelium dendriticum
TAACCAGTGACAACTGCAACCTCATCGGAGGTCTCGTCACTCAGCTGCACCCTTGCCCACATACCACCGTGCACCTTCAATTAAACTAGCAAACCTACACAGACATGCAAACTTACCAAATGCCAGCCACGATGCTTCGCGGTTCACCGTAGCAAATACCGATGAAATCAACAAAAGGCGAGTACAACGGCTGGTGTCGTTCTTCGCACATTTCCTGCAAGTGACGAGCCGCTAACACCATAACTATACTGCTGCGACCCAAAAAGAATCGGCACTGTACTTCCGCCACCTTCGGTACCACAACCTGACTGACGAGGCAGTAGAGCAGGATTCGGGCACTCAGCTTGCCCACACAACTCAGCAAGTTGACGCCACGATAATTCGTACAACATTGCTTGCTCCCTTCGCCCTTGTACAGTAGTAGCACAAGGGCGTCAGGAGACACATTATCCTTCATCCATACGCGTTGCACCAAGTGGTGCAGCGCAGTCACTAGCGCGAGTCCGCCGTGTTTCAATGCTTCGGGCGGGAGCCCTTTAGCACTGGCACACTTACCGTTTCGCCGCTGAGCAACTGCTCTCTGTGTCTCCTCCACTGTTGTCGTGTCCGCCAGACTCGCCTACACATCGTGCTGCTTGAAGCTGTTCTATCTAAGCCAGTCCATCACTGCACGGTTGTTCAAGGAATAATCAAGGTGCTTCTGCCAGATTTGCATTCCGTCTGCAGTCTGTGTGCAGGTAGAGTCTGAGCTAGCCTCGATTAGCGGCCTCAGTGACTCTAACCTAGGTCCATACACCGCCTTTAAGGGTGAAAGAATTCATTTTGTTGGCTGCGTTCGGCGTAGCATTCCATCTGCCTCGCCTTCTCCGTCCACCATACATTTTTAATGTGACAGAGCTCTCGGATCAGTTGCCGTCGAAGTACGCGAAACTGACTCTTCTTCCCCAACTCACTGCGGTCAGCCATCAGTGCAGCAACTGCTGCATTCTTCCCCGACACCACTGCACCAACCTTTGCATTGTTCCCATCAAACCAATCAGGCCGCTGACAGTTTGCGCTCCCGATGGTCTCTTCGGCAGCAGCTGTCATCTGATCGCGAATATAATGCCACAGCTGGCCTAATGTCGCTATGATTCCACAACCCACAGTCATGTAGCCATCGCCCTTTTTAGCTCAATACGTATCGCTACAGTACCGAAGCAGAGAATGTTAAATTTATGGCGATTCAAGGTGGGAGTGCATTACATAGATTTAAGAAAACCTATCTACATTGGTTCGCACCAATTTGTTATCAGTGCCACACTCAAGTGCACGCAGTACACGTGTCATGCGCACACTACACATATCACGCTAACGTACGATGACAGTCAAGCATGTGAGCGTGACCACTCCGTGGGTGCGTCCGAGTTGCGATATCACGTGCGTTCAGTGCAAACCGTGTGTTCGTGCTTGTCAGGCCGTGTGTGGCACACAGTGAGAGCAGCCTGTTACCGTTCGCATTCTCCGAACCAATACCGTGCGGACCGATGACATCTGTCCCCATCGATGCACCACGCCCAACGCGCGCATTGAAATCACTCAGCGAACAGTCGGTCGCTCTTTGACACTGACCGTTTCACGGAGGATGGATGAGTGAAGAATTGACCACGCATATCATCAGGATAACACATGGTCGGACCATACGTGCTTATAAAAGTAGCAAACTTAATTCTTCCGAGTCGTAGGCGAGCAGTCTTCAGTCGCGCGCTGATGCCTGTTGGTTCACCCACGAGCTGGCCATTCAGGTGATCGGATATTTCAAATCTGACATCATGTTCATTTGGTGCTGAGGCGGCGTTCCCCACCCAGTAGTATGTGTAGCCAGCACCTGCTTCATGCAATTTACCTTGCTTAACGAGCCGAATCGCACTGAGCTCGCCAAATCGATGTGATAGCAAGCCAGTTCCCTGGCGACGAGTGCATTGCGTCGCTCGGAGCGCTCACTCGAGTTCCGGTCCAGTAGTGCATGCACATTCCAGCACCCGATGCTGAGTGCTTTGTGCGCTGGCATACCATTGGGCTGGTGGACAATCGCACGCGAGGTGGCATTTGTGCTTTGGATGTTTGCTTGAGGGACTCCGCCTTGAGCCTTTGCCTCAACAGCTTAATCCACAAAGCAGTGGGTGGATTGGAGTTTTGGTTGTGGGACCCCTTAATGAGTCTTTGGCTCAATAGCCTGATTCACAAGACAGTGGGGAGCATATCCAGCTCGGGAAAGTAATTTCAGAGACAGCTCGAGATCTGCTTGACGGCCATCAGAAGCAGCCGTTGAGGTACCGGAGCCATTCATATATGTATTGCAACAGTAGTAGGATATGCACCTGCGACCTCGGCCAGACACAGGAGGATTCTGGTGGGTTTGCACCAATTTGACCGGGGCTGCCTGGCTTTAGGCGGACAGTAGCAAGCCACTGAACACCCTGTGGTGCCCACCCACCGTCAGAGACAACGCGTGGTACTCGTGCTCTACACTAATCGAGCTGTGAGCTTATAACCCGTAGACCTGTTGTCTCCCATGGCTAGGTTTTACAAGAAGAGGGTCATTTACCACTTCCTAACTTTCGAAGAGGATGGAATAGCTTACTGCCAGAGCGCATACACCTGACAGCTGAACGACTCTGGCCCATGCCTTTGATTAACTCTACAACCGAAAAGCGGCTGCTCCAGCCCATGGTCAGTTCAGTGCCTTGGGTGGATTGAGGTCCCATCGGTCGCCAAGAGGAGGCGTCCCAGGACATCAGCCCATGGCACAACAATAGCAGCAGTGAGTAAACCATCTGTCAGGATCTGGCCACCAACGGCCTCAACGCGCCGCAGGCTCTCCCACCTCAAGCACAAACTACTCAGTTATTTACACACATAATTATATCTGAATATACACCCATATACAAACACACCCTTATGGCAAACATATCGGACTTTTACAATCATGAACACGCACTGTTATATTAACATAACCATTACTGTAAAGGCGTGTCTCGCCTTGTCTAGAAACTAGACTTCATTTTTTACGTTTTTAAGTAGCTTTCATGAACGTAGCAGTGCCATCTGCCCCGAGACCGCTTTTTTAGATAGATAGCCCACAGTGTCCAATTAACGCAGTTTAACGGGTCTTCAGCAGCGTACTGGAAATTCATGATGCATTTTGGGTTCTAGGTCGAAAATACGGTAGGAAACCCATGGAGGCGTCTTCTATATCACACACGTTAATGTAGAGGTAGCGCGAGGCAGGCCTTCAGTGAATGTGTAATAATGCCTCCAAGGAAGGGCAACCCAAGGGCCCGAAATGTTTTGAGTCATTTAGCTGGTCAGCCTTACGCCATTGTGCACATACCGCTGGGGGACATAATGAAGGAAGCTAAATCTGTTCTTAATAACGCAGAGGCGCTCTCTGAATAGGCATTTAAGATGAAAACTACCCCATCGCCCTAAAAGAATTTAGTCACACAGCTGACCCGAATTCCTTGAGTACACACAAGGAAATGGTGCGAGCACTGCCTAGATCCATGCAGCCAAAATGAGCGGTAGTCATCGGTTGTATGCTGCTTGACAGGCAAGCGACCACGATCTTTATCCTGATGAGGTAAGTAGCAACCCGCGCCCGTATAGCTCGCAGTCGTTTTAGACATTTGGCAGATGATAAGAAATGTGATCCCATTTTCATGAACGGCCAACTAGTGCCAAAGTTTCACACTCGAGGGAATGCTCCAAACTTAACGCCCTTTGTGCCCTGCAGGGAATCTGTAACCCAACCCTGCGACTAACGGTTGTTGTGTTTGCAAACAGAACCATACCACAGCGAATTGCCCAAGTTTTTCAGTTAACAATGAAAAAGTAGTGACTATACTTTAAATGTATCAAACCTTAACATCGTGCAGTTTTATGTCGCGCTCGTAAGCGCTATTCCGTCGATGGCCGTAAGGCCCGCCATAGCGCGCTTCGTCGTAGCTCTGGTAAGTTGTCTGCTTTCCCGAAGGGCCATGAGAGCGCTCGTTGCATAGCGACTCACATAGCGCCTCGCGTCGTCATAAACGTAGTCACGGTTTAACTGGTCGGTCCTTCTGGCTTTGGCAGTGCCTTTGCCTTGCTTGACAATGGTTCTGACACCACCCGAGTTACTGCGGATGTAGTCGAACGCATGGTCCTGGGGTTTAAACCGTCCTCGAATACAATACCTGACGTGTATGTGTTGCAGAAAGTTACAGGGTCCATAGTTAAGCTCCAAGTATGCTTATTAGACGTTTCGGGCAGTATTAAAGTGGACCGAACTTGCTTCATTACTAGCTTAAGTATACAGTCGTATGCGAAAGCGCTAAAACATGAAGCAAGCATGTGCTTCCATCCAGCCAACGTGTGTGTTGAAAACATTGAAGACCCAGAGGTGTCATTGCTCGTCGGAATTGATATACCTGAAGTTCACTGTTTTACCAAAGATAGACTAAGAACTCGGAAACCGCCATGCCCATCTAAGACCCTATTTGGTCAAGTTTCAATCGGTCTAAGTGGGCGACAAAGGAGAATGCTAGCTAACGTAAGCTGTCTGGAAACAAGTGAGGCTTCTTTGTCCGAACAAATGCAGAGGATTACAGCACAGTGCTCGACCCTAGAGTCCTATAAGCGGTCACCGTCCGCAGAGGAGGTGGCAGTCCTGGATATAATTACAAGGTGGACGCCTTTGAGTGACCGTCACTACTACCTTGGCGCAATTGCAGTTAGTCCTTGCTAAACGATCGACCGCCAGCGGAAAAACGATTACTGCTTCTCAAAATAAAGCTTGGTTGCCGAAATAGGCTGCCATAGAAAAAACGTTTTTAAAATGATACGAGGTTAATATTTCTCCGGTACAGCAATTGCCAACATTCGTACTTTGTTGGTACCCACCCCACCATGCTGTGGTCAATCCCAGAGAACCTGCTAATTTGTGAGCCGTCCTTGACTGTTCCGCCACGTTCCAAGGAACCTATTTGAACCAGCAATTGTGTCAGGGACCTGGTTGCTTTGCCGAACTAGCCAGTGTCCTCTAACGTTTCCGTAAATATCCGGTAGCTCTAGTAACCGACGTAGAAGATATGTTTATGCAAGTTTTGATGCCGGAGAGAGACAGGGATGCCTTACGCTTCTTGTGGTGCCCGAGCAGGATACGTCTAGGGAATCAGCCGAACGCCTAATGACTGCCCACCCATTCGGAGCGACTTCATTGCCGTTTTGCGCCAACTACGCTATTCATAAGACAGCGGTGTACTTCGGTTATTTGTATTATAATTAAGAACAAAGTATACGTAGCCGGGTGACTGATAACAGTACGTAGCATGGCGGAAGCAAAGCTATTCGCGAAACACGCTTGCCACTTACTCGCCAAAGGTAGTTTAACGCTGAGAAAATAGTTATCTTAAAAACCAGGGGAGTTAAAATTAAGTACGTCGTCCAAATTTCCCGGGATCTCAAAAAACTGAAAATGAAGCAGGGTTAAACGAGCGCATGTTGAGCATTGTATGGAATGCGGACTCCAACCAGCCTATGTTTTAACATGTTCTGGAATAGACTGCTAACTCGACGGAAAATGGGATCTTCCCTTTCCTCTCTGTTCGAACCACTTGTGCCAGTGGCTCATTTGTTTCTACCGGCAAAGCGATTGTGGCTGCGACTGCGTAAAGCACAATTTGGCTGAGATGACCCTATGTGCCCATCAGAAAAAGTATCTGACAACAAAGGGTTGAAGGCATGCTAGCCCACAGCCAACTTTCCATTCCAATCTGTATGACGAGAGACCCATGACTATGCAAAGTAGTCCCAAGTACATGTGGTTTGTGCGGCCTCGGAAAGGGGGTAAGGCGTAGTGCTATAACAAAGGGTGTTCCAGGTGCTGGAAGAAACGTATTGCTCATTTGTATTTGCTAAGTCGCGAGTACGCCCTCTGAATTTGATTTCAATTTGAAATTCGCGACGGCGGTACTTGCAGTGCGGACCAGTCAGTTATTCGCATGGACTCAGCTTCGAGCCCCGGAACAGTACTTTCTAAACGGACTCCGAAAGAGGCTTACATTATATCAGCATAACGGTGACCAGATTTAGCACCTATGTTAGTAACCGCGTCATTAACATACGCACTACGTCCACGCCCTTACAGTGGATACACGTGCTAGCAAAAGCTAATCCAGCCGATTAGGCTTTGCGACGCATCCAAGAGCCATGGGAATGGGAAGTTTGGCCTCAATGTTCTGCGTTCCTGGTGAGTTACGAACGACTTTTGCAATTATATGCTATCCGTCTAGTGCGCAACTACACCTAAAGTTAAAAAGAACACATCCCATCATAAATGCACAACGATGAAGAATGAGTACCCGCTATTGGACCAGTTTCGCTTGGAAATGAGATACTTATCGGCGAGGTAGAACTAATAGTGGCCGAAAATGTACCGCGTGGGCGATGGCCTCTGGGGCGTATTGTGATTGTGAGACTAGTTCTAACGGGTTAGTAAGCACAGTTTCCGTCAGGGCGGTTTCAGGGGCAGTGAGAAGAGACACGACGGTTATGCTACCTGGAACGCAATGGAAATAAGGATTTCAGTTTCGTAGAGCGTGCGGGGTTTTCATCGTGGTTTTCATCCAAACGCATCCATGACATTGGAGATATCAACGAAGGGCATGTGTTGGTAGTCATGGGGAACGGCATTTTTTATTATGCACCCTTTGCGACATATGCTGTCTCTATTTTAAACACCCATAGCGCATGTGGGCGCATGATAATTTAATAGGTTGAAAGCCAGTTTGGCGTCAGCCACTCAAGACACAGGCGCGCAGAGCATTTTTGAGGGCAGTGTGGAGGAGTTTGGCGTTGATTGGAAAACTCCTATGAGATACGCCATTGGTATTCACGTGCCTCTAATTTTCGTTCCGCTTCAATACCTCCCTTACCCACTGTACGGTTAGTCTGATGGAAGAAGGCCGATTAGCGTTCATTTACCTACCGTGGCTCCCTTGTGGTGAACGCCGGTCATTTACGGTTGTGTTACCCAACATCCAATTGCCATCCAATGTTTAGCGAAATTCGTAACATGCTACTGTGCGTGCAGAGACATGAATTTCTCTCTCACCTTAGTGGTGCAGAAGTATGGGATTCTCGGCAGACGAGTGATTTAGTGCAGGGCTCAGCTGAGAAAAGCCTAACCTCTAAAGACACACCGACATGAGGCTCTTGCTCTTCGGGCGAGATGACTACCGACAGCCACAACGTGTTTCCAGCGTCCGCTAGCTGTCAGCTAACCGCGCTGAATGCTGAAGGTCATGACCAACGGTAAGCGTTAAAGCGATCGATTGTTATCTCTGTGTGTCTCGCTGGCTACGCTGCGGTCCGCCTAAGCAAACGTCTGCGCACGGGATGGCAGCTTGGCTGAGAATGAGGTTAGGCATTGCCACTCTTGTCAATAGTATTGAATCACAGGTAATGGAGCACAAGCAGACAATGCAGTCGGGATCACATAACGCTCCTGTTACTCAGCGCGCGCTGATTTTTCGGCTGTACGGTGAATGCGGTTTAAACGCCGCATCAGCTTCAGGAAAATACAATGCAATGAACGCAGGAATGCGGCCCCAGACCGCCGGTATGTGCTTAAACTAGTGAAGAAGTTCGAGCAAACTGGGTCTGTGTAGCGTGAATGGAGCCGGACCGCCTCGCATCACTACAGACTACTGTTCAGCTTGCGTTGCAGTCAGTGAAGTGTCAAAAGGTTCCGATCGCAGCATCCGTTGGATCGCACAGCACTGTGAACCGACCCGATATGCGTTACACCGGATATTACTGGAACGAAAATTTTGGAGATTCCGTGCACTTCAAATGCAGGTTATGAACCCATGCGATCCGGAGAAGCGGCATAAATTTTGCCGCTGGTTTCTGGATCATGGGGATATTCGTTCTGTTAGCTTTACAGATGAGATATTGTTTCATCTGCATGGAACAATGAAACATTACACTTGGGCTGCCAGCAACCCACGAAAATTTACCGCATGACGTATGCACCACAGTGTGAAACTGATTGGTTGGACCGGATTGACAAGCCGGAAAATCTTGGACCCATTATTTTTCCGGGAATGTGACCGGTAGGTTGTTATTTGGAAGTACTAGAGCTTTATCTTTTCCTAGCATGGTCTAATTTGGAAATGCTGCAGACATTTGTGCCTCACCAGTTGAAGGCCGAAGGGGCATACAGTATGATTGGGTGGCAGTAGGATGGAGCATCTGCACATTGCTAAAACGATGCATGCTTACCTCAACGACAAATTTGGCCACCATTGGATCGGACGCGACGGACCAATGGAATGGCCGGCTCGCTCATCAGATTTGAACCCCATGGACATTTTTCTATGGGGCTATCTGAAGCGGCGAGTATACACAACAAGGCCGCGTACATTGAACCAGCTGAAAGAAAATATTGTGAACGAATATCGCGCGATCACGAGTGATACGTTGGAGAAAATGCTGGCCAATTGCATCAAGCGGTTTCTGCACTGCAAGCAGATGCCGGCGAACATTTTGAACCTAGCCTTCACTAGCATAGATGATCGTTTCAATACATTTTGTTAATAAACTTATCTTCTCTCGCAAATGTGTTAACGACTAAAATGGTCCGCTGGCAAATAATGCTAATGATGCCTCCGGTCGGATAGAATTCTTAACGTCCAGGCTGTCGTTGAGCACATAAACAGTGTAGGCACCGAAACGCTCGATGGCTACTTATGGCGGAATCACTGAGTTTCTATGAGCTGAGGTTCGTGCAGCATTAATGAAAAGCTGACTGTGTTGTTGACTCCGTTTTAGGCTATTGCCCGTAAAGTTGGTGTTCAGGATGAGTTGCAGTAGGTAGTAAAATGTCTATATTGGGTCGGTTCGTATCTGGTAGACTAATATGTGGTCTCCACGTAGCCACCTGTAGCGTCTACTGAACACTCCGAGTGTTTTAAGTCCCTGCTCGACCATGGTGAGTTTCGAGCACTGCAAGGTCACGGTTTAGCCAAGCGTGCCAAGCCTGGATTACGTATCCGACGTGTTAACGCACGTATGCATGGAGCATCATAGAGAAGATGAATGAATCCAAACTTTTGAAAGCCAACCGCAAGCTAACAACGTGCTGGTTACCACTTTTGTATTCCTGCAATCTGGCATAACCGAAGTCGTCCTGCACCAGCACACCAAGGTCAAGTTCCTGAGGGCTTGTCTGCAGGTCATATGCCCCAGTATTCTAGAGATAGGCGTGGCAATGACGGATGTGGATAATGTGTTACTTGACCACATTTACTGGCAGTGAATTCCTCACCGGGCAATGCCAGGTCCCATCTAGATCGCACATAGAGAATCTTGTGGTCCTCCATTCCCTTGCTCGCAGACCAAGTTCTAACGTCATCCGGAAAAGTAAGACTTTGGGGGATGGCTCTCGCAAGACCGTCGCACTCCATTCGAGTAGGGTCAGGCAGAGCTGTTCGGACTCTAACCTAGAACTGCTGTTCACGGAGAAAATTACCAACACATCCTAATAATGCATTGCCTACGTTTTCGTAGTAGCCCTTCATTACAACAACGATGATCGCTTCCATGAGTTTGGAAAGGGCAGAGAGAAGTGTTACCGGACGGTACTTGGTAGGAGCAGACGGAATTCGCTGAAAGAATCCGGCAAGTGGATGGGCTAGATGAATGGCTACTGCCTGCAGTGCTTTAGGGTGAAGGTTATGCACACCAGGAAAGCTGTGTGTACGCAAGGATAGTAGTCTTTTCAGAACCATTTTTGCTAGGAATTTGTTGCTGGATAACATTGATGGCGTGGGGACGGAAGCAAGTATAACGTTTGAGGCTAGTAACCCTTCGAAAGTAGGTCAGTACTTGGCAATGAGGCGTTGTCCCCCATTTTTGTTGTGTGTGTATACCCACCAATCGTACTGAGTGGCGCAATTGCACACTGCAACTTTTGAAGTGCATTCACGTGTCTGTAAATAATCCTGTGTTTTGAAAAGAATTGTTTCGCTAGCTCCAATCGGTGAGCTAACTTGTTTTTACGAACCAACTGTACATATTAATTGCTCAAAGCTACGTACGCTGTCTCATGCTCCGCAACAGGATTGCTTACCTGAAAGCGTCATGTGTTCCACCAAGGTCATAAATCTTCAAGTTTGACTTCTCATGAATAAGGTTGGTTTCATGTGATGGTGGAAGATTTTTGCTCCGAATGCGGACAGAACCAGATAAGGGGAAATACATTGCATTTTTCCAGTTCTGCATCGGGGTATTCGTCGTAGTAAACGAAATCAAGCCGTACAATTCTGTGATCATAGCATTTTATTCTGTGGTTTTAAAATGCTAGTTGGTCAAACTTCATTGAGTACACCATAGAGATAGTCTGGAAGAAATGGTTTAAAACAACGTCACTAGTCACCGAAGCGTGCATACCCGCGATGTATCCAAATTGACTGATGCTATTTGTTCTCTGAGCAAGTAAGCCAGATAGCGTAGCGTCGTCTGTACCAACAAACTTCCGCGCATGAACCAATTCCACTTCTCATAGAATCAAACGCAGGTAATGGCTTCTGTTTCCCGGAAGAGAAAGCAACCTTCGCCACCGACAATTTTCTGGTAGGGTCTGCAAGAATTCTTTAATGTCCATTTTGAATTTGGGCTAGTGTAGCACCCAAACTAATGTTTGTGGCATTAGGCAACCGCGGAAGATGTTCCGTCAAAAATCCCCATGACTAGTTTGAAAGCCATGCGGCGTTTTATCTCGTCAAATGCCGTGTGACAGGGTGACCCAAAACAAACACACTTGTTTCCTTCGTCATTTCACGCCGTGGCTCAGCTAGGTTCGTGAAATTTTGCAGATAACATAGGATGTAAGGACATATTAAGAAAGTGCTACATTATGGAGGTGTTCTGTAGATAATTAAGCGCGTAGGCGGCAAGATTGCTGTCAATACTTGGCTATATACAGTCCCTTGTCAATAATGTGGACCAAAAGCTCAATTACACCAGCAGTATATTTGCACTTCTCGGGGTTTAACCGGAGGTTTAGATCCGGCAGTTGACTTAACTCAACCAGAAGTCGTGAAGCATGTTGTTCTGAAGTCCTAATGCATACACAGGTTTCGTCTGTGTAAGCTATTTTACAACGTAAATTGGAAAGTAAGAGAACCATAAGCTGTTGCCAAGCTGTTGGAGCTGAAAACGAGACCATGTGCAAAACATTTAATGAGAGAACCCGTGCATTGTAATAAATTTGATCAGCAGTCTTGACTCCTGAATTACAAGCGACCAACTTTGCACACTGTTACGAAAATTCATATTAAAAGTAAAAGCTGTGAAATCGTTTTACTTTACTTAGTTAGGAATATTATTCTCACTCACGTGCCACTTTATAGATACGTTCGTTCGTTCTAGAGTATCTAAACGGACAATGGACAATTCAGGACAGTAAACAAACCGTCCATATTGGACCTTGTGCTCACAAATGAAGAACTCATGGTTGACAAGTTATTAATGGATAGTCCATTAGGTCTCAGTGACCATGTAGTAATAACTTTTGACTATGTGTGTTATGCAGAGTATCCATCTTAACACTCGGAACTAACTCATACAATCACACGCTACCAAGTATTGAAAGAAATGGCCGACGCAGCTGCTTGGGAATTCTCAAACAAAGTTCACTTGACAACGTTTGGGCAGAGTTCGTAAATAGACTCAGCGACATCGTCAACAAAGCAGCAGAGACCAAACCCCTTCGTCCAGCGAAAATGCGTTCCATTCTAAGCAGTAGGACTCGAAAATGCCTGGCGATAAGGGATGAAGCATGGCATGCCTATAAGATTAACCCCAACTCAGAGACTTGGGGAAATTTCCTGATCAGTCGCAAACATTACACTGCAATGGTCCGTGAGGACAAAGTAACTTAACAACAGTGTCAAACAAAAAATTCATGGCGAACAACAAACTGCTATATAGGCATGTCAATAAGCTTCGTAAAGTGAAGCAGGGAATCCTTCCACTTCTCACGACAGGCGGTGGAGTACAAAGTGCCGAAGAGGCAGCTAATGCCCTGCGGCTACAATACGCCACAATTTTCGAACTCGCAACCTATACCTGTCCCATAATGTCATACACATTACCGACACCATTGTTTACAAATGTAAGTTTCAACCACTCAACTGTGCTGAGGCAGTTACTCTTACTGCGTGAGAAAAGTTCTCCGGGAGAAGACAACATCCGCCCGAAGGCACTGAAGGTTTTGGCCAACAAGCTAGCTGAACCACTGTCACAGTTCTTCGAAAGGTACTTTGATGAGCAACCAGTCCCCACTATGTGGAAGTGTGGCATTATCACCCCTATTTTTAAAAGCGGTAGCCGTTCAGGTCCTGCAAACTATCATCCAGTGACTCTCCTCCCGGTGCTCACGAAGGTGATGGAAGCAGTCATCGCTGAGGCTTTAATGGACAACCTGGAAAAATGCAACATTTTGGTACCGGAACAGCATGGCTTCCGTCAACACCGGCCATGCACTATTAACCCACTGATTGCACAAGGTAGTTGGACGGAAGTGATCGATGATGGGGTTGGAGTCGACGTCATCTATCTGGACGTCTCCAAAGCTTTCGACCGCCTTGATCACCGCATCCTACTTCAACGGCTTCAGCGTTACGGAATCGGAGATCCTGTACTTGGTTGGATTGGCAGCTTTGTTTACCAACGGAAGCTTCAAGTACGTGTTAGGGGATCAATCTCTAACCCAATTGGGGCGGAATGTGGTGTCCCACAAGGTTCAGTGCTGGGACCGCGTTTCTTCTTGGTGTTTATCAACGACCTGGCAAGAGTCATCTATTCAAATTTCCTGCTTTTCGCCGATGACGTCAAGATATGGCGGGCGATTAGTAACAAGCCAGATCACTGGCTGCTCCAACATGAGCTAGACTGCATATACGAATGGTCAAAGAGGAAGTGCTTCAATTGAACATAGCCAAGTGCAAGGTGATACTCCTGCGGCACCACCCGGTGAGCGCTTACAAGATTGGAACCCACACCTTGGAGAAGGTTTCTCAGGAGCGTGACCTAGGTGTATTGATACAGGAAGACCTTGAGTGTTCAAAACAAGCAGAGAAGGCGACGAGAACCGGAAATCAACATTTCGGCCTTCTTCGCAGGGCCTTCGGTCGGTTTGAACCCTCAATCTTTCCCCAATTGCTTAACGCCTACGTGAAACCTCACGTGGAATATGTTGCTCAGGCGTGGCGGCCGTGGCAGCCGTGGCAGAAACTGTATCTCTTTGCTATCGAGACTCCTCAGCGAAGGGCAACCAAGAACGTCAAGGGCCTCTTTCATCTCCCCTATCAGCTTAGACTGAAATCTCTAAGAATCTACAGCAATCGATATCGGATTTTGCTGGGGATCTCATAATGGTTTGCCAGATTCGGATGAACCCACGCAACATTTGCCCTTCACTGCTGGAATTAACCCACAACACTAAAATGAGAAGTCACCCTCTGAAACTGACGATCCACTATAGCCGGCTTGAATGCCGTAGAAATTTAATTTCTCTCCGCGTGTGCCAGCCTTGGAACGCCCTCCCTAATTATGTCGTCTCTGCTCCCAAGCTGGCGATATTTAAAAAACGTGTTAATGATGCCTTGTCTCACTTACATTTCATTTTACGACTTGTTAGCCAGGGGCTACAAAACGCAACCAAACGGTGTCGTGCCAAACGTCTAACCAATGGATTCATGAATTTATACGTTTAATACGCGAACATCTCCGCTATCCCACATAAGTCTATGGTGAGTACACCACAAGGCTTTTCACTTTATCATGCAACTGATTTTCGCAATAATTTTTATCCCACGGGATTTGTTAAACGATGCTTTTTACCCGTAATAAACCATTGTTCCATTGTTTGCTGCAGTCATGGTCTCGTCCCGATTAACTTGGGTTTCGGTACTTTAAGTATGGCTGGTGTTAAGAATTTGCTCTTATTTGAAACTACTTTGTCTGCAAAAGGTCTGGTTCGGGATTAAAGCCTTCCTGAGAGCAATTTCGGATGAGCAATTGTCCGATTTACATCTGCTTATTGTTTGAAAACGGTGTGTGTAAAACAAAAATGTTTCCCACAACTAGGAGCTATGCTGAATGCTATCTAAACGACCATAAATACAGAAAAACGGATAAAAAGGTTTGGGTGCAGATTGCTGCGAGAATAATTAAGTACTGCGAGGTTTTCAAAGCACGATATCAGTTCGCCTTCAAACCAAAATCTGTGTGCGTGAAACAAAGAATTTAAAGTCAGAGAAAAGAAGAAAACGCAGCTGCGAAAGCTGTGCGTAACGTATTTACTCATGCTCTGGTTGTTCTTTGGAATCCATATTATGAAGGCACCAAAACCACTTCTAAAAGAAGAGCCGCATAGTAGCCGCTGCGACGAATACATCCCCATCCTACAGCGTATTTTCGGGTAGGCTAGTGCCATGTACTTCGACCGGTAACATAGATCACTTCAGGTCTTTTCTGAACATACCATTCCATTCGTTGAAACCTTTGCACGCTTTGCGGAATAGCCTGAAAGCTAGTGTTACTAATATTTGTAGGAAAGGCTCGTGGCTACACGTGGGTTATACTATGGGTATGGCATGCATGTACCAAGCCTTGTGTATTTCGCATCAGTTGGCTACTTGGGGCGCTTCGCCATTGGTCCATGCTGCCGGACGCTAAATGATTCCTCGTAAAGTGAAATACCGTCAATAGGTCTAACGTTTCAGGTTTCAATTTTTGCCTGAGCCTAATTGGGGCCTACCTTATGGAAGCAGAACTAAAGTGTAAAAGTGAAAGCAATGCACACTGGGAAGTGAAAGTGTATGACTAGCAATAATAGTCCGAGACTTTGAGTTTGGTCGGGTAGTGATATCAAAAGACAGTCGAAGTCTAATAGAACGGACTATATTCGATGGGCTACGGAAGACGCCTACGGATGAAGCGAGACAGGAGCAACATAGCGGAGAAACTTCCAGGACGGTCAAATGACCAGCCGGTTGTAAGGAAGATTAAACCAAGAAAGCATAATGTGAAAGTTGTCAGCAATGAGGTTATACATAAAGGGTAGTACTTATCTTTATTTCGTGCTGCAGAGCTAGCGCTTGAAGGCTGAACATCCGAAGCCATCGGTGTCGAAATTGACGGACGAATCGGGGTTCAGAGAACAAAATCGTGCCGAGTAAGAAGAAGTGAGCGTTCATGTCAAGTGGGGTTTCACTGGAATGTAGAGACCGCTGTGCCATTTGTGAGCTATTATTTATTGATTGCAGGGCAGAGTGTACTTTGTCAAGCAGGTGGAATGGGCTTGTCGGACTTCAAAATACTGGACAGCCCAGGAAAATGCCGACAAACCTCAACCTACGCTGCTATCAAAAGGTGCACTTTGGAGTGGTCTCTCTCGCGCCACAACCTGCTCTGCATCAAAACGACCTTCTTCCCACGAAGAAACGACACCCATCCTACGAAGAAACGGCCATCGCTCCACGAAGAAACGACCGTCGTCCCGCGAAGAAACTACCCAGGTTCATCAGAAACAGCCCTTGTACGCGTCTGGATCCTTGTTGGCTGTGGCGATCCCCGAAAGTGGAGCTCGTGAGGGCCGATCGAGCGGAGGGGTAGGTAGGCTCATGTACAGACGAGATAGCAGAAACACACGCACTACAAGCCAAAAAGAACGAACAAATGCACTGCGGGCAAAAATGTTTGGGTATTTTGTTTTTGGATGTTTTTAAGATGATATTTCGAAAGCTTTTGCTTTAGCGTTTTTACTGCGTTCTCGCTCAAATATTATATATATATATAATATTATAATATCGCGCAACTATAAAATGTACAAACCTAAGCCTTTACAGTGTGCGTAATCGGCATAGTGAACGATCTGGCTGACTTCACGACCACGGCGATTGATTATGGGAGGCGACAAGCTCACAGTAAACCATGACTTCGGAACGACACTATGCTGTGAACTTAAATCGGTACTGGCTGCAGTAATGCTACGTGTTTGTAACGCGGCGCGTTTATTCGTAGCGTCACAGGAAGGGTTTGAAATAGCCATAGGCTCAGCGGCCACGTCGATGGGCCTGGTTTGAGGCGATCGATGGTGACGATTTCGCGTCGCCGACCCAAGTAAATAGTGTACGTCTTAGTCGTACGGTGTAGCACTTTGAAGGGTTCTATGTTCGGCGACTGAAGTGGCTGCCTAACATCGTCTTTGCTGAGGAGGACGTGCGGACAGCTTCCGGGGCATGTACATCGATGTCTTAACTAAATAAATAAATGTTTTATTTTAGTCAAAGCAAGGCGCACTTTTAAAGGTATGATCAGTTGGTTGCGATAGCTATAATAAATAAATATTTCATGCTCGCGTAAACAAAACACCCAAATACAGGTGTGATCAAGTGGTTGTCAGAGTCACAGAAACAAAATAAGCCTATATACACCAAAAGACGGAGGCAAGTGTTCGCAAAATACATGGTTCGAACAATGGGGCTTGATTGTCATGTAGGAAAGTTGTTAGAATGATGGACATCTTCCTAGGTATCAGATATCAAAGTAGCACGGTAGCACGGTAAAAGCTATAAGCGTTTTCGTTATGGAAAAAATAGAAGGAGGATTCGAATAGTTCCGGAGATTTATTTCAAATATTCCGCGTGAAATGGAACACGGTAGAATGTTTACTAAACTCTGTTGGACGAATGGGTGAGGATTTGTTCATAAGCTGTGGTATTCACAAACTTCGGTTAACGTGACCATGCCAGTGTTTAGCAGTAGGCAGTGACTTTATTTTGGTGGCAAGTCACATCCGCCATGTCGCGGTGTTGTCAAGTGGACACTTGTGGCTTTTATGGGGAGAACGCTCAGCAGGCGAAAACCCACTAAGTCCTGGAACAATGCGGTTGACCACAAGTTGAATATCAGGGAGCCACTGGCAACGCAACTTTATGACGGATTTTCCGCGGGGCTAATCGCAGTCTAGATGTGCCCATATTCCGTTGGTTGAGAAAAATCCTTAGTCAGCATGTACCAGTAACGGTTGGAACCGGCGGTAGCAAAGGAGCAAGGACCTCTAAGTAATGAAGGTCGGATGTTTCCTACGCCGTATAATTAACCGAGCAGACAACCCACGGGCCATGTAGGTTTCTCAGTCAGATCCAAGAAGAATAACCACAGCAGGTAAGTAGAACACTTGCATAGTGACAAAGCTATTTTTGAGGGGGGGTTAAACGTATAAAGAATAAGATTCCAATTGTTCAAGCCAGTAGAGAACACCGATCGGAGCTTGCTGTGGTCTCCGGGATGACCAAGTGCAGTCGTTATTCAGCTGAAAAGCGTAAGATCTTCGGCGGTCACCACTGGCGAGGTGAATAAAGTATTCATGGTATAATTGCACGAAATAGATAAAGATTCTTGTATTACATGGGAGGGGTTATGTTCCGGAGATGCGAGGGATTTGAACCCAATTCTTCATACCAGTGGAAGATAAAACATATGGATCAAAAGGTTCACTATATTCTCCAAAATACAGGTATGACAGAAGGCAACAGTACAGAACATAATAGATAAACACCTAATGGTCATAAGATTGATGTCAGACCACATTGGCGAGGTGGGTAGTATAGGTAGTATAGGATAATGACGGCAAGCAGATGAGGATGCGGAAACCTGGAGAAGTAATCCAATGGTCTAGTAAACGGAGCATATCGCCATGGCATCGTAAGTAAGTGGAGCACTTGCAGGTTGACGAAGTTAGGTTGTTCAGGTGGTGATTAGGATTTGAACCCAGTTGTTCAAGCCACTGGAAGATAGCGATCGAGGGGACAGAATGCACCACATAGTGGTCCGGGCTGTCCACCTATGAATTTGGACCTACGAAGGTAACCTTCAGAGCTTTACCGAGATGCGACGACCAAGGCAAGTTTCTTCAACCCTTCTATGCAGGTCCCACTCAGGAGCAAGGAAGAAGTCAACGAGTGGAACGATTTCGAACGGAAAGGGGGAGGTGAGGAGAGCTGGCGACCTGAAGCCTTACCAAACTAACCTGTTTTGTGTGTGTATTTACTAACTATGATGTCATGTATATGTGTGTGCGTTTTTATATCGGCCTTGAGAAAAGCCTACCCGTATATAGAAACTAGGTGGCAGATTATGTGGAACTATGTATCAAAGAAAAGAAGAGGGGTGATGAAGGAAAACCAGGCTCAGAGGAGGAGCGGTAATTGATGGGGAACATGCCGCTGCAGGAACAACAGTAGCGTTGCAGTACAAGCTATACAAGTAGCCAAGATTTGTGGAATAACATATCCCAACGGCGCTTTAATAGGATAAGTGAACCACTCCAAGGTGCAGTTCTACGGTGTCGCTAGTAAGTCCATTGGACGCAGAGTGCAGTAAGGGTAAATTCCGGATTAACTATGTAACAGATGCTACCGCTAGTGATTGAGGAATTAGGGGAACGTGGACTGCCGAGCAGTCAATAATTGGGGGTGAGATAATTTGTAGGATAAAATGGCATGGCTGAAGCGATGGTAGGGTTGCTGAACTAGCTCTACTAAGAGCCAACGGTTGTGGTAGAAAATGGTCAAACGGGACTTCAATAGGTTAAATAAACCACTCGAAGTTGGAGTTCCACGGTGTCACTGGTAAGTCGATTAGCCGCATAGGGCAGTGAGGGTGAGAGTCGGATTAAATGCGTACCAGAATTCGCTCATGATTAACAGATTAAGGGGACGCCGGAGCCAAAGACGTAAGAGAATAAGTGGGAATAAGCAAGCGATATAAAGTGAGGTAAAGAGATAAGATGCAACGTTTTAATGGCAAAAAAGGGGAAATTATTAGCAAAATTGATGTCAACCAGGGGAAGGTTAATGGTGGACAGCATAGCCAAATGCTTTAGGATTTTCACACTAAGGTACGATACTACTGTCAAACGTAGGTGGGTGGGCGGAGGAGGTGGGTGGTGCGTAAGAGGAAATGAAAGCCAGAGGCAAAGCGATAAGATGGGCGTTAAGCCTAGGCAGAGGATACAAAGAAGGTGAAGAGGAAAATGCAGTGCTGTTAAGGTTAAATACAGGAAAAATTATTAGTGATAACGACGACAGTTTGGGGGAAGGATGCAGGTAGTCAACCTGGCCAGATACTTGTGGTTTTACGCACAATAGTAAGGAGCTACAGTGTAGAAGGTAAGTCAGTGGAGCAGCGGAGGTAGGTACTGAGTAAGAGAGAAAGAAAGCCAGGGCCAACTGATAACAGAAGGAGAAGGACTAGGTGATCGAGCTGCGGACGGGCGCAGCTCACGCATCTGCTGAGCCAGTCGGTCGATGTAACTACAATATTCAAAGAAAAAAGTAGACAGGACTGGTACGACTAGTTGTCCAGGCAAACGCAGCTTGCAGCCGCAGAATAGCTGCCCTAATGTTGCGTCTACATCGGTGTTGACCGTGTCCCTTAAGCTTAAGTGGACTAGAAGAAGTATTTCAGACAGCAAAGGATCTGCGTGCGCACGTAGCACTGTCTTCCCATGGCGGTGAAGACACTCCACTATACCATTAGCGGCCGAAGGATACAACGTCATCTGAACGTCGCAACAGCCTACATCCTTAAGCAAGTTAGCGCAAGTGGACTAGAAGTTTGACCCTCGATCGATGGTCAGGATGGCGGGACAGCCATACTGAGTTACTCAGCGGTCCAGAAATGCTTTCGCTACGGTTTTCGAAGAGCAGTTAAGTATGGGAATAGCTTCCGTTTACCTAGTGTATTGATCGTCACTAGTCAGTGGATATACGGAGGCTTTCGAAGGCGGCAGAGCACCTACGAGGTCAGCATGCACCTGGTGAAAACACGCATCTGGCGGAGGAAATGTTCCTACTGGACTTTTCGTGTGCTTATACACTTTCGCACTTTGACTCGGAAGGAAAGCAGCTGCCCAAGTACAAACGTCAGGATTGGCATTACGCCAGCCGAATCGTGTGGTTGCGAGTTTAAACGATGCATAAACACCGGTGTGAGACAAACCGTCCAAGGTGTCGAACACGGTCTGTCGAAACTCGCGTGGGATAACTGGTTGCGGCGTGCCTCAATAAACCGCCAAGTTCCGTCTGATGCTTTCAGCAAGACCGGGTCTTATGTCCAGTGAGGGAGACCTGCGTAGCAGTTCAACCTCAGACTTACTAAGGTTCGCCGCAGCCATAACTGCCAACTCAGCAGCGGAGTTCGCTTGAATTCGGGTAAGTGCGTCAGCGATGGCGTTGTGCACACCTAAGACATGCCGTATATCGGTCGTCAACTGATAAATATAGTCTAGGTGGTGGGACGCTCTGGGAGAGTATTGGTCGTTACTCGAGCTAAGCATGTAAGTCATGGGTTTTTTGGTCGGTGAAGACGGCAAAGGAGCGGCCTTCCAAGACATGTCGAAAAGGCCGTAAGGATAAATAAATGGCTAAAAGTTCTCTACCGAATGTACTGTAACGAGATCCGGCAGGTTGCAAACGTTTGGAAGAAAATGACAACGGCTGTCAGCGCCCTCTAACTTTTGTTGTTAGACCGCCCCAACCGCCACGTCGGAACCGTCGGTATTGAGCACAAGTGAGCCTGTCGGGTTGTGATGCGTTATAGAAGCTAGGTTGACGATAGCTACTTTCAAAGCCTGGAAGACTGCAGCAAGAAAATCGTATTACTTAAGTTTCCCTCGCAGCAGGTCCGTGATGGGTTGCGGTAGCGAAGCGCAACTAGGTAAGAAACGGCTATAAAGGTTGACAAGGCTGTCAAAGCTTCTTAGCTATTTGAAAGTGTGAGGGCCGGGATAGCCTATGATAGCGGTACTTTTATCCTGTAGTGGCACCACGCCTGCAGGAAAGATATGGGGGCCAAGAAAACTGACTGAAGCGACACCAGACGAACACCTTTCTGCGTTGATCGTCACCACGTGTTGAGATAAACGATCAAAAAGCGTTCGAACATGGCGCAAGTGCTCTTCTCTTGAGAACCTCGTGATTATGATGTCGTCAATGTAGGCATAAGCAATGTTCGTACGGCCTTCTTTAGACCAAATGGCATGCACAGAAACTCGAACAAACCAAACGGAGCCGTCACGGCAGTTTTAGCGAAGCGCGCTTCGGCTACTGGAATTCGGTTGTAAGGACGCACTAAGTCGATTTTACTGAAATCGTTTTGACCTGCCAGACTGGCGGTGAAATACACGATATGTAGAATGGGATAGTGATCACGCGTGGTCAGGTTATGTAGGAAACGATAATCTACACAAAGACGCCAGTCTTCCATGACCTTCTTTGATACCATGTGGTGAGATGACGCCCATGGGCTGTTCAATTGGCTGATGATACCGAGCTTTAGCACGTGAACGAATTCAGCTCTTGCGGCACGTAACATGTCTGAGGCTTGTCGTCTTGGTCGGGCACTCGTTGGCTGACCGCGCGTGGCAAGTTGATGAGTGACCTCGGTCGTGATTGGCAGAAGCTCTGCAGCTGGTCGTATCAGTCGTGGGTATTCAGCCAGTAGGTTCGCATAAGCTGAACGTACATCGGCGATTGGAAAAATGGGGCTGATAATCAAGGCGTCCGTAAGAAGGCCTTCAACCCCTAGTTTCCTACGGTCGTCTAAAATTCTGTGTCGACCAGCATCAACAAGCAACCAAACAATGTCGGGGGAAGTCAATACCGATAATTGCGGTGGGTGCAGTCGCAAGCATGAAAGCCCACGGCAAAGATCGGCAATGATTGAGGTCCAGGTTAATCATGCGTTGACTCAATGAAGCTATCGGAGCACTGTTGGCCGCACTCAGGTTGTACTTAAGCTTTCATTGCTTATCGTTCGCGTTCGAGAGAGATGACGTTGGCTTCAGCTTTCATGTCGCTAAAAAGTGCTGGAAGAATGTTGCTCCTTAACGTAAGCAAGTAATTTTTGGTAATTGTCGGATGCGTTAGTCGTGCTAGTATGTGGGCTATTCGCATTACCTGAAGCGGCTGAGTCGTGACTAATGCAGGGAGCCCGACTACTTCTAGCTTATCCACCATATTAGCGATTATAGCAACATAATTCCTCGATAGGTTTAATGTTATCCGAAGGAGAATGTGCAGAAAATGTTACGCTTCGTGTCGAACCAGACCTACTCGGTGCCGGCATAGATCAGCAGCAATAAACGATAGCCGAAACGTACTTAGCGTCTGCCCGTGGCCCACGTGGTTTCGAAGCTTTCGTTGCTGCTATCTTGGTGCGAAGTAGCGCAATTTTCTCGTTTTTAGCATCAGATCGGCTTGACTTAAAGCAAATATGCGAGTCGGTTTTCATCGGACAGAATACATCATCGGAGCTACTGGTCGTCTGTTGCGGAAGACGTTTAAACGTATAGTCTGCCTTAGTGGCTAGTTCGTTCAGGGATGTAGCTAGAAACATGGACAGTAGTACCGGTACTGGCTCTGAGAGGCATGCAAACCACAGCTTTTTAACGTTCCTCCGCTCAAGAATAAGAGACCAGCGATGCGATAAGTTTCTCGGAGCAACGTAGACGGCTTGCGATCTCCAAGCTGCAGACCATTAAACACTTCAAATCAAACGTGCGCTGGTCCGTAACTCCTTTAAAATCGCTTGTTTCATCGCTTCATACTTTGCCTCATTCCATGAGCGGAATAGTATGTGAAGAACTAGCAGCACAACCAATGAAGGAGGGCGTGGGACTAGCTGGTTGCACTTTAAACGGTCCGGCTGAATGTGCTTATTTTCAAGTTCGATCTCGAATATCGCAAACCAAACCCCTGCGTTGTGTTACATAAAACTTGGAACAGGCAAAGTAAGCATAGTTACGCCGTGAAAGGACTCATAAGTCACTTTTAATTTGTGAATCGAGAAGATCAAGGATGAACAAAAGCACGATGCAACTAGTGAAATTAAGCAAGAAACAAATAAATATCCATAGATGGTCGATTAAAATTTACGAACTCAACAAAAACTACAAAGTATGCAAAACAGTTTAAATTAGCCCGTGCGAATTGGGGTCACCAATTCTGTAGGTCTAGGAAATACCCGTCCGAGACTGTGCGTTTGGTCGGGCAGTGATATCAAAAGACAATCGAAGTCGAACAGAGCGGACTACATTCGATGGGCTACGGAAGACGCCTACGGATGAAGCGAGACAGGAGCAACATAGCGGGGGAACTTCCAGGACGGTCAAGTGACGAGCCGGTTGTAATGAAGATTAAACCAAGAAAGCATAATGTGAAATTGGTCAGCAATGAGGTTGTGCATAAAAGGTAGTAGTTATCTTTCTTGGCGCTACAAAAGTAGGCCTACTTCAGGTCCGAATGTGAAAAATTATCGGGCGGATGCTGGTTTGCCTAACAGTTTATCCGCGGTTGAAAACACATACTTTTCGAGTACGGCTGAAAGAATTATGGCCTGCAGGTCATTGCATATTCCCACTGTACCGTCCTTCTTGTAGACTGTATCCATAGGATGGGCTCATTCAATGTGATCAGCTGCAATCATTACTCGTAACGCTGACGAAACAGCCTGTCTTCTGACCAAAGGAATGGGATGTGACTAACTGCTTAGCATCCTGCTTCAATGATATACGATGAACGGAGGAGATAGCGCGCCATGCTTTTGCTCGAAAAGTTTCGGGTACTATAAGTGTCTGTTTATTAGCTTAACCGCCATGATATGCGTACGAGATAGGGACGACTTTCAGTGCAACCATAGCATTGCAACCGAGTAGGAGGTGCCTATTTCCGCTGGTGCCGTAGGCAGTTGCAAAGCAATCACCACAAATCTTTGTATTTCAACCGGTGCCTTTGTATAACTAGAAAATCAAGAGGCTGAGGGATGTATAGGCAGGTCACGGGTGTGACAATCAAAAAAGCTGCTTAATACTATAGAAATAGAGGAGGCCGTTTCAAGTTCCATGTCAAGACGTGTTGTTCCATCACATGCAATAACTGTTACGGTACGAATGTCAGGCGTAGGGTTTTTAGGCTCTGAGCCGTGGGAACGTAAGCGAAAACTAGTACCACTGGTATCAATAAAAATACATATTCAGATGGCCGTAACTACCGACTAGGAACGGAATCGGTAAAATGCAAACAAGCGATGTCTAGTGATCCTGCCGGCACGAATGCCTGATAGAAGCCCGATAGGCCCCCGCAAAAGTTCCGATGACATAAATTTCGGGCGGTTGTGGGCTCCCGAATTGAGTCCCAGCTGGACTAAATTTGGGCGCACAATATAAAATTGTATCCGCATTCACCCATTCATTTGTAAATACTTTCCGTTACTTATAACGCAACTCAAGGACCACTGAATGGTGGCGCACGAACAACCATTTGCACACCATAAATTATTCCTCTGTTTGGAAATGTGATGCTGAATGCTGAGCGCCCAAATATAGTCCCATTTGGAACGAAAAGCAAGCACTCAGCAAAAAGTTGGTGCAACA
>OX104068.1:37711515-37871693 GCA_944474145.2 Dicrocoelium dendriticum
CCCAGCTTCCCGTGCATAAACGGTACTTGACATTGTAACTGTCAGATCTGCGGAAGACGTTCGTTGCAACTGCTGCACTGGCATGCTAAATTCAAACGCCGTTGGCCAAGCCGGTGGTCTGGCAGACACCTGTTAGGTTGCTGTAGAAAAAATCCAAGCAGGCGGACACAGGCGGCAGTTGGACTAATCAGTGAGGTCTCAAACAATAGCCGGAGAAAATCCACCAAATTTGCACAGGTGGAAAATGCCCTAAAAGCAAGCTTTTGGTGCAAAATGCACACAGAGCAAACACGTATAACATAATACTTCCGAAACAAAGGTAGCATCCAGCAAAGTAAAGCAAAACTCCGCGCAGTCTGTGGGTACAGCTACCGCCGGCGAAACGCTTTGTGGTTAAAATTATCCGCGTAAATGGCATGTCATTAACTGTTATAATGATTTTTACAGATGATTATGCAAAGGCTAAACTTATCGCACGGTTCTTGGAGGATCACGGCGATCTTCTGTCAACTGACGGCACACGGCTTGCGGAGCGGGGCTGAAAGAAACGCTTGTAAATCTCCTGCGCTACCACTTTCGGACTTCCTGTCCTGTGAGCGGACATCGAAACGCAAACAATGGTCACCAAATTGCACCACATCGTGGGGCTAGGTCCATCCAGTATTTACCGTCTCCTCCAACGTTGGATTTGGAGGATGACGTCCCTCATCGGCCACCTCAGGCTGCCTTGGAAAACGTTCCCCCAATTACAAGCCCATCGCATCAAGGTAAGAATTAAATATTGGAGCTCTGTGAGTACTACGCGGTAACTTGATTTCTTAGCGTGATATACTGCTCGAGCTTTTTAGCTGAAATAACGTGGAAAACAGTGTTTGAATAACCACTTGAAACCAAATTTGACTATTGTCAAATTTCCTCTGATCCAAGATCTCTTGGATCGGTTAAAGTGGTACTGCCCAAAGTGTCTGTCTGCCCTGCCAGGACACGAAGTGCTTTTTTCGGTCTTCATTGTCCTTCAAAAGTCCTTCAAAGTCATTCAGTAAATTGTTGGTGGCTACTTGATCTACTCCATATACCAGTAACGGATGCGCATATATGTGTAGGTTACGTTAACTGATAAATAAGCATAACATTGTTGAGCCGCTTTATTCTGTCGAAAAATCGTAGAAGATTTCTTAGAAAGCGTTAGCTCCCCACCTTTTAAATTTTGCCGCGCTCTTAAGTTTCCAGCTTCCTCTGGCACTGCTCCGTTTGGTTACCGATTCTGCTTCGCTGTAGTGGACTTCTTTTGTCGATGTGCATCTTCAACATTTGAGAAACAAGTTTTAGTTGGTAAGAAGCTATTTTGAAGTGGACTAGATATAAGAAGCACCATAAGTGTTTTGAGTATACTATTGCGAACATAATTTGTTCAGATTGGCTTTGTTTCCCAAACTTTGTCGTTGGTTTGCCCTAGGTGCTATCGCCCTAACGCACAGTTTGCTCATGGTTGTCTTCACTTACGCAGTTACTCGTGCTCTACGTAGATAGCTTCAATGTGGGCTCCGTTGCACGTTTGCCGAGCGCATTCGCTTAGTGCTATCGGTGGCGACATTGCAGGACGTTTAGATGATTTTGCTCATCAAAGTCTTTTTATATGTACATCGCCACCTTGAGAGTAAGGTTTGATGTTTAGCATTATTAATGAGACCTCGGCGTACAAACGGACAATGACCTTTCATGCTGCTTAGTGGCCGCACATTGCGTGATTGGTATTTGCGCGCGAAAAGGCGCCTCGGACAACTTGATCAAAGGGATTGCCCTGTGGAGAGTACGGAAAATGCCATCCTAACGTTTACAATATGTAACCGGTTACCGTATACCGGTAACTTATAATCTCCAGATGTTATTGCTGCTTACCTCATATAAGAAACAACAGGGCGTTTGTGCACAAATGATATACAGGTACAATGAGGCCTGCAGAATGCCGTAGTGCGGCCGAGTGCAACGACAGTGCCAACCGTTGGTAAATGTGTATGGGTTTTACGTTAAGAATTGGAAGCGGAGCAATCACTTATCCGCAGAGACGCCGATCACATTGCAACCACTGATGGTATGGAAGACTTAAGATAATGGGTGCGAGGCGCACGATCCAGAATTGCGTCCGTAAACAAGTTGCTTGCCGCCCTTCGCAACAGCACGCCTTGGATACCGAAATATTACCGGACGCTTATGAGAACCCGGGTAATATGCAGACCACTAGCATTGATGCTGCTGCATGTGGACACACTGGTCTGCTGCGGGGTCTATGCAGTATTTATCAGGATGATGACACACAGCCGCCGGAAACGGTTGTTGTCCAGCTGCGCATAGACGCTTTCACCCCGTTCAACTCCTTGAAAATGCAGCTCTGGCCGATTCAATGTCGATCAATTTACCCCGGTGTTTACGGTGGTCCTGACAAACCGGATGTGCATGGATTTCTAACTACCCTGATACGTAATTTGTAGGTTCCGTTGTCAACTGGTTTCACGGTTCCTGCATGCTTCAGACCCATATCTGTTGAATTAGGGGCTGTTATATGTGACGCGCCTGCTCGAGCATATGTGAAGAGGACAAAGGGTCACACAGGGAACAGTAGTTGCGGCAAATGCATTCAGCGAAGCATTATGTCAACCGGAAGGTTACCTTCCCTTCTACCACATGCCGCCTTAGGTCTCATAACTCGGCTATGTAAATTAAGTGGTCAGTACCATCCCCTTTTGAACGCCTCGATATTGATATGCTCTCCAAATTTTCCATTGACTACATGCATTGCGTGGGCTTAGGGTGGTGCGACGTATAATTGGTTTATGCATAGAAGCAAAGGCATGGAAGAAATTACAATTGCCTAATGATACGTTGCGTACTGTAGACTACTTAGTGCTACAAATTACGACTGCGTGGCCATGTAATTTCCCTAGGCGTCGCAGAGGTAAATCTATGTTTAAAGGTTGGAAAGCCGTGGAATTTAGGCAGTCTGTTCTACACGCCGCACGGAGTGAGGGTTTATGTACAGACAATATTTATTAATTAAACGTTTCGTTGCCAGTACATTAATTTCATACTCAGTGGTAGTGCGCGGACTTGCATAAATCATCTATTTCAGCATTATGGCCTCATTAACATATTGCGTCGTTTCCATGAGTACGTCCACCGGATCCACGGTTACAACCATAAGCAGATCTTGGCTGCTTGGGGACGATCGCCGGGCTTTGCTACCAAACGTCTTTCCTTCGGAATACCTAAAGGCTCCGAGGGAACACCCGCCGACGGAAGAGAATTGTACGTTCGTCCACGTGACTATACTTCGGCTAACCAGTAAGTTCTGTGCTGTCATAAGTCTTCATTCGGTTTCGATCAGGCTGCTGCAATAGCCAATTCCGTCGACCTTTCGAACCTACCCGAAGACACGGATCCCACAGTTGACATGGGCACACCTCCACGTAGACTCATTTGAGTTGCCACAACTAAATAACATTTCATCACAGCCGTATACCAAGTCGTTTGCTTCCGGACGACGATGACTTTGGGTACCCCAGGAAGCGCATGGTCCCCACAGCCGTTCCCTATGACTCATCACCTATCTTTTCTTTAACTGCGTTGGCCCACACGATGGGTAAAATCCACGTCAGTCGTCTTGCCAGCCATACAACATGGATGGATACAAACAAGCCTATACAGGTAAGGGGTAGATTTTTCTTCATATTAAACTTCAGCGTTCAATACCGCGTCTCACTGTGGGGAAAATTCGAACGCCCAGATTTGGAAAACGGATTCGGGTTGGTGCTTACACTTTGTAGCTTGAGTGTCCTAGTCCTAGAGTCTACCTCTGATTCCTCCTTCAGCACCGTTCCCACAAGCGACTGAAATGCTATTCACCGTAAGCATGTACTTTAGGTTTTACTATTTTCCTGCAAGCTTTACGGACCAGCTTAAGAATAAACTGGAGTCCATAGATGGTAACTTCCTACATTTCTAAAACAGGGTATACATTTGTAGGTAATGTTCAGAAAATTATGGAGACACTGGAGTGTGTGAAGATTTGCATGAGGTCGATGGTTGCGACCATAGCCGGGCAAGCAGGGCTGCTGGCAACTCAGCTTTCCTTACCAATTACATGGGTGAAGGAACTACAGTCGTTCGATATACTAATGCAAAATGCAGGACGCAGGCAACAATTGCTAGGCTTCTTTGATACCTCACATATGCGTGCAGCATACTTACCTGGAATGTGTGCATGGAGACACGTTGTCCGAGACGGTACGCCTCATGATGCAGCGTCTTCTAACGCGGTCATTGATGGCCAAGATCAAGTACTCCGGTTCCCGCAACAAACACTGATTCCAGAAAACAAAGCTATTCACTGAAAAGCAAGGTAAGGAACAACTTTGCCCTTTCATCCCTGTCATAGCTACTCTGTTAAAATGATTCTCCGGAAGCAATGTGTCACCGGATGACATATCACAACATGTCAGGAAATAGTTGAAATCGATTCATGGCAAAGCATGGCGCGACACTGCCAAAGATTGTGCAAGCAGCCACAGGCATGAAATGGTGGAGTACTTATTAACATTACATCAATAAGGTTTTCCACTTGGTGGAATTGGACTGCCCAGGCGACAGAATGGAAGGAGCGTAACCATTTCAAACGGCACATGGACCTCTGTTGTCAATATTGATATCCATCCATTTAACGTATCCACTACTATGCGTCGGTAAACGGACTTCTTACTGTGAAAATATCGGATTCCATTCCCGCTATTTATTGCTTATTGGGACGGAAATACTAAGGCATCACTATGAGTAGTGGGACTGGACACTGTGCGCTCTGCTAAACATGGATTCCTCCATTCAGTAGTAGCAGGATGTGCACCATGATACCCTGCTTTGTCCCGTCATTCAGTATGTTACGTCGCATGCGAAAACTTGTCACACGGACGGTTACCTATGACTCTGGCGTTTATATTGCATTAGTAAGCGGCTGTGATAGCTGCGTTACCTATTATTATTAACGGGAAGCGCAGCTAAGGATTTTAGATCCCCCTCCTGGCGGTGTGCGGTTTTGGGTGGGTAGCCAATAACTGGGGCGCCCAGGAGTAGCGGCTAGGTGCGTGCGTAGCGTCGTGGTGCGTGCATGGCTATTAAATAAATAAATAAATTTTATTCTCGACAATGCGAGGCACACCTTTACAGGCATGATCATATTTAGCTAACATAGTGTGAGCCAATTGTACAAAAAGACATGTCTGACATAACAGTGTATGTAAGTACATGGATGTATATACGTATGTAATTGTGTAGAAATGTAGCTTGTGTTCTTGAATGCGCCGCAGAATTTTTGACTGTTCGTTATCGTCAGGAATGTGAGAATAAACGATTGATTTTCGTGAGTTGGATAGCATTTTCCAAATTTCCACGGGCCAGTGACTTTAGTTTGTGGCGAGTCATATCCGCCACGTCGCAGTGTTGTTAAGCAGACAGTTGTGGCTTCTTATAGGGAGAACGCTTGCCAGGCGAAAACCCACCACGTCCTGGAACACTGCCGCTGAACTATTTGCTGGGACGGGTTAAACCCGCAGTGCCCAGCTGGCACCACGAGGAGGTTGTTCGGCTAGCCAGCCACGCCGCCCAAAGTCAACCGTCAATGACCATACGTGCTCCGCTGGTGTGTCTGTCAGCCACGGTTTAACCTAGATTCCTGATTATACACGGTGCAAAGTCCTTCAAACTGTACTTATTGCAGCTGCAGTGGAAGGACAAATTTCGCCTTCAAATTGGTTGTCAAATTCCTGAACCATCGATTCAGGTTTATAGTTGACGGTTAAGGACTTTACCACCCAGTTCGCCTTCAAAAGCCTTTTTGTGCTAGTATGGTTACCCTTACTGGCAATTTTGCGGTTGCTCCCTTTTTATCCTGTTTTACACCCTGTTTTTCTTTTTATTGTGATCGTTTTACGGTTGTATACGTGTTTTTAAATTCTGCACTGTCTCCCATTTATACATGGTCGTCCCGCTAAGATCTGAGGCGGATGAACGCTTTGCGTCCTCGCTTCTTGAGTCAAATGCAGCTTGTGGCCATTCTGCCTGTTCAAGAATATTTACGGACCATCTGATGGTATGCAGTGTAATGTTTGATCCCGCTGTTATCACAAAAGTTGTACCGGCCTCCGAGCGAATCAGTACAATATGCTATCATCCAGTGAGCACCTTCTGTTTAGACGTGCTGCTTTTTGCGCTCAGAAAGCTACATCACGGCTCCCACCTGTGCCGAATTCAAAGCACTGGCATCTAGATTCACAGTTGTTGAGAAGGCAGTAGTCGAGCTTGCCTCTCTTACCTCGCTCAACTCTAAAGTGAATTTAATTATGAAATCCCTGAATATTGCGAAGGTGGACGCTGTAACGGACTGTCTTTCTGCTGACAGTCCCACTGTTGACGAAGCGTTCATCCTACCGGACGCTCCAGCTCACGTGGATAAAACTGACACAGATGCCCCGGCCGGCATTGTTGACCCGCCTCAAATAGAAGGCGCGTCACGGGCGCCTGGACCATTAAAGAATAAGCGTAAAAGGGCAAGGAAAGCGCACAAATCGTCCGCCCCCAAACAGGGAGATGATATAATGCTCAAGAAACGAACACCTGAGCTGGAAAACACCTGGTGTTGCAACCCCCTCGGTGAGACATGAGGTTCCGTCGCCTTCGGTCCCACCGATTCTTGTCAAACAACCAGGTGCGTGCATGGTAGCGGATGTGGAGTAAACACACTACGTCAGAGAGATTCTTACCCAGATAGCAGTGTAATTTTCAGAAACGTCACTGAATCCACCGCCGCTCTTCCCACCGTGCGCACGCTTGATGATATTGATTGCCTTAAAGTTTGCGTGACCAGGCTTTTACCACCAGTTTTCCCCGGCGTTATTGTCAGGAAGCTCATCAAATTGGGGAACGTTCCGGTTGGTCAACCAAATCCTCGACCCCGTCTGCTTAGGGTGGTCTTCTCCACCCCAGAAGAGTGCAGGACCTTACTGAGATTTGCCTTCAAGCTCAAACGTACCAACGTTAGTGTGCAGCCAGACCTTCCGTTAGTGGATAGGTTAAAGTTAAAGGAAGCCATCAGAGACCTAAACGCCCGGCGTGCAGCTGGCGGAAAGAAGTCTCCGGTTGGCGGGTTTACAGGTGGTCAGCAGGCTGTCCTTTTCCGCCTTGCAGAACCTGTCCTACTTGCGCACGACCCAGGGCTGATCGTGCGGAAGTTTTCCAAGTAGTACTTAGTAACGTGCGTAGCCTGAGGAACAAGATGTGCGAGGTGGGTCTGCTCGTAGACAAATCTCGTCCAGCTTTACTTGCTTTCACTGAAACGTCTCTGTCTGAGGCAATCAGAGATGGCAAAGTATACCCGCCTTCCTATGCACTGATCCGCGCTGACCGCTCCATTGGGCGTCAAGGAGGCGGTGTAGCCCTTTATGGGAGTAATCACATCGACGTATGGCAGACCAGTGTTTTCATTCTCTCGACAAATCTGTTGAGGCTCCCGCAGACTTGATCTGCGCTTCTTCGGTTCATATTACCGTCGTGTTATTGTATAGAAGCCCAGTGAGCCCCTCCAATGGAATTATTGAGTTTATACACACTCACTCTTCGAACAAGTGTCTGGTGCTGGAGACTTTAACCTCCCAGAGGTTTGCTGGGATGAACTATCTTGCAGTCCAGCTCTGGGATCGTTCGGCACAGAACTGCTGGACTGCAGCACTGCTGGACTGCTGGCTGCAGGTGCCACTACATCAGTTCGCGGAACTCCCCTCTAGGTACCTAAACAATCAGCAGTCGTACATTTTAGATCTTGTTTTTGCTAAGTCACCTGACTTTGTAAATGACACTGCTTACGACTTGACGCTTGGCGCTAGTGATCACCTTTCCTTGTATTTCCAGTGCACCATTATCAGGCCTTCTCATTATCAGCCATTTGGTATCCGAACAGCTGGAGCGCGAACTTCTAAGCGATGCGGTATAAAGTCAGGTCATCGCATTGTTTGATATTTGAGACCGACACTGTGCACAGTCTGCGAAAAACATAACGCTTACCTCGTCGACATTTCTGCACCTCACATCCCGCTGGTTAAAAGAAGGGAATCGAGAGCGCAGCCTCCGTGGATAGATTCCGCTAAGAAAGCCCCGCTAAAGGTGCGGTCTAGATGCTGGCGCGAGTATGAACAGTTCCGTCAAACAGCACGTTTGACAAGTATCGGTTGGTTCGAAATGAGTGCAAGCGACATCTTAGGTTGGCCCTGCTTCAGTATGAAAAGTGCTTAGCTATTACTGCCTCGAATAATTCCAAGCAATTCTGCGCTTACGTTAACCGAAGCTGTGGTGCAAACTCTCCCATACCAACATTGCTTCGAGGAGATGGGACCTATGCCTATAGTGACTATGACAAGAAATGAATGCTTGGTGAGCACTACTCAAGCCACTTTGTCCGCGAAACAAATACGCCATGCAAAGAATTAGCTTCAAGCGTCTCTGAGGACTGTTGTCTGGATGAAATTTTTGTAACTGAGTCTCATTTTCTTCGGTTGCTAAGAGAGGTACATCCAACTGAGGCTTCCGGGCCAGATTCCGTTCATCCAAAATTGTTGCATGCTTTGGCAGTGGAACTCAGTGAACCCGTGACTTGTGTGTTTCAGAAGTCACTCAACAGCTGTATATTGCCTACCGAATGGAAGGAGGCTGTTGTCTGCCCGAGTTTCAAGTGCAGTAACAAAGACCTACCGACTAAGTACAGACCTGTGAGCTTGACTAGCGTGGTCGTTAAGTTACTTGAAAAATTAGTGCGAGATTTAGTGGAGAACCATTTAAATATGTTTTACCTGCTTAGCGTCGAGCAACATGGTTCTCGCAAAGGATTTTCGTGTCAGACAAACTTGCTCGTAGCTCGTGAGTGCTGGGCTGAAGCCGTGGACAGTGGACCTGCGGTGGACGTAGTGTTCACTGACCTCGCTAAGGCCTTTGACACTGTCCCCCATTCGCGACTCTCACTGAAGTTGAGGTCGTATGTAATGTCTGGTCGCGCTCTCCAGTGGGTGTCATCTTTTATGGATGGACGGGAACAGTGTATTCGTGTGGGAAGCAGTCTCGTTTCGAAGAGTTGTCCTTAGCGGCGTTCCGCAAGACTCTGTCCTAGATCCGCTGCTTCTTTCTGTTTAGGTGAATGACTTGCCGAAGGAGCCTGAGATACCATCGCTCTTATTTGCTGATGACCAAAAGCTCTGGAATATTGTTGCCATCCCTGGAGGTCCTGTGGCCCTTCAACGGGCTCTGAATAGACTCTAGGAATAGTCTGTCTTGTGGTTGCTGCCCAAGAACCGAGCAGGGTTCAGTGCTGTATAACAGAGCGTCTGATTCCGCCACAAGTTATGTGCTCGATGGGAGTGCACTTCCTCACGTGACGCATCAGGTTGATCTAGGTGTCGTCCACTGTTCCACACTAAACGCTGGAGACAACTGAAAGAGGGCGGCTTGTAAAGGGTTCCGGATGTTGTAGTTTACCCGTCGTTCTTTTGGGACCCCAACCACTGATGTGTTTGTGAAGCTTTTCTCAGCGTTTGTGCGACCCCACCTAGAATATTGCGTCCAGGTCGGTCCACCATGTGTTGTCCGGGACAAAATGGCACTAGAACGGGTGTTGCGTGTCGGTACTAATTTGGTTGAGGGGTTAGGAGGACAACCGTTCCCAGAAGGCCTACTTAGTTTGGAGGTGCACTCAATGCACTATCGAAGGATTAAAGGGGACCTAATCCTAACCTACCGTATTTTGACTGGAAAGTTTGGCCCTGATTTGTCCTGGCTATTTAGTCCTGCTAGATTATCTGGTCTCCGCGGGCCTTGAATGATGCTAGGCATATCACGTTCCGATCGAGCAAGAGCGGAGACATTTATGGCGTCGAGGTATCGAGCGCCGAAACTTGCTTCCAGAAAATGTTGTCAAGGAAGCTACGGTTAAGGGGTTTGAGCGTCAACTAGATGCTCTTACGTGGCAACACGAAATCTTTCCTTTTCCCTGACTAATTCCCATCTTCCTAATTCGATTTTATTTTCTGTATTTTCCCTCACCATTGGGATTATTTGCTTCTTTTAACTGTTTTCCCTTACTCTTTACCATCGCTTTTTCTTCCTCCCTTACTACACGTACCTGACAGCAGGGGCAGCTAATGTAAGGAATGTGGGTTTTAAATTGGTGGACCAAGGCGTTTCCGTTTTAGACCTTTCAAGAAGTCGGAGTACCCTATCAAGTCCTGGATCGACGACCCGCTCAGGAAGAAACATTTACAGGATTCATCCCATCGTTCCATTCTCACTTGAACTTGAACTTGATAATACTTAGCGCTTTGACTTCAGCCCCAAATTGATCTACCTCAGCAAGCTCATCCGTTAACAACGGAACTGCATGTGTTGCACCAGTTAGTGCTGGAAATTAAGCAATATATGCTGGAGTATTGTGCGAATCATGCCAGCGACCGCGCTAGAATTCGGCAGGATGCCCGCTATTCGTTTTCAGTTGTCAGCTGACACCAAGCTCAGTGCAGGCCCTGTACCGTTTCCGTTGAACACGGTGAAGTAGCTGCAATCACTGGATCGACGGTTAGAGCCGCACTGCCATGGCCCAGTTGGCATGATGCCGCCTATATATGCTGATACTTAGATTAACTACTTCAGCGCGGTCGGCGGGAACACCATTTCAACAGCAGTACGTAACAATATGCAGGCTGCCTGCACGGACGAGCTGGCTGACCAAATCAACTGGCGCGGCTTTCGCACAAAACACCACTTTGGCGAGACTAGATTGACCCGGGTAATCCTCGGTTAGTCCCCTATATATCAACTGATCACTATGTTCTAGATGCAGTAGTACCGAGGGGAAAACATGGCTGCACAGAAGAGGTGAAAGCTCGGACCCGGAAGTGGCTTCAGAGGGCTTACGAACTTATCCAACGTACCGCGACTCCCACGCAGCGGGACCTATCTTTCATCGTACCAACGCAGACTATAGTAAGTAAGCAATTATAAATATACACTGCGTCATACAATGTGCCTGACCATTGACATTCGCGTTACTGATTAACCGTACTCTCTGGAATCGTGTCGAGCATCTTGAAAAAGGCCTACTTTTAGGTTCTCTACGTATGTACTTAGATTCCGTGGGGTATGTGACAGTTAACCTGCACAGTCAAGATGCGTTCATTCCGGTTTCAACTTTGGGCCTAATTATGTCGGTTTGTCGAGGTGCCACTACATAGACACCGTACAGGAAGATCCTCCAAATAAGCATGCCATTGTGTTCAGACGTCATAATAGTGATGTGTACATCATTGTATGTAGAAGTCCACCGTTTTCGTTTGCCTTATGTGCACCTGTGGATACAGTCCACCGACAGCACGTCGTAGTTTTCTACCGGCGCACTTTGTCTTTCACAACTTGCATAATGACCTACCATTTATTGACTTGCAGGCCCCGTGCTCTAGACCTGAAAGCCAGAATTCCTGTAGCTACGCTAGCCATGAATATGTTTTGCACCCGAAGCATCGAGATTTCATTGTGTACTTTTATTCACTTGACAATATACCAGGTTGACAAAATCGTCCAGTTACGTTTTAAAATGGCTATGCACGAAACTCAGCATAGGCCCATATATCGGAAATGTAGTGCTGAGAGTAGTCGCGACTAGCAGAAAATATTGCACGGTTTTACTAAAGCTGCGCACGAATTTTTTTGTGTGCTTAAAAGGTGTCCAATTGGGACGGCCAGGGGCACAAAAGTCGGTCATTCAGCGACGTCCAAACTCACTCCAGCAGACCTTTTTTGGTCACCCGTGCGGACAAGGTTGATCCTGGGCTATCTGAGTTAAGTACTAGGTTGCTTTCATGATACTATCCAACTACATACGAAGTGTTTGCTCTTCTTTTTAGCCACATTGCTAGCTGGTTACCAACGCGTAGGGATCCCAAAGCCACATTCCACACACGAGCGGGACATGCACAGTAGTTCCATCGCACGTTTTTGTAGCCGGACGCATTTGCATTCATCACCTGCTACCGCGCACCTAGCACACATCACTGCCTAACCGGCACCACCTCGTGCTGCGTACCACTAAGTAAGTTACTCAGCTATGTCATTGTAATGTTTCCAGCGACATTTCAAGGTAGCTAGCGAAATTACAAACGTCGCGCAGTTTACGCACCCAGCCTGCGGTGAACCTTTAGCGTAAGCAAGCGGCAGCGGAACGCTGCAAGCTTAGACGTAGTGGTAGGGTATTTGAGGATCGCACAGGTATCGTTTTAGATATCCCGGAAGTGGACGAAAATACCAAGGAAGGACACGTATTCTTAATTTACTAGACATGCAGCACGCCTGCGTGTCAAAGATTGGATCAATCACATCCCTCCACTTCACAATTAGGAATGACGTTTTGACTAAAAGTAAGATGCCGAGCAATCGTCGTAATCATTTGTAGTACACAACAATTCCAGCAATTATGAGAATCCGTCGCATCTCCATTAAGTGAAAAAACCTTCGATGATCAGGCTGTGCTAGTGCACCTTCTTTAAGGGTTGGTACGTCACCGTACCGTGGTTTCAGCTAGCAGCCATCTTCTGTCTTACATTCGTTTGTGTCACCCCGGATTGTCGAATGACTACAGGACTACAGGCTCTTCCAGCTAATCCGCATCACTGGTCTCAGAAAACCAGGCGTCAGTGAGACAATCAGAGACAGCGCGGGTGTGCTGATACACAATAAAGAGCGCCGTATGGCTCGTTGGGCTGAACACTTTGAAGATCAGTTCAGCTGGTCCCCTGCTCCCGGACCTCTTCCTACTCAGGTGATGCAGGACGTGCCGTGGACGGTTAGTTTAGAGCCTCCATCGGAGGCCGAGGTCCTAAACGCGATCACAGCTCTCAGTCGTTTTCGTGCCGCTGGCCCGGATTCCCTCCCACCTGCACTATTTGAGGATAAAGGTGAGGTCCTCTGCAGGGCACTGACCTTCCTATTCGAACGTATCTGGAACGAAAAGAGTGTGCATGCTAATTGGAGCGAATCGATTATCGTGGCAATATACAAGAAGGGCAGTCGCACAGACTGTGCGAACCACAGGGGTATTAGTCTAACGCCAGTTGTGACAAAATTACTGGCCTCGATTACCGTTCGTTGCCTCACTGCAGAACGGGAATCTCGGATTAGGGAGGTGCAGGCCGGTTTTCGCCCAGGACACGGCTGTATAGACCATATATTCACTTTGCAGCAGGTGCTAGAGCAGCGCCACGCATACCGCAGACCGACAATAGCTGTATTCCTCGATTTCAAGAGTGCGTTCGATTCAGTCGATCGATCGATTCTGTTCGAAATACTTGCGCGGAAAGGTGTTCCCACGAAATATGTGAACATCCTTTGTGCTCTGCACTCGAACACTACAGGACGCGTCAGGGTCTATGATGTCCTATCGGATAGCTTTTCGACTACAAGTGGCGTTCGTCAGGGTTGTCCGATTTCCCCGTTTTTGTACAATTTCGTCGTGGATTCTATCATGAAGTGTTCCCTTGCGAAATCTCACGATGTAGGCGTTGAAGTGCTGCCTGGTGGAACGTTAGTTCACCTAGATTATGCGGACGATATCGTCTTGCTCATCGACAAATTTTAGGAGGCACCATCAACCCTGAATAGCCTATCCAGAGTGGTCCCATTATTTGGTATGCACTTCCCACCTTCAAAGTGCAAAGTGTTGCTGCAGGACCACTAGCAACTTGATGACCCCTTGACGCCTGCTAACGAGGAACTAGATGTGGTTGATCAATTCACTTAATTTGGCAGCTGCATCAGCAATGATGGGCGCATAGAAACCGACGTGAGCTCACGCATTTCAAAGGCCAGAGCTGCCTTTTTGAACCTGCGTCATCTTTGGAGACAGAAGGGAGTTTCCCGCCGTCTGAAAGGCCGTGTATACAAGGTCACAGGGAGGGCCGTTCTGCTCTACGGTAGTGAAACTTGGCCCCTTCGGTCTGAAGACCTGAAGACCTGATCATCGTTGTTTGCGAAGCATTGCTGGTGTCGGATGGCACCAGCGTGTCCGCAACGATGATGTGCGTAGGCGAGTACTAGGTGGTTGTAATCATGCTAGCTCCCTAGAACAACAGATAGCACTGAATAAGCTACGTTGGCTCGGGCACGTGCTACGCATGCCTGGTCACCGCTTACCCAAGAGGGCCTTGTTCAGTCTACCAGGTGTAGGATGGCGCAAGGCTCGAGGTGGACAGAAGTTGACTTGGCAGCGGGAAATGAAGTCACTGACAACCAAACTTGGTGCCATTGGTCCGTCTCGCCTTCCGGTTTGGAGTCCATGTGACTCACTTTGTGCTTGGCTCGAGACTTTGCAGGACATGGCTCGCAACCGAAATCAGTGGCGCGTCTGGCTGCCGTCTCCTAATCGGATTGTCTGTTTAAAGTGTGTTTGGTGCTGAGTTATCTGCGGGGTAATGGCTGATTATGACGCAGGGCAGTGAAAGCCGCAAGGAAGCTGTCTCGCCGATGCCGCCTTATCTTTGCACGATAGCCAGCTCTTTGTGACGGTATGTTGTCTACACAAGGTGTAGGCGCCTTGACCCAGAATGTTTGCTTAGGGTATTACGGTTTTCCAGGTAAGTCCCCCTTTCTCTCCCTCTTCTTATTCTTTATTTCATAGGTCATCCAGGTTATATTGCAGCGAAGCATCAGTTCAAATGGCTGATGTACTGCTGTTGATGATGATGCTGATGACAGTACAGTGAGACAGGCACAATGTGTATAGTGTCTAGTACATATAGGGACCTTGGTTTGCCTGCTGGTTTAATGAAAGCGCCTCCGCAGCGGCAGATAAGACCGGAGGAAAACGCGCATTGAAAAAAGTTGGAACGCTGGTGGCCCGGATTAGTTGCACAACAGTCGATCCTTTCTGCGCGCTTAATAAAAGGTGTGCATACGTCTCACCACCAGGCGAGGTGGCATCTTCAGTGCGGCGATATGCAGCGTATAATGTTGCTTATTGAATCGTCAGTCCGTCATCCATGGCAGGAGACGTTTGAAGGTGACAATTTTGATTGGCGCCACGTAATCTCTGCCCATTTGCTTCCGCGGCTAAACTATGTCTTTCTATTCGCTGGAGACCTTTCTTTCTGAGCTGATGGTACACGGGGTCGATGTTGATGCGCATGTTGATAGAATTATTAGAGGAGTACCATGCTTCTAGGAATTCGCTTCCTTTCTGTGTTGTTGCCTGAGCTAAAATCTCTATTTCGTTCCAATTAAAGCTATGTACATCCTCGTATACACGTGTCGAGACAAGAGACGATGTAAAATGCATTTTACAAGCCCTCTGGTGTTTTTGTATGCTTGTGGATAGTTTCCTTCCTGCCCCACCCACATAGTTCCTTTCGCAATTATTGCAATTTATTGTATACACGATGTTTGTTTGTTCTTGTGCATTGCCAATGTCCTTTGTGTTTGACAGCATTCTTCTCAAAGTAGCGGTTGGCTTGTGAGCGACCCCGATGCGGTGTTTTTTGAGCAATCTAGCAGTCATTTCAGATATGTTCTTCCTATAAGGCAAAACGACCCTCTTGCTTGCATTTGGTATCGGCTCGGTGTTTGTAGGTTTGTGGTTAAGACATCTGCGGATGAAGCAGTGTGCGTATCCATTGCGCTTAAACGAGCAATCGAAGGGGCACCGATGGGATAACTGGTATCATGTCTGATCGCTGAGATCGAAATGCAAAGGTTGGAAGAAAAGCTACTACCAGCTATTAACCCGAGGTTTTGGGTATGCTATGTCGACGATACATTTGTAATATTGAAGCAAAATGAAGTAGCACTCTCACACCAACTACTCAACAATGCAATGGATGGGGTCCAGTTTTCAACGGATTTAGAGGCAGTAAACGTGCTTCTATTCTTGGATGTTTTGGTCACAAGAACAATGGATGGTGAATTTCAAAGGTCCGTTCACAGGAAGGGCACACATAAGTACCAAATTTTGAACTTCAACAGCAACCACCATGTGCCACAAAATAAGTTGCGTGCGGACACTTGTTCGTAGGATTAAAACACACTGCATTACAGCGGAAGCCAAACGGGAAGGAGCGAAACAACTATTCGATTCGTTTAAGCGCAATGGATACGCACACTGCTTCATCCGCAGATGTCTTAACCACAAACCTACAAACACCGAGCCGATACCAAATGCAAGCAAGAGGGTCGTTTTGCCTTATAGGAAGAACATATCTGAAATGACTGCTAGATTGCTCAAAAACACCGCATCGGGGTCGCTCACAAGCCAACCGCTACTTTGAGAAGAATGCTGTCAAACACAAAGGACATTGGCAATGCACAAGAACAAACAACCATCGTGTATACAATAAATTGCAATAATTGCGAAAGGAACTATGTGGGAGGGGCAGGAAGGAAACTATCCACAAGCATACAAAAACACCAGAGGGCTTGTAAAATGCATTTTACATCGTCTCTTGTCTCGACACGTGTATACGAGGATGTACATAGCTGTAATTGGAACGAAATAGAGATTTTAGCTCAGAGAACAACACAGAAAGGAAGAGAATTCCTGGAAGCATGGTACTCCTCTAATAATTCTATCAACATGCGCATCAACATCGACCCCGTGTACCATCAGCACAGAAAGAAAGGTATCCAGCGAATAGAAAGACATAGTTTAGCCGCGGAAGCAAATGGGCAGAGATTACGTGGCGCCAATCAAAATTGTCACCTTCAAAAGTCTCCTGCCATGGATGACGGACTGACGATTCAATAAGCAACATTATACGCTGCATATCGCCGCACTGAAGATGCCACCTCGCCTGGTGGTGAGACGTATGCACACCTTTTATCAGGCTCGGAAACACGATCAACGGGTGAAGAAGTTCTTATTCAACCGCACGTGGATGGCTTCACGCCATTCGGTTCGTAGCGTTCGCCGATATGAGCTATTCTGTGCCGCGCTATGTCACCTGTGTTGTCTTCTCCGTTCGCTGTGGGTGTGTGCTTCGGTCCTAGTATGCCTGCGGATTTGAGGCATTTCATGGTCTTTAGGATATATGATTTCATCACTTTGAGCATATTCTGGATGGCGTTTCCGGGTAACGCTTACGCAACAACAGTACGCTTATGAGCTGTTAAATGCAATGCTCCAGCTGGCGCAAAACTGAAGTGCACAGAAGGGCACTCTTTTTAAGACAGCTGTAATAAGTGTTTTCAGCATGGTATACTTATAAATATGACGTCACCATGCCCTTAACTAAATGTCCTGCTCGTACCGATGAAACCTTTTGGTGTGCAAACCGATTTGCGATATGGCTGTTTGAGTGTTTGCCAGTTGACATGCTTGAAACATTCCCCAAACATTATATGCACTGTTTGCCTAGGAGTTATGCGCCGAGTAATAACGCTTTGGCAGACAGCACCCGTTCATATGTCATGTCGCCTCCAGCTGGATAAGGTGCGCGTTTAATGGCCGTTTGGATTACCTGAGGTGCTGGTAGCTAACTGATTTCAGTAGGCGTTGCGAAGGGATTCAGTTATCCAAGTATTGGAAGGCTACAGAATTTCGGCGGTTCCTCCTGGATGAGGCCTTGCAGTATTGCAGACCGTCCTGGAGCCATGGCGCCCCGATAACAGCATAGCGTTGCACGTAGCTATTTGTCTTTTATGTTATCCTGTACTTCGTGAACAGTTGACGGATTTCGTGGAATCAGACTTGGAAGTGTTCGTGCGCCAATATTTCCCACCATATGGAGAAGATCGGATGACATTTAATGCTCATGCCTTTATTCGCTTGGTGTAGGATGTGCAACATCATGGACTCTTAGACAACTTCGCCGCTTTGCCATTCGAATGGCATTTATACCAGATAAAATGGGTGCTTAGAATCCGTATGAACACCGTGTCGCAAATTCTGCAGCGTTGCGCTGAATGTGCAAAGGTTTTGGTCGCGGAGCTAGCTGCCACAACCACCCACATTGAGGCTAAGTTTAAATACAAAAGGCGTTAGCTAGCCTTCCTAAGGGACGATGTAATCTACGCATCCACGATACCGGATAATATGGTCAATGTTCACGGTTCACCGTATTTGATTCGGCGCATAGTCAAAACAGGGGATGCGACAGGGATCAGCACATGCCCTGCGCACGCATGGTTACAAGATTTGTGCGCACATGGATTGAAATTTAGCGATTTGAGTATATATAGAGCAAAGGATTTTCAAAAACGCCTGTTTTATTTCCATTTGGAAGAAATAGATTGCAAGTGCGTAGCCTTCCCGGATGATGGCGATTGCGTGATTTGCCACCACTGAATACGTTCCACTTTCCAACTCTGGCAGCAGAGGAAAGAGACAATTTTGCGTGAAACTAACGGTGAAGGGTTGGCGTTCAACGTTCTGCAGGTATAAGGAACAGACATGGTGAGAGCACATAAGGTGAACACCTAGGTATAAGCTCACATATATTGGAAGTTTTCTGGAGCAACCGTTCGAAAAGTTGGCGATTGTTAGTGAAATCAGAAATCACTAAGAACCAGCCGCATTGTCGCCGCATAACAGTTGCGTGCGTAGTTCTGTTTGTAACCAGTGTACACAGTAGTGCCTTGCCAACGTTCAGCCAGGTGATATGCCTGCAGCAAGAAGTGATTACAGTTGGCCGGCATACCGCAGTGCAGGTGACCACACCTTTCACAGTGTCATGGAGTGACCGCATAAAGCGATGATAACTGCATGCCCCTTGGTCGCATTATCTGACACCTTAAGATAGCTTGGACTTTCTTAAGGGAAAGCCCCAGAAATCGTCTGGAACACATTTACTAGGGCATCCACCACACCGGTAACGCACGGGCCTGAGCAAAATACCTTCCATCCTCAAAGGAGAAGGAACTCATTTCTGAGCAGCAGAACCAGTAAATGCATGTCCCTGAGGGCTTTGGCATTGAGAGCTCACCAGGACTACCCGAATTTTGAAACGTGGACTGCCTTTATTGCACAGCGTAATTCCGTGTGAGTCTGCTCCGCGAAGACAAGCTGACGCATCAGCAGCAGTTAAAGAAGAGGTTCTGCAAGTACCGCAAACGCTTATACAGGCACGTTAAGTACAACACGGAATTCCAGCCCTGATCAGGACTGACAGAGGCACGCGACAAGCAACGGAAGCAGACAATTTCTTAAACTTGCACTACTCACAAACGTTCCAGGGCCTAAGAAGTCCAACGGTCGTTCTGTTGCTATTGTTCCACCATCAGCTTTATTCAATATTACTTACTGCAGAACACATGTCAAGGAAACTGTTGTCCCTGCGTATCCACAGCACTCCTGGTGTCGATAACATTCGACCGAAAGCTTTACAGGCAGCAGCTTTTTATCTGGTGGAACCTCTGGCCATATTCTATCAGCGCACTATGGAGGAAAACCATATTCCAACAATAAGGCAGCGTGGGGTAATCACACCTATTGATAAGGGAGGCAGCCCCACTGACAACCAATTACCGTCCTATTACTTTACTCCCTTGTATTCCAAGCTTATGGAGACTATCATCGCTGATGCACTCATGTAAGAGCTAGAAAAGCACAATCTGCTATCACACAAGCCACCAGGCTTCCGCCAAAAGCACTTTGCACTACGAACACTTTAACTGCAAGTAACAGCTGGTCTGAAGCGGTTGATGGTCAGCGGGAGTAGATTTCATTTACTTAGACTTCTCAACAGCTTTCGATCGCTTAGACCACCGGCTTTGCTTCCATAAACTTCAGCCCTATGGCTTTGGTGACCCACTGCTGCGTTGGAAAGGCGATCTCCTGCACGAAGATTGGTTGGAAGTGCGAGTACGAGAATCCCTTACCGACGCAATTGCGGTGGTGTGCGACGCATCACAAGGCACGGTGTTCACGCCGCGTCTATTCATGAATCTCATAAACAATCTGGCGAGGCAAATTACTTCGATTTCCTGCTCTTCGTGGATGATAGCAAGTTACGGCGAACGATCAAATAACCGAACGACCAGGAAAAGAGCCAGCGTGACCTCAACGCGATTCCAACCTGGTCAGTTTTGAATACCCTACCGTTCAATGTGGAAAATTGTCATGCTGTTCCATTGCATCATAGACACGATTACGTGTATATACTTGGAGACCCAGGAACTATTAAGACACCAGCAATAGAGCGGAAAGCCTACGCTACTGTTGCTTCGACGTCGTTTGCGGAGACAGGGACAGTCCCACGGCCAGTGTGAAAACAGCTGGTATGGGTGTCGAATCCAAGACACGTAGGGCAAACACACCCCGTCGTGGCGACTATTCCATGGATTGTAGCGTTACATTCCGTAACGTTACTGAATCTGCGGCCGCTCTCCCGAGGGAACGAATCTTGGCTGACATCAAGTGGCTGAAACTGTGTGTCAGCAAGTTGCTTCCACCTGGCTTCATGGTGGCACTGTCAGCAATTTGACCAGATTGGGGAACGTCCCTATCGCTACGCCAAATCCGTGACCCCGAGTACTCAGCGTGGTCCCGTCTACCCCTTAGGAACGCTAATCAATACTGCGGTTTACATTTAAACTTAAGGGTAGTGATGCCAGCGTTCAGCCGAACCTTCCACCAGCAGGTAGATTGAAGTTAAAGGATGCTATCAAAGACCTCAAAACTAGACGGGCGGCGGGTGAGCAGGGCCTCTGTCTGGTGGGTTTTCAGGTGGTCAGCCGGAAGTAAACTTCCGCCCTAGCAGAACGCATCCTGATGGCGCACGACCCACGGATGATCCTGCCGGCTTTCTTGAGGTAGTACCCAGCAACGTGCATAACCTAATGAACAAGGTACACGAGTTGGGTCTACTTGTAGATAAATCTCGTTCCAACATACTTGCTTTCGCTGAAATTTAGTTGTCTCCGGATATCACGGACGGTGAGGTATGTTTACCTGGCTACGCGCTGCTTGGAACTGGTCGCTCTGTTGGTCGCCAAGGCCGAAGCTTTGTACTGTATGTGAGCTGTAACTTAGATGTGTTGAGGACCTGCACATTTCAGTCGTCGGACCAGACTGTTGAAGCCCTATCGGCTGGTTTTTGCACTTCTTCCACCAAGTATACAGTTGTAGTTATCTACGTGAGTCCTGAAAGTTCTTCCAGGGGGATAATTGAAGTTCTTCGCACTCAGTCTTGAATAGGTGTTTAGTTCTCGGAAATTTCAACCTCCTGGAAGTCCGCTGGACCGATATACCTTGCAATTTGGCATCAAAAAGTATTCGGTGCAGAATTTCTTGAGCTGATTCTCCAAGTGCCTTCGCGCCAGTTCGTGGAATACCCCACTAGGTATATGGACAACCAAATTCCATCTACTTTAGATCTGGTTTTGGCCAAGTCCCTCGACATTATGACCAACCTTTCATACAGTGCACTTCTAGGGTCCAGCGATCACGTATGCATATCCTTTCGTTGTGTTCTTTCAAGACACAAAGAGAGCGCCGTTGAATTACTTCCGGATATTTAGCGGGCGGACTTTAGTGCAATGCGAGCTAATGCTTTAGTTCTGAACTGTGAGATCTCGATGACTGAATCTGTCCAGTTAGCCTGGGATAGATTTAAGGCATACCTTACGGAGGTTGCCACTCCCTATATTCCACTCATGAGCAAAAGTGGGTTACGAGCACAGCCTCCATGGATAGATACCATAGGCAAGTACCTACTCAAGAAACGGTCTAGTTGCTGGCAAACTTACCAAGCAGCTCCATCAGCCAGTACCTATGACAGTTATCGAGAGCTTAGAAATAAATGTAAGCAGCATCCCAGGACCGTTCGTCTCCAGTACGAGCAGCGTTTAGCGGACTCGGCCGCAGCTATTCTCAAGAAGCTTTTTGCTAACGTTAGAAGAGGCAACCGGTTAAAACTGTCTATTATTGCGTTATTGCGTTATTGCGAGCAGACTGGACCCGTGCGCAAATTAACTATGACAAGGTTTGTATACTGAGTGACCAGTATACTGGGGTTTTCGTTCGGGTGATCTATTTACCACAAGGTGCATTGGTTACAAACGAGCCAGAGGATTCTTGCTTAGCTGTTCATCATAACGGATACTCAGGTCTCTCAGCTACAGCAAGGCATTAATCCCTCTAAAGCTTCCGGTCCTGATTCAATTCATCCGAAGCTGTTGCATGAATTGGCCACTGAGCTGAGTGGTCCTCTCAATATCGCTTGACAGCTGCATCCTACCTTCGTAATGGAAGGCGGCAATCATCTGTCCGGTGACAGCGTTCTGCCCGCGAACTACCTGCCTGTTAGTTTGACAAGCGTAGTAGTCAAGTTGTTGGAAAACCGGATAAGGGATTCAGTGGAGCACCACCTGAATAGATTCAACCTTCTCAGTGTTGCGCAACGTGGATTCCGCAAGGGATTTTTATGCCAGACTAATCCATCTGTAGCTCGTGAAATCTGGGCCGAAGCGATAGACAGCGGCCACGCTGTAGACGTGCTATTCGTGGACTTTTCGAAAGCTTCTGACACCGTTCCTCATCTTCGACTCGCAGTAAAGTTGAGGACTTAGGGTACACTGGTCGTTCCCTTCAATGGATGGCTGCCTTCCTTGAGGAGAGGGAACAGTGCGTAAGGGTGGGGCGTAGCCTTTCGCTCAGGTAAGCTGCCCTTAGTGGCGTCCCGTACGGCTCCGTACTGCGGCCATTGTTGTTCGCGAGCTATGTGAATGACTTGCCGGGAGAGATAGGGGTGTCATCACCAATGTTTGCTGACGACTTTAAGCTCTGGAATATTGTGGATATCCCGGGGGTCCTGAGGCAATTTAGCATGCCTTGGCTAGGCTCTGGTAATAGTCTACCTTACGGTTGCTGTCCATAAATAGGGCCAAGTGCTCTGTTCTCTGTTATAATCTACTCCATTAACGTAAGCCCGGAAATAACACTTTACTGCTCCACGAAACTTCTAGCCTAACCGAAGGAAAAAGCAAAATGCCAATGACCTTGACAAAATAACGCAATAATCGCCACCAATTAGCACTGTACAAATACTGCGGACCTTGGCTGTATTTATAGGTCGCTTACTGACCTCGGTTGACGAGTAATTTTTCGTGCTACCACTGGTTTACGTCCTTTATCATTTCCCATTGGCTTCCAGATGTGGCTCCTGTAGTAAGAATATCACTCACTGATCGAAGGCCGTACCATGCTCTTTGTGTGATGGTTGGATTCATGCTGCTTGCTGTGGTATCTGTCCGGGCCTATAGGGATATCTACAACGGACACCGTCTCAAGCTACCGGTTTATTTTGTGACTCATGCAGAGTAACAACCAGTAACAGATGTCTACTTGCCGGCTCACCAGCGCTTATTCTACGTCCCTCTCTTCCTCACACCGCGTTGCTTGCTTCCCCGGACGCAGTTTTACCTGTGGGTCCTCCTTCCCCCTGTTCTGGATTCGCAACTCCAATCGGTAGGCAAAGTCGTGCCACGTCTCCCTCAGTAAATGTTGCTGCTCAGCATGAGGAGCCTCCGGTAAAGACCTATGCATCTGTGGGGATAGGACTAGCGGCGCCGTCAATCAGCTTCAACTCAGATATGCGAGAACCAAAGCCAAAAGCAAAATCTAGTAGCAAAATCAAGCCCTCTTCTCAATTAGAGATTAAACGTTCTTAATAGGCCTACTCAGTTGGAGCACTTGGTTAAGGACACATCGATTTCTCCTATGCAGCAGACATCTAGGGACTCCCGTCGCCCCTCTCGTGACCGCTGTCTTATAGTGGTAAATGCGCCGGAGTACTCCAAATCCACGCCACCTGAAAGGATCCTAGATGATGAACCGATTTTAATAAGGATGAGTTCACTGTTGTTTGCTGAAGGTGAACTAGGGATAAATGTTTTACTGCCTTTCGCACTGGCAGGAAGCAGGAGGACTCTACAAAGTCTCACCCTCTCAAGGTCGTATGCCAAAACGAAGATGAGTGCATGCGCATCCTCCGACGCACTTATCGTCTTAAAGGAGAATCGCTTTATGTTCTGAGATATCCGTTACCTGGAGATCGGATAAAAATGAATAGTGCAGTTGCTGAACGTCGAACCAGCCGGGCAAATGATGAGACGGACCTTCACATCGGGGGTTTTCGAGTGGTTCTGAAAACTTCGAGAATTCGCTGGAGACCCATCCTTGTCCTACCCGGACAGTAAGGTCAAAGAACGGTTTGAGTGTGTTGTCCGCTAATGTGCGCAGTTTGCGGCACAAATTGGACGAGATTCAACTTCTTGCCATGGATAATCACCCTGATTTGATGGCTTTCTCTGAGACTTTGCTGTCCCCGAACATCCGTGACTCGGAAGTATATAGGCCAGGGTATCACTTCCCCTGGGCTGCTTACCACAGATTGAGGTCAGGCGGTGGCGTTATACACTATTGAAGGGCGAACCTCAAGGCACATTTGCTTGATGCTATTTTTGATATAGATAGTGGCTTCGAAGCTGTGGGGTCGTATTCATGACGGGTGTAGAGCTCTCCTGGTATGTGTCGCCTATAGATCTCCCTGGGGTTCAGGAGCGCTTTTGCTGAATTCAAGTAAATCGCATGCCAAAGGTAAAGACTGTTTAATTGTTAGAGACTTCAATGCGCCTGGCATTGAGTGAGACCTGTTTTATTGTGATCTTCCTTCTTACTCTTCTGATACCCTTCTCCTTCAAACCGTTCTCGATTGTAAATTGCTTCAGCATGTATTTTTACCCACTCGGTAGTTCTCAGGCCACACGCCGCTCATCTTGATCTAGTGTTATGCCCGATGCCCTCAGGTGTCACCGACCTGGTTGTTATGCAACCCACGGGTAAGAGTGATCACTGTGATATTCCCTTTCAATGTGCACGTCGATTTTCTATGCAGGACCAAGGTGATTTCCGGCGTAGTTTCGGGTGAGCCGATCCGCAGCGTCTGCAGGAGGCTGCTTCTAACATGGACTGGACCATTCCTCCTTTTTGTGTGTTGAGGATGCTTAAGCTCACTTTTAATCCAACATGATGCCGCTAATCAACCAGGTAGCTGGCTAGACGAACAACCTCCTCGTGGTGCCAGCTGGGCACTTCGGGTTTAACCCATTCCAGCAAATAGTTCGGCGGCAGTGTTCCAGGACGTGGTGGGGTTTCGCCTGGCAAGCGTTCTCCCTATAAAAAGCCACAACTGTCTGCTTAACAACACTGCGACGTGGCGGATATGACTCGCCACAAACTAAAGCCACTGGCCCGTGGAAATTTGGAAAATGCTATCCAACCCACGAAAATCAATCGCTTATTCTCACATTCCTGACGATAACAAACAGTCAAAAAATCTGCGGCGCATTCAAAAACAAGCTATATTTCTACACAATTACATACGTATATACACCCAGCTACTTACATACACTGTTTTGCTAAACATGTCTATTTTTTACAATTGGCTCACACTACGTTAGCTAAATATGATCATGCCTGTAAAGGTGTGCCTCGCATTGTCGAGAATAAAAACTAATTTATTTATATATTTATTACTAAAAATAGAGGTCCATTTATCAGTAAACCTTTTCATACCGACCCTAACCTTTTCTCATCTCGCTTTCTGTTTTCATTCCCCTTTTGATCGGACGACCAGCTTTACTGCCATGCCGTGATCCAGTCTCACTGGACTAGTCTGTTTATCTCTGACTGCTCCCATGCTGCCGAGCCTTGAACGGTATTGGCTCCGCTGAGTCAAATCTACTACCCCTACTCTGAGAGACTTATAGACTGGTACCCTCATTATTGTTATAGCCTCTTTCTTATCTGTATTTTACGACCTAGTCCCAAGGCGCCGATTAATCCAATACCGCTTAGTCGGCCTCGTATTCACTGAATTCATTTGGACTTCTGAGACATCACTTCTATTGGTTTGGCTGATATAATGGTGCTGTTTACACTACTTGGAGAGCCTTGTGGGCTTCTACCCTCTTTACTAATAAACCCTCCTCACCTCGACCCTAACCTTTTCTTCTCTCGCTTTCTGTTTTCAATCCCTTTCTTATCGGACGTCCGGCTTTACTGCATTGCCGTGATATTGGCTCACTTGCCTAGTCGGTTTCCCTCAGTCTGCTACTATGCTATTAAGACCTACGCGGTACGCGCCCCGTAGTCTTAACATGATGTTTCCCTTAAATTTAGAGCCTGCTTGACTTGCTCACCATTTACTGCTGGCTCCATTCTTACCTTTACTACATGTCCTTATCCACACGCGCCGACTAATCAAGTCCTACCCGATCGGCCTCCTGCTCTCCGGATTTATTCAGACTTCTGAGACGTCACCTCTCTTGGCTCATCTGACCCTACTATCTCTTTACATTACCTAGAGAGCCTATTGGACTTCTCTTACCCATCGTGAATAAACCCTTCTCATCCTGTCGCTAACTTATGTTTTATCGCGCTCTCTTCTCCATTGTTCTTCAACTGACGGTGTGGTGATCTAGTCCACCGATCAGTTTCCTTCTCTCTGATTGCTGATATGCTACTCTGACTTAAGTGGTATACGCTATACAGACTCAAAGCTATTGATCCCTTACTACGTGAGGCTGCTAGACTCGTGCATCTTTTGTTACAGCCTCTTTTCCTGCCTTTAATTTTACGTGCTATTTCTACGCGCCGACTAATCTAGTCTCGCTTGATCAGCCACTTTTTTCCACTTTTACTTAGAGTTATTCCACTTTACAAACCTTGGTTCGGCTGACTCGACTTCTTGCTTACATCACCTGGAAAGCCTCGTTGGCTCCCTCACTCCTTATCAGTAAACCTTTCTCATACCGACCTTAACCTTTTCTTATCTCGCTTTCTCTTCTCATTAACCTCATTAATCGGACGACCAGCTTTACTGCCCTGCCGTGGTCCTGTCTCACTGGACTAGTCTGTTTATCTCTGACTGCTCTCATGATACCGAGCCTTAAACGGTATTGGCTCCGCAGAGTTAACTCTATTACCCCACATTATTGTTACAGCCTCTTTCTTATCTGCATTGTGCGACCTAGTCCCAAAGCGCCGATTAATCCAATACCGCTTAGTCGGCCTAGTAATCACTAAATGCATTTGGACTTTTGAGACATCACTTCCATTGGTTCGGCTGACTTATTGGTGCTGTTTACACTACTTGGAGAGCCTCGTGGGCTTTTCCACTCTTCACCAATAAACCCTTCTCACCCCGACCCTAACCTTTTCTTCTCTCGATTTCTGTTTTCATTTCTTTTTAACTCGGACGTCCGGCTTTACCGCATTGCCCTGATCCTCTCTCACCTGACCCGTCTGTCACTTTCTGCCTGCTTTTATTTTCCATTATCCTTGGCCTTTTCTCTTATTGCGCTCCAATTTGTATTCCCACAGCTTACACTCATTGCGCCTATCCAAGTTATCCTCGTGCGCATGATCTCATTCGCTCTGAGCTCGCTCCAGAGTATTGGCGGCACTCGGACCACTGCTAAGTGTTGCTTGACTAGTACTTCCATTAGTATGCTCAACTTACCACTATTCCTATTCCTATGCTCTTTACCTTATGCTCGCACTGGTATACTATTGAGACCGTAAGTGTCATAACGACTCCCAACGCCCGGTAGTTTTGGCCCCCTGTGACCATTTTCCTAGATTCTGACGGCTTTTGGACTGTAGAATCATGAACGCTTTAGTGTAATTACTCTTCCGAACTACTCCTCGTACTGCCGTCAGCATTCATTCGCTCCTAGCCGATTCCTAGAAATTCCTTTTCCTCTTGGAATGTTGCTCTACCTATCTTGCTCCCGCATTCGGTCTCAACCTAGTTGTCCTCAGTTTCACCTAAGATGCCTCTCGCATTCTGGCTTCTGCCATCATCATCGGTTTACCTGTTTCTCTAAAACCATCGCATCATTAGCTTAACTTTTATTAAAACGCTTTGTTATATCGGTCTTTTGACCCTGCGCGTGCAGAACCTTCTTCCCACGTAGTACCTGTAGTCTTAGTCACACCAGCGACGTAATGTATACAGCGCGCTTGTGAATTATGTATACTAAAAAAATTACATAAGTTTCAATATATCATAGGCACCGGTGAGCACCACCAGTCTGTGTTAGTGCTTCTTGATTCATTGCTGTCTCTGTTTGGCCACCTCTTGTCCGTTGCCCGTTTTTCCCGAGATTCCCACAGGTACATCCGCCAAACCAAGAAGGTTTATCCACTGGGACTGGCCGACCCACGCTCAAAACGCTTGGTCCTTTCTCCAGGAAATGAAAACCCACACCCTGGTCCAAATGGAGCTCATTCCGCCATTCCGGAGGCGCTACCTTCATGGGGTCTAAACAAATGGGTTTAGCTTGCCTCGTACTCAGAGAACAATTTACTCACCTGGAAGAATATATGTACATGGATCCCCCGTTCCACAATCGAAGACAAACAACTCTGGCGTGATTACCTTCACTGCCTCAAACATTCCTACTCGCCAGTCACCTGGAGCTATTCTGATGTCATTTCACGGACAGCGTTGCGCACGTATACGTGACTATTCCGATGGTCTTCCATGGAATTTTCGCTTGGCTACGGAAACAGTTACACTTACTTACATTTGCAGGAATCCCAAATCCAATTTGCGGAGAATGGCGTTTTTACCTATTAAGGACATATTCAGCCACAAGGAACAACTTCACTCACCGACCCCATGACAAGTCCAGCGAGGATAGCTGGACATGGGTTGGCGAGCCGAGCATGAATATAATAGAAGATCCGGCCTCTATTAACAATGTGTTTACTCACTTGCATTATTATCATTCGACTCTTCGAATCTTGCATCATTGACCAGCTTCAACGACTGCTGCCGTATCAGTACTAAGCCATTCGGCCAACCAAGGAAGAATTTTGGCTGTCAACCGACTGCGAATAAAAGAATGCAAAATCGGTCTATACGATGCATAACCGACTTGCACTACTGTTCAACGAAAGCTACGGCAGTGTTCCAGGACGTGGTGGGTTTTCGCCTGGCAAGCGTTCTCCCTATAAAAAGCCACAAATGTCCGCTTAACAACACTGCAACGTGGCGGATGTGACTCGCCACAAAATAAAGTCACAGCTAAGCATTTCACACTGACGCAGTCCTCAGCCTTCTACATCGAACCTGTGCAACTAATTCTGCCATGAAGAGTGCTTTGTTGGAGCACAGATCATATATATATCGTAATGGTTATTGGTTGCATCAAAACCTTGTTTGGACTCCTGTGCTCACGGATCACCACCTGGCGAAATTACCCCCAACTTGTGTTTTGACGGATTTTTGCGCGTCACAGCGCCATAATATCCCTGGGTCTGACTATTACCTGACAGTATGCTCACTCATACGGACAACATCTTTTCTTTTATAACTTTCATTAAAACGAAATGTTTTAACATTCCACAGAAGCTATGCTTGTATGCATATTTGATCACGCCTTTACAGGTGTGTCTCGTTTTACCGATAATATACTATTTATTTATTTATTTAATAAGAGGTCTTCGTTGGATTGACAAACTTTTGAAGTTTCTGATAAACAGAAGACGTAAATTAAAGGACCGATTCAAGTGTAGAGAATCGACGGTCAACTACTTGGAATACAAAAAACTTAGGTAATTTTGTATCCTGAAGCAGCGGAATAATTGCTAAAACTACGAGTTTCAATTGGCCGTGAAGTCCAGGTGCTCACCCAAAACCTTCATCTCATATCAGAAAACGGTCACTAAAGGTGGTGCTGGCATTCCTGTTACAATAATCTCACTAGACGCAATCCAGGAAACAACAATTTACTGCTCCACAAAATTTCTAGCCCAACACAAGGAAAAAGCCAAACGCCAAGGACCTTGACAAAATAACGTATTAATCGCAGTTAATGGACACTGTACAACTACTGCTGACCTTAGCTGTATTTATAGGTCTCCTCTGACCTTCGACTTCGAATTGGTAGGTCAGCTACCAAGGTTAGTGGTTCCCCATATCTTTTGACGAGGTGCCAGGTGGTTTTAATCACGCGCCGAAGTAGAACATTTCGGAATGTTCGGAATCGATGCAATAATCTTTACTAATCCATTAATCGCTAAAATAGTGGATTTCCAAGGCAATTCTTACTTTCTCCCGGACAATTCCATCTCTGTATTCTAGTCAACATGCTGCCTCACTTCAGGTGGATGCTGCGAAAGCGGATCTCTTAGCTCAACAGTATTCATCCTTTTGTACAAATAAAACTCGGTTTTCTGACGTAGTACTCCCGTGCTCCTCTTTGCTGGATCATCTTAAGATTAGTACGGAAACTGTTACTCAATTCCTTCTCCTGTTAGATCCGAACACCTCGCTTGGTCCTGATAGCCTGCACCCACCGTTTCTCAAGACCGTGGCTAAGTACATTGCAGCCCCAGGTTGTCATGTGTTTCGTTGCTCTATTGAATCCGGACGCCTTCCATCAGCCTGGAAGCTGGGTATTGTCAAGCCCATATTTAAAGGAGGGAATCGCCAAGACCCGGCAAACTATCCTCCCATTTGCCTAACGTCAGTAATGTGTAAAATTATGGAACGGATTCTCAAGGGAGCTCTCAGCCTTTACTTCGACGACCGGAGTGTGATTTCTACTGCTCAGCATGGCTTTCGTAAGTCACGCTCGCGTACCACCAATTTGTTAGTTGCCAGAGAGAAATGGGCGAACTCACTGTATGCGGGCAAACGTATGGACGTTATTTACGTTGATTTCAGCAAAGCGTTTGACAAAGTTCTTCATGAGCGGCTTTTGTTCAAACTTCAAGCAATTGGTCTCTGTGACGGTTCTGTCTTGGATCTCGGATTTCCTTTCAGACCGAGTTGTGCGAGTTAGGGTCAATGATACGTATTCACCCTCCGTCCTTATGAGCAGTGGCATTCCTCAGGGCTCTGTTTTTGGACCAGAGTGGTTCAAATGCTTCATTAACGACTTTCCTTCAACTCTCCGGACCGAATATTTGATCCATGCTGACGATTTGAGTTATGGATGGAGGTAACCAGCGCTGAGGATACTGACCGCCTCCAAAATACAGTGGATCGGCTGCACGATTGGTCACTTAAATGGTAGTTGCCTATAAATCGCGATAAATGTTCTGTACACCCCATTGGTGTTACCGAACCATTCGGTGTTTACCACCTTGGTGGTTATTTGCTTAATAATGTGAAACAGGAAAGAGACCTTGGTGTTATTGTATGCTGTGATCTGAAAGCCACTCAAGATACTTTGAGGAAGGTTGCTGCGACTAACAGACTGCAGTGTTCTATCCGAAGAGCCTTCTCACGATTGACGCCGGAGATCTTCAGACTTATCTTTTCCTCCCATGTACGTCCAATCCTCGAATATGGATTACCCGTAGTTCGTCCACTGACAAAGCTTGAACATGGCTTGATTGAGAAAGTTCAGCGACGCGGTTTTAAGTAAATCTTTGAGTTTCGACACCTGCCATATCACATTCGCCTCTAGCACTTGCATATGTTCTCCCTGGGATATCGGCGTCGCCGAGACGATCTGATCTGCGCTCGGCGCATTCTGCGAGGCGACATGGGAATCGAGCTCTAAGGTTTCTTCTAGATTAACACTGAGTGTTCGACTCGGGGCCACTGCTGGAAACTGTTTAAACCTAGGAGACTCAGGCTTCGCTCTGATTTTACCCTGTCGACTCGTGTGGTGAATGACTGGAACTGCTTGCCTAATTCCGTCGTCAAGGCGCATACGGAGGAATGTTTTAAACGATTGTTGGATTTATACTTCTTGAATTTGCAGGGATCTTGTCGTTTCTTATGTAACTGTGGCAATCTAACTTGTTAATTGCTGTTACGCAAAAACCTGCTGTGATTGGGAGGTGATGGAGCTGACAAAGGTCTTGCCTTCTGTTCTCTACATTACAATGATTATAATGACCTTTGACTTCTAGAATTGGAAGGCCGGCTACCAAGGTTAGTGGTTTCCCATTTCTTTTGCCGAGGTGTCAGGTGGTTTTCAATCACTTGCTGAAGTAGAACATTCCAGAACGTTCGAAATCGATGCGATAATCGATTAATCGCTAAAATAGTGGATTTCCAAGGCAATTCTTGCTTTCTCCCGGACATCTCCCCTCCTGAGATATCGTCCGAGGTATAAGACGAAAGCCAAGTATTAACTTGCAGTCTTCTGGACAGTGTTCTCTGCCTGTCGGTCTATCTCCTTGGCAGAAGCGCCCGAGAACTTTGTTCCGACGTCCGTGTTCTGGATTCTTGGCTCGACTGTGTGCAGTCGTCCACTGCAACCTTCGGCAGGTTGAAGCTTTCTACCAGTAAATCGAACGGGAGGTCAGTAGGCCTTGCTTGTTCTGGTTGGCACAAGGTGGGCCGTAACTGGTTTGCATGCCGTGGCCATATCTGTGCGCCCACCATCACGTCCTACATGACGTTTCCGCGCTTGCTTTTGACCGTCCCTGGCGTCCATATTGCATTGCCTTCCCGGTAGTCCGGTATTAGCACCTTCTGTCCAAGCGTAAAAGATCGCTTGTTTGCTCCATGCCGCCGATTAAAATCCTGTTCCATTCTGTGGTTTCTTTCACCAACAGAGGACGCCGAGCGCAGTCGGATGGCATCGAAAGGCATGCGGAGCTTCCGGTTCATCATGGCCCGTGCTGGAGAGACTCCGTCTGGCGCTTGTGGAATCGGTGTTGATCGATAGAGGAAAAGGAACCGGTCAACCACCTCTCTACGTCCCTCTCCATATGATTTGTGGAGAGCTCGCTTGAATGTATCGACAAACCTTCCTGCCTGGCCATTCGACTGTGGGTGAAACGGCGGTGAGCGAACGTGCTGTACGGCGCATTGCTTGCAAAACTCCGTAAACGTTGCTGAAGTAAATTGTGAGCCATTGTCAGTGACAATTGTCTCAGGACAGCCGAATCTGCTAAAGGTTTGGCGCAGTTTTGATATGGTGGCATTGGTGGTTGTGCTATCCATAAGAAATACTTCAGGCCACTTGCTGTATGAATCGACTATAATGAGGAAACTTCGGCCGTTGATCGGTCCCGCAAGGTCGACATGGATGCGGCACCATGGCTTAGTAACTTTTGGCCATGAGTAGGGTACTGATTTTTGTGGCGCTTTCAAGACATTGGCCCACTTTTGGTAGCGTTTGGCTATTTCTTCTAGCTGTTTGTCCATGAAGGGCCAGTATACAAAACTGCGGGCAAGCGCCTTCATCCGGTTGATTCCAGGATGTCAGGCGTGAAACTGTCGAATAAGGCGCTCCTGAAGTGCTTTGGGGATGACCACTCTTTCCGAAAATGGTATGTAGTCGTTTACAATAGAGAGCGAGTGTCTCCTCTGAAAGTACTGTTGTGTAACCTTGAGTATTGGGTCCCGAAGTGTTTCGGTTCGTACAGCTTCTGCGGCAACTGGTAGACCGTGCAATGCATCAGTTACCAGAAAGTTGACAACAGGTTTACTCACGACCGATGCAATGATTGTGTCCTCATGTTCTTGCTGGCGGGCATCAATTAGGCGTGACAGTGCATCCGCTTGTCCAATGGAAACTGTCGACTGGTATTGGATCTCGAGATCATCCCCATTAACGTAAGAGCCCAGCGTTGTAGCCGATTGGCTGTATAGGCCGGGATGCCCCTTTTCGAACCAAAGGTAGCCAGCAAGCGCTTGTGATCTGTCAGAAGCTTGAAGCGGCGGCCGTATAGCATTTCGTGGAATTTCTTGACCGCGTACATTATGGCCAGTGCTTCTTTCTCGATCTGGCTGTAATTCTTCTCGGCCTTCGAAGGTGTTCTGGCGGCATGGGCGATTGCTTTCTAAGATCCATCGGTGTACTTGTGTGCAGTTACTGCACCAATCCCATGGCTTGGTGCATCTGTAGGCAAGACAATCTCTGGAGGGATCAAAATGAGTCAAAAGCAAGTTTGAGGACAGCAGTGACTTGACGCGTTCGAAGACATTCTGGCATTCTGATGTCCGGTTCCATCTTTGGCTAGTGGCTTATTTAACAGGGCACGCAGGCGGTGCATCTCAGGCAAGAATGCGCTGTAGTGGCTGATGAGCCCACAAAAGGAACGCAAGGACTGTAGATGTGTTGGTGGAAACATTTTTTGATGGCTTCTATGTTTTCCGGGTCTAGTCGACGTTCATCCTTTTCTAGGATAAAACCGAGGTATTTGATGGTCGGTGTGAAAAAGGTGCATTTATCTTCACGGATCCGGAAATCGTACGACTGTATACAACCAAGCACTTCATCCAGGCGGTTGAATAGTTCTACTGGTGTTCGACCCATCACTATAATGTCATCCAGATATGCAGCGGTTCCAGAAACGGCTGCTAGCATAGTATCCATCAACTGTTGGAAGATGGCTGGCGCCGTTTTCACACCAAATGGCAAGCGGTTGTATTGGAATAACCCACGATGAGTGTTGATCGTCAACAACTCCCTCGAGACTTCGTCAACGTCCACTTGAAATTAAGCATCGGATAGATAAAGCTTAGCAAAATACTTATCACCGTTCAGCTTTGCAAAGATATCTTCCGGTACAGGTAATGGGTACTGGTGGTCGTCCAGCGCGGCATTGAGTCCGGTTGAGAAGTCAGCGCAGAGGCGTACCATGCCATTTGCTTTCCTCACTGCGACAACAGGTGCGGCCCATGAGAAGTAGTTGACACCTGTGATGAATCCGACACGTACCAGTCGGTAGATTTTTGTTTAACGGTTAACCTGGCTGCGTATGGTACCGGTCCTTTAGCCTTGAACACTGGTTTAACACCTGGTCGCAAGTTCCGTGTTGTCTTGAATTTCTCGCAATGGCCCAAGCCATTCTGAAAGACAGAAGCAAATTTTCGCTTCAGGGTATATGTCATGTCTTCGACGGACTTTGATGATAGGTCTGGACTTGTACGAACGCGGTTGCAGATCTCATTCAAAGGAACCTCGAGGAGATGCAACTTTTCAATCCAGTCGAGGCAAAAAAGATTCAAATTCGGCCGGTCTGAAATGTAGCATGTTCCCGACTTTTCCACGCCTTGGAAAGCAATTTTGCAATTGAGTTCGCCCACTAAGTTTAGCACACCGCCGGATGCATCATGTGCAACTTTCTGAGACTCGACCATCTTCGGCCTCTACATGTGATTTCATGTGCTCCTGGAAATAATCGTGAAGTCAGAGACCGTGACGAATTGCAGCTTCGTTGGGATAACATTGCTCAACATACTGAAAAAACCATCGTTCGGTTTACATTCACGTTGGAATGCGGCAACTATGGACAGAGACTCGGCGCCATCGTTTCTAGAATTCCCCTTTCGATAAGACTTCTTCACTTTCCTCGACCCGACCTGACTGCAGCATTCCTCTTTATGCCCAAGCTTATGGCACGTTTGACAAACATGATGTTCGAAGGGACAAATCGCGCGAAATGCCATTCGCCGCCAGACCAGCATGCTGTGGGCTTTTTGTTCGTCGGCTTCTTGAAGGGTTTGCTTCGGTTGCCGGTCCTGGCCTTCTTCACGAGTTGCACGGTATCTAGTGGTGCGAGACCATTGCGTTCGGCCATGGCAGTGTCGTGTTTTAGAGTGAGCTGCCGTTTGCCTTCACATACGAGGGCCCTCAATGTCAGATCAGGATCCTGCTCCAGTTTAGCTAAAGGCCGCGTGCGGATCTCAGTATCACTGGGCGATTGTAGAGCGCTGACGAAAACGAGACACTTATATTGATCGTCCGTTATAGAGCGTCGTTTGAAACGTTCACACTCACGGTTACTCACGTCTGCTAATGCCCCAAAGTCGACACATTCCTGTTTGACTATCTTCAGGCATTGATAGCGAATACTAAACAAGGATCCTGACTCACCAAACATTTCCTTCAGCTGCGACACTACTTCATTAAAAGTAAGACCCTTCTACTGTTTTGGCAAAATGTAGTCTATGAACCTTGCATGCTCACTTATTCCGAGCTTGCGGAGTAGCAACTGCACGTTCCAGGAGTCGTCCTGATAATTGAAGTCCGTCTGGAACATATTTCCCAGCGCTTGAGCCACGCTTCGAAGGTGCATCCAGAAGCCGCGTCATAATTGAATTCAGTGATCGCGTTCGTGAGATCAACAAAACCAGCCTGCGTATCCTTCGCCACTGCTCCCGTCGTCTGCAAACTCAAGCCTTGTGTCAAATTTTCAAGCATTTTGATTTGTGCCTCCATCTGAGCTTGTTGTTGGAGAAGCAGATTTTGATATTGCGTAAAACCTGCGACCGATAATGTTCACATAGCCTAGAAAAACATAAGGCTTACCTGGTTGACATTTATGCACCTCACAACCAGCTGGTTAAAAGAAGGGAACCGGGAGCGCAGCCTCCGTGGATAGATTCCGCGGGGAAGGGCCTGCTTAAGTGACGGTCTAGATGCTGGCGACCTTACCGAACAGCTCCGTTGAACAGCACGTTCGACAAGCACTGGTGGGTTCGAAAAGGGTGCAGGCGACATCTTAGGTTGGCCCTGCTTCAGTATGAAAAGTGCTTAGCTAATACTGCCTCGAAAAATTCCAAGCAATTCTGCGCTTACGTTAACCGAAGCTGTGGTGCAAACTCTCCCATACCAACATCGCTTCGAGGAGATGGGACCCATGCCTATGGTGACTATGACAAGAAATGAATGCTTGGTGAGCACTACTCAAGCCACTTTGTCCGCGAAACAAATACGCCATGCAAAGAATTAGCTTCAAGCGTCTCTGAGGACTGTTGTCTGGATGAAATTTTTGTAAATGAGTCTCATTTTCTTCGGTTGCTAAGAGAGGTACATCCAACTGAGGCTTCCGGGCCAGATTCCGTTCATCCAAAATTGTTGCATGCTTTGGCAGTGGAACTCAGTGAACCCGTGACTTGTGTGTTTCAGAAGTCACTCAACAGCTGTATATTGCCTACCGAATGGAAGGAGGCTGTTGTCTGCCCGAGTTTCAAGTGCAGTAACAAAGACCTACCGACTAAGTACAGACCTGTGAGCTTGAACAGCGTGGTCGGTAAGTTACTTGAAAAATTAGTGCGAGATTTAGTGGAGAACCATTTAAATATGTTTTACCTGCTTAGCGTCGAGCAACATGGTTCTCGCAAAGGATTTTCGTGTCAGACAAACTTGCTCGTAGCTCGTGAGTGCTGGGCTGAAGCCGTAGACAGTGGACCTGCGGTGGACGTAGTGTTCATTGACTTCGCTAAGGCCTTTGACACTGTCCCCCATTCGCGACACTCACTGAAGTTGAGGTTGTATGTAATGTCTGGTCGCGCTCTCCAGTGGGTGTCATCTTTTATGGATGGACGGGAACAGTGTATTCGTGTGGGAAGCAGTCACGGTTCGAAGAGTTGTCCTTAGCGGCGTTCCGCAAGACTCTGTCCTAGATCCGCTGCTTCTTTCTGTTTAGGTGAATGACTTGCCGAAGGAGCCTGAGATACCATCGCTCTTATTTGCTGATGAACAAAAGCTCTGGAATATTGTTGCCATCCCTGGAGGTCCTGTGGCCCTTCAACGGGCTCTGAATAGACTCTAGGAATAGTCTGTCTTGTGGTTGCTGCCCAAGAACCGAGCAGGGTTCAGTGCTGTATAACAGAGCGTCTGATTCCGCCACAAGTTATGTGCTCGATGGGAGTGCACTTCCTCACGTGACGCATCAGGTTGATCTAGGTGTCGTCCACTGTTCCACACTAAACGCTGGAGACAACTGAAAGAGGGCGGCTTGTAAAGGGTTCCGGATGTTGTAGTTTATCCGTCGTTCTTTTGGGACCCCAACCACTGATGTGTTTGTGAAGCTTTTCTCAGCGTTTGTGCGACCCCACCTAGAATATTGCGTCCAGGTCGGTCCACCATGTGTTGTCCGGGACAAAATGGCACTAGAACGGATGTTGCGTGTCTGCATAAGTTTGGTCGTGTGGTTCCGAGGGCAAAGTACCCCGAGCGCCTACTGATTTTGGGGATGCAGTCAATGCACTATCGAAGGATTAAAGGGGACCTAATCCTAACCTACCGTATTTTGACTGAGAAGGTTGGCTCTGATTGGTCCTGGCTATTTAGTTCTGCTAGATTATCTGGTTTTCGCGGGCATTGTATGAAGCTGGACAAATCGCTGTCCGATCGAGTTAGAGTAGAGACACGGATTTCACGTCGAGTCATCGAGCGCTGGAACCTGCTTCCAGAAAATGTTGTCAAGGAACCTACGGTTAAGGGGTTTGAGCGTCAACTAGACGCTCTTAGGTGACAACACGAAAGCTTTATTTTTTCCGGACTAATTCCCATCTTCCTACTTCGATTCTATTATTTTTTACTTTTCCTCGCCATTGGTATTATTCTTTTTTAACCAATTTACCCAATTCTCTTACCTTCGATTTTTTCCTCTCTTACTTACTTCAAGTAACTGACCTAGCAGGGACAGCTAAGGTAAGGAACGTGGGCATTAAGTTGGTGGACCAGTGCGATTTTTCGGGTGTTTTCCTTTTAGACCCATCAAGAAGTCGAAACACCCCATCAACTCCTGGATCGACGGGCCGCTCAAGCAGGAACACTTACGGGATTCATCCTATCGTTCCAGTCCCACTTGAACGTAAACTTCAGCAGAAAAATTTATCACATTTCCAATTTTCTCAGTCACCATTTTTTATAGTCTTCACACTATACGCAAGCCCTGAAATAACAATTTACTGCTCTGCAAAAGTTCCAGCCCAACCGAAGGAAAAGCAAAACGCCAACGACCTTGACAAAATATATAATTATTCGCCGCCAACGAACACTGTACAACTACTGCAGACCTTGGCTGTAATTATAGGTGCCACGCAGTGGCAACCATAGGACTGCAAGAAAGGTGGGCAATAAAATTTAAGTTGCATCAAGTTTACGACATAAAATACGACCAGGTCAGGTATTTTCCAAAGACGGCAGATATCTCTGCAAATGAGTTTAGTTGTTACTTTAAGTGAGGTCAAAGTAAAGAGGTCGTTATTGGCAGTTATTTCGAATTGAAACCATGAAGGCTGAGGGACCGTTTGATTGCACTAACACGATTAAATTTAAATTTCTGTGGTGCAAACTGATACACCTGTTTTACTGCGAAAATAAGTTGCCTTCTAAGTGCTATGGATGGTTAGCATACATTATTATAAGTTTGATAGTATTACATGGGATATGGTGTATAATCATTTTACTGAGGTAAAGTGAGTAAAATAAGGAAGGCCGAAAGGGTGGCGGAAAATCAACAAACGCGAATGTGCGGAAACTGCGTTCAACAAATATAAGGTTATTTTTAGTTAGGGAATGCTTTGAAATATTGCATGTATTGAAACTTAAACTGACCGTCTATTGAAAACGAAAATCACTTTGTACAATGCAGCAGGGAACGGTTTAGAAAGTTACACGGAATTTCAATTGCACAACTAATGTTCATGGAGGACATGAAATGCGACATTTTAAGGCATCGCATGTGCCTAGTTTGTTCCTACTGAACGGAAATACGTAATTAATGAGGGTGAAATTCACGGATTGTGTTTTGAAGGTAACCATGCAAGTAAATGTGATTTAGTAAATTTGATTAAGGGCAACAGAACTAATTGCGATGAAAAGACATCGCTATGTGCATGGTTGATAAAATAAAAAATCAGATGTTCAAAGTTGGTAAGGAATGACGAATAACAGACCCCTTCTGTTACCGTAATGCTGCGTATGTAAATGAGTAGTTAGTAAAATATGCACTGAATAGCATTTATTATTGGTGTTAGTGAACGGGATTATTTGCTTGCGCAAAAGCTGTGCTGCTACGTCGAATTTGTTGCAAAGTGCTAATCAAATGGGAATAATTTGGTCCGTCTACATATGCCGAGATAAATATGTTAACTGCATATAAAATGGGCTAATTTTATGCCTGATACTGAAATATATATCTATATATACGTATATATATACACACCTATATATGTAACTGTATACGCATCAGGCTTAATATGCAAAATACAAAATACAAAATACAAAGTTCCCCAACAGATAGAAAAGCGTGCGATGAGTTGCAATGCATAGAAAAGGAGCATGCATAGGGAACACGAGATGTGTAAGCCGATGAAGTGAATTTGTGAAGACTCTTGAACGCAGTAATAAGGGGCACCTAGGAAGGGTACGTGTGGATGTCACGTGGGCATGCTGTTTAACGGCCTATTTGTAGCAATGGCTTAGGGCTGACGTGTATGGCGTCATGGCTATTGCGACGATACTCACATTGAGATGGTTGCTGTTACGGTTACGCAAGCATGTACGGGAAAAGCTGACGTACAATACATAGATATATACCCTTAAATGAGTCCTTGTAGTAAACATTATGCCTATCGGTGTATAGCAGTGCTAAAGCGGAACAGTCTAAGGGGGAAATGCATGCGGCAAGTAGGAGTGTGACCTGCACAAGAGGTTACTAACCTGCGCTATTGCAACCCGTTTCATTGACGTTGATGCCTCAACGCTGATAAGTGGGAATGGTACTCTGGCAGGCGTGCACCGCAAGCCTCATTGCATTAAACCTACACCTTGACGTTATTCTTCATAAGGTGCCAATGAAATAGCTTTATAAATGCAGCACGAAAAGTTGATGCACCGGTGACATATGATGTTTGAACCAATCGCAAATATTCCCGACCTCGCGGGTGAGCTGCTTGAAGGCTCGTTACCCAGGAAGCAAGAACACTGCGAAATGGTTTGTGGACACTTCCCAAGGTACCTGAAATGGAGAGACGCGGCATTAGTTAGGGTGTTTAGTGGTGACTTACCCTTTTGGCGTAGGGTAACTGACCGTGCAAGGTTGCTTGAACGTACGGTTAGCCGCTTGCGAATCCAGGTAAATGGGGTCGTTGGAGGGAAACTTGTACACTGAAACCTTCCGTGCGTCAGTGCAGTACCGCGGCTGCCCATTGTAAGGAAGGTTAGTAGGGTACGTAAAACAAACGATGCATGAGGATAAATGCATGACGTACGCAATGGAGATAAAAGGACCTCGTGAAGCATCTGATGGCATGGCATGCATGGCAAGGCGGAGGCGTTACTTTGGAGGAGGCTCAGTAGCGCCGTTAGGTGTGAAGTCAATGCGCGGCGCACGTGATTGTGGCTCGGAAAGAAAAGTTATCATAGAAAACCTATGTTACCTGCGGATAGGTATCAATGATGAATCACATGGCCACTACTGTACGTGGGGGAGACTTAGTGCTATGGTGCAGTAAGGAAGTGGGCCAGTGGGGAAGAAGCACCCTGGTTGATGTAATGTAAAAGCGCCAATCCTAAGATTTTGAAGCGCGGATAAGCGCAGAATGTATTGCAGCACACCACCATTGCTGCACACAACCATGCAACGCAACACAGTCCGAGGAGCCTGCGGCAGGTTGCCGGGGTGCGATTTACCGGCATCCATGTAGTATGTCCTCCGCGGAATGTCCGGGAAGCGCCGCCACATAACAAATGTGGGCACAGGGGAGCCGCCACTGCCGATTGAACTCGCAATCGCATTCACTGCGACGTGTTATGTATACCCGACGCACTTTCGAACGAGGGCAGGTAAATAACCAATTAGGCCCATCAGACCTACAACCACGAACGACGGATGCACGGAAATGAGCTATGAAAACATTGCCTGCGAAATCTCTCAGCTGTGCGAATACACAAGCCACTGAGGACACCTCCGATGGAACAGAAAGCACGCTCATGCACCGCCTAGCCATTATGCTGTTTCTTTCGTACATGATATTATTAACCCTATCAACCACGCAGGTGAACAGAGTGAATAACGATGACCTCTCCGACAAATACTCATTAAGATGCTTGTTCTCATTCTCCACCCTGTTTGTCGTATGGCATCCAAAAACCACAGCATCTTTTAGTCTGTGAGCCGCACAAAAGTCTGCATGTTGAAGCCACGTCTCGCAAAAATACCGGTAGCATTCAGGATTGGCACGCCGCACCACGTTCAATAATCTTTCAAACACCGACGAATCAAAAGTATGTATCAGGTTACGAAGCCAAGCGCGTAATTGCATTCGGCGAGCATCTGATATACCACGTAGGCGACCGCAACGTCTAGCCATGTCCACTTTAACACGGTACCGGCAAAACACCACCTTCGCGTTGGGATAATAACCTCGTAACGCCCGCAACGGAGCAGCACATTTATCCATCACCACGGTGCGTCAAGGTATGCTGCTAGGCACCATCCCCCGCATCGCCTCCACCGCTTGCCCATAGCTATAGGACTTCTTATCAGGTAAAAGGGTATAGAAGAAGGAAATCCCTACACCTGTTACGTCCACGAACATGCAATACCACAAAATTTATCCACCATAATTTAGCTGATGCGTCCCATCGCACTATAAAACCTCGCCATAACGCTTAACAATGCCACGGACTACAAATGGAGAGAAGAATACAAAACGAATCTGGCTACCCTCAGATATCAATCGACAAATACCGTCCCCTTCCAACATCTTTGCCACCTCCGACACTTCAGATGAGGTCACAGTTCGATGATGAATGCGCAAATTGCTCACGTCCACACAGGTTACACGTTTGCCGTACTCCTGATAGATGAAGCGCCTTCAGTCAGGCGTGCTATGAAAACGGCCTAACAAACGCAAAACCACCTTCCCCTGCCGCGGAGATAGTCGACGGTTGCCTGCATACAGCCAGGGGTTACCCAAGTGAAAATCACGACTATGGATCATGAAGTAACTTCGCACGACATATTTTTCCATCCCTCGAAACCACTAAGAATCACGCCTCGCATTATTGGGATTTGCATCTACATGCGTTAGTCTCCGTGTTGCATAAATATTAACTTACCGCTTGACACGCGATCCTGAACGTTTACAATGAACGCAACGGTACATGATGTAATCGTAGCCGTCCCCATCCGGCAACTCCTTCCGCCTTCCACGCTGGTACGCCGCAGCAGAGATAGAGGTAACTGGGGAAAAACAAGTCAACGTTTCAATCTGAAAACGTCCCAATTGCTCCTCAATGTCTTCAACGCTTTCATACTTTCCAATAACCAAATAACTGAACAGCTCCCTATCATGCACAGCCATAGCTCTAGCAAAAAACAACTGTGGCCACCGAAATATTATAATAACTATCATCCACATGTACCCTTACAGGCAACACTTTCCATGGCATCATCCTTTACACACTATCCCATTTCCCACACGCCATCCAGCTATTTCCAGGTATTTGCACCTTCATCCTCCTTGGCAACGTCGCTAGGTAACTTCGTTGCTCTGTATCATTTGTACCACGGAACGTCCCGAAGCAACACAATTTTCTGTTACTGCAATCAAACGGTCCCTGGAGGCTGACTTCAGGAGCATCTTTCTTGGACATTCGTTTCATAGCTTTGATGAATTCTATTCGCTGTTTACCTCATTTGTGCGTCGGAAAAACGTCAATATTGTTTGCTAGATTAGCGTGAGGTATGATAGCATCGTTTATAAATGCGTGCGCTGTAAGCGCCGCAAAACAAGGAGCAAAGGAATACGTCGGGTCTAGTATATGATTTCTAATGTTGTTAGCCGTTTACTTCAGTTCTAGAGACACCGATTGCAGTGCTCGTGTCAATGTTGCTCGGGATGACGGTAAGCTAAAAGTGCGAACGTTCCAGCTCTCCCACAACCATCCATGCAACCGGTTTCTTTTCGAAAGGCACTCTCTAAACCGGCGACTTACTGAGGAGGAATACAACAAAGCTGCTGACTTATTTCGATAAAACACCCCTATTTGCGACATAAAGCAGTACATCGAGAATGCATTCGGGAAACACGTCACAAGCGACGACTTCCGTAATGTACGCCGCAGGGTGCGTTCGCCCGTGTCATGTAGGTGAAATGTCACGTTGTTATTGCTAGTCAATTTGCGGCAGGCCCTTCAGAGCATGGAACAGGATGGTTTCATGAAAACCATTTCTGTAAAGGGCTTACTTCGCATGTGCGTTTTGCTCGTAATCAGCAAGTTCAAACGTTTCGGCGATTTCCACACGTTGTGTGCGTAGATGCCACACATGGTACAAAGCGCCTTGGGTACGTATGACATTGGTCGTTAAATTTCGCTGCAGTTTCAATTTGTACCAGATCTTGGTAACAGGCGGCATGGGTTACGGACGACCAGTTTTTTATGGGTTTGTGCGCAATGAAACCTTCACATCGTTAGTGAAATTATTTGGTTTATTTCGTGATGCAATGGGACATGACTTCTCCGTACGAACTTTCGTTATGGATAAAATGGCTGCTCAAATGCGCGCAGCACAAGCAGTATTCGAGTTGGACATTCTGCAAAGCAAGTGAAGATCCACGGACTACATGTGAGATGTTCAACTCTTACTTCAAAGAGTCCCAGTGTAAAGAACTGTCCCCGGTCAATACTGAGCTGGATGTGTCCACAAACCAGCTGCTCTCCACGGTTCAGTTCGATCTAAAAGACATCGGTTCCGCTATAAAAACCATAAAACCATCCACCAAACTTGGTCCTGATGGAATTCCACCCAGACTACTTAAGAGTTGGGGCGATGACCTTTCCATACTCCTCTTGAAACTCTTCACACTCTCTATGGAGAAGGGCCAATACCCATTGGATTGGAAGCACTCTGTCATCACACCGCGCTATAAAGGTGGCTCCGTACAGGAAGTCAGCAACTACAGACCCATAGACCACACATCTGTTCTCCCACGTGTGATGGAGAAATCGTTTAAGCGTGCGCTTATGGCCTGCTTAAATGTAGGAAGCCACGTTAGCAGATCACAGCATGGTTTTCTAAGCGCACGATCCTGCGCAACCTGCCAGCTTGATTTTCTCAACCTGGTCACTGGCGCGATTGATTCAGGTCTGGCGATTAGTACGCTATACCTCGATATGCAAAAGGCGTTCGATAGGGTCCCCCATAAACGCCTATTACATAAGCTCAAGGCTTACGGTGTAGTCACCCCTCTGCTTGACTGGCTTAGATCCTACCTAACCGGGCGTACGCAGTCCGTGAAGGTAGCACACTTTGAGTCCATCCCTGTCACAGTTTCCAGCGGTGTTGTGAAAGGCAGCGTGCTTGGACCAACCCTGTTTTTGATTTATGTGAACTACATCTGTAGCAGCCTGCGCCATGGTCGCCCATTCCTCTTTGCCGACGATATAAAGGTCGTATATGTCTTCCCACCAAGCGCCAAAGTATCCGCACTACAAGAGATCCGTGAAGGCCTGAAGACCTTAGATTCGTGGTGTCAAAATTGGCAAATGACATCCTCTGCTGATAAATCTAGTATTCTGACCCACAAATGCTCATATCGGATGGTGCGTTTACGTTGAATGGTACGCCCATCCAACTAAAAACGTTAGCTACTGACCTAGGTATTCGCTATTCTATGACCCTCAACTTTTCAGAGAATGTGCAGTATCAGGTAGCAAAAGCACGCAGAATGGTCTTCCACATAGGCCGCCACATTAACTCGGCTGAAGCACGGTTGGAGCTTTACCGCAGTCATGTTCGTCCGCAGCTGGAATACTGCCCCTTCATCTTCAGTACTTTGCGGAAATCAGACCGCATATTGCTCGAAAAGGCTCAGCGGCGGTTTACCAAAATAGTAGCCCCACAAGGCCTAGCGCTTAGTTACCTACAGAGGTGTAACCATCTCAAACTCCAGCCTCTATGGCTGCGGCGCATTATCTTAAACCTGTGCTTCTTACATAAGTTAATATACCAAGCGGTGCACAGTGATATCCCCAGCCTGACACTGAGAAGAGCATCAGAATTCAACCTCCGAAACAAGCACTGCACAGTTGCCCCGCTGCCAGCGAGGAAGAAACTACGTTCACGTTTCTTCCTTGTCGCTTATGTAAATATCTGGAACAAATTACCCTCACAGCTGCGGGAGCTACACAATCCACAGGCTTTCAAGCAGGAGGTACGAAAGTTTATGTGCCTGGATAACATAAGACGCCTTTTCAACATCTGTGATTCTGATGACAACCTTTTTGACACCAACCCCGATGAGGCATAGATCACAATTTGGTCTGCTCTGGCGCAACTTTGTATTGCGCTCAACTAGGCATCATGACAGGAGCATCTTGGGCTCACAGGTCCTCCCCATACTTTGCGGTCCCTGTCACACCACGTGAGAGATCTCGGCCCGATCAGTAGCACGCATCTCACAGATGTTAGGACTGCTAATCTGACCACAAAAGGTATTCAGCCTACCCCAGTAGTAGCTGAGCGCTTTACTGGCTCCCACCGACACTTAGTTAAATAGGAAGTCTTGAAATAGTAAACGCTACCGCAAAGGCAACCTGGAAACACTAATCGTTAGCTCAAATCCTTTGAAAGCTCCTTCTTGACGTCCAGTTTCCTACTGCTCAACAGATCAGCACGTAAAGCAGCCTTGTACTATTGAATGGGAGCATCGTAAGCCTGTAGGCACTGACCAGGTAGGATATTGCATAGCAATAAGGAAGCAATCCGAACGGACAAACTGTACTTCACTTCTTCCTTCTCTTCTACAATTTGGTTCCTTCGTCTCCATCTTTACCCCTTAGTATTTTCCAAATACCTGGTCCACTTGGTCTCTTGCGATTACTTATACTTGTGACCCATGAGCCACGTCTACCAAAAACATTTTAACAACATTAAGCCTCATGTGAAATGCCAGGTTCTAGCGTTGTTGTCCACACATATGGTGCACCCGTAAGTTACCATTTATCTGTCTAAAATAGTCGTATAAATTGCCTGCTTTATAGGTATTTCTACTAGCCTACGTAATCGGCATCTACTAGTTGCCCATAACCGGTGCCCTCCCCTAGGTTTGAGTACTCGCTACTTTACACCGCTGATTATATAACAGGGCCACCTACCCACCTCGAAGGCAATATCACCATAACCTATATTCAGGCATTCACTCTCCACTTAAGCTATCTTGGCCCGTACATTTAGTTTTAACTGAGTTATACGTATGCCTATCACTATCGGAAACGCTGGTAGACAGGCATTATGAAAAACCATATCCTTTTCTTCAATCCTTTATGCTTGCACAACAATTTTTCCGGATTCCCTTTCTCTGGCATAAAGCTAACAATGCGGCAGTGAGGCCCCTGTCACCTGGAAAGCTAGACACCCAGATATTTTGACCACCACTTCTTCTTTCCTTGGCCGTTCGTACGTAATTTTAACCTTTACCTGGCTCCAAAGCCTACCATACGTAATGCGTAATGGTGGATGAACAACCAGCTCCCACTTGCTTTCCGTTATCTTCTCTGCTTGCGTTATATTATTGTTCATTCATTTTGTCTGACAATGTGGAAGCTTCCCACCAGGAAACCTCCAAGTTAATAGCTGTTGTGATCTCCCAGTTTTCTATTACCTTACACTGGTGAATATCACTTGCACTTGCATCGGACTCCCAACCAAGAGAGTTAGAGCTCAAAATAGCAACGCGATGCAGAAACGGTGTGCTTTAACACATGAGGCCCAATAATCCGTCACAAATGAGAAAGTGCAACCTCTATAAGATGAGGTGATCATGCCTAACCAAAGCGGCATTCGTGGTATTTCCCACCTGAATGAATTTCGCTAATTTTTGGACACCTATTTCTCTATTATCAATAGTAGACATCTCTAGCTCATTAGCATTGGTGACACATCCATTAAGATATATTACATAACCTCAAAGTGCTGAAACTGATGATGTTTCTCAAGGGAAAGATTGCGTTATTCTGGTCCAACACCACAGGCACTTGCATCCGACTCTCAGCTAAGAGAAATAGAGCTCTAAACTAGCAACTTAATGCAGAGTCGTGTGCTTTAGCACCCGTGGCCTACTAATCAGTCATGCTTGAGATGGCGCAACCCACAAAAGAAGTGGTATTCGTGTCTAACCAAAGCGGAACCCAAGGTGTTTCTCACCTGGACACATTTTGTGAATTTCCTCACATTAGTTTTTTTATTATCACTGAAAGACCACCCTGGCTCATTAGTGTCAGTGATACAACCATAACGACGTATAAAATAGCCTCAAAGAGTCGAAAATGGTAATATTTCTGTAGGAAATGCTTGCGTTATCCTAGTTCAGACGGGGCAAATGAGTTTTATGTTCCCTTGTCTTATCCATATGGACTCAGCCCATGCGGCTTTGGTATAATTTTCGCATCCACTTCGGAGCATTAAAAACGTTGAATCCCACATTCATAGTGGATTCTGCGGCCCAATATACTCTGAAAATCGCACATGGTCGCATTCTGTCTGTGGGCTAGCTACACCATATCCTGTGCTGTTCTACCTATATAATAATTCTTACAGCCTACCTAGTATTTCCCTAAAACCTTTCCGTCTGTTTTCCCAACTTTTACTACGTTTACTGAGAAAGTACGCTTTTCGGCCCACTGCGTCATACTTCGCTACTGCAGCGAATTACACGTTATCTTAGGCATTCCCAGTTACTACTCCATATTCGGAGCTTATTACGCCTAGCCGTTTTTTGTATTATTTCTTTCTTTTCTCTGTATCTGCTTCCAAAGCAGAACGTGAATTTAGCGGAGGCTCGAAAACGGCGCTATCCGCCGCCGACCGCTAAAAATGCAAATATCTCCATAACCACTGCACCTAGCTTAATTATTTTACCTTTGTCGTAACCAGCGCCTAGGGTTTGTCCTAGACCGCCCATTGTTGTCCCGTTTTAGTTAACATTTCGGCTCCAAAACGGCGTTGATTCCGCTTGTTTGGAGATTTATACTTTGAAATTCGCGCCAGGTTTGCGGTTCTGGTATGCTGTTTCTGGGCTATATTTTGGCTCCATTTTCCAATATTAGTGTATTTTCTAGTTAAGTGGGCCGGCCTTTCAGTTGCACTTTTCTAAGAAAGGCTAAATTGTTAGCCACTACTGTTATTTCCTTTGTTTCCACCCTCCAGTTTTACGATCTAATTTTGGCTTGCGTATTCCTTTCCATAAGCCCGCTACTAATGGATGCTCGAAATGCGGTGATGTGACCAAAGAAAATAGATCAAATTTCCTCTAGTGGTGCATTTTCCATCGAAAATAAAACAATCCATTGGCATAATAGATTGATCGTTTACTAATGGAATCAGGCACCTCAAGGTTTGGCAGCGGTAGCCGGCGAAAAGCGCAGAATTCGTACATAAGCTACGGAGACCCAAACTACTGCTTTCAAAAATGTCGAGGCCTACGAAAAGTTTGTATTTATCCCTGCTTTACTGTTCGGAAAGATAAACACGATCAAAAGCAGTTGTTAACGATATTTCTTCTCCATGCATGAGCATGGATGTTATGTACAATTTGGTCTGATCCCACGCAGGAACAGCATCTAGCGCTTGTCTAGAAATATACCTATATTTATATTTATATTTATATCCGCGAGGCCATTCGAAAGCACGTGAGTTAAGCGAATTGTTTTATTCCGTTCTGGAGACTAATAGCTTCCGCTCACGTTATTTATTTCACCGGATGGCTACAGTGGATACGGAGACCGAGTATGCTATTTTTCCGATATTCACACTGTTCTAGGTTCCAGCAGGATCTTAGCCTACTTCAGAAGCCGGATCCTCAGTTTGTACGGTATCTGACAGCCCACTGGAGGTGCATCAAACGGTCATGGGCGAACTACGCTCAAAGGGGATTGGGGCATTTTGGGAACACCACGAACAACCGTGCCGAGAATGCCAATCTAAGATTGAAGAAAATAATCCATGCTTCCTCCCGCCTTGCTGTGGCTCTGAGTAAAGTGTGGAAGCGGTCTGAGGTTCTACTGAATGAAGTTCAGATGCAGTGTACACACCTCTGTGGCAGACACCAGGTGTTTGAAGATGAAGGTAACGCCTACGTGCAGATGCTGATAGGCCGTCTAACAACGTACGCTGGCGCCCTGGTTATGCATCCTCTGGCAACACCGAAGTTCGGTGCGGTGTACTCAGACATCGGAGCGGGACTGGTATGCCATGTTGTATGTTTCTACTTCCACAGTTTGTTGTTCAAGCTCAACACCGTCGATTTGACATCGACTGCGCAATTGGCACGTGCACTTGCGCATAGTACGGGCACATGTGGCTACTGTGCGTCTGGTTACCCATTTTATGTAAGGAGAATCCACATCCCGCGGGTAAAACAGTGCAATTTTTCTTTCCCTTTTTAGAAAAATACCTATCCGTAGTCGATGGTTAGCGAATTACAACATGCCGGAGGATTCCATGTTGCTTCGGACTCTGAAGGTAGCCACCTCAAGGCAGCCCAATTCCAACGTAGCAAAACTGCTTGCTCGGCTTAAGTGTCTGGAAGACGTGAACACCAGTGCGGTATCCGGGTTCATCGATAGCCTCATTAAACAAACAGATGAGCTTATAGACTTAGCACCAGGTGCGCCCGTCGTAAGTGATAAGCCACACTGCCACAGTGACATAGCATCACTTACATTTCCCAAAAAACCGTCCCATAGCAAGTAATTTAGTTTCAGCTTCGCGCCCTACACCATCTCCGAATATAACGATATCACCTACGCCATCTACTTCCCCGGCGTACGAAGGCAAGCGCTTTTAAATAGCTTTTCACCTCCGCTCAGACACTTCGGATGTTTGTGACGCGGTACCATGTTGCAGCTATGCATGTGACACAGAGTACGGACAACGCACCCGCTATGCCTACGCGCTTACAAAATGAGACGAACACCTCGGCGGAGCTGCAGGCCATCTGCAAACCTGAGTTTGAGTATGTCCTAATATATTGTTATCTGCATCCTCTTCAGTGTAGATCTGGATTCCACTGCAAATGAACCGCTTGCTGGAAAGACAACCGTTTTAAGGAGCACTATCATGATCTGCTTGCCAGACAGCAAGTCCTGTGCCATTGTCATTAAACCACTGCAGCCGATGATTACGACTTTGCCTAACTGCTTAAAGGCCAGCCTGTGAGAACGCAAACTTGGCCCTTCTTAGGGCCCCACCTGTTTCGTTTCCGTGTGCTTCCCCTTGCCAACCCGACACAACTGCTCGGTTGACGGCATTGATTGGAACATTCGGCAATTGAATCAGACGGTGGCTTTGTAACCCTCGCAGAAATAGCCCAATTGCTGTTTCACTGGGTCTAAAAGCCCATACATTCCTTGTTCACCATGCTTTCCTTTAGGTACATTACTTTTATCCCACTCTTTGGTGATCCGCTGTGTTGACGTGACGCAAATGACGTGTCCGGCACATTTGCGTGAGCACTTTGAATGGGTCTGAACGACAACGTTCCCGGAAACGTTATTTGTGACAATACGTTTCTTGACAATTATGTTATTATATGCATGTAAACATATCCTCATCGTCGCAGTGTTGTTAAACAGCTAGCTATGGATGCCTCCTGATGGGCATTTTTGGTGCTATTGCACTGAGGTTTATGGCCCTCTGTCTGGACGGGTACATGAAGTCTGGGGCAATGTACAGACGAGCAGTGATTGGCATTACTAGTAACAGTACAATGATACCTCTACACTACCGCATCACCGTTGCACGTCAGTGGTGCTATGTACGGATGCTTGATGACCGATACATACATGCACCTGCACAAGGTGCATGTGCTCATCTGAATGCATGTTTCATAACTGGCATTGACCGTGCCGTTGCCGAGACCTATGTAGGCTACTGTATCACCCGTGCACTAGGTCTAAGCTGATATGTATAGAGGCGCCGAGACCTACGTTATTGTTGCTAGTGCTAAGAGACCTATCTAGGCTATTTATCACCAGTGCAACAGGTCTGCAATGATATGTATTGGGGCTCCAAGACCGACCTTCTTGGTGATAGTGTTACGAGACCTCCGTAGGCTACTATATCACCGGTGCACCAGGTCTGTGCTGATATGTATAGAGGCTCCGAGAATTACATTCTTGGTTATAGTGCTAAGCGACATATCTAGGCTATTGTATCACCAGTGCAACAGGTCTGTGCTGATATGTATAGAGGCTCCGAGACCTACGCCATTGCTGCTGGTGTTAAGAGACCTATCTAGGCTATTTTATCACCAGTGCAACAAATCTGCAATGATATGTATTGAGGCTCCAAGACCTACATTCTTGGTGATAGTGCTACGAGACCTACGTAGGCTATTGTATCACCAGTGCACCAGGTTTGTGCTGATATGTATAGAGGCTCCGAGAATTACATTCTTGGTTACAGTGCTAAGCGACCTATGTACCTTGTGAAGCCGTAGTGCTCTCAAGCTTCCGAATTTCCGTTTACATCCTGGCAACTGGCACATCTCCACGTCATCCCAAATGCCAGAAACTAGGCTTGTGATGCCCCGTGACCCATAACCAGCAACCATGCCAACATGTTCATTCCTTCATCACATGCTTGAAGTGACTGTGGACTTGCATTGTTATCATTACACTCAACATGTGGGCATAAGTCCGCGTTGCAAAACTAGTGTGGTCCTGCGGACTGCGGTGTGCGCTTTCTCTACTCATTTTAGTTGTAATGACATATTAAGTATATTCTTACTGAGGCTGCCAATAGGTGAACATTTACTACCTGGTGACTTTACTCTACATGAAGTTCGCTACTCTGCTCACATTAATATACGGAGCACACGGGCGCATCCTCCTTGGATAGATCGTACCGCTAAATACCTGCTCACGAAACGCTCTAAGTGCTGCCGCGTTTACCACACGGCATCATCAAACAAAACCTACGGAAGCTACCAAGCGGTTAGTAATAAAGGTAAGCTATATATCAGGACGGCTCGTCTTTACTTACGGTTGCAATCGTCGGGGATATTAGCATCCTAGCAATCTATTCGATGCCAGTGCTTAGTACTGTGTTACTGTGTTGCATCCATTAGCATCGTTTAATGAAATTTGCTTATTAAATCTACTTCTCCCACCTTGTATATCTATTTCATTAGCAACCACCTCTATTTACTTACCCACCGTACAGCCTCAATTACCTTTACATTTAGAGACAGTTCGATGTATTCTGCTCACGACGACGGTTTATTTTCTAACTGTTAGTGCAATAATTCCTTAAGTTCACGGAGTAGTAGCTAACAAAAGAGAGGCCCTTGTGAAAGCTTCTTCACTTTGTCGTGAACCGGTATATCTATCCGTGTCTAGACAGTTGGTGTATTACTTTCATTACTTAACATTTCACTGTAACCTGATAACTTCTATATTCCTTTTATGTATCGTACTACGACCACAGGGCTTTCCGGAATATCGATCCGAACCTTCTCCAAGCGAAATGCATCCCACCGGTATGCTTCAACGAATGGACAATCACTTTGACTGTCAATAAGCTACTCTCAGCTGCCAGAGAAATAATAGCATATTGCTTCGTTTTCCAAATAAATAACAATGATATTGTGTGCTTTGTATCTACCAGATAGTACCTCATCGTCCTTCGCATTTGAGAGCGGCTAAATTTTGAAATGAAAAATTGGCCTGGAGGGACTCTGTGTTCCGGTACACCAGGCTAAATGGCGATGCTTTCATAACTGGATTTAAAAGAGATGCGTATAGTTTGTTTTGTGCTTAAGTATGTACAAAAATTGGTAGTTGGTAAGATATATTAGTTGTAAATTTCAATTTCATTCATCGCGATTTCAAAAAAATACAAAGAATACAATAATCAGAAAAGAGATATTAGATCATTGGATCATTGGATGATAGAGAGCAGAAGGAAGATCCTTTGTCAGCTCCCTCACTTTCCCGTTCTACAGAGAATAGACCATTTATTTATTTATCATTGCGGAGATGCCGTGGGTCATTGCGGTAGAAGGTTCCGCAGAGGACAACTGTAGCTGTCTGAGAGGCAGCAGAATCCCAGCGCGCTCAGGTGAGAATCTAATAGTTGTTTGAAACGTTCCTCTGTCTCAGCATCAACAACAGGATCCGGCAAACGGTTCCAATCATTCACCACGCGAGTTGTTAAGGCCAAATGGAGTCGCACACGGAGATTTCTCGGTTTCAACAGTTGCATGTGGTGGCCTCGTGTCGAACTCTCAGTGCTGAGTTGAAAGAAGTCCTGTAACTCGCAACGCAGTTCTCCTCTGAGAACGCATCCAGTGCATATCAAATCTCCTCGGTGACGACGGTAGCCTAGAGAAAACAAGTTCAGTCGTTGAAGTCGGTGTGGATACGACAGGTCTCGCAACTCAGGGACGGATTTGGATCCACGCCGTTGAACCTTCTCCATCATTTCACATTCGGATTTGGTGAGAGGGTGGGCAGCGGGTAGCCCGTATTTGAGAATCGGGCGTACATGCGAGCCAAAGAGGAGTCGGAAAAGCTCCGGGGTCAGGAGAGAAAACCCTCTACGTATAGAATGAAACATCCTGTAGGCCGCGGCGACCCTCTTCTGAGTGTCTTGAATAGATTTGAGGTCTGATGACACTATCACTCCAAGATCCCTCTCTCGGGTAACGCGCCTGAGCAAGGAACCACTTATGTGGTAAGTTCCAAATGGGTTTGAGGAGCCAACGGCGAGAACAGAGCATTTATCACGATTTACGGGCAACTGCCACTTAATCGACCAGTCATGGAGTAGATCGAGCGTAGTTTGTAATCGGTCGGCGTCTTCAAGGCTGGATACTTCCATTCATAGCTTTAGGTCGTTAGCGTACATTAGGCAATCCGTCCGAAGAGTGGATGATAAGTCGTTGATGAAGATATTGAAAAGTACGGGACCGAGGACAGAGCCCTGTGGGACCCAACTCGTCATGAGAACAGGAGCAGAAAATGTGTTACTCGCCTTCACTTGCATAGAGCGGTCGTTTACGAAGTCGGAGATCCAAGACAGGAGGTTCCCAGAAATACCGATTCCTTGGAGCTTAAACAGGAGCCGTTCATGCGGGACTTTGTCAAAAGCTTTGCTGAGGTCAACAAACACAACGTCCAAGCGTTTGCCGGAGTCTAGCGACCTTGCCCAGGTCTCCTTAGCAACCAGCAAGTTCGAGGTACAGGAGCGTGCTTTTCTGAACCCATGCTGGGCATAAGAACTGACATTCTGTCCCCCAAGATGAACAGTAACAGCTTGTTTTAGGATCCGTTCCATAACTTTACACACTATTAACGTCAAACAGATTGGACGATAATTGGCCTGATCATGTCGACTTCCTCCTTAGTAAATGCGTTTGACGATACCCACTTTCCAAGCTGAAGGAAGATGGCCAGCTTCTAGTGAGCGACGAAAGACTTGACATATGGGTGAAGCTATGTACTCCGCCACAGTCCACAGGAACAAAAGATGCAATCCATCAGGGCCGGGTGAGCTATACGGATCCAACTGAAGGAGAAGTTTCATCACAGAATCAGTGTTAATATCTACTTGGACCAACAAAGATGGAAATGTGGATACGGCTCTGTCACTAAATGGCGTTACTTTCGCGTAAACAGAAGCGTATTGCTTAGCCAAGTGACTAGCTTTTTCAGCGTCCATCGTAAAGTAAAGCTTGATGATCACAGGAGAACAAAGCAGGGATGCCATTACCAGCTCTAGTGCTTCTTTTCAAATAAGAGTAGAGCATTTCAGGCGCGAATCTGGTGTGATTTGCCAAGGATAGTTCGTATTGTTGGCGTTTCTGGCGCTTCATTGCTACAAAAATATTTCTGACTGTCTTGTAATGAGAGAAGTGGAGTTCTGAGCGAGCTATATTGTAGAGGGGCCGCTTCCAAGAATGCCTCGGGGAGCTCGTCGGAGCTAGCTGAGAGCGGATCGCGAAAGACGGCTAGCGACGAGCCTGGGCCCGGAACTACGGAGCGGGAATATGTGGACAGCGCAATACATCAGACCAATACGCCGCTAGCGCAGCCCACAGGACCTAGGCCGAGCCGATTGACACAGCCCAGAACAAGCAAGTCGAGAGCTCTCGAACGACTCCTGGCCGATCCAAGTCGGGTACAGAGAAGCGGAGATCGAGGCGAAAACAGGAAGGCGGGACTTCGAAGTCAGAGCTCCCGAGGCGAAAGGACTGGCTCGCCTCTAACATCCGTATCTGTGTTGCGTGGTGGGACGGAAATCTAGTCGATATTCGATGGCGCGCGTGAGACCCGGGTGTGCCCATTTGCGGTGTGCAATAAACGTCTACCCCCTGTCTTGTCGTTCTCGCTACAATATGGCCCAGTGACGCGTTTGTTTCAATTGTCGCTTCGCAGCTGCTCCTTTCCTAAGGACTGGAAGGATGCTATCGTTTGCCCGATTTTTAAAAAGGGCGACAAGCATCTTCCTGCCAAATATAGACCAGTAAGTTTGACAAGCGTACTGGTCAAGGTATTGGAGAAGTTGCTCAGTGATGTGCTTGAAGACCACTTGCGGGAGTATGGTCTGCTCAGTCCACTGCAACACGGCTTTCGCAAGGGTCATTCATAAATAAATAAATAAATAAATATTTTATTCTCGACAAAGCGAGACACGCCTTTTGGGCATGATCATCATATTGCATTATTGTACATGATAACGGAATAAGCAGCACCAACAGTGGGAGTAGTAAAGTTGGAGACAGTAGTGTGGGCCCATAGAGCCCAAAGGTTGTATGTAGTCTATGTACACAAAATGCGAGAGGTAAAAATAGTGATCAGATCACTTATATGGTATGTTGATGAGGAAGTAGTCCGATGAGGTCCTGTAAGCAATGTAGGTCAGTGAGTGAAGTATGAGGAAACGGGTGGAAAATACTTAAGAATAGTGGTATGTCACTAGTCAGATATGTAGGCGTGTTCATGCGAGAGCCGATATATGCACAGAACTTGTAAATGTGGTGTCAATCAACTTGCCAATGTGTTAGGGGCGGTGACTTTATTGAGTGGCGAGTCACATCCGCCACGTCGCAGTGTTGTTAAACAGACATTTGTGGCTTTTTGTAGGGAAAACGCTTGCCAGACGAAGACCCACCACGTCCTGGAACACTGCCGGCTGTTGATATACATTGGCAAGATGGTATCTGACAGATTACCCTCGCGGATATTCGCAGTCACGCAACGCCAATTAGTTCCCTATGGCTGTGTAGCCGCCTTCGGAGTCCATTACAAGTGGTTGGAGCTGTTGAAGTCGGACGACTCAGGTGACTTGTATTGAATTGATCAGTTTCCTAGGTTCTTTAATGTGTCATGATTATGAAGTGCGGGTTTTTCTTTGTTCTTTATTGAATCCGTGTCCATGGGAGCGTCGCAGGTACGTCTTCAGCGGTGTTCGGTGCAGGTAATGTTATCCTGTTGGGCGGATGCTTCGGAGCGGGGTCATGCAGTAGATGTGGTGTTTATTGACTTCTCCAAGGCGTTCGACACTGTATCACATTCTCGCATTTCCTTGAAACTTTGGTCCTATGGAATATCCGGGGGTGTACGAAAATGGATCACCGCGTTTCCGGTAGGGAAAGAGATGTGTGTTCGTGTCGGGTCTAGTCTGTCTTTTCGACAGTCAGTCCTCACTGGGGTACCTCAGGGTTCGGTGCTTGGCCCGTTGTTATTTTCCTTGTATATCAACGAGCTGCCCGAACTGCTGGAGGTACAATCTCTCATGTTTGCAGATGACCTAAAGTTTTGGCACATAGTGTCTGACTTCGATGGACCCCAGACTCTGCAACGGGCCCTCGATAAACTTTGGGACTGGGCTGCTCTGTGGCAGTTGCCCATAAACTACGCAGTGTTCCATCTTACGAGTAGGGCCAAATAGACCTCAAACGCGTTATTTTCTTGGCGGTAATGAACTCCCCCATGTTACCCAACTGATAGACCTAGGGGTCACATTGTCTTCAGAAATTAATTCCAGTGAGAACTGGAGGAAAGCTACGTGCAAGGGTTTCAGAATGTTGTGGATGATCTGCAGGGCATTCGGGACCATCACGGGCGCCATGTTTGTCAGGTTATTCTCAGCTTCTGTCAGGCCACAATTGGAATACTGCATCCAGGTTTGTCCACCTTGCTCAGTAAGGGACAGGATGTCAGTGGAGAGAGTGTTGAGAGTTGGAACCAAACTGGTCCATGGACTGCGGAACCATTCTTACCCGGAAAGACTACTTGCGCTGTGAATGTTCTCGATGCACTATCGTTAACCTCGAGGCGGCCTAGACTTGACCTATAGTATAATTACCGGTAAAATCGGACCCGAATTATCCGGGCTTTCCCAACCGGCTCGGCTTCTATCGCTCCGAGGTCAGTCGCTGAAGCTACACAAAACTCGATCGGATGGAGTTCGGGCGGACTTTCGTTTATCACGCCGAGTGGTGGATTCCTGGAATACACTGCCCGAGAACGTGGTATTGGCACCAACAGTGAAAGAGTTCGAACGCCGACTCGACGCTCTTGGCCTTCAATCCTTAACATTCCCCTTCACATCCTAGCTTATTCGTCTTATTGAATTATTAAATCTTAGGTTTTTTCTTGACGCTCTTAATACTTTCGTACTTCTCTTTCTTATTTCACGTGACCGGTGCGGCGGGGAATGCCAGTGCAGCTCGCGGGGTATTAATTGGTTGCCCGTGGTGTGATTCGCGCGCGCTGATCTCACTCCTCCGGATTCCAGTTATCGCGGACGAATAATACCCTGGATCAACGACGCGTCACGGAAGGAACATTCACGGGGATTTATCCTACTGTTCCGGCCCCACTTGAACTTGAATGAGATTGCCTATAGCGGTCCCATAATTTGCGCCGTTTGCTCAAGTTTGACCTCAACTCCCGATCCATCCAAGGTGGACCTCTAGCGAAGGGCTTTCGATGGGAGGAAGGAACGACCTGCTCAATTAACTACGTCATTTTGGAGAATACAAGATTCCATGCGTCGTTGAGGTGAAATTGTACAGGGATACCCCAATCCGAAGCGTTTGCGGCCGTTATCAGACGGAGTGGGTCGGCACGCCAAGCAAGAAACTTTCTGCAAGCATATATTTTACATACATTAAACTACTGTATTAACGCTTATATGCTCCATAAAACAGCCGTTTAAACTACACTTTTATTTAGCGTTCGCCTGCTTTCTGTAACGCCGTGAAGTTCAAATAAGCCTGTAGTCATCATAATCGTTTGCACGAAGCAAAACCATATAGAATTATTTTAAATTTCCCCGCACCTTAATAACACCAAAATTAAGAATATACTCTGCAGCCGCTCAAACAAACTTGCATGTTACCGAGGACAACGGAAGCAAAACCCTTTCCCGCCATGACAAAAATTAGCTCTTCCCTTCGCATTAATTGACATCGCTCATTTTCGTGCAAACGGCTACCAATCGTACCCATCAGATTAGTGCTTCCAAACACCTATTTTAAAGTTTAGCTGAGTAGAAAGTACACATCTCCACGAAATTGTAATCACGTCAAGGCAGCCAATCGGACAGCATCGCCATCTTGATTTCACCCCGTTTGCCTTGCCACTAGTGGCCAGCTCTACTGACCTTCGACTTCGAAGGTCAACTACCAAGGTTAGTGGTTTCTGGGTTTCAGCTTTCCTAGAGGGCAGAGAACAGTGTGTACGCGTGGGGCGTAGCCTATCGCTTAGACAAGCTGTTCTTAGTGGCGTTCCGCAGGGCTCGGTTCTAGGGCCGTTGCTTTTCGCAATTTATGTCAATGACCTACCCGAGGAGCTTGGAGTACCGTCGCTATTGTTTGCTGATGACCTCAAGCTCTGGAATATTGTGGATATCCCTGGTGGCTCTGAGGCACTTCAGAGTGCTTTGGATAGGCTCTGGGATTGGTCAACCTTATGGTTGATGCCCATAAATCAGGCGAAATGTTCTGTCCTCAGCATTGGAGGTGCTAGTCCCCCCACGCGCTATGTAGTTGGTGGAAGTGAACTCCCTGTTGTCATTCAGCAGGTTGATCTAGGTATCACCCATACCTCCTTGCTTCACTCTGGGGAAAATTGGAGGAAGGCTGCTTGTAGAGGGTTCCGTATGATGTGGTTTATTCGCCGCTCCTTCGGTGTCCTAACGGCCAATATCTTTGTGAAGCTGTTCTCAGCTTTCGTGCGACCTCACTTAGAGTACTGTATCCAGGCTTGTCCACCTTGTCTTGTAAGGGACAAAATGGAACTGGAGAGGGTTTTGCGAGTGGGTACAAGGTTAGTGCAAGGATTACGGGGGCAAACGTATCCCGAACGTTTGCTTAGCTTGGGTATGTACTCAATGTACTACCGCAGAATTAGAGGAGACTTGATTCTCACTTACCGTATCTTAACGGGTAAGATCGGTCCAAATTTATCCTGGATATTTAGTCCCGCCAAGCTGCCTAGTCTACGAGGTCACCCGTTGAAGCTGCACAAACAGCGTTCTGACCGGGTAAGGACGGAAAGTCGCTTGTCGCGTCGAGTTATTGAACGTTGGAACTCGCTTCCAGCGCACGTGGTTAGGGAGTCTACGGTAGAGGGTTTCGAGCGTCAATTAGATGCTCTAGGGTGGCAGTACCAAACCTTCCCCTTCTCTTAACCGACTTGTATCTTCAACTTTCCCTTCGTTCTTTTTTAATTTTCTTCTCATCTTGGTATTATCATTATTTAGCTGACATTCCTCCTCTTTTTTAACTTACCCTTCACTCTTTTACTTCACATAAACCGGCCCGGCAGGGACTGCTGGGCAGGAAAATGTGGGCAGTAATTGGTTGGACAGGGTGTGATGCGGTCTTTGTTTTAGACTTTTCAACATCTCAAGCAGACCTGTCAATTCCCGATCCAACGATACGCAAAAGAAGGAACATTCACGGGATTTTCCTATCGTTCCGGTCCCAACTGAACTTGAACTTGACCCTGACAAATAACGTATTAATCGCAGCCAACGAACACTGTACAACGACTGAGGACCCTGGCTGTATTTATAGGTCTCTGCTGACCTTCGACTTCTAGAATTGGAAGGTCAGCTGCCAAGGTTAGTGGTTCCCCATATCTTTTGCCGAGAGGTCAGGTGGATTTTGATCACGTGTAGAAGAAGAACATTCAGGAACGTTGGAAATCGATGCGATAATCGTTAATAATCGATTAATCGCTAAAATAGGGAATTTCCAAGACAATTCTTACTTTCTCCCGTACACCCTTCATCTCTGAACGCCGGGAGCTGGGCTCTAACCAAGGGCGGAATTTTGCTTACGGGCCGAGGTTAAATGGAACAGCATGTATCATTTGGGCAATGGCGAGCGTTAAGAAATAATTAGTGAGGTTTCAATAATAAAATGGAATGCACTTAGTATATTAATAGGGAGGTAAAGTTAAGTTAAATAAATTTTGTACCGAGTTCGATTAACCACTGACCGCTTATAAAAGGCCGTCGCAGTAGCCTGCTGAAATTTCTTCACATCCTGTTCCATGTCCACAAATGTTCGCGAATATATAATTTCCCTAAACGATTAAACGAAGGAAGATCGTCCACCATGCCGGCAGCTTCCAACGACGCGCCGCGGCTCATAACTGCACTTCGTTAGCTACTTGAACAACAACAACAGTGTTAAAACCCACAAACTTTAATATTACCACGTACCATAATGTTTCTGAAACTCTTTATTATACACCACACAACATCAATTAGCAATATAGTCCACATGTAGCATGGCGTACCAAACCACCGTCACCAAATTATCAACAAAGCACTTTGGTTAGAATCCCGGTCCGCTGAACGCCGGTAAGCCATGACTCCTTCATGCTGACTTGCAGCCCGGCACGACCATAAGGATGTTATGCTGTCTGCACACGTTTTCCAAAGCAACGCTTCCCTTGGCGCCCACAACCTTCGTATCTTTCCCGACATCCTTTGGACTGAGCGCGCAGCGCACAGACAGCAGCCGGCGCTACCCACCCAACTTTGCTCCACCATAGTGCACGGCGTTCCAGAACTGCATGCCTCTGACGCAACCTTACAACAGCGACAGCATCATGACTGCGACCAATGGCGGTTTCTTCAGCAGATACTGACCATTGTCAATGTAACCACGACGGACGTTCACCGCCTACTCTGTCGAACAAGGTATACAGGAATGGCCCACCGTCTTCTGAAAGTGACTTTCCTCACAGCTTGCATGGCAACCGATGTCATCACTATCTGGTATGCTAATAAAAGTCGAGCACCGCCAGATGTCCGCTTACGTCCAGAAAACCACTTGGTACCGAGATGCACGGTCTGCCACACCCGCAGCAGCAACCCCGTCGATACCTTCACCACACGCTTCCCCAACCGTATCTAGATTGTCCAGTACCGAGCCAACTGCCTCACTGCCTGGAGTCACCTGCTCACCTACACACCCCTACCGGCAGCACCCTAACGAACATCACGCATCTAAACACTCCCGCTCCAATGATCCACAACCTGCATCCCCAAGTTCTAGCAACCTTAACGGTTCTATTACTCCAAACAAAAAACGGTGTACTGCCGATCACTTGTTGGCCGGCAGCGCGGTACTTACTCCGGCACTCGTCACGCAGACAAACTTTGGTTGCGTTTACACGGATGCACAGAGCATCCTACGCAAACTTCCGGAACTCCGATCTCGACTTCTGTCAACGCCAGCGGACCTAATAGCCGTAACGGAAACATGGCTGTCCGGTAACATCACCGACAGTGAAATTCAACTTCGTCACATGTCCGTCCTCCGCTCCGATCGCGCAACCCCAGGTGGTGGTGTCGCACTGTACTACGGCACCTCCCTCGGTTGCACCATCGTGGCAGACTGCTTTGCCGTCTCCTGACACCATGTGGTGCGAAGTTGTACTAACTGCCTAACACCCCTGCTGTGTGGGTATCATTTATCGCCACCCTTAACAACCCTTCCCAGAATGACGCAAAACTCTTGCAAGATATCCGCTTCATTCTATCCCTCAGATACACACACCTTCAAAGCACGGGAGATTTCAATCTACCGGATCTATCTCGCTCGGTTCTGACGATTGGCCCCTTTGCGTCAAGCCTCATGGAGCTTCTTCACACGGCCCCGCTGTACAACCGTACCTGCCAGCCAACCAGATTCCGAACCAACAACCAACCATCTCTCGTGGACGTCATCTTCACCAACGAAGAACCGATGGTTGAGCACGTCGAATATGATGCCCCTTTGTGGCTCAGAGATCACTGCGTCCTCCAATAAGAATTTGCATGCTGTGCCGAAAAGCCTGTTGGCACGCTGACTTAGGTAACTTATAGTTCTTACGTTTCGATGAAACATCAAAGCGCTTACAAATGTTCGTACAGACCAGAGCCCATCACAATGAGGCTGGACCTTACCGGGGTGCGATGGTTTGTGTGCCTCAGTGATCCATTGAGCTATACTGGGTGGTGCTTTTGCACCTTCAGAGCCACTCATACCAGATTGGTCAATGGTTAGAGGCCAGACAAACTCAGCCTCCTGGTCCTCCAGGTTGGGGGATGGAATGAGGGTGGCTCCCTATTCCTTAAAACGGGCTCTGTAGTCCAATGCCAAAACCCACTGCCTTGCGGTAAGGTTTTTAAACCAAAGGCTTTGGTTGAGAACCGTAATCGTTCTCCTGTGTAGGCCTGGGCAACCTGACAGTATCCTGCCCACGCAATACAATGAATCCTTCTTCAAACAAATTTCTGATGCTCTGGCCACCGCAGAGGATAATCAACGGTGCCCTATCTGCTGCATCGTGCAGGGTGAATAGGGGTTTGGATGCTACTGCTCAAGCCTTCCCATCTTCTTATTCCCCTTCTTGCGCTTTTTCACCCTTATCGTCCCGTTCCAGCTTCACCTTTATCCCCCTTGTTTTCAACCCCCCAATTCTCGGCCCTCCCCCACCTTGCTTCAATAGTCGCTTGTCTTTTAGTTTCAACTCACAGGTGAACGCAGAGCGTCATTCCTGCACTGTCAACAGGCCCATTCCAGTTCATCGGCTTCCATTTGGAGCCCTCGATCCTCCTTCAGACTGGCATGCCTCAATGTTCGCACACTGCTTCAGATCGGTCAACAGGCAGCACTTGCCCGAACATTAGAGACCCTCTCGATCGATATCTGCTGTTTATCAGAGACCCGCCTGCAAGACTCGAGCTCTGTGATCACTCTGCGATCCCCTTCAGGTGACACCAGCAGCACTTTCTCACTGCGCCTATCCGGTGACGATGCAGCTTCGAGCACCGGCCAAGCTGGTGTTGGTATTGCCCTGGGTCCCCGGGCTGAAGCTGCTCTGGTTAATTGGATTCCAATCAGTAGCCGTATGTATGTGGTCCGATTGGCTGGCTCGTTCAAAGCTTCGAAGTCGCGTGGGACTAACAGGTGTCTATTCGTTATCGCTGCCTATGCACCGACAAACTGTAGCGATGACTCGATAAAAGACGACTTCTATCGCCAACTGAACGAGCTCCTTCGCCACAGAAGAAGCTCGGACACTGTAGTGCTGGCCGGGGATCTGAACGCTCAAGTTGGAAAATTATCCACAGATGAGCTGCATCTGGGCGGCCAACATGGTATAGGCTCCCGTAGTGATAACGGTGAGCGGTTACTTCATTTGTGTGAAGATGCTCGCTTATTTCTTGCGAGCACTAATTTCCGACAGCACCCGCCGGAGTGTGACTTGGCGCCCACCAGCCTCGAACCAGCTATGGACGCAAATCGATCACATTGCGATAAGTTACCGATGGACAGGCTGCGTCCAGAACTGTCGCTCGATTTGGAGCACAGGTGTTGACACCGATCATGCACTTGTATGTGCTGACCTGCGGATGCGCTTTGGCGGACGCCCGCGACGATGTTGTGAGCGCTTTGGCACCGGCAGACTGGCGAAGCCAGCTGTTCTGAACGCCTATCAAATTACGCTGTCATCCGAGTTGGATAAACGCTCACTGAATGCAATTGAAGCTCACTGGTCTCATATTCAACAGGCCTTACTAGCAGTAGGCAAATCCTCATGTGGTATGTCTAATCACCAACATGGACATTGGGTCTCTTCACAGTCTCTGGAACTTATAGATGCTCGCCGGCATATTCCGGCTGGAAGTGAACACAATGAAACTCGGAAAGAGCTCCGGGCGAAACTCCGTGCTAGCCTGAAGAGAGACCGCGAATATTGGTGGTCTCATCGTGCAACAGAGATGGAAATGGCCGCTGCCCTTGGTAACCATCGTGAGTTATTCCGTCTGATACGGGAAACGGGCAGCAGGAGACCTGGTGTTAGTGAAACTATACGTGACGAAAGTGGACAGCCTATCCACAATTTGTCAAAACGTTTGGAGCGTTGGGCTGAGCATTTTGAAAAGCAATTTAATCGACTAGAATTGTTCGATTCTTCGCCGGCCAGTGATTGCCCCGCTCCCTGATATGTCCCTTTGGATCCACCCTCTCGCTCAGAAGTCGAACGTGAGATCAAACTGTTGAAGTTAAATAAAGCCGCGGGACCAGATGATCTTCCTCCAGCCCTCTTCAAATTCGGGGGACCTGCTCTTGTGGATGATTTACACGAGTTTCTAGTGAAACTGGGAGCAGGAAACTGTCCCAACCGATTGGAGCCGCTCCATCATAGTCCTAATTTTCAAAGGAGGCTCACGATCGGAATGCGGCAGCCATAGAGGAATCAGTCTGATCTCCATCGCCTCCAAATTGCTTGCCTCTGTCATCCTTCACAGACTGACTGGCACTCGTGAAAGCCAGATTCGTGAAGAGCAAGCTGGATTTCGTCGAGGTCGTGGCTGCATTGACCACATATTCACCTTGCGTCAGTTGTTGGAGCACCGTCACACATATTGGCGGCCCACCATTATCGTGTTCCTCGATATCAAAGGTGCATTCGATTCGGTGGATAGACATGCACTTTGGGACTGTCTACTCAGGAAAGGTGTACCTGAGAAATATGTGAATATTATCCGAGCATTATATGCGCGTAGCTCGGGCAGAGTGATGGCTTACGGCAAGTTGTCGTCGCCCTTTAATATCTCCAGCGGCGTGAGACAAGGATGCCCGCTGTCACCTTTCCTCTTCAACTTCGCTGTTGACGAAGTCATGGAAATCGCGTTCACAGGACACGACTTAGGTGTGGAGCTACTCCCAGGAGAACGACTTCTTGACTTAGAGTATGCTGATGATATTGCCTTGATCTGTTACAGCTCACAAACGTGCCAAGCGGCACTGGACAGATTAGCACTAGCTGTCCGTCACTTTGGGCTTTGCTTCGCACCCTCGAAGTGCAAAGCGTTTCTCCAAGATTGGTCTGGACCGCCTCCTACGCTGACCCTTGGTGGGGATCAGCTAGAAGTCGTTCAAAAATTCAACTACCTGGGAAGTTGTATCAGCGCCCGTGGGATTGAAGATGAAATCACGAATCGTATAGCAAAAGCTCGGGGCGCTTTTGCTAACTTTCGCCACTTGTGGCGCCGGCGCGACATCACTCTTGCCTTGAAGGGTAGAGTGTACAGTGTAGCAGTACGTTCGACCCTGCTGTACGGTTGTGAAACCTGGCCGCTTAAAGCAGCGGACCTGAAGAGGCTAGTTACGTTCGACCACCGGTGCCTTCGTAATTTAGCTCACATCTGGTGGGAACACCGCGTGAGCAACGAGCGTGTTCGACGCCTTGTTTATGGCACAGGAAAAGGAACTGAACCGCTCAGCACCGTTATTTCACGCATCAGGCTCCGATGGCTCGGCCACGTGTTACGCATGCCAGCCCACCGACTCCGGCGACGTGTGTTGTTTGCGCGCCGGGGGTGTGGATGGAAGAAGAGGAGCGTTGGCCAAGCGATGACTTGGTGCAAAGGAATGAAGTCCCTCACTTCTGAGCTGGCCTCGGTTGGAGCGTCTCGGCTCCCTGGTTGGGGTCCGAAAGACGGTGAACACGTTTGGTTGGACACACCTGCTGATATGGCTAGGAGCCGACCTCAGTGGCGTTCGTGCTGTGAGTTTCTTTGTCCCACCCCATCCCTCTTAGCCTCCCCCTCCAACCACGATCTCATTATTTAGCTTTATACAATTTTGCATGGTAATTTTTTTTGGTGCACAGCAGCCGGCTGGTAGCTTACCGGAACGATGCCCATCCGTTACCGGTAGCTCAGCCGGCTTGCACCAGTTGCTTTTTTTCCTCCTTTTTTCTATGTATTGCGGCACAGTAGCTGAGGTGTTTCCCACCTCTAGCTAACGTGTATGATGATGATGATGATGACAGACCAGAGTTGAGGTAGGTAGACCAAATCGATTTGCAATCCTGTACAATACCTCGCTATCTAAAACTGATTGCTATGTGATCAATTTGTGACCACGCTTGTGTTGGCGAAGAGGGACACCAAGTGGCGGCGCGTCTCCTCGAATGCCTGGAATTCGTGCTATGGATGAAGAGCTAGTTGTCCCAACGTAGCGTGAGCGACTCTCATTAAGAGCTTGACGTTCACATGACAGCATTGTAGTCTCCGGCTAGTACGATGCATCAGATTTTCAACTTTACTGAAACGCTGGTGGAGCCTACGATAAAAGTCGTCCTTAACTGATGCACAACTGTAGTCTGTTGGAGCGTAGGCCGAAACCACAAACAAACTGCGTCTCTCTGTACAATGTCTATTGATCTTGCATGATCATCAACAACAATACATCAGCCATTTGAACTGATGCTTCACTGCCATACAAATAAAACAACCTGCGGAACGAAGAAGGAGCAGAGAGAATGAGGACTTACTGGGAATTCTTGATGCCCTAAGCAAACATTCAGTGTCAATGCACCTGCACCTTGTTCCAGCAACCTACCATCACAGACGTGTAAAGATAAGGCGACGAGACAGCTTTCTTGCGGCTTTCACTGCCCCGCGTCTTAATCGGCCATTACCCCGCAGATAACTCGGCACCAAACTGGCAATCCGATTAGGAGACGGCAGTAGACGCGCCACTGGTTCGGACGGCGAACCAAGTCCTGTAAAGTCTCGAGCCGAGCACAAAGCAAGTCAAGTAAACTCCAGCGTGGAAGGCGAGGCGGACCCAGCGCACCCAGTTTGGTCATCTGTGACTTCATTTCCTGTTGCCACGTCAACTTTTGTCCACCTCGAGCCTTGCGCCACCCTACGTCTAACTGACAAAAGAAGGCCCCCTCGGTAAGCGGTGACCAGGCATACGTAGTACGTGCCCAAATCAATGCAGCTTATTTAGTGTTATCTGTTGTTCTGGGGAACTAGCTGGGGTATAATTGTTTAACACTCGCCTACGCGCTACATCGTTGCGAACACGCTGGTGCCACTCGACACCAGCAATGTTTCACGAACGGCGATGATCAAAGATTTGAAGACGCCCCACATTTTCAGACCAAAGGGGCCAAGTATCACTCCCATACATTAGGATGGCCATCACTGTGGCCTTGTAAACAAGGCTTTTCCAAAGGAGGGAACCCCCTTCTATCGCCAGTGTTGTCGCAGACTCAAAAAGGCAGTTCATTTTTTACAATACGTGAACTAACTTTAGTTGCTGTGCGACCATCTTTGGTGATACAGCTGCCAAGGTAAGTGAATTGATCAACTACCTCAAGTTCCTAGCTATCTAGGTTCAAAGGGTCATCAAATAGCTGGTGGTCCTGCAACAACCCTTTGAAAGTGCGAAACGCATACCAAATAATGGGACCACTCTAGAGAGCTTATTCAAGATTGATTGCGCCGCCCCAACATCGTTAACCAGCAAGACGATATCGTTTGCATAATCAAGATCAACTAGCCTTTCACCAGGCAGCACCTCAACGCCTGCATCGTGAGACTCCGCAAGGGAACACCCATGATGGAGTCCACGGTGAAGTTGAACAAAAACAGGGAAATTGGACAACCTGATGAACACCACTTGTTACCAGAAAGATATCTGGCAGGTCACCGTAGACCCTGACGCAGCCTGTAGTGCTCAAGTACGGAGCACGCAAACTGTCCAAATATTTCATGGGAACACCTTTCCGCACAAGTATTTCGTACAGAATGCATCGGTCGACAAGATCGAACACACTCTTGAAATCGAGATCACGGCTATTGTTGGCCTGCGGTTAGTGTGGCGCTGCTCTAGCACCTGCCGCAGAGTGAATATGTGCTTTATGCAGCCACCGTAGGGTCGGAAACCTGTCTGCTCCTCCCTAATCCGGGATTCCCGTTTCGCAGTGAGGCGACGAACGAGGATTGAGGCCAGTTATTCTGTTACTCGGGGCGTTAGGTTAATACCCCTGTGTTTAGCACCCTCGGATTCGATTGCTCTTCTTGTATATTGCCACTGTAATCGATTCACTCTAGTTAGAAGGGACGATCTCCCAGACATGTTCGAACAGGGTCAGTGCTTTGCAGAAAACATCACCTCCATACATAAATAGTGCAGGTAAGAGGGAATCCGGGCCCGCAGCACGAAAACCATTGAGGGCTGTGATCGCGTTTCTGACTTCAGCCTCCGATGTAGCTTCTAAACTAACCATCCATCCTGCGTCACCTGAAAAGGAAGGGGTGCCGAAGCAGGAAACCAGCTGAACTGATCCGCCAAATCAGCCATACGGCGCTCCTTATTGTGAACCAAGGCATTTGTGCTGTCACTGAGTGTTCCACAAACGCCTGGTTTCCGGGTACCAGTGGTACAAATCAGCTGGAAGAGCTTGTGATAGTTTACTACTGCTCCCGGCCCCTCCGTTTTTTGAGTCCGATTGGTCCACCAGGCATCTTTATCAGCGCGTTGGCTCCAATTTAGTTCGCGCCTAATAGTCGTCTGGTCGTATTGGGCTCAGACCCAGCCGGGGGGTCTCTTATGGATCGCAACAGATTCGTCGACCTCTTGGGTAACCAGTGACTGGTGCGGTGACAACTGGTAGTACCACGTTGTGCATGCCGACCGAGATCCAGTTCCACTGAATGTCAGTGCCATTATGGCTAGGGAGCGAAAGTTCTATACACATTGCATCTTGTTAGGCGTGCCTGACCGAGGGCTGAGACAATTTCTCCCTTGCCATTCGTGGGAGACGCTTTAGTGCGCTTCCCGGAGTAGCGACAACGTACCAAGACATGATCAGAGTCGACACCGGTATTCCAAAACAAGCGGCAATCCACGCCACCCGTGACCTATGGCAATGTGATCAATCTGTGTTCATCGCCCTCCAGCAATAGTACGGCTAGTGGCACTTCGATGCCCACTGTGTCTAAAAGCGGTGCTACTAAGAAACAGCTGGTGCCCCGCACGCAGTAGCAAAAGACGCTCGCCGTTGTCCATACCGTCGGAGTTAAGCCCATAAATACCATCTAGCTGAGCTTCTGAAGAGCTCAGGCGACCTACCTGTGCGTTCATATACCCTGCAAGTATCTGAACTGGTAGCACTGCGTAGTAGCGTGTTCACTTCGTGGCAGGATGTGTCAGCAGCATCAGAACTGCAGTCAGTGGGACCGTAAGCGGGAACCACAAACAGCGTCTTGACTATTTCATGAAGCAACCTCGGTCGATGTCGTCACACGGGTTTCACACAAACGACTGTTCACTGGAATCCAAACAACCAACAATGGCTCAGCCTTGGAGGTGAGAACAATCTCCACGCCAACTTGACCCGAGGCTGCCGCATCAGTCTCCGGATGCGTGCGATCAATAACGAGAGGAGAAGCCGGGCGCAGTTTACTTAACAACCACATGAGGGTCATTGATCCTAGTTTCGGATATGCAACTTATGTGAATACCCAATGTATCCAACCTGTGTGCGAGTGCACCCCGTTGACCTATTTGTCTTAGAGTGCGAACGTTGAACGCCGCCAAGGAAACAGGACAACGTGGGCTTATAAGGGACTGTTGCCAATAGGTGTCCGGTGGATGTTGCGGGAAAGTAGCTGCAGATGGATCGACTTCAGTGGCATTACTGCTGCTGTCTGTTAAGCTGGGAACTAGAAGGTAGGTTAGTAATAGGGGCTGGGAGGGAGTAAGAGAAACGTGGAAAAGAAAGGAGGTGCAACAGTAGTATGTTTTCGCTTATCCGCCCTGCTGTATGCAGCAAATAAAGCGACTCTTGATAACCTGCGCGACGGCCGGTGCAAGATGTAGTTGAATTTTGGGGAAATAGTCATGGTTGTATGTAGGCTGAGATACTGCCAGGGCGCCCAGACCTAGACAGTAGGACGATTACGGTCCTCAAGCAAAGCCTTTGGCTCAAAAGCCTGTCCGCAAGGCAGCGGAGTCGCAATGATTTAGTTCTACAGAAGTGGACACCATCCAATTTCAAACCCCCTAACCTGGAGGTCTATGAGACTGAGTTCGCCCGACCTCTAACCATTGACTGACCTGGTAGGATTTGGTCTCAAGGGCCCCGGGAGCACCACCCAGTATAGCTCAATGAGTCAAAGGGGTACGCAAACCGTCGCACCACGTTAAGGTCCAGTTCCGTTGTGACGGGGTCTTACATGAGCCTTCAAGTCAAACCGCACACAATTGGCTGTCCATCTGGAACCAGTAGAGCAGCGAGGCCTCAGCTTTGTCACACGATGCAATGTCAAGACCAGGCTGCAGCAGCCTCTGTGACGCCAGACAAATGCAGGGAATATTTGATGCCGAGATCAGCAGGGGACGTCAACTTAACTCTTGTAACTGAGTCTCAGGAAGACAGCACATTAATAGCGAGAGGCTCCAAGGTACGCGCTCGGCCGGCTTGCTGTCCGATCTGTATAAATGTTCTAATATTGAAGGTTGCCAGCCGAAACGGAGAACGGGGCCGAAGGAGGGCCACTGGTCGGACTCTCTGGACATGGGCGAGACTGTCATCAGAGGTAGATTTAAGGAAATTATTGTTGAACCTAGGATTGGTGTGTGATACAGGTCCGTAAGTAGTCACCATCATACACGTCAGCTAGAGGTGGGGAACACCTCAGCTACTGTGCCGCAATACATAAAGGAAAAGGAAAATAAATACAACAGTTGCATGCCAGCTGAGCTACCAGCAACGGATAGGCGTCGTTCCGGTAAGCTACCAGCTGGCTACTAGGCAAAAAAATTATTATGTTACGCTACGAAATGAGATCGTACGTGGAGGGGAGGCTAAGAGGGATGGGGTGGGACAAAGAAACTCACAGCACGAACGCAACTGAGGTCGGCTTCTTGCCATGTCAGCAAGTGTATCCAGCCAAACGTGTTCACCGTCTTTTGGACCCCAACCAGTGAGCCGTGACGCTCCAACCGAGGCCAGCTCCGAAGTGAGGGCCTTCATTCCTTTGCACCAAGTCATCGCTTGGCCAACGCTCCTCTTCTTCCATCCACATCCCCGATGAGCAAACAACGCACGTCGTGGAAGTTGGTGGGCTGGCATGCGCAACACGTGGCCCAGCCATCGGAGCCTGGTGCTTGAAATGACGTTGCTGAGCGATTCAGTTCCTTTTTCTGTACCGTAAACAAGGCGTCGAACACGCTCGTTGCTCACGCGGTGTTCCCACCAGATGTGAGCTAAATTACGAAGGCACCGATGGTTGAACGTAACTAACCTCTTCATGTCCGCCGATCTTAGGGGCCAGATTTCGCAACCGTACAGTAGGGTCAAACGTACCGCTGCATTGTACACTCTACCCTTCAAGGCGAGAGTAATGTCGCGCCGCCGCCATAAGTAACGAAGGTTAGCAAAAGCACTTTGATATACGGTTCGTGATCTCGTCTTCGATCCCAAGGGCGCTGATACAACTTCCCAGGTAGTTGAATTTTCGAACGACTTCTAGCTGATCCCCACCAAGGGTCAGCGCAGGAGGCGATCCCTGCCACTCTTGGAGGAACGCATTGCATTTCGATGGTGCAAAGTAAAGTCCGAAACGGCTGACAGCCAATGCTAATCTGTCCAGTGCGGCTTGGCACGTCTGGGAGCTGTCACAGATGAGAGCAATATCGTCTGCATACTCCAAGTCAAGAAGTCGTTATCCTGGAAGCAGATCCACAGCTTCCAAGTCATGTCCTGTAAATGCAATCTCCACGACTTCGTTAATAGTGAAGTTGAAAAGGAAAGGTGACAACGGCCATCCTTATCTCACGCCGCTGGAGATACTGAAGGGTGGCGACAACTTGCCGTAAGCTCTCACTCTGCCTGTGCTACGCGCGTATAATGCTTGTATAATATTTACATATTTCTCGGGCACACCTTTCCTGAGTAGACAGTTGCAGAGGGCACATCGAGCAACCGAATCGAAGGCACTTATGATGTCGAGGAACACGACAACTGTAGGCCGCAATATGTGTGACGGTGCTCCAACAACTGACGCAAGGTGAAGATGTGGTCGATGCAGCCACGGCCCCGACGAAACCCGGCTTGCTCCTCACGAATCTGGCTTTCATGAGCGCCAGTCAGTCTGTGAAGGATTTTGGAGGCGATGGAGATCAGACTGATTCCTCTATGGTTGCCGCATTCCGAACGCGAGCCTCCTTTGAAGACGGGAACAATAACGGAGCGGCTCCAGTCGGTTGGGATAGTCTCCTGCTCCCACAGTTTCACTATTAATTCATGTAAAGCATCAACAAGAGCAGGTCCCCCGAATTTGTAGAGGGCTGAAGGAATATCATTTCGTACCGCGGCTTTGTTCAACTTCAACAGTCCGATCTCACGTTCTACTTCTGAGCGAGAGGGTGGATCCAAAGGGACAGCCCACGGAGCAGGGTGATCACTGGCCGGTGAAGAATCGAACAATTCTAGCCGATTAAATTGCTTTTCAAAATGCTCAGCCCAACGCTCCAAACGTTTTGACAAATTGTGGATATCAGAATCAAAAGACAGCTAGGCGAACAAGCTTGTTTTCGGTGGTTCGCATCAGGTCACGTATAGTTTCACTAACACCAGGTCCCTTACTGCCCGTTTTCCGTATCAGACGGAGTAACTTACGATGGTTACCAAGGGCAGCGGCCACTTCCACGATGAGACAACCAAGATTCGCGGCCTCTCTTCAGGCTAGCATAGAGTCTTGCCCGGAGCTCTTTGCGAGTTTCATTGTGTTCGCTTTCAGCCGGGATATGCCGGCGAGCGTTGATAAGTTCCAGAGACTGCGAAGAAACCCAATATCCATGTTAGCTATTAGACATACCACATGAGGATTTGCCTGCTGCTAGTAAGGTCTGGTGAACATGTGACCATTGACCATCAATTGTCTCCAGTGAGCGCTTACTCAACTCGCATGTCAGCGTACTTCGATACGCATTCAGAACAGCTGGCTTTGTCAGTTGGCTGGTGTCAATGCGCTCACACGTCGTCGTGGGCGTCCGCCAAAACGCATCCGCTTGTCAGCACATACAAATGCATGAGCGGTGTCCACACATGTGCTCCAAATCGAGCGACAGTTCAGGATGCAGCCTCTCCAGCGGTAACTGATAGCAATGTGATCGATCTGCGTCCAAGGCTGGTGGGCGCCAAATCACCCTCCGGCGGGTGCTGTGTCGGAAGTTATTGCTCGCAGGAAATAAGCGAGCATCTTCACACAAATGAAGTAACCGCTCACCGTTATCATTACGGGAGCCTACACCGTGCTGACCGCCCAGATGCATTTCATCAGTGGACAACTTTCCAACTTGTGCGTTCAGATCCCCCACCAGCACAACAGTGTCCGTGCTTCTGTGGCGAAGGAGCTGGGTCAGTTGGTGGTAGAAAGTCGTTCTTTACCGAATCATCGCTACAGTTTTGGCGCGTAGGCAGCGATGATGAATAGACACCCATTAGTCCCGCGAGACTTCGAAGCTTTGAACGAGCCAGCCAATCGAACCGCACACAACCGGCTACTGATTGGGATCCAATCAACCAGAGCAGCTTCAGCCCGGGGACTCAAGGCAATGCCAACACCAGCTTGGCCGGTGCTCGAAGCTGCATCGTCACCGGATAGGCGCAGTGAGAAAGTGCTGCTGGTGTCACCTGAATGGGATCGCAGAGTGATCACAGAGCTCGAGTCTTGCAGGCGGGTCTCTGATAAGCAGTATATATCGATGGAGAGGGTCTCTAATATTCGGGCAATTGCTGTCTGTTCACCGATCTGTAGTAATGTGCGTACATTGAGGCATGCCAGTCTGAAGGAGGATCGAGGGCTCCAAATGGAAGCCGATGAACTGGAATGGACCGCTTGGTTGGACATGGGCTTGTCGACAAGATGGGAGTGACGCTGCGCGTTAGCATGTGAGTTGAAATTAGAAGATAAATGTCTAGCAAAGCATGTTGGGGAAGGGCCAAGAATCGGGGGTTGAAAACTGAGGGGATAAAAGTGAAGTTGGAACGGGACCATAGGGGAGAAAAAGCGTAAGGGGGGAATAAGAAGGCGGCAAGGTTTGAGCAGTAGCATCCAAACCCCTATTCACCCTGCTCGATGCAGCAGATAGGGCACCGCTGATTATCCTCTGCGGTGGCCAGAGCATCAGAAATTTGTTTGGGGAAGGATTCATTGTATTGCGTGGGCAGGATACTGTCAGGTTGCCCAAGCCTAGACAGGAGAACGATTACGGTTCTCAACCAAAGCCTTTGGTTCAAAAACCTTACCGCAAGGCAGCGGGTTTGGTGTTGGGCTACAAGGAGTCCGTTCTAAGGAATAAGGTGCCACCCTCATTCCAACCCCCAACCTGGAGGACCAGGAGGCTGAGTTTGTCTGGCCTCTAACCATTGACCAATCTGGTATGAGTGGCTCTGAAGGTGCAAAAGCACCACCTGGCATAGTTCAATGGATCAGTTAAGCACATAAACCATCGCACCACGGTATGGTCCAGCCTCATTGCGATGGGCGTGAGTAGTGAGAGACGAGAGACGATAGGTAGCTGGAAGCCCATACTCCAGTATCTAGAGAACATGGTCAAACAAGTTGAAACCGGGTGGTACTATAGTAATCGCTGAGGACAATAGGGGATAATGTAGCGGGTTTGAGCGCATCCTTGTCGCGTTTCAGAAGGTAAGAGATGGCTGACTCCTGTTGGGACACCTAATATTGTTTCCTCCTCTTTTTCCCCTCCTTTCTCGTTTGCGACGCTGTTGAGCCAACTCTTCAATCTAGCTCGGTCTCTTCCTAACTGGTTGTCATTATGCCATCCAAACCACGCTTTGCTTTTCAGCCTCAGATTTCTTGTGACGGACGCGGAGGAATCTTGAATCTCGAGTCGATACACGCATGTGACGTGCACCTCTCTCGTTCTCACTAAGTTCAACCTTAACACACTGGGTCTTACCTGCTCCTACTAGGAGCATTGCACGTTACAGTAGTAGGTCCGAGCGCGACTGATTAGCGATCCATTAAGGAAAGATAGTTGCACCACGAGTAGCCGACCAATATTGTTTCCAGTTTCGCTTTCAGCCATCACTCGCGCTTATTCTCACCATCCATTCGATTATCTCATAGGAATACGACACGAAAGGATGGATAACTTCACCAGACCCATTCCTTTGTGTTGTTTTAGTTTTCTCTATGTTTACTTACTTTTCAGCTTCATGGGAAATGTGGAAAGCGATCTTAAACCCCGACACGAGGCCAGTTGCTTGGTCAAAAGCCAAGAGATATCAGTAGGTATCATCTTGGTCGAACCATCCACTTAGCTCTTGTCCATCAGGAGCCTGATGTCCGAATCTTGGATAAAGCGGAACTTACAGTAGGTTTCTGCCAATATTGTATTTCTCTCCTTAGCGCATCTTTGATCCTAAGATGCACACCCTAGCCGAAGCGCTTTGGCGTCATTATTCAAAACGGGATTCCGTCGATCGAATGGAGCGTGGAAAGCTTATCCAAGAACTATGTAACCATGAAGATAAAATGCTTTTCTTCGTTAAAGTCGCTGCTTGGCCTCATCAGCAAATCGAGGAGAAAAGTAATCTATTTCGTTGTGGTTAATTTTTTAAGGTCTTCGTCTTCTCCTATCGTGGCTATCATATGGGGAGACCCTAACGCCCCCTCTAGAGGCGGCGTTGTTGAGAATATGCCTCCCTCTTACGCAAGTATTACTACTCCTTTTTAATAATTGTTTTTACCAGCCTTTAGATGCATCTGTTAGTGCTGTTGCCGCCCGTATCTCACCGCTTCTTTCTGATGTCGCAGATGATCTTGCGAAGATCATTGTATGCACTCTAAAATCGAGTGAACCAGTGTCTGTGAGTTGTGTTCACTTGACTTCTATCCACACAAGCTCGAATTTCACGTTTCATCGGGATTTACTCCTATCATGACCCCCGAAGTACTCTGGCTCCTCTCTATCACTTTGACTTCTCCGTTTAAACGGCCGTGTGTTTCCCGTCTGCGTTACAGTTCTCCTCTGGAGATAGTGAGTTTAACAAAAACGTGGACATCACTTTTTTACGATAGGAACAATTGGCCCACATACATCTACTTTACGATAGTAGTTCTCACGGTTTCAGTGTCACGAGGTTAGCGGACCAAATTTCGGTCACCGATGTCTCTTTATAAAAATACCTTATTTTCAGCGAACTCCATTTTGATCCTGCTATCGATCTATTTTTGTGTTTCCACACTGGAAAACGATCTCAGAAATCGCCTCAAGACTCACGTCAGCCATGTCACAATTGTGTCTTAAACTTTACGTCTACTTATGACTCCAGCTTTTTTGGCTAACCCTCGACCATTACCATTAATTGCAGTGACCTGCTATACCTTGTCAATGTTTATGTACCCAGTGCCCATATGCACTTTGCGAACTCATCGGTCGGATGTAGCGAGTGAATATTGTGACTAAGTACAGGTTCCCAGGAGACAGTTCCACGGATGGTCGTATTACTTTACTTGAACTGCCAGCTATGCTTACATTGATACCTACACTCTACTTTCCGCATTCTTATTAGTTTTAAACAGTTGAACACCACGAAACTTCTCTGAGACCTACATTGCGAAATTTAAAAAATTTTCTTCGCCATCCGAATATGTTGCACATAATGATCAGACAACGCATTTGGTCTGTGTCTCGCACCGTCGAGTAGTATACGATTTATTTATTTAGCAATGAGGTGCTACACGTGTCACGCGTTTTTTGTCTGGGGAGCAAAATCTAATGCGCGTAAAATCGCCATCACATATTCTGCCGTCCTTCTACTTTTCAAACCAATAGGCTGACTCTGCGCCGGTTAACGCGCGTTGCTGCATGCCTTGTCCCGGATGACTTTGAGGTGCTCCCTAGATTTGAGCGGCTGTCCTCACTTTTGTTTATACTCAATGATTTCGCACCGGATACCACTGTGCGATCCGAAGTCCTGGATTTGCCTAAACGTCTGGAATCTGCGAGTACCGTTCCACTCAGTCTCTTTACCCGCACAATCTAAAAATCACGTTCCTTTGATGAGAGGGTGCTGGAAAGCAATGATCTGGTTTTTCTCTCATGCCAAACACGGCGTATGCAGTAACCCTATCAGGGGACGGCTCTTTCAACCCTGTTACTGTTTTGACCTATACCTGGTCCAGGTTGACAACCGTTTAACCGGCTGGTATCCATCGAGCAGCGGCGTGCCCCAAGGCACTGTACTGGGGCCGATATTGTTTCTGATCCATGTAAACGATGTGCCTCAGCTACTCCAATCATTTTGTGCGTTGTTCGCAGATGACTTGAAGGTGTGGAGAGTAATCCGAACACCCAGTGGTTGTGATTTGCTTCAGCACGACCTCGACCGCCTCTCCACGTGATCTACAGAGGTCAACCTTCCGATCAACCCGGTCAAGTCGCAATTCATGAGGCTGGGTAAGTGTGAACACAGTCGAACGTACACGGTGGCTGGTCAACCGTTGCATCCCGCGCTTTTGTGCGCGACCTCGGTGTACTCTCACGCTGCGACCTAAAGTCCATGGACAATACGAATAGGATTTACTAAAACAGCCTTCGTATGCTTTCGGCGCTCAGGCGCAGCTACAGCACTTGGTCCGAAGAGATTGCCACTCGTCTCTTCGTTTCAATACTACGACCAATGCTAGAGTATGGCTCTCCCGCATATTGTCCTATCACCCGGGGTGAGGTAGAAAAGCTTGAGCGAGTGCAGTATGTAGCCACCAGGCTGATTCCAAACTTACGTGGTGTGCCATACGAAGACCGGTGTAAGAAACTAGGGTTGTACACCCTAGCTTATCGTCGAATGAGGGTTGACCTCATCGTGACTCACTGGATATTACATCTGGGTGATTACTCGATGTTGAGACCACTGCTTTATCTGCGCAAACCAAGCAGTACACGGGGACACCGGTATAAGCTTGTCGTACCGGATTTAAAGCGGGTCGCTCACCAAATCTGTTTCGAACGCAAAGTGGTGAATGTCTGGAACGACCTGCCACGGCACGTAGTAGAGGCAAACTCAGTGTCGGAATTTAAGAAGTTCCTTGACAAACACTTTGCCGACGCAAAATATATAGAGCGGAACCCAATAGAACGGGTATTTGTCCATGAGTGACGACTGATGCAGCTACACAGAGCAAGCTCTACTCGCTGCTTCGAACCAGTATTCAGTATTCTCATGATGCCCTGATGAAGCTGTGTGTGCGTATTATCATGCTGCCCCCTGCGTTGCACCGTATCTATTGGCCTAAGTTCAGTAGCGGATCTCAGCATCGTTACTGGAGGGCGCCACTCCCGTGGCAGTGTCCAAATAGGCCGCTTCGATACATTTAATTAAATTCGCTAGCTCCTTTCGAGCCACATCGAATAATCTAAGTTAGGCGGGTTCGGGTCCTTCGGTTGTGATCTGACGTAACTGACAGTCATACGTCTGTGGTGCGAATGTATCTGCTACCTTCAAGGATTGTATTTATACGGAATTAGTCATTACAGAGCCCTTCAGGATGAGGATTTCTATTGGTGCGAAATCGCTCTAATGGGGTGGTCGATTCCAAACACTTCATACAGGCTTCCGGTATGTGGTACGATTGGTGCTTCGTACTAATCGATAAGACCGAGTGCCCATTGAATACTCAAACAATAGCAATGTCTCAGCATGCAGATACTTTCCCTCATAAACGTCACTCATTATTCTCTACTTTAAACTCTGAAGACCCAAGGATGACAACATTACTACGGGAACATTCACTTGCATCTGGACCGTAGCACTCGCGCGTCTGAAACACACGGTAATGTAAATTAAGCACAACTGGCCAATCTGGATGGAACAATGCAAAGCGGTGGGTTTTGTGAAATAAAACTGTGCGAACGTGGAAATTTGCTACTCAAAAAACGCAATATTTGTGCTTTTTATAGGAGTTGACCTTTACTAAACTCCATACGGCTAACTCATCGTAGGTTATCACTATCGTCAATATCATGGTGATTCGCTTGTCGCAAATGCGTCGTTTTCAGACACAACATATTTCACGGGCGGTCTTTGTTAACTATTGGCTGATGGCCGAGTGTTTCATGGCTTTAATTCACAAGCCGCCGGTTCGAGTCTACGTAGGTGCGGATGACGTGACATTGTCCGTGTTCCGCACACGAACCCTTCGCTGTTGCGTGACAGTAAAGCATCGACACGGTGTGACGGCATACTTTTGATGGCCTTTTCCTTTTCTCATGGATTGTTCGGCTGTACTTTCTTCCGACTAATGTCGTACACCTTTTCCTTTTTTCCAAATATTCAGGATCAAGGAATTGGCTTTCGATTACGACGGTCCACTTATACTGTTTCTGAGAGCCGAAAAATACCTTTTCTGTCTGGCTAGTGACCAAGGTCTAAAGTTAGTACTACATCATCGCTTTCGTTAACAACTTTTTTCGGTCCTTTGTGTACTAAAATTTTTAATTTCCGGCTTTTTTTGATTGTCTCCATATGCGCCGCCCTGCTTATCCACTACATTTTAGTGACACCCGCACATCCGCGCGACATAGGTAGTGCGGGACGAAGATTTGAGATGTGTTCAACAGACGCGCAAAAATAGAATCCATTTTGTTGAGGCACGTTACCCGCATTGTTGTTTTCGCCTGTGCATTTCCTCAGTTGCACAATACCCAGCCGCGTCATTGCGATGCGTGAGCAACGACTGCTTCTGTGTGTTACTAATCTATCTGGTTTTAACAAACTAGTTACCGTGTCCGCTGTTACAAGAACTGTTATTCCGGCTATAGGGAACCAATTGGGAGTACCCACGAAATCATGGAGAGGTGTTGTTCTGAATCTGATTACAGTCGATTTTCGGCACCGGTCTCATTCCGAAACCGACACGAGTTACTCACTTGCTCGATTCATTCCGTTATATTCACCCGGTCGCAAGTATACCATTGCATTTTCGCTCATCTTGATCCCCAAGTTTGTTTCTTCTTTTTTGGTCACATCCACCATTTGCCATTGTTTCTCATCGGTTGTTATTGGTACTGAATAGGCAACACGAAATGCTTGCATTTACCAAATGTCGTCTTCTTGCTGTACTTTTCAGATTACATATATTGTTCTCTCGTATATTACCTCTCAACGGTTTGTGCTGTGTTTGCTTTCTGAACCTTTTGCATCTAACCATTGCTTCGCAGGGACTCCTTGAGAACGTTTGGCGCGGAGAATTCGCTGCTGCTGCAAATCCAGCCGGATTTCATAAAACTGGTCTGTAAGTGGATGTTTTCTTTGCTGCGCGGCCTTATTCATCATACAGGTTATCCGACAGCGATAGTCCGGGATCACAATCTCCGTTGAAAGAAAGTCAGTGACCGTGACCATTAATCATCCTACTCAATTCGATTACACGCATCCACTCGTTGTGTATGAAGTAACATGTAATCACCTTAGGCACTCTATCCTACTTAAGTGTGAGCTGAAAAGGACAAATGTTGTGCGACGTTATTTTCACACAGTGTCCAGACTAATCTCTACCGGGAGTTGTGGTTGAATACCTTCATCGACACCGAACTGCAATTTTGTACTGACGAAGCAAAACCGTCGAGACGAGACTGGCCATTGATGTTGTGCGACCGTTTGCGTACACCGGCTCATTGGGCTATGCTGGTTAGTGCGCTCCCAGGCGTATTAAGAGCTACTCCAGGTTTGTCCCCCAGGCTGAGGGTCAGAAGTGGGATGGCGTCCATTTATGTAAAACCGAATCGTTGCCACTCCCACCGCCTTGCCTACAGCCATCATCATTATCATCAACAGCAGTACATCAGCCATTTGAACTGATGCTTCGCTGCCATACAACCATGAGGAACTATGAAATAAAGAATAAGAAGAGGGAGAGAAAGGGGGACTTACCTGAAAACCTTAATGCCCTAAGCAAACATTCAGGGTCAAGGCGCCTACACCTTGTGTAGACAACATACCGTCACAAACAGCTGGTTATCGTGCAAAGATAAGGCGGCATCGGCGAGACAGCTTCCTTGCGGCTTTCACTGCCCCGCGTCATAATCAGCCATTACCCCGCAGATAACTCACCACCAAACACACTTTAAACAGGCAATCAGATTAGGAGACGGCAGAAGACGCGCCACTGGTGTCGGTTGCGAGCCATGTCCTGTAAAGTCTCGAGCCAAGCAAAAGCCGAGTCACGTGCACTCCAGTGCGAAAGGCGAGACGGATCAAGGGCACCCAGTTTGGTTGTCAGTGACTTCATTTCCCGCTGCCAAGTCAACATCTGTCCACCTCGAGCCTTGCGCCACCCTACACCTGGCAGACTATACAAGGCCCTCCTAGGTAAGCGGTGACCAGGCATACGTAGCACGTGCCCGAGCCAACGCAACTTATTCAGTGCTATCTGTTGTTCTAGGGAGCTAGCATGATTATCACTACCTACGCACATTATCGTTGCAGACACGCTGGTGCCATCCGACAACATCAACGCTTCGCAGACAACGATGATCAAAGACTTGAAGGCGCTTTGGATCTTCAGACCGAAGGAGCCAAGTCTCACTACCATAGAGCAGAATGGCTCTCACTGTGGCCTTCTATACATGGCCTTTCAGACGGAGGGGAATTCCCTTCTGTCGCCAAAGATGACGCAGGTTCAAAAACGCCATTCTGGCCTGCGTTTCTGGATTGCGACACGCAATCTTAATTTGCGATACAATTCGCCTTCAGACAAACCTAGGCCATTCCCAGTGTTAGGGACGAGGAGCATAGATGTTATCGCTACAAATTAGGTTCCAGCGATATGAAAAACGCCATCTCACGATGTTGGATGTATCCGAAGTAGAAAATGACTCACCACGCCTTCACACCGTTTGAAGTGTGGACATGACGTTAACGTTATTTTTGTGTGCACCTTTTCCAAGCAACGTGTGAGGATGAATAGTTCAGTATAAGCAATCTAACGCTTCTCTTTCAGAGGAACACGGCTACTATGGGTCGTCGATAAATGGCGGTGATCAAGCAATAGACGCCAAATGAAGATGTGACCAATAAAGTCTCCCAGTATAACATATGGCTTATTCTTCTGAAATCTGTGCCGACAGATTTCGCCGCCTTTTACTCCGAGTCATTGAACTTGAACAGCGCTGCATCTTAGCTAGCCAACACACTTTATTCTCCGTCGCTTAGAGTTTATTTTTTCCCCGAAATTTCTTATCACGTTCTGGCCATCTCGGTCGTGAAAGGCCGGTTTATAAGAAATATAACATATGAATTGAATCGTCTGGTTAGGTGGTCCTCCATGCGAAGCACAGACGTGGGTGTAAACAACAACTCGATTGTTTTAACAGCTAAATCATAAGTCAGCGTAAGCGAGCATATGTTTTCGATAAGTCATCTTCAGGCAAATCAAAACAAAGTGGGTAAACAGATATTACCAGTGAGGGTATGCGGGTGTTCTCCGAGCTGGCTGATTTGGTTGCAAACGTTTCATCGTCAGACTAGACTCATGGAGTGAGTTAAATATTGTCGGTGGCTGTTCATTAGCTTTCTACGAATAACATCGCGCGTCGGAGGTCATCAGGCGTTTGAGCCAAGGTAGTCCCAAACCTCTAGTTAGCTTCTTCTAAATATACATTTCAGGGTCATACAGTCGAATCGCGAATGCTTCAGCAGCTTCTATACCATTTCACAGGCATATTAGCCCGATGCTCAATGAAGTTAAGCCGTTGAGATTTCAACTTCGTCTGTTGCTCTTACAAGTTCGCACGTCCGTGCATCGGCCGTTTGTTTTTCCGCGCACCGTCGCGTAGCTGCCCCATTGGTCAGGCGCCGTCGCCTAATAGGAATTCCGCGGTAGGTATAGGGGAAAATATAGTCACGAAGAGGGCAAAACTTGCTGACCGTGCATGCCCGATAGCAATTCGTCCCCAAGGCGATGACAGGGATGAGACTAGGTCAGTAATTGCGGGGAAGGATGAAGTTGGGTCGCTGTAAGACAAGGGGTTGCAGTATGCCCCACCTTATCACTTTAACAAATCCTGTCGGCAGAAACAGCTGATATTTGTGCCGCATTCCATCACAGCCGGTAGTCAGTGTTCTTGTACCTAAAGTTACCAGGTCCTTGTCCGTGCAAGCAATTGTATGCGATGGGCACATTGCGCGCGGGCCAGCAGGCAAAAAACGAGTGGCGCACTGAGTCGGTACGTCACAATGTAGTATGATCAAACGGCTAACTCGTATGTTAACCGGTAAACGTAGGTGACATCACTGGTGCGATGATCGCAACCCAGAAAGCTTCCTGACATCAAGAGATTACGATTGGCTATGTACCAGGCTGCACATTAAGCCTTTAATGCGGCTAATGATACGACAGTCTTCGTTCATGTTCCACGGATAGCACCGGTTGTTTTTCAAACTAGTGTGACCCTTACATTGAATAAGCGAGTCAAGTCAACTCATGAATGTGCTTCATGCACTCATGAAGGGTGAATATACAGCTCTAATGAGTTCGCGCCGGTAGTAAAGTTAGACACATTTGGGACGAATTTCGGTCACCTAAACAAACTTTCTCATTAATCATATGGCTATAGTATTGTGCTAGTACGATTTTGAAATCGAATTCCGCTTATAGTTATGGTGTCTGCAACTAGGAAAAAGCATTCACAACACATATCGAGGGTGCGCTGAGTCGGTTCTCCTGTCAGCCACTCTTCTTCGGAATACATCATGCGATGTTCGTATTTTTCCGGGCGTTCCTTGGAGCGAACGCCAGGGAAGAAAACAGAACCCGAATGTCCACCACCAGCTGAATAACGAAACATCGGTATTCATTCATAGTGTCCCGGAGCTACAGGAAACGGATGCACCCTAAGCCCAATCCCATGACTGGGAAGAGTGGCGTTACGTACGCTAAGTACTCTCACTCCATAATGTGATAGACAAATCGATCTCGAAGCTGCCATCATCATCAAATTACCAAGGATGTGGCCCCGAAGTGTCGAAAGTTGTGCTTCGGTCCAAACGCGCGGGGCAAGTGTCGTGACAAGCCGCCCACCTGAGATTCGCTTGAAGGCGTTTAACACCAGACCCCAATAGACCGAGGCAGAGCGAAATCACCCCAGCAAGCCTTACTTTCGAGTCGTACAGCTGCGGTCCACGACAGACTCTGACAGGAGCAGCGACTTGCCCAATGACCCTCAATTTCATCGGAACTTCACCGCATGGGCTTCCCATCAACCGACATGAAGAGACTCAAAGTTCGATATCAGTAGTTCACCCAAGAAACCATTAGTTGCCAACCTCACAAAGGTCTGCTTGAAATCTCACTTCACACCCACGTCTTCAAACACAGTTCCGATATTCGAAACATCATCCTGTTTTTACACTAACGCACAGATCATCCTGTGGAAATTTTCCGGGCTGCATTGTCGCCAAGTGTGACATCCTGGGACATGATCATGATAACCGGAAACCTGGCTCAACGACTGTTAAGTATGGACCTTGGCTGATAAACGGAACAGCACTCGCACGCGTAGTATGGAACCGATTTACTGAACGCATCCTTCGTTGCAGTGGCTAGAGAAGTCGGAAAGCAAAGCCAACGATATGAGGAAAGTAAAGCGACGTCATTCTCAACCAATCATGTGAGCGCCTGTGTTTAAGAAGCGATACTAAAGTGCATACGTGAAAACGAAATCATTGATGCCAAGATCGCCTTACCATGTCCGTCCTACGAAATGATCCACCAAGTAGGAGAGGCGACGTCTTTTTGTACCAAAAATCAACGACTAACTGACCAAACACTGCCGCTGATAATCCGCATTTGAATGTTTTTTGATTTTTCAGAAATCGATAGAGTTGTACAGAACTTTTCCACTTGATCTTAAATACATTCTCAGTCTTATCGCAGTGACCTGCATTTTGAACTCGTTACTAACCTAGAGATTCGTGATACCATTGTACAATCACATTACCTCCCCTACAAGATTCAGAATAGGGAACAAACCAGCTATCATTGATCTTGTGTCTACACAGTAACAGTAAGCAGCCCGTTGGGACTCAGCGATCATGCGACACTTTTTTCAATACGTCGGAGACACTGTTACCTAGGTTCGTGGCTGCGGCTTTCCCTGCGGCAAATTTACCAGGTGGGAATGACTGATCCCGGATAATCATTATCCACCACTTTTACCACTTGGCCACTGAGCCATCCATAGTTCACGTAACTGATGTCATGAGTTGACCAAAATTAGTGTGCGAAGTAAAGAGACTAATTATCCGGGAGCAGTCATTTCCACTTGATCAGGTTGCCGCCTAGAAAGCCGCAGTCGGGATCCTAGATAACAGTGTCTCCGGTGCAAAGGAAGTTAGTTGCTATCTAATAACGCTGTCCATGAAATGACATTGCGTTGTTGTCCGCGGCCAATTATGTCTCAACAAGGCATCGAACTGCACGATGCCGGATGGGAGTCACGTACACTGACGATCGCGTGTTGGTTAAATGAGCTGTGATGCAATGTTTCGTCCTGAAGCTATCATTGTGCCGGCAAGAAATGATTCGTAAAGGATCTTATGCGCACCACTCGTTGGAAGTGAAGGACGGAGTATTGCAAGCGTATGAGGTGGGAGACAATTGGAAACACGTCGCCAGTTTGCTTAATGTAAATTTCAAAACCTGCTTGTTATATCCCCAAAAAGCAGCAGACTAGAGCGGCAACGGAATCTATGTATGGAAACTATCTGCACATATACCTGTTACATTAAAATAGGTAGACTCTGGAATTGCAGTCAATCAGATGCACGAGCATATGGCTGAGCTGATTAGTGTTAAGTAGGAAGCGTGGGTGGTATAAACGAATCAATAGCACGAACAAAGCAAAGTATTGGAACACGACGTTATCCTCTCCTCTTTTCCTAAAAAATATAAGCACTACGTATCCATATACAATCTATTTTAATGTCAGCACCCTGAAGAAATGACATATGGTGTTACCTGTTAAAGCATATCGATACAGAGGGCGGCCTATCCGACCGGATCGTCGTAGATTTCTATTAGTTAGTATCCAGCGCCGTGTTGTAGGCTTGTTTGTTCAACAGCACGTTGGGGAAGCGCTGTATGCAGCCGTCTTGCATTCACCTTTGTCCCATCAGCCAAGTTATTAGTTCCTGGCATGCACACAGGATCCACACGGGTCGGGGGTCCGGACACATTACCTTTCCAGGAATGGGGTAGTCTCACACGAACAAATGTCCCTGGGGGATCCGTTCTCCAAACGCGTCCATACTTAGCCTGGTAAAAAGCCCGTCTTTCGTATTCTCTCTGATGGTCGCTTGCTTCGGATGCAAAGGCTGTACCTAATCAAATTCGAATTGTTCGCCCCACCATTAGCTCTGAGGGGGTTCATGTCGTTGCAGTATGTGGAATGGTTCTGTATGTCTCTAAGACATATACCAATACATCATCCAAGGGTTTTCCGAAAACTGAACGCTTTGTAGAGGTTCTTTCCAAATACGATCAAGTCGTTCGACTAGCCCATGCGCAGCAGGGTTAAGAAGCACAGTCCTTGAATGTCTGATACTATAGTGTCTTAGGAATTCGGCGTACTCGTCACTACGAAATTGTGGGCCGTTATCAGAGACTAATTCTTCTGCTAACCCGTACCTTACAAACAAACAACGAAGCCAGTTTATGATTACGGCTGTAGTTCCGTCTCTGCACAGAATAGCCTCTGGCGATTTGCTGTAGAAGCAGTTAGCAACTGGCAAGTTTCGCTTCTGCGGAGGTGCATTTGAAATCGGTCCCATAATGTTGATGGCAAACTTTGCCCATGGCTTCATGGGGTACACGATAGATTGGACTGGAGAATTCAGTGGTCTCGCATCTCTTATCGGATTGCTGACAAGCATAACATTCCCAAGTAACCGCCTCGGCGCTGGACTTCAGCAAAGGCCGCCAATGGTATTGTCGCGTCTGAGCTTTTGTTCGCGCATTCAGTCAGTAGAGGAATAAGGATTGCAGGGACAACAAACTGCTCACCTCTAATAATGCAGTTGTTGATAGTAAAAAATATTGCCGCAGGGTACAGCACGGAATTAACTCAGGTTGGATCTTTATATGACTGGACCATGAAGTGGATAGATACTCCTGTAGCTTCGTCAGGACAGAGTCTTTGTCAGTGTAATCCCACATCAGGTCAAGCGTTATAGTAGAAGGCTTTCCGTCTGAGAGATGTGATATCATTTTTACCTCCTCTAAGTCCTCTTTTTCCATTTCCTTGGATAGCGGATACCTCCACAGGGCATCTGCAAGTTGGTTAAAGCAACCTGGCAAGTAATTTATTTCATAACCCTAGTTCAATAAACGTGAGTACCAATAACTCAAGCGTACCGGTTTTTGGCCTTTGTTACCGCGACTTAGTAGGGTTGTAAGAGCAGAATCATCGGTGTGCAAAGTGAATCGATGTCCGAACAAATAAAAATGCCATTTCACACACACTCAGACGCATGCAAGGGTCTCCTTTTCGCCGGTAGAATAAATTATTTCAGTATCGGACAAGGTAGGCTATGTGTACGCCATCACTTTCTCCTCGCCGTTGTGCAGCTGGGACAGAACTGCACCAAAACAAACATCTGAAGCATCCGTTGAAACAAACGTTGGGCAGTGCTCACTGAAGATCAGTACTGTAGGAGAGGATGCGATCATCGCTCGTATAGTCTTGCAGGCATCGTCATGTTCAGTTGTCAAACTGAACCTGGTTTAACGCAGCACCATCCGCAACGGCTCGGCAATAGTCGCAAAGTTCGGTAAATGTCGAAGTTAATAAGAACACGAACCCAAGAAATGTTTCGTCTGTGTAACATTGCACGGTTTTGGACACTCGAGAATGGCTCTGGCTTTCCGCACATTAGGCTTAATACCCTGAGGTAGAAATAACTTGCCCAATAAACTCGACCTCCGTTACAGCGAAGTAGCATTTGCCGGTATTCAGGAGGAGATTTAGCTCATTCAGACTGTGCAGCAGGTTATGAAGGTTTTTCTTATGGTCAGTGGGATTACTACCGAAGGCAAAATATCGTCCATATACACAACACATCCTTTGAGATCTGATAACAATAGATTAATAGATTTCTACCAAGCGACTGGGACACTACTAAGGCCCATTGGTAGCACTTTGTACAGATACAAATCGTCTTACGTGAAGAAAGCAGTCAAATGTCAGTAATCTGGAGTCAGTGGCATCTGGCAATATGCACTGAATATCCAGTTTTGAGAAAAGTATGGCGTTTGAAAGCCTAACCATCAACTCATCGACAGAAGGCGGAGGGAATTTGTCCACAATTATGTATCGGTTAAGCGCTCGAAGTTCGGTGCATACATGAATAGAGCCATTCTTTTGAACGGCAACTAGTGAATAAACCCATTCAGAACACTGTATGGGTTCTATCAAGTCTCCAGTGATAATTTGTTTCAAAGCTTGCGACAAAGCCTCTCGCTTGGTTAGGGGTACAGGCCTAGGTTGTGAAATGCTGAACGTCTTGTAATCCGCGCTCAAACGAATGCGGTGCATTGCTTTTAGGACTATACCAATATCCGGAAGAAAGAGAGTTGGGTAACTGGACCGTAAGGAATTAAGGTTGATGTTGGCAATAGTCATCCGGCTGACGCACGGTGATACATTCAATGAAACCATAGCGTTACATCCCAATAGAGGAATACTGTCAGTTTTAGAAACGTAAACTTCAACTTTACGCTTCCTGCTGTTTCCAAGAAGCATTGAAAGAGTAACAAAACCAAGTACGTGAACATCGGCATTTGAGTAGCTGCTAAATGTGTAAGCGGAATGATGCACATCTAACTGCAAAATGCTGTTTGTAAAAGCAATGTGGCACCACTATGATTGGTGACGCGGAATCCAGTTTCATGTCTAGACAAATGGTTTTTAACTTCAAAGAAACAATAAATATCTGGTGAAGGCAGTTTGGGTTTTTGTGTGGGAAACTAAAGTGGGTCTTCACATTCACTAACGCCATATATGGAATGTTCAGTGGTCACTGGAGAAGCCTAGAGTCATTTGCAAAATCAACACAAGAAATGGCACGGGGACAACAAACGAGCAAAGTGACCGGACTTCACGCGATTCCGGCAGAGTGCACCCTTTGCAAAGCATGATTTATCATTTGCGCGGTGTTCGGTGTTTACACAACGGTAACTTATTTCCAATTGATGACCGCGTCAGTGAGCGTATCGAATCCAAACGGTCAATTTCAGTAGCTGCTGTGTTGGAGAGGAATGTTTTGTTCTGTTCCGTGACTGCGACCTTCGCACGAGCCACGCCGCATCCTTGCCCCAAGTGAGTTTACCTGCGTTCTCCACTAAGAGACTCTCTAGTCCGAGAATTCGTGAGTCCAGAAATCAATTGTTGTATTAGCATAGTTTCCCCCACTTTTTTCTTGGGAATACTATCGTAATCACACTTCCGAACTGAACAAAGGAGGCAAGAAATGAAAGCATCCACTGGTTCACCAGATGCTTGCTTCAGTTTCAAAAAAATGTACCAAGAGGTCTAAGTGTTCACTCGAACGTCCCAATGTTTATCCAGAGTCGATAAGGTTTAGTGCATCAAATATACGTCGATCCTCTGAGCCGAGGTGCAAGCGAAAAAGCTTTTGGGTATCCTCCGTTTTCAGTGTCACCGATGAAGAAAACTGATAGCACAGACATATAATCCGAACAACTGATTTTCAAAGCATTCTGCATTCGGGGTAACCACAGGGTCAGTCCAGAACGGTGCAGGAGAAGCAGCATGAAATGACATCGGTACCACGCGACGCCAATTTGTTGTATCTCGGAAAAGCAGCATATCAGAGCAGCAACAGAACGTATGTATGAAAACTATCTGCACATATGCGCGTTACAACCAAATAGGTAGACGTTGAAATGGCAATCAATCAGATGCAAGAGCATATGGCTGGGCTAATGAGTGTTAAGTAGGAAGCGTGGGTGGTATAGACGAATCAATAGCACGAACAAAGTAAAGTATTGGAACACGACACTGCCGCACTTGGCTAACAGTGTAAAAGTCCGCTGAACCGAAAAGACAACACGGGGGTCGTCGTCGCAGAGCTCTGACATAAAGTCAAGTAGACTCTGCTGCAGTGAGTGTCCGCAGAACCAACAATGACCCTTGCGTTTGAAGGTGGAGTTCGTGTTTATGGTCAGTACCAGTACCGTCGCCAGTTACCTAGACGATCGGATGGTAACGATGAAAAAGTTGTACGTGAATCCAGGGTCAATGAACATGCTGGAGAATAAAAGTCGACAGAAATCGTTTGTCACGGGGATTCTGAATTTTCAGACAGAAGGACGGCAACCCGTGTGGATTGACGAGACCAATTTCAATCACTTTTGCGAACGCACTCGGGGCCATGCACGACGAGGGAGCCGAGCACAATGTACTGTGGCCAATAAATAAATAAATGCTTTGTTCTCGACAGTGTGAAACACGCCTGCATAGGCACAATCATGATGATACACTAAGGAATGGTAAATGTAAAAGCGGCACAAGTTGATAAGTGACATATGGATCCATGTGTTAAGTGTGTACGAATGCATGTAGGTAAGAACAAGCGTGGTTGTGTTGCTTGAATTTGTGAATGTGGCGCCGCATTTGTGATTCATTTCGGTCAAGCCGTCAGTGTAAAAAGAGGTGAAATGAAATCTTCGTACCGGATGATCCACGTCCGTGGATTCTGTTAGCTCATCCGGATACGTGACTAGTGGCGAGTGACATCCACCACGTCACAGTGTTGTTAAGCGGACATATGTAGCTTTTTATAGGGAGAACGCTTGCCAGGCTAGGACCCACCACATCATGGAACACTGCCGCCGAACTATTTGCTGGAACAGGGTAAGCCCGAACCACCCAGCTGGTATCACAGGAAGATTATTCGGCTAGCCAGCGAAAATGTGCACGTTGTCGGAGCTATGACAAAGGAGGCGTTGATTGCGTTTTCCGTGTCACGTGGAAGTTACAACAAGCAATGATGTGCACAGTAGATGCGACAGGTGCCTGATGCCAAGGGTGCGGATTTTATCGAACGGTGTTTGTTGATTTGTGACCGCTCCGTGTTACATAGAATTGGGAACCGTTTTCCAGGAAGGTACCGATCCGAGAGGATGTTACGGTCAACACCATACTCTCCGGCGCTTAATCCTATCGAAGGGATCTGGAGTACAATCAAAATCTATGTAAAGCAAGCGAGGAGGAGCATGTATGCGGAAATGCTCCGGGGGGGACCCTGACGGTGTTATCAGTAAAAGCGAGTGGTGCATTAATTTTCTGAAACAGATGGTATCAGAGGCCGCCCTAGTCTGCTGCTTTTTCGGGATACAACAAGCAGGTTTTGAAATTCATATTAAGCAAACTGGCGACGTGTTTCCAATTGTCCCCCACCTCATACTTCCAACGAGTGGTGCGCATAAGGCCCTATACGAGTCATTTCTTGCCGGCACAATGATGGCTTCAGGACGAAACATTGCATCACGGCTCACTTAACCAACACGCGATCGTCAGTGCCCATCCCGCATCGTGCAGTTCGATGCCTTGTTGAGACATAATTGGCCGCGGACAACAACGCAATGTCATTTCATGGACAGCATTATCAGATAGCAACTAACTTCCTTTGCACCGGAGACACTGTTATCTAGGTTCCCGACTGCGGCTTTCTAGGCGGCAACCTGATCAAGTGGAAATGACTGCTCCAGGATAATTAGTCTCTACTTCGCACACTAATTTTGGTCAACTCATGACATCAGTTACGTGAACTAAGGATGGCTCAGTGGCCAAGTGGTAAAAGTGGTGGATAATGATTATCCGGGATCAGTCATTCTCACCTGGTAAATTTGCCGCAGGGAAAGCCGCAGCCACGAACCTAGGTAACAGTGTCTCCGACGTATTGAAAAAAGTGTCGCATGATCGCTGAGTCCCAACGGGCTGCTTACTGTTACTGTGTAGACACAGGATCAATGATAGCTGGTTTGTTCCCTATTCTGAATCTCGTAGGGGAGGTAATGTGATTGTACAATGGTATCACAGCGACTAGCTCTTACAGTTCGGCTTTAAATTACTCACTGAGGGTGGCTGGGACCTTGACAGCATGCAAGTTGAAATCTCCGACAAGGAGAACGTGACTGTAGGGCTGTGCTAGAACGGTCTTCAGAACATTAGCTAGACGGTTGTCCATTTCTACAGCTGATATAGGAAGATGACAAACGATGGCCACCAAACATGTGTCGCCACGCCGAACTTGTAAGCGGCACCAAGGCGAGTCAACGACTTGAATCTCTAGGCTAGTAACGAGTTCAAAATGCAGGTCACTGCGATAAGACTGAGAATGTATTTAAGATCAAGTAGAAAAGTTCTGTACAACTATCGATTTCTGAAAAATCAAACTGTTGGGATGAAAGCCTTATCAAATTTGCAACTAAAATCCTGCTACTTATGAGTACTATAAAATCAAAAACATTCAAATGCGGATTATCAGCGGCAGTGTTTGGTCAGTTACTCGTTGATTCTTGGTACAAAAAGACGTCGCCTCTCCTCCTTGGTGGATCATTTCGTAGGACGGACATGGTAAGGCGATCTTGGCATCAATGATTTCGTTTTCACGTATGCACTTTAGTATCGCTTCTTAAACACAGGCGCTCACATGATTGGTTGAGAATGACGTCGCTTTACTTTCCTTATATCGTTTGTTTTGCTTTCCGACTTTTCTAGCCACTGCAACGAAAGATGCGTTCAGTAAATCGGTTCCACACTACGCGTGCCAGTTCTGTTCCATTTATCAGCTAAGGGCCATACTTAACAGTCGTTGAGCCAGGTTTCCGGTTATCATGATCATGTCCCAGGACGTCATACTTGGCGACAATGCAACCCAGAAAATTTCCACAGGATGATCTGTGCGTTAGTGTAAAAACAGGATGGTGTTTCGAATATCGGAACTGTGTTTGAAGATGTGGGTGTGAAGTGAGATTTCAAACAGACCTTTGTGAGGTTAGCAACTAATGGTTTCTTGGGTGAACTACTGATATTGAACTTTGAGTCTCTTCATGTCGGTTGATAGGAAGCCCATGCGATGAAGTTCCGATGAAATTGAGGGTCATTGGGCAAGTCGCTGCTCCTGTCAGAGTCTGTCGTGGACCGCAGCTGTACGACTCAAAAGTAAGGCTTGCTGGGGTGATTTCGCCCTGCCTCGGTCTATAGGGGTCTGGTGTTAAACGCCTTCAAGCGAATCTCAGATGGGGGCTTGTCACGACACTTGTGCCACATCTGGAGTGTTTCTTCCGCCACGCGTTTGGACCGAAGCACAACTTTCGACACTTCGGGGCCACATCCTTGGTAATTTGATGATGATGGCAGCTTCGAGATCGATTTGTCTATCACATTATGGAGTGAGAGTACTTAGCGTACGTAACGCCACTCTTCCCAGTCATGGGATTGGGCTTAGGGTGCATCCGTTGCCTGTAGCTCCGGGACACTATGAATGAATACCGATGTTTCGTTATTCAGCTGGTGGTGGACATTCGGGTTCTGTTTTCTTCCCTGGTGTTCGCTCCAAGGAACGTCCGGAAAAATACGAACATCGAATGATGTATTCCGAAGAAGAGTGGCTGACAAGAGAACCGACTCGGCGCACCCTCGATATGTGTTGTGAATGCTTTTTCCTAGTTGCAGACACCATAACTATAAGCGGAATTCGATTTCAAAATCGTACTAGCACAATACTATAGCCATATGATTAATGAGAAAGTTTGTTTAGGTGACCGAAATTCGTCCCAAATGTGTCTAACTGAGACGGCCTGGGGCATGTAAATCGGTCACTTTGGTTGCTCCAAAGGTCACGCGCGCTTTATGAAATCACGGTTTTATTAAGAATAGCTTATAGGCAAGGAACGGAAGTGTTAAAGATTTCGAAGAATATTTGAACGACATATCTGGTCATGGTAAGCCGTTTATTCGCACATTCACTTTTTGCCTCCGGGAGCATTCGAAAATACGCCCAAGCAAGACGGCTGGGCGTCCTATTGTGCAAGACAGGACAGTACATCAACAGATCATCGCGGCATTGGTGCATGTGTAATTGCGGTTCACCCTTCACCAATTAGGGGACTTGTTAAGCACTAACTTTACTACCGGTGCAAACTCATTAGAGCTGTATATTCACCCTTCATGAGTGCATGAAACGCATTCATGAGTTGACTTGACTCGCTTATTCAATGTAAGGGTCACACTAGTTTGAAAAACAACCGGTGCTATCCGTGGAACATGAACGAAGACTGTCGTATCATTAGCCGCATTAAAGGCTTAATGTGCAGCCTGGTACATAGCCAATCGTAATCTCTTGATGTCAGGAAGCTTCGTGCGTTGCGATCGTCGCACCAGTGATGTCACCTACGTTTACCGGTTGACATACGAGTTAGCCGTTTGATCATACTACATTGTAACGTACCGACTCAGTGCGCCACTCGTTTTTTGCCTGCTGGCCAACGCGCAATGTGCCCATCGCATACAATTGCTTGCACGGACAAGGACCTGGTAACTTTAGGTACAAGAACACTGACTACCGGCTGTGATGGAATGCGGCACAAATATCAGCTGTTCTGCCGACAGGATTTGTTAAAGGTTTAAGGTGGGGCATACTCCAACCCCTTGTCTTACAGCGACCCAACTTCATCCTTCCCCGCAATTACTGACCTAAGAGGTCACCAGTCTCACCGCTGTCATCGCCTTGGGGATGAATTGCTATCTGGCATGCACGGTCAGCAAGCTTTGCCCTCTTCGTGACTACATTTACCTCTATACCTACCGCAGACATCCTATTAGGTGACGGCGCCAAACCAATAAGACAACTACGCGACGGTGCGCGCAAAAGCAAATGGCCGACGCAGGGACGTGCGAACTTGTAAGAGTAACAGACGAAGTTGAAATCTCAACAGTCTAACTTCATTGCGCTTTGGCCTAGCATGCCTGTGAAATGTTATTGCGTTCGTTTGATCATATATCTCGATCTGTTTGTCGCGGCGTGATAGATAATTTTTGAAGGCAGCGAGATGCGCGGGTATTGAGTAACTGACAATTAGCACGTTCTCCGTCTCCTCCAGGCTATGGACCAAGATGGGTTTTTGATCGAAGTAATTAGATTCGAGAAATTTAGGTTTTTGGCAAATAAATTGCCTGATAACTGAATCTTTCTCATTTGGCCGCGTATCACAGAGCAGTAGCCACATTCACCCTAAGGGCATGCAATCATCCATTGGATAGTTAAACAAATGAAAATACGATATATAACTTACCTGCTCACAGACTAGTGCGCGTTATCTAACTGAACGCTATCAACGTAGAACAAACAACTTTGTGCTCGATCGCCATTGAAAGCTACTATTTCGATCTTCCCAAAACAATTACGGTTAGTGCAGCTTACAAAGGTAGAGCTGCCATCCTGTTTTTACCTGTCGATATGACGAAGAGCCGACCTCAATGGCGTTTGTTTTGTAAGTTTCTTACTGCCCCCCGCCTCGCTTTCCACTTCAACCACCATCTCTCACTCCATGCAAAACGTGATACATGGAATTATACTACTTTCCTTTTAGTTTTTGTATTCTGTCATGTTTAGCAACTTTTTTGTATTGCGGCACTCGGCTAGTAGCCTAATGGATCACAAGTTTACCTTGTAATCCGAGGGCGCGGGTTCGAGCATGCGTAGAGGACTCGCTAACCTCGCAGTATCCTTGGCCCACGTGGGCCTGGTGGTGGTTGCGCGGCAGCGAAGCGTCTGTACTGCATACTGCTGATGCCTTTTGCCTCTTTCTCTATTGCGACACAGTAGATGCGGTGTTTCTCACCCTCGGCTAATTTGTATTGATGATGATGCCACTGTCATAGTTTTAAACCCCGCGCAACAACTTGTGATCATAGGTCAGACTACGCAATGAGCGTTGGAACTGGCCGTTATTCTCGTCAATCTATCACGGTTCCTATCGGATTCGCCCTTGAGCAAGTGCACTTCCTGTAGAAGTCAACTTGTTCTTGTTGTACAATAAACGCGTTGCCTGAGTCACTGGTGGTGTCCAGACTGGAAAACTGACGCGCTGCTATGACGTCAAGTCTTGGTCGAGGTCACGTATGACTTGAATCGGCGGATTTCTGATGTACCGAATTATTTCCGATCCGCATCGCAACAGACTGCAGAAGAAAACCACGTTGAGGGTTTAGCGAAATTAGACGAATTATTGAGTTCGATTCCATATGAACACAATGACTCAAACAGCACATTTCCGTCAATGTTTGTCACGATTCAACCAGTTTATTGCTTCGTCGATCCGGACGTACGTTGAGTTGCCCTCCTGAGCTACAATGACCGCTTCTGGTTTGCGGACACCGGTGTAATAGCAGTATGATTGGTCTCATTTCTCAATCTTAAGGTAGCACTTCTGTGTCATGAACAGAAATCTATTATTCGTCTTACAGCTGGTCGTTCACCCAAATTGGCCGGACCAGCCGCCGAAACTGGAATTATCTATGCCAACTTCACCGCAAGATCTGCTCGCCGGGGCCTGTTGATCGGTCACCAGCCACTTGCCTCTCCAGTCGTTGAAGTGAACGAAGGTTTCACTGAACTGCGGTTTGCCGGGGGCCCTCCAATGAAGCTCATGACAGTGGAGATATGGGCCGCTGGATCTCCTGATTCACTGACGAAACTCCAAGCACAGAAAGCGTGGGACCTCGCACAAGTAAGCGCGTTGTATGCGTCCCCACTTGTTGCAGGGAGTTTGCGGTCCGCGTGCGTATCGATCTCTACAGACTCGGGCTTAAGGTTCCGAGATGCAAGGCCAGTTAAATCGAATATTCTAGCTTTGCCCAATTAAATGAACGCGCAGTGGCCGTATTCCTTGACCCAAAGATTACCCATCCGGCTTTTTCGCTAATGCTAAGTTATTAGAGTATGTCGGGTATCTGCTATCTTCGCACCAGACCATCTGTGATATGTGGACTTTGACAAACCATGTAGTAGGGTGCTGCAACAGACATGGATTCTACTCTGTTGTGGTAGCGCTCCGTCTCATTACTGGAATTGTTATCACCGTTCACACGGTTTTTGATGAAATATCCCAACCAAAGGTTGTAAAACCTTCCCTACAATCAAAAACATAAAAACACAATAGGTAGAGAGATATTACCATTCGTTACTCCTGGAGCGAGTTAAATATTGGCAGTGGCTGTTCGTTAGGTTTCGACAACTGACCTCTGCTCCAACTGTTAAGACTGAGAACGTCAGTTTCACATATATTATCATTGTTGAACGCTGGTGACCTGTCATGGTTATTTTGGGCAACCTCATTCTTATGATACTTCATATCGAGCAGTTAATCAAAAAAACACCTTTCCTTAGATCAAAAAGGAGAAAAATCGAAAGGTGCTCCAGGACGAAGACTGGCGAGACACGACAGACAGGCAAATTCTCAGCATGGCTGGAATCAAAGTCAACTACTCTACCAACCTTGAGCTGCATGAGGCAGAAGTATTTACTGGAATTCGCAACGGTAACCAACAGCTGCAAGATAACAATCTGTGAATATCTCTTTTAATCAGTCGGAAAAACAGGTGACCGAAGACCCATCGGTTTTGTTCTTTCTCTATAACCTAATAAGCCACATTCTTTCGATGTTTATTTCATTTCGAAACACTTGGGTAACGTTTCGACAATATTACACTGACCTCCCGTATCAAATTTCCGCAGACTTTTTGATCGTACGGATGGTGCCAGCAGCGGTCATTTTTCGGACGAGTCCGATACTCCGTAGGGGTTTCGTCTGAGGTTACTACACCGGAAAGTAAAGTACCTAAGTCAGAGTAAGCACAAATAACGATCACGTTGGGCCATGGACTCAGTAATCTGATGGGTATTGAATAGATATGCTCATATCGGATACGTTTTGTAGCGCTGTTTGGATAAAGACTGCACGGCAGCTATGGTCCGAGATGTGTAGTTAAGTGGGAACATCAACTTTCTCCTTGTGGATGTTTCTCCTAGCATTGCAGAGCATAGGGGATAATCATGTTAACTTGTGAGAAATGGACGCCTTCCAAATCGCACTTTGAGCAGCAGTCGCAGCTAGACACGTTGTTAACAACGGGAACTCGCTGACGCCACGGTCGTCTGGACGCCGTTACAGTGCGGTCTAGATTAGCGTAACTCAGCAAGAAGGAATGAGCTCAGAAGGGGCGGCATTGTATATGGATTTTCACGACAGAGAAAACAAACATGCAACTGAATGCAAAGGTACATACTATGATAAACATGTCGATACGGTCCAACAAGAGTACATCGGGTAACAGGGGCAGTGTAAGGGGCGAAAGTGCGCATGTTCATTTATACTTTGCGTTGATCCATCATATTTGTGCCTCCATGTTGGTGGGGTTGTCCGCTGCGCCCGCGATTGGCACAATCAGTGTGTCTTTGCCCATTAAGTTGTACTTGAGCACATAGGTGGTGAAGCGCTGGCATAGAGCAGTAGCTTCCTGGTGAGTTCATAAAATACACACACATCAATTGACGCAGTGTAATACCGTGTGATTTATCAGAGATCACGATGAGAAGCATGCTAATCTGTAGGACTAGAGCGCTGTAAACCTGGGGTCTATTAAACAATGGATGGGTTTGGGTGGAAACTCCAACCCATCCTTAGGCTACGTAGATTGAAATAGTGCGACATTGTGATGAATTTGTCGGGGAATCCTAATCTTCAAAAATGATACAGAAGACAAGTTTCTGCTTCCATCCGCCTTACAAATTGTGCTAATTGCCTGAAATTGACCATGTCATTCTTTGGAAGGAAATGCCTAGCAGAACCACTGCAGAAAATCAAATAGTTTGATCTCGTAGGTGCTGCATTCAGCTAGTCTAGATTGTTATAATAGTTGGTTGGAGTAAATGTCACTCTCCATTCGAAACACTTGCAAGGTGTCTTCTTAAGCAACGTTTCGTCGCGACTGAATTCAACACAAGAATCAATAGACCGCACCTGTGATATATGCCCAGTTGTTGAGTGATAGGAAACACAAGTGGGATAGATAAGGTTAAGTAAGCAGCGGTGTTTCGATCAAAAACGATTATCATAGTGGACGTTAAAGTGAACTCTGCACCGGAAGGAGCCACAAAAGGACAACGGCTGTAGACACATCTAAGAGATGCGTGTCAATTGGCCTGGTGAACTGACGGTGTGTAGCCAGAATGGGTGAGTTAGGTACCTGGTTAGGCTCGATTTAACGAACAAGTACGAGCACCATTCGATTGTTGCCGATTACAGCTGCCCCATTTCATTAAACCTCACCGTCTCACCAGAGCTTATGGTCATGGGTGACTTCGATAACCTGCGATGTTAGGCAGGAAGGTTGTTTGGAGGGAAATGGTCACGCGCGTCACACCAGATAGGTGGCGAAAATGGTAGTGCAACAGTCATTGGTTCAAATCGTAACACGCTGTCTAGCCCGGACAATCCTACATCACAGTAACTGTATGCAACAGCTAATGAATAACACATAGCAAGGAGCGCTGCCTAGATATCAGGTTTTGTAGAGTCGTCGTTATGATAGCCTAGTGGAAAGGGTTACACTAGCTTAACAAAGATGGGCGCGATTATAATTGTTACTGAGATAGCACTGCGTGCTAGCGACAGTAGCTGACAAACCGAGGTCGGAACACGAAGACACCCTTCTAAAGTGGCAAGCTTCATCGTTCGTGGACGTATAAAGGGAGTCCGGGAGCAATCCTCGGGAAGTGGTAATTTGTGTTAGTTTCGTGCCAGCTGTGTTGGTATTATGTCCGGAACGAACTTCTGTTGCGTAACCAACAACCGTACTTAAGTGGCTGTCCACTGAGGCCTACCCGAACCAACTGCTCCTCACCGCATCGCTAAATGCAATTCCAACGCCATGGGAACAGAAGTGTCCAGACAAGTAGAGAATCGGGTGTGGAGTACAAATGTTGGGGGCGAGCAACACCGCAAACTGTTCACCATGTTGCCATCATAACATCACGATAAAACTTGTGACATACTGGTACTGCAATTGAAATGGGCGGTGGGGTCTTTCGAGTCAATTCATTGCAATGGAACGGTTGACGACGGTATTGCCGATGAGTGTTTGTGGTTAAGAAACACGAAAGGTAGATTTTTCGGATGGCGTTTACCAATATTTTCTGATTATAATACAATATTAGCAGCACCAATATGATAAGAATCATCCGCGTAACCCTCTTTGAACTGACCAAAGCGTAATGTTTGCCTCTAGTTCTATTCTCTACATTCATTCTGAAATGCCAAATAGTTATTCTTTTCCGGAGACGACAGCTCAGGAGCATAAAGCAAGTCGCAGTGCTCGGAGGTATCAAATTTTCTAATTTTCAAATGTATGCAGCTGATGGATGAATTTGAAATCCTTTGTAGAACCGCCTTGTTTATGTACAGTTAGTGGTTATCTGTTTTCGGCGACTCCATCGTACAATTTGACTGGAAAGTCCGCCGGTCTTTCTCGAAATGTACCGAAGTACGTCTTCTGCGTATTATTATTTTTTTTCATTCTCTTCACTATTGCCCACGACTGGACCGATCTTCTGAGGTGACGGATTGAAGCCTCCAAGCTGATAAATACATATATGCAAGGCGCATTGCCGTTGGCATATAGTAAAAGTGTCAAATTTGAACGGACTGTATGACTGAAGTGCTCAAATTGCATACGTATAATAACACCTCTAAAGATGAGCTAAAGTGGTGATTGTTTACTCCTTTTTAAACTACACCGGCACACCACCAAATGGGGCATGGAAGTACTGGTGAAACTTTTCCAAGGGCTACTCCACATGGAAGCAGGCCCCCAGGAAACGGTCCTATGGATGACGGTAGCTGAAAGCTATATCTACTCATTACTAATGTTAACTTCTCTGTCTTTGTATTACGTCTAACTAACCAGTCAATCCAAACATTCATTTGGAAACCACCATGAACAACCTGAATAATTGTTTTATGCGATCTCGCTGTGCATATTGATCAAGCCATTCAGTTGAACCATTGTCAAGGAATGTATCACTTATGGATATTTAAACAAGGTCCCATGGAGGGTTGGTTCTGAGTGTGAGGTGCTCGAAGCACTCTGCAAACTATGGTTGTTCGCGTGTGGAACACAATGCAAGCAGCGAAGCGCACATGTGGCTGATAACGCTCTGTGAAGCTCACTTGTAGCGACGGTGATCTAAGGGTGCATCAGCTATGGAACAGGGTCGTACATCACTTGATACACACTTTAGATAGATCATCCTGTGGGTTAGCAGCTGCTCAGTTCGATGATCAAACGTAGTCAAACGACACTTAGTGGACGGAACTACTGCAGGTAGCACAACCGAGTGAACAGATTATCACTGTTATTGCGACAGGTATCGATTTTGATATCGGTCCTAGTTGGGGTTTTGGTTATCAGATGAATCAAAATATGTTTATAACAGTCCGGATGACAGTCACCCTAGTAGCCTCCAGTTGAGGTGCATTAAATCTGACAGAGTTCGGCGATTTGAATGAATACAAATGGCTATTTTCTGGGTCCATACTGCTGCCTTGGATGCTTCTGCGGAGAGTGATTTGGACACTATGTGACTTGTGTATCGGAATCACCATAAACCCCATGCTGACACACATCCATTGGTTTCTACTTGCTCTGGATGCATACTGCACACTGATTCCAAAAATGATCGCCGTGAGTGCGAGAGTTGGAGCCTCAATGTGAACTGGTAGTGTGGGTGGCAAAACGGGGAGCCACCCCACGAGAAGGAAGTTGGCAGTGTGAAAAGCATAAATAAAGGCTATCCTCGTAGTCATGGTCCGTCGGCGGATGGACGGTAACAGCCACCAGCGATCGGGTTATAAGACACGTTATGCATGTGGCTGAAGGCTATTTTTGGTTTTAAGCACCTTTACTTTCAATTGATGTGATTGACCTAATCACAGTGCGATATACCGTTGCCTTCTTGATGACCGCAGCGGTGGGGTCGATTATATTGAAAAACAGCTGTCTCGTCTATTCACGTTGTCGAAACGTTTTGTAAGGTTAGACGATTGTCATTTTACGCTCTTCGACATAAAGTAATTTCAGTACCACGTGATTTGATTACTAGATTTGTGACTGCACATATACTACCGTACTGGCTCTACTGTTCCCCTGTAATCTTCCCTGCATTACTCGAAAAAGACTACACATTGTACGGTCCATAAAGCTTACTTCCAGATGCAGCGGATTGTCTAGGTAGTCCCCTGTGAATTTTATTGTTAACAAGCACCTAGACGCTTGTACCAGATTTTCCTCTAAAATTCTAATAAACCCTCTTCATCCACTACGTTTTGACCTATCAAAAACTATGTATTTCCTCTACCCGCTTCAAATTTAAGATACTATTTTCTCGTACTGCATCTTACCGGAATTCTGTTCTACCGTACCTGTCGCGCTTGTTTGTTGACCCGACCAAAACTGTCACTATGATGCGAAATTATCTGCCGGAATGATGTGTGTATATTTTTAAGTGTTTTACTTTTTCATTTAACAATTAATATATATCACCATCCGCAGTGATAGTGTAACATGCTGAAAATGCACCTACCCGGATGTATAAAGCCTAGACTTGACTGCAAGATAACAAATTGAACCAACAACAAACAGCGAAAGCTTCACGATCATTTCGGAAAAGAGCAACCAAGGTCCATACTTAACAGTCGTTGAGCCAGGTTTCCGGTTATCATGATCATGTCCCAGGATGTCACACTTGGCGACAATGCAGCCCGGAAAATTTCCACAGGATGCTCTATGCGTTAGTGTAAAAACAGGATGTTTCGAATAACGGAACTGTGTTTGAAGACGTGGGTGTGAAGTGAGATTTCAAGCAGACCTTTGTGAGGTTGGCAACTAATGGTTTCTTGGGTGAACTACTGATATTGAACTTTGAGTCTCTTCATGTCGGTTGATGGGAAGCCCATGCGGTGAAGTTCCGATGAAATTGAGGGTCATTGGGCAAGTCGCTGCTCCTGTCAGAGTCTGTCGTGGACCGCAGCTGTACGACTCGAAAGTAAGGCTTGCTGGGGTGATTTCGCTCTGCCTCGGTCTATTGGGGTCTGGTGTTAAACGCGTTCAAGCGAATCTCAGGTGGGGGCTTGTCACGACACTTGCCCCGCGCGTTTGGACCGAAGCACAACTTTCGACACTTTCGTAAAGAGCAACCTATCTGAAGACAGGTTCATCTTGCGACTAGATGTTATCTCATTCGACAGACCAAGCCTCTCCAGGGAGGGTAGTACATGACATGTGGCATTTATTTCCGACTACGAGTAGCACAGGACGTGTGGGTTCATGAATGAATTACGGAAGGTCCATCATGAATCACAAACCAGAAGGACCAACATCGTAAAGGTATGCAAATATCGTGGTCATTTTGGAGCCGACTAACACGCCCAGTGAGTATGTGAATCCATGTGGCAGCACACCAGAGTTATGACAACAGCCAAGTAGTGTAGACGTTAACGTACACCACGTGTGAATAGGCATGGTTTGCGAATGCCTGCTTCGTGTAGGAGATGCCTTCAGGTCACTTACCGATATGAAATTAAAAGGAAGCAGGCATGCGGTGGCAGGACTGTGGCGTTACCACGAAGACTACATATTCCAACTAGGCCGCCAATGAAACGAAGTCTGGGTTGGATCCCGGAATCAAGGTAGTATCATCAGCCGAATGAGTACTTCGTCAATATTCGCATAGTGCGTGGCCAAGATTGACATCACTGTCAGTCGTATGAAGAAAATCATTCACGTAAAGCAAATTCGCGACTAAGTAGCGCCACGCCAGCCGTGGTCGTATGGTTAGGTTCTAAAATAATTGTGCTTTAAATCTGACCCGGATGAGGTAAGATTAAACAATAACGACGGCCGAAGAAAGCGGCCATACATTCCTTCAAAAAAGTAACACCAGACAGTGTTATAATCTTCTAAGTTACATGTTCAAATATGCCTGAATCTGAGGGGAACTCCATTAAAGACAAGCTACTAGATGACCAGGAACAGTGGGGCATCATCTGTCAATCAAATGGAGTCCAAGAAAGCCATCCAGTTAGACGTGCCTTTTCCGTCAACCAAGTTCGGCACACTAAGGTGAACCACGACTAATCTAAGTAACGTTTCAGTCAGGAGTTGATGCAAAGACCGTTCCCTTGTCAGCCATCTTCCTCTAAACAACTCAATGCACTGTTCGCAAATTTCCAGATGTTCCATGGGGCGAACACCAGAAACGCAAATTAAACTCAGACAACTACCGCAAACAGAAAAACGTAAAATCACTCCTTTTCCACGTTCTCCCCGAGCTAGAGGCCAAAGCGCATGACTGGGCTGAATGGCGCTTCATCACGAAGTACTCGCACTCAAAGATGTGATTGATAATTTGATCTTAAGGTTGCCATCATCGCCTAAGTACAGGGTGAGCAGCCCACGAGGGAAGAAAATAACACTGCAAACCAAACCCATGGCGGAAAAGGTGATGGAAACGTGGCTCAAAATGTGCCATTCGAAATATGCATCAAGTCGATGGACACCAGACCACAAATTGAGAAGAAAACGCCGAACATGCAGCTCTTGTGTGCAGCCCCATCAGCATGCCACTCAGAACCTGAATGTAGTCAAAACACCGTCAGTTGTAGGGTGTATAGATATGCAACCACCTACGGAGAACACCACATGCAAACCTGGGATTGCCTCGGGGCCAGCGCTTACGGTTCAACAAAAAAGACCAACGGCCGACGGCACAAGGGTCGGCATAACCATATCCGCCACACACATACACACTGAAAAGCCGTGTCTACAAATACACTGCTAACCTCTGAGGCCATCATCTGCTTGTATGCCAACGCTCAAGGTCTTCTCAACAAGTTAACCCAGCTTCGTACTAGTCAGGCTTCCACTCCTTGAAATGTCGTCATGATAATCGAAACATGGCTGAATACTGAGATCAGTGATGCCGAGATAGTCCTGCTCGGCATGACTCTCCTACGAAACAAACGACCCGGCAAATGGGGCGGAATGCCCTTGTATTACCGATCTGACTTGCATATTGGTATCATACACGATCCATAAACGCAAGTTGTGGATTCTCACTAGTACCGCCTGCATCTGAAACGTGATGTGCTTACTTACAATAATATACCGCTTTCCAAAGTCAATCCTAGAAATGGATCGAGGTTGTGACTTTGAAGTGGTAGTGGAGAAACCGGCGTTAAATCTGCCCTCCTACCAAACATAGGAGTGCTGAGCAAGATTTTATAGCACATTCGTTTGAGTACACTTATTCACTTCGTATTATACAGATCTATCAACTACTTGCAGCTATTTGGATCTAACCTTCGAGAGTTCAACACGTCACCCAGTTTCACACGTTCACTGTGTGAACTAACCCGCAAGATATAATTTGGTTTCGTCTACACAGTGTTGGTTGTGGCCTCCTCTTGAAGACAACGCTGAGGAGCATTCAATGAACCTAAGATCACACCTGACGACAGCTGTATAAGACAGCCACAGCCCAAATTGCTTCAAATGCAGCAGTCCACAGACAAAATTTACCAAACGGCTGCCCTTCAACCGAATGCACAGAATCCAAACCGATTCGTTTCACCTGATACCTTTCTGATACTCGGATCGCTGGTGTTTCTTAGGAGCAAAACCATAAAAACGTCTTCCCTTGATCAGACAGCGAATCCGGTTGTAAATAATGTAAGAGGTCAGCTTCGACGGTCTGTCGTTATTGCACACAGGAATAAGCGGTTTAGTGGCAAATATACATCAGTTCCGCAGCTGGAAAAGTGTTCCTTACTGACTGCGTCAGTTTTCTTGTTATAAGCTTCGCAATCGTATCGCCTTTAAAACCAAGGCGATTGAAAAGAGGTTACTTTTCAGCTACTTGCTCAACGTCCGATGTTATGTTGAGCTGCATGTTGTGCTGTATAAATCTATCCGGATAGCCATTTTCACGTAGCGTGTTCTGCATGGATTTCATTTCATCGTCTAGATCTTCCGAACAGGTCTTTCGAGCCCTCGACGTGAGGCAACGCACTAAGTTGCGCTTTTATTTAAGCAGCACGAAACTATTGAAGTTTGTAAATTGGCCGGTCCATGTTTTTCTTTCTGTTCTTCCTCCTTACTAGGGAATTATCAGTTCGCCTACTTAGGTGTACATCCAGAAAGGAGAGCTGGCCCTCTTATTCAAATTCCTATGTGAACTTGATTGCCGGGTGCGTATTATTGAACTCCACCACTATATCTCCTAAACTTAAATCCTTATTGGTCACGCAGATGTCGTCCACATAGCGTTAGTACAGGTCGAAACGATCTATGAATGGACTCAATGATTCATTTTCTAGTTTGGCAAGCAAAATATCCGCCAGCATCGGTTCGAGTGGAGACCCCATTGTGACTCCGTCATTCTGCCGGTAATAGATGCCGTAGTAAAGGAATTGGACATTGTAAGTGCATCTCAACAGTAATTCCTTCAGGCTTGGTAAAGGTATGCCTAGATGAATATCGTTGTCGTGCACACAGTTGTATAAGTATTCTATAGTTTCTAGAAGCGGCACATTCGTGAATAATGAAGTTACATCTAGAGAGAACATTTTCTTCACTTGTAGGTTCCCGTCTTTAATGTGCTGTACGAATGTAAAACTATCACGCACACTACGTCAAGCAATTCGCTTTCTTATGGGTTCAAACATTTCTGCTAACCACTGCGCTGTGGAATGGTACACTGAATTTGTCATGGACAATATCGGCCGCAGAGGTACACCTTCTTTATGAACTTTTGGGAGCCCATATATTCGCGGTATAGATGTTCCAACTGGTCTTAAACTTTCAAATATGCAAACAGGTATTAAGCGGTGGGTACACAGATCTTTTAGGCACTTTGTTAGATTTTCTCCGCCTTGTTCGTTTAGTCCTTCTAGCCCAATTTTACAGAAAACTTTGCTTGGTCTTGGAGAATCTGATTCAGTTTTGAAGTGTAACCCCTACTATCTATTATAACTATACCATTACCTTTATTCGGCTTGCATATAACTAGATCTTTGTTTTTCTTTAACAGCCCTAAACAGGGCTGTCAGATGTCTACGCGTAATCAGGCCACATTGATTTACCTGAGATTTACGATATGGGTACCATCGCAAAGAGGCTGGACCTTACCGTGAGCGATGGTTTGCATGCCTCAGAGATCCATTGAGCTATGCTGGGTGGTGCTTTTTTGCACCTTCAGAGCCACTCATACCAGATTGATCAATGGTTAGTGGACAGACAAACTCAGTCTCCTGGTCCTCCAGGTTCGGCGTTGGAATGGAGGTGGCTCCTCATTCCATAAAACGGGCTCTGTAGTCCAGTGTCTTGCGGTAAGGTTTTTGAACCAAAGGCTTTGGTTGAGAGCCCTAATCGTTCTTCTGTCTAGGCCTGGGCAACCTGACAGTATTCTGCCCACGCAATACAACGAACCTTTCCTACAACAATTTCTTGATGCTCTGGCCGTCGCAGAGGATAATAAACGGCGCCCTATCTGCTGCATCGAGCAGGGTGGATAGGGGTTTGGATGCTACTGCTCAGGCCTTCCCGTCTTCTTATACCCCTTCTTGTGCTTCTGCATCCTTATTGTCCCGCTCCAACTTTACTTATATCCCCCCATTTTCAATCCCCCAGTTCTTGGCCCTCCCCCAGCTTACTTCAGTAGTCGCTTGTCTTCTAATTTCAAATCACACACAATCGCAGGGCCTCGCTCCAATCCAGTCGACAAGTTCATGTTCAACTAAGCGGACAACGTCAGTTCATCCGTTTCCCTTTGGAGTCCTCGTGTCTCGCTAGGACTGGCATGCCTCAACGTGCGCACATTGCTGCAGATTGGCCAACAGGCAGCACTTGCCCGCACACTAGAGACCCTATCGATCGATATTTGCTGTTTATCAGAAACTCACCTGCAAGGTTCGAGCTCCGTGCTTACCCTGAGATCCCCCACATGCGACACTAGCGGCACATTCTCATTGCGCCTGTCTGGCGATGATGCAGCTTTAAATACCGGTCCAGCTGGCGTCGGCATTGTTTTGAGTCCCCGGGCTGAAGCTGCCCTGATTGATTGGATCCTAGTAGACAGTAGGATGTGCGCCGTTAGATTAGCTGGTTCGTTCCGTGCTGCGAAGTCGCGCGGGGACAAACGTTGCCTGTTTGTCATTGCGGCTTACGCCCCTATAAACTGTAGCACTGATTCGGTAAAAGATGATTTCTATCAGCAACTTCACGAGCTCCTTCGTTACAGAAGAAGCACGGATACTGTGGTGTTGGCTGGCGACCTAAACGCCCAAGTCGGAAAGTTGTCCTCTGATGAGCTTCATCTGGGCGGCCAACATGGTGTAGGCTCGCGTTATGATAATGGTGAGCGATTGCTACAACTGTGTGAAGATGCTCGCCTCTTTCTTGCGAGCACTAACTTTCGACACAGCAACCGCAGAAGCGTGACTTGGCGGCCAGCAGCCTCGGGCCAGCCATGGATGAAAACCAATGATACCGCGATCAGTTACCGCTGGAGAGGCTGTGTCCAAAACTGTCGCTCGATTTGGAGCACGAGCGTGGACTCTGACCACGCACTTGTCTGTGCCGACCTCCTGGTGCGTTTCGGTGGACGTCCGCGACGTCGATGTGAACGGATTGACACTAGCCAGCTGGCGAAGCCAGATGTTCTGAATGTGTACCAAAGTGCGCTGACATCTGGGCTGAGCAGGCGCCCACTAAACACAGTTGAAGATCGCTGGTCGCATATTCGTCATAGGTTGCTGTTAACAGGCATGTCTTCATGTGGCAAAGCAAATTGCCAAACCGGACATTGGGTCTCTACACAGTCTCTGGAACTTATGGATGCTCGCCGACGTATTCCGACTGGAAGCGAAAACAATGACGCTCGCAAAAATCTCAGGGCAAAACTACGTGCTAGCCTGAAAAAGGACCGCAAAATCTGGTGGTCTCATCGTGCCTCTGAGATGGAAACAGCCGCTGCCGTTGGTAATCATCGTAAGTTATTCCGTCTGATATGGGAAACAGGCAGCAGGAGACCTGGTGTTAGCGAGACCATACGCGACGAGAGTGGGCAGCCGATCCACAGCCTGTCAAAACGCTTGGAGCGTTGGGCTGAACACTTTGCAAGGCAATTTAACCAACCTGAGTTATCACTTTCTTCTTCGGGCATTGAGCGCCCTTCTCCCTGGGCCGTCTCCTTGGATCCGCTCTCACGCGCGGAAGTCGAACGTGAGATCAGGCTGTTGAAGTTGCATAAGGCCGCAGGGGCAGATAGAATTCCCCCAGCCCTCTTCAATTTCGGGGGACCTGCTCTAGTAGATGATTTACACGAGTTGCTAGTCCCGACAGACTGGAACCACTCCGTCATTGTCCCAATTTTCAAGTGAAACTCCCGTTTGGAATGCGGCAATCATAGAGGGATCAGTCTGATTTCGATTGCCTCTCAATTGCTTGCCTCTGTCATTCTCCACAGACTGGCACTCGTGAAAGCCAGATTCGTGAAGAGCAAGCCGCATTTCGTCGAGGTTGGGGCTGCATCGATCACATCTTCACCTTGCGTTAAGTGTTGGAGCACCGCCACGTTTATTGGCGACCCACCGTCGTCGTGTTTCTTGACATAAAAGGTGCCTTCGACTCAGTCGATCGATGTGCCCTTTGGAACTGTCTGCTGAGGAAAGTGGTGCCTGATAAATATGCAAACATTATCAAAGCGCCGTACGCACATAGTTCGGGCAGGGTGAGGGTTTATGGCAAACTGTCGCCACCCTTCAGTATCACCAGCGGTGTGAGACAAGGATGCCCGCTGTCACCTTTCCTCTTCAACTTCGCTATTGATGAAGCCATGGAAACAGCGTTCGCTGGACACGACCTAGAAGGTGTGGAGCTACTTTCTGGTGAGCGACTTCTTGACTTGGAGTATCGGACGATATTGTCCTAATCTGTGACAGCTCCCAAACATGCCAAACAGCACTGGACCGATCAACACTGGCTGTCAATCGTTTTGGGCTATGCTTTGCTCCATCGAAATGCAAAGTACTTTTCCAAGATTGGCAGGGACCCAACCGTGCGCTAACGCTTGGTGGTGATCTGCTAGAAGTCATTCAGAAATTCAAGTACCTGGGCAGCTATATTAGCACCCGTGGGATTGAAGATGAGTTTACGAACCGTATAGCAAAAGCTCGAGGTGCTTTGCCAATCTCCACCACCTGTGGCGCAGACGCGACATTACTCTCGCCCTGAAGGGCAGAGTGTACAACGCAGCCGTCCGTATGGCTGTGAAACCTGGCCCATCAGGTCGACAGACATAAAGAGGCTCGTCACATTCGATCATCACTGCCTTCGCAGCTTAGCTCATGTCTGGTGGGAGCACCGCGTGAGCAATGAGCGTGTTCGACGTTGTGTATTTGGTGCAGGAAGAGCGAGTGAACCACTCAGCACCATTATATCACGCACCAGGCTCCGATGGCTGAGCCACGTGTTGCGCATGCCAGCACACCGGCTCCCGCGACGTGCATTGTTTGCGCGTTGTGGGTGCGGTTGGAAGAGGAGGATGGGAGGCCAAGTGATAAATTGGTCGAGAGAAATGAAAACCCTCACATCGAAGTTGGCGTCGGTTGGTGCATCCCGACTGCCTGGCTGGGGTCCTAAGGACGGTGAACACGTTTGGTTGGACACACTTGCTGATATGGCTCGGAGCCGGCACCAATGACGTTTGTGTTGTGAGTTGCTTTGTCCACCCCCTTCTGCTTAGCATCCCCCTCCAATCACGATCTCACTTGTTAGGCATAATATAACTCTCTTACGGCAGCCAGCTGTTAGCTCTCCGGAACGATGTCCATCCGTTACTAGGGACTCAGCGGGCGTGCCACTGTTTGTTTTCCTCTTCTTATATTTTGTATTGCGGCACAATAGCTGAGGTGTTTTCCACCTCCAGCTAACGTGTAATGATGATGATGATGATGATGTACGATATGGGTAACAAGTAACCAATGAGGACCTGAAGCATTCAAGCGCATCAGTTGATAGGCGGCTAAATCATGCATTTGTGCCAGCAAGTTTTCGGATTAGGTCTCGATATCTAGCTGACATTCGTTGTGTTTAGGATAACAGAATTCGAAACCGAGTGACAATACTTCAATCAGTTAGGTGAAAGGACCAACGTAGAATAATTATAGACATACTTTCCTGGATGGGTTGGGAACGCAGCCTGTGGTTTCATAGGGCTAAGTGAAAGCCAAAGCATCACGTTTTCTCTGCACTCTTCTCTCTATGATCTGTTGAACCTAATCCAAAAACAGCTGATTTTCCTCTGGGATTATTGCATCAACACTGGATTGTCTCTGGGCGATGTTTCGTTGAAATTCAGGTATTTTACCACGCGCTGATTTAGCGCGTGATGAGGAAGAGTTTTAGAGTTCTGACAAATACGGTTTCGGCAAAGATATTTCCAGAACGCGTTTGGGTATTCACGAGTATTCATACAGTCATCCAAAAAAACGGACGTAAATGTTAACTTCGGCAAGATTTGTGGAAAACTTTAGGAACTGATTAAAATCCTTGATCACGTGAGACGGCTTAGTACGTTTCAAAAGTTGGAACATTCAGTGATTCATCAAGAACATCAGTCTGAGACAAACAATTGTTTTCAATGATTCATCTACGGGCCGGTCAAATCATATAAGTTTAAAATACGAAGGTAAATGCACGGTGATTGGTTCAGATGTAGGTCAATGGTTAGGCAGCAGATAGTTGGTCGCTGTCTTGCACACACACACACACACACACACACACACACACACACACAGATCTATAGGTGTTAGGTAATCAAACTGACGATGCCTGTGTCAGAGTGACAGTTAGGTTGACTGCTGTTCGGCTAGGGCAGGGTTAGCGCTTGAACAAACTTCTTATGTGAGCATAGCGGAAATTGGAATATTCGGATGGAAATAGCTTATGCTGTGGCGAGCATTCGTAGACACAGACCTTTCGATTCGTTCAGGGGGACCTGGCAGACCACAGTAAATGCGTTGGGAAGATTAACCCTGTGACCTGGTTCGAATAGGTGGGATAGAATTCCGCTTGCCAAAACTCCAGTGCCTCCGTTCGCCAACCATTTAAGACTATGTTCCTTAATGCGATGTGACAACTGGCGATCTGTTCGACCTATGTATGTTGCGCCACAGGTGCACTCAAATCGATAGATAATCTAAGAGGAGGTCAGCTTCGTCGGTCTGTTCTTACTGCACACAGAAATAAGCGGTTTGGCAAATATACACCGCAATTCCGCAACTGGAAAAGTGTTCCTTACTGACTGCGACAACTTCCTTGTTACAAACTACGCAATTATATCAGTTGTATAGTTGTAGGTAATAAGGCGAATCAAGGTAAGCAGCGACTCGCAAAAGCCGCCAAAACTAAATGTGCCGCTCAGCTGCTAAACACGACACTTCATATTACCAAAAAGATAATTAACCTAGAAAATGAGGCAGTTATACTGATGGAAAAACACAGGATCAGTCAGGTGATTGACAAGCTGACGTCAGTGTCATACTTAATCCGTGTGCCAGGTAACCTTAGGGCTGGTTATTTGCAAGGAACCGCATCGATTTTCTCGTCGTGAACGAGTTAATCGACCTCGAAATGCTGTTGTTTTCAATATTCCTGACAAAATTCCCGTAAGACACGTTTTATTCAACGCATGTGGTATGAGTGGAACAGGCTGCCGCCTTATTTGACTAAGAAAACCAAATTTCAAGTATACATACCCTATTCTTCTTAAATTTGGAGAGGAACGTCACGCCCAACTCTTCTACGAGAGAAAACACCTAGTTACTGATAACACTGAATGCAAAGGTGTTACCATCAAACTTGATCAAACACCACTTCAACGCGAAATGAAGATTAAGCTGCCCTAATCCATAACATATTTAATCCCCCGAACCCTGTGAGCCATACTTCTTGTGTGGAATCTACTAACCAACCTATGTAGATTTAGACATATCGTAAAGCCAGAATATCTCTGAACGTTCAAGCTCAGACACATCCACCGCTGACTCCGCTATAAAGCAACGCTGTGCTACCTTCGGTCAAAATTATGAATCAGTCCTTATGCTAGCTAAGGTCGCCAATTCCCCTAACAACCACAGCCTGATGCTTGAAGATAATTATGAAACGATTAACTGCATACCTACCGTATACAACGTGCCATCCTCCAACCGCGAGCGAATATATAAGATAGAACAAATTAGGTCTTCTATCCGAAGAACCACGAACAAGAACTAATGCAAATGAAGGATAAATAGGAACAGCAACGCAGTCAACCGACAACCAAAAATCGTACGCAATTCTGTACAAATTAATTACACCACAATTATTGGAACTTCCAATCATAATGATAAAAACCACTTTTACCGACTCACATCACCCTCAGGCTTTAGTAACCTAAAGCTTTCCATCCAAGCCCAAGAGACTTGGGATACGCTCTTAATCATGATTCCGCATCTGTCAACAAATGTGCCTCAATGCACTGGATAATAAAATATTTATTTTTTTATTTATGTCTCCTATCTGTACGTTTATCCACCGCCTCCCACTACGCCTCTTACGAGTAAAGTAAGCGGAAGTATGTGCTCTCCCGATAGCCACATATCCTAGGAATAGGTGCATAGAGCTCGGATATGTGCCCCTATAGAGTCCCTGTAGGCAGCTTCCCATAGAATTCAAACGAACCGTAGGTAGACGGCTAAAATGAACCTCAGCTGCAGGTGTTGACTGAACAGTTACCATTCAATTGTTACAAACCCTCAGCGGACTTTAAGCTCCCGGTGGCGTCAATCAATAGTGCAACACAACCACTGAATACATGTGGTGTATATGTTACGCAGGATTTGCTTCTACTCTGTACATTGGCCTTCTGTTAACGGATATGGACCTTTGAGTGCTAATTCCGCAAACATTCATAAACACCAACAGGCTTGTGCGCGGTCAGTAGTATGTCCCACTGAAGAGTGCACACTTTTTCCTCCAGTCCATATCCAACCATAGAATTTTTTCGGAATCCTGCGCCTCACTCTCCACCACCACCTAGATATCGAACGGACGAACCTCCACGTCTCTTAGAGCTACATGTAACCAAAGCAATATACTGCTTCAATACTGATTTGCGTAAACTTGCGAGTCAATATTGTTATGATGACTCCTTCAAAATAATGCCTATTAATGGCCGTTCCCTGATTCACAAAATGCATTTGTCCCGTTGCTTCGTCTCCACCAGGCTCATTTCCTCCTTATTACTGAATCTTGTTGTACGAATGAGACTGCAGACCAGTTTGAGCTCCAAAGTTATAATTTATTCAGATGAAACCGTCGTCATGGACGAGTGGATGGTTGCACTATTTACTGCACGCATAATTTGAGAGCTTCACAGTGTAATGACGAATTGATATCATCACTCGATGAATCTCTTTGGATAATAAAAATAATAGCCTTGAATATTACTACGCTGCTAGTCGGGTGTGTACCTGTCGTCTGACACTCGCGCTCTTGAAAATGGAACGCCTCAGAATTCCATGAGGTATGCTTCTGAGATACCTACTCAGCATAAGCTGATTGGAAGCAATTTCAAATTGCCAAACATTTCATGGACTTAAGACAAAGCCAGTGGGAAACAAGCTGACCTATTAAATTATTTGCATGGTGGAGCAAGAACCCAACATGTACCTGTCTCCACACAAGGGCATAACACACTAGATCTTATAGCCACTTGGGACCCCCCGTCTTGCTACTATAAATAAATAAATGGTATATTCTCGGAACTGCGAGGCACACCAATACAGGCGTGATTATAAGGTTGTTAGTAACAAACCAAATCTTGCATTCACATCTGATTCTCCAAACAAGAAACAGTACAATTTTAGCAGAGTAAACCGGGAAAATTTTTACATTTCAATGCGTTTCTCTGATTAGGGCAACTTTTTCTGTGCGCTTTCAAGAATTCCATGAGAAAGTAAGCCACTGCATTGAAACGCTGTCGTCTGATCTAACTAACATCACGGACGAATCGTTTCTTAACAAAAAACGACATGAGCGCAAGATTAAGACTCTCTCTAAATGTTTTGAAAAGACAAACGATTTAGCATTGGTATTCCAATGGTAGGACCTGGTAATTCGGAATGAAAAGCTAAGAACAATTCGCCTCCAAAAAGAAGTGACATATGTTAAATAAGGTCAACAAACTATCCGTGATAACACGATTGCTAAAAATAGAGGTATACAACAAAAACCAGCCGTTATATCTTATCACACACGAAGGGGTGCTTATTGGTACTCCTGTTGTTGCGTCGGAAGCGTTCAACTGTTATTTCGCCGACACTTTCACAACTACGTAGTACTGGCACAAGAACTCCTAACGTGTACAGGCTCGTGTGTTTCTACCATTGAATTCAACATTGCTTCATATAGGCGCCAAAATGACGTCTTAACACTCGCCTTTCACATGGGCCCACAGGGAACCCCTTTGGCTCTTCTAAAATATGACTGTGACGAAATACCATTCCTGTTGCTGGATTTATTTACTACATCAATGACATCTGCTCTCTATCCCGAACAATGAAAGCCGACAACAGTAACGCCTCGAGATAAAATCGAGTCCAGCCATGACACCAGAAATTATCAGCCTATAAACCACATTTCCTTGATTTTCCGAATTACGAAACGCATTGTTAATGAAGAAATCGTTGGATTCTTGACACTGAACAACTTACTGTCTCCATCTCGGTATGGTTTTCTCCAAAAACGTTCAAGTACCACATGCCAGCAAGCGTTTTTCGAAAACTTAACGAATTTGATTGAGCGTGGCAAGGCTAGTTCCACGCAGCTTAGGGGCACAAGATTGTCCAAACACGTGGTGCGCCTGGATGGAGTGTTCAGTGGCCGTAAGTGGACTACCAGGGATGCCTTGTGAACAGCACCAGTATGAGGGGGTGGGGCTGAGAACACGGTAATACGACACCCCATCAGCCATCTTATGGCTGGTTTGGCACTGGTGCACCCCACCGACCCACCAAAGCTCGGGCATTCGACGGCACTGTGTCCGGATAGCTGGTGCATGGCTGCAAAAGATCAGGGGCTGTGGTGTCAAAGCCTTACGACAGGCTTGCGAGTACAGCGACAAAAGGAGCCTGCACAACCGAAATACAGGTTGGAAGGTGGCCGTCATAGGTTGTAGAGTGACGGTCTGCTGCGAGGGATAATGCCGAAATACGACTGCGGCAATTTTGTTACACAAGGCGAGTAGGCACTGCTTTGTTACAGCAAGCGTCGCTTACCGTCATGGTGGATGCAGTACACCGACTTGATGGTCCCTTCCTACGGTAGTTGTACCTGCAAAGCCCATAATTCCGCGAGGTCGATAACACTCAAATCCCTATCTAACGGCCTGTGAACACGTAATCCACTGTCACAGATGGTATATAATGGGTCAACTAGATGACGCTTGACATGTTCCGTAAGATGGCCGTAATGAAGAGAGAAAAATTAAATAATGAACGTGCCAACAAATTGGTGATTTGGCAGAGATATTTGTATGATAATTGCTTGCAAACTAACCGCTCGCCACAACTTTACATCTTCGGCGCGAAGCGGGAAATCCGAGAACATAATTTTAAACAATTAGATTCCTCTAGTAATTTGAATAAAGCCGTAAGAGGACGAACACTGGCAGATGTCAACACTTACTGACCATCTATCATAAGTTTGATCCGACCAAAATGTTCACAATCGTCTTAAGACATGCTAACGCCCGTTTCCTACGTTTCGCAGAGGCAATCGCGATCCGCCGCATCAGACCCGCAATCTGTGTGCAGAAACAGTTGTTCGTAAGCCTACGGCTGCCCTGGGCGTAGGGGTGTCACGGTTGCCCCTACCTTGTTCTAACTTGTTCCGGTCTCACCTTACCTGTCGTCTTATATATTTTCATGATATTGTGTTGGCACTGAAGGGACAATAAGAAATGTTGACATATGCCCGTGTTCGCCTCCTTACGGCTTTATTCAACATAATTTTATACATGAAATCTTCTTTATACTTCCAAATAAGAACATCTGGAGACGAAGGTGGTGGGATGATGCTATTAGGACGACCTACCAGTGCTGGAGCCGGTTCGGTGTGTCCGAATATCAAGACAGTCACAGGTGTATGACTGCGGATGATCCGGATCTGTGGACCCCAAATCTTATGGCGTGCTTGTGAGTAAAAGGCGACAAAATGGGGGCTTGCGCAACTTACCACTGAACTGTGGGTTGACAGGTGGTCGCCATGAGTAAAAGCGAGATGTTTTGAGCGTCGCTCCATTGAGAGCGCTAATACCGAAATACGACTGCGGCAATTTTGTTACAAGTTGAGTATGCACTGCTTTGTTACAGCAGGCGTCACTTACTATTAGACTATTATTGAGCTGATGTAAGTAGAAAGTGATAAGGCGACAGAATTTCGTAACCATGCACTTGCTATCCGGACACAGTGCCGTCGAATGCCCGAGCTTTGGTGGGTCAGTGGGGCTGCACCAGTGCCAAACCAACCATAAGATGGCGGATGGGGTGTCGTATTACCGTGTTCGCAGCCCCACCCCCCCATACTGGTGCTGTTCACAAGGCATACCTGGTAGTCCACTTACGCCCACTGAACACTCCATCCAGGCGCACCACGTGTTTTGACAACATTGTGTCCCAAAGCTTTCGATTAGGCGCCGTTGCTGAATGGAGGCTAGAACGCGTCTCCACCATATAACACGAACTCGTACACCAACCGTCATTGGCTGATTTGTGCTAACTCAATTCCAAAGACTCTGCGAGCGCATAGTACGGCGTAAAGATACCGGATGCAATTCTAATGTCTTAAAGACATTCCATTGGCTTGTGGAGGCAAATCAAAGTCTTATGAAACAACTCAATTGCACTATGGATGCAATCAATCGGGAAAAGGTGTAAAAAAACAAGAAAATATTGTTTTGTTTCAATTTCGCGGATCAATATGTATACGAATGCGGACGTAATAACATCTAACCATGCATCTTCCGCCCCCATCTCTGCCCTGTCTTTCCATATTGTTTAATTCTACAATTCATATTCTTTCGTATATTCAAAGATTTATAACTTAGATGGAAGAAAGCACTGCAGTCATTCCTTTCTAAATGGTCAAATCGCTTTATCGTTGGTATATATATATATATATATATATATATATATATTATTACTTCCGGTGTGTCAAAAATAGGACTTCATTTTTCCATTCATTCTTGTTATACACATGCCAGAATGACATGTACTGTTACTTTTAGCATCTGCACTTGGCGTTTCGTCGCCGCTATGTAATTTATGATGGATCACACAGTACGCCAGTAGGCACCAATCGAACTCCTCCAAGGGATCACTAGATAACTGTTTTTATTATTGTTCATTTTATTTTATTATTCCTTCATCGTTGGCTATGACTTGGCCTATCCACTGAAGTGACAGTGAAGGCGCTATAGATGATCAGTGTGTCCACGCAAGGTGAACTGCCTGCGAACCCATTGGCGTTAAATAAGTGCTATACTCAGAAGAGTCAAATGGGCCACCATAATTGCACATAAAATGGCCGAAAAATGTCAAAGCAGTGATGACCCACCGGAACGTAGTCACATTGGGCTGAACTACCTATCCTAATCGATTATGAAAACGGCCAGAGATAAGAATGAAAACGGTAATGGCGCGCAGGCCTTTAAGCCACACCGGTACATTGCCAGATGGGAGTAGAAGCGCGGGTAAAACCCTGAGGGGGACTACGCCGCATGGAAACAGGTCCCCAGGAGACGATTCTAAGAACAGCAGTATTACTTTAATTGAACCAGACTGTTTTTTCTCTTTAAAATCTGCTACAGTCTTTTCACTATTTTGATGCATATGTTCCCTTCTGTGGTTATGATTGTGTAACCTAATTGTGAAACCCTGATCTGCCAGAAAGGGCATGTCTCGTAAAACCGAGAATATACATTAGCATTAACTAATGAAGCGAATCCTGACACGGCCATACAGTCACGTCCTTTTGGTGGAGGACTTCAACCTGCACGAAATCGAAATCCCAGCTTCGCTCAGCGAACAATTCAAAGTGGACCTGCAAGACGTAATCGCCGATATACCGCTATACAACCACATCACTGCTCCCACGAGATTCAGACCTGGCGACGAACCATTTTTCTTAAACCTTGTGTTCATAAGCTAGGAACTAATGATTGATGCAGTAAACATAAGTGCACCGCTTGGTCGTAGCGATCACGCGACGCTGCTCTTTCGCTACCTCTGCTACGCGGAATACATCTATGGAAACAGCGAGGAAGTTCAGGTCGCTACCCATTACGGTACACTGTCTGACCTCGTTAAAGAAACCAACTGGTCTTTCCTAGCCGAGCAGCCTCCCGACGTCATATGGGAAAAATTTGTCACCCTGTTTACCGGGCTAGTGGCAAATGCGTCTGAAACTAGTCTTTCGCCTGAAGCAAATGAAGTCCTTCCTGAGAAACCGGACACGAAAATGCATAGCTCTAAGGAATTCAGCCTGGCGCGCTTATAAAGCCTGTCCGGATACGCAGGCCTGGAATGCTTACATAACTCAGCGAAATCACGATGTCAAATTCGTCCGCGAAGACAAACTCAAACATCAACAGGACTTAACGACGAAATTCACTACTAGTCCTAAGATGCTCTAAAGACACGTAAACAAGCTCCGGAGAGTGCAGTGCGAAATCCGTTCTACGTGCAGTAGATAGCCTGGCGCTCACTACACAAGATGCGGCGAACGCGCACTTTCCTAAGTGAATCGTCACCTCACACGTTCACGACAGCTCACTCCGCCCCAAGAATTAAGCCACGTATTCTTCACTTCCGCAAATGTGATGAAAACACTACTGTCCTTACGCATGGATAGCTCTCCTGGTGTGGACAACATCACGCCCGAGGCATTAAAAACAGTCGCCATGATCCTCGCGGAAGCGTCGGTCCGCTTTTTCCAACGAAGCCTATAGGGAATATTCACACATATTTCCAAGAGTGGGAAACATGCGGGACCTTCTAACTACCATCCAAACACTCTCATCCCAGTGTCATCCCAAGTTATGGAAGGAATAGTCGTAGAAGCACTCATGGGATACCTTGAGGGTTGCCACATCATAGTGCCACAGCAGCATGGATTCCGCCGAAATCGATCATGCCCCCACAAAGTTGTTACTAGCCCGAACAAGCTAGACGAAGTCAGGCGATGCCAAACAAGGAGTCGACGTCGTACACTTGGACTACTCTAAAGCATTCGACCGCCAGGACCACTGCATTCTTTTTACGAACTTAGAAGCCGTGGAATCGATAGGGCCTACCTATGGTCATCCGAAAACTAGCTCGTTTAACTCGGCGAAATGCAAAGTTCTGAGCATAAGACATCCATTTGTTCACGAATTTCGTCTGGGAGAGCAGCAGCTGCAACAAGCTATGCAGAAAAGCAACTTAGGATTAATCATGTAGGACGATGTTGGCTGCTCAAAACAGGCCGAAAAGAGCCAGTCAGCACCCTGGCATCCCACGAAGTGCGTTCGGGAAGTTTGAGCCATCAACCTTTCCACAGATTCTGAACGCCTATGTGAAGCACCACGTGGATTACGTAATCCGGGCCTAACGACATTGGCGCAAGCACGATGCCGCCGCACTCGAAGCTCCACAACGTAGAGAAACGAAATCGTCAGAGGACTATCTCACCTCCGCTACGAATGCAGACTGCAAACCCTAGACTTGTACAGCGGCGAATACCGGCGCCTGCGAGCAGACCTTACTATGGCGTACCAAATACTGGCTAACCCCAATAACGCTTGTTGCAACCTATTGCAAGTCCGGCACAAAACCAATCTCAGAGGCCACCAGCTCAAACTGACCACTCACCACAGTCGACTTGATTGCCGAAAACACTTTTTCTCCTTTCGGGTATCCAGACCGTGGAACACCCTTCCTTCTCACGTTATTTTCGCTCACACATTAACATTAAAAATCGATTGGACTATACTCTAACGAAGTCACATTACGTGATATAGTCCGTTTCCATCAAGAGACGAATTAACGCAAACAGTGTGCTCACTAGCCATCTCCGTTACGTAGCGGTGAGCAGACCAGCATGTGTTCATGCGAATAACTCAGTGAGTCACCACAAACCAGAATTTTCTATTTTTCCTGTCACTTTAAACAAGTATTTTATAATCCCCACTTCGTACATCCCAAGGGCTTGTCAAGCAATCGCTTTCTCACCCGTTATAAATCATCGTTCACCGCCTCTTTTATGCTTGGATGATCGCAAACACGCTCTGGGTGAAATGTCAGATAGGTTAAGCGATGCTCGTCTCCAACTTTTATCCAAGTGACAAAAGGAAAAACGCCTTTGACAGCAGTAGCGCATAAAAGTATTACTCGCGATAACTTTTTTAGAACAACAGAAACTTTCCACTTACCTCAAATTGATCGAAAATTTGTCGATGGTGGTAATAAGCGTGTGAAAAAATTCGGTAGACACGACGGCAAACGGAATCCAGTCGGTTAATTGAGGTCGATTTAATACTCACTCTGATCAGATGACACATGTATAAATCGGGCACATAAAAACAGAAGTACATACCTGCTAGGAAAATATTTGCTGCTGTTCAACAAGCAGGCTGCGCCGTCCAGCGTATGCCGAGTGTAATCCACTGCCGGACACTGAAAAGTATGAAGTTCATTGAGTGAAGAGCATGCCAAGTACTACGTGTTTACTATCGAACAACGTGCAATCAACAAAGAAATGGAGGAGGAGAAGAAGAAAGCATCAGCAGCACGCTGGTACGCAGTGCCGACGCTTCGCTGCAGCGCAACCACTATCGGTTGCACGTGGGCAAAGGAAGGTTGCCCGGTCCCGTAGGCCGGCTCGAACCTGCGTCCTAGGATTACAAGGCAGGCATGTAATCCTCAAGGACACGGGTCGACTAGAGAAATGGGGACGCATATTGGTGGAGTGGTGGAAGATGACTTTTCGTTTTTACCTGATGTCGTTAATCAGATAGACGAATAAACAGGTACGTGAAGACACGAGACAATACAGGTACCGCTCAAACGCAAAGTTGAGGTTTAAGGTTAATTGGCTTAGCAAAGGAATCATTGCGATGGACACAAGTTGTGGGTGTCGTTGAGAGAGTGGGGAGGTCATATACAATCACACGAACATCTAGAGAACAGAGGGTGCGTAACGATCCACCTTAGCTTGTTCAACCTATCTTAAACACCGATGTGTAACAGACAGAGTGGTCAGATCTTACGCAGCCATGCCAAAATCGGGCAAGACGAAAAAGATAAGAAAGGAGGAACAAGATAGAAAGATGAAGCCACTAGGCGGAAAGCAAGAGGGACAAGAACGCCACCGGATCTTTGGCACTATCCACGATGTTATGATCACAGTAAAATATGATTACCGTCTGCTCGGGCTGTTTGCGATAATGTGCTACTGGCTGGGTTCGAGAACCTCAAAATTGTGTGTGTTTAGGACCTTCTCTCCTCCCATTTATCATTGGTAAGACAGTTTTGGTTGAATTACAGCGAAGCAGTAATGTGCTGTTAATGTTGTTGACTTCAAGGTAAACCGCTGCTCAAAATGAGATTGGGTGTCGCAATCCATTCACACAATGGGTTCACAAACAATATTCTCTTCGGTGGCAACTAGCTGGCCACAATCTCCTCAGTAAAAGTAAGAATGTGTCTGTAAAGACTCAAAGTTCTATTTAAAGCTTGTGAGGTACTGCTGAATGCATCGAAATGCCCCGATGTTCTCTTCTAATTACACAAAGAGAACAACTACCGTCAATTTATCACAGTTTACTTTCAGCCTCAAATCAATGGGGAATTTTTGCGCTTATCTACGCCACTGAAGTATCTGTGAGTCACGCCGTGTCACGATCCGCCGTGAGAATAGCATATGAGTCGAATAGCTACTGCGTGTTATTTCTCACTCGAGATCATCCATCGATTCCCGCCACTCGGTCACTCGGCTTATCACTACGCATTCGACCATCATTGGAAACACTTCCCTCGCATGGTAATTCTGGATCCACCGAGCAAGCAACTTAAGGTAACCGCTACATCACCGGAACATGTGTTGCAATAAGCGGTGCCTCAAAGGTAACCTTTGTTACCATTATAGTTTACTCATCCTAATTCCTGTAAAAAGACAGAGAGAATACGCACTGATGCCAGTCACCTACTTCATAGTGTAATGCATGAATGCGCATCTATTTATTACAAGAAAATACGAAACAATATATGTCCTGACATTGCCAGAGATTATCGGCCAGCCCTAGCTTAGTGCGACTTTTACTGCAACAAAATTTTGTTATTTAATAACGAACTGGTGAATTTAGCCAGTAATCTTGTTTCCTGTCCATGATTTTTATACTGCACCTTTCAATGGCATGTACTTGTGTCAAGCTTACATTGTCATAAATATTGAAGGTGTTTGCGTTTGGTACAGCAGAGCACACATTCGTCCCGTATCGACCCGAATTACCAAAGAAGTAAGGTCGGTCAGGCAGTGGCGTAGCAACCACTTTTGCCGCCTCGGGTGGTGGATAAATGTTCTCCCTAACTGAGGGCAGAATAGGCGCGCGAAGGCCACACAATCAGCTGATGGTAAAGTGAACATTAGTTTTCGATGAAATGGATTATCGTTTGGGACATGGAGGTAAATGTGGTGAAAGTGACCACAATGGGACAAGTAAGCTGATCGCTCGGAAGGACGTTAGCACAGATGTGACATGGTGCAAATGTGTTGTTGGTCATACAGAGTAACATTACAATATGCAATCATCGTTTTGTGTGGACATTTTCCCCTTATATTTTGTATCGAACAATCAACGGTGCTGAAAATGCCGCTCCCGCTCCCCCTTAGCGGTCAGGACGCCGTCTCACTAGTGCCACGATAGCCAGCGGTATTTGGCCATGGATCGTTAGCAAAGTGTAGACAACGATATCCGTTAGGTTTGCCTAGGAAATCTAGGTATTACATTAGACCCTACTTCACACGAACACATCACACGTTTCCATCACAGTGATTCAACAGTATGTAACAACACAAAACATTAATCTGCCACTACGTCGAAATTTTGCCACTTCTACATGACGAGTGCCAGCGAATAGGACAGAATTGATAGAATGCAGTGTTGTAAGCACGCAACACCAAACGTTAACGCACGTAAAGTAAAACACTTTTTGCAGGCCTCTGCTATTCAAAGTCTTTCCGTATGCCATCACACTTTATTGTAAAACAGTAACAGTAAGTGTTCAGCGTTTAGATGCAGGGACGGTTCACGTTCTGAATGATATTGTATGTCAACAGGAACCTAATTATTGACTAACCTCCTTGGGTGTCTTATGTGCGGCACACAAGAATATCCATTGCTCAGTGGCCATCATCTGTGGGCACGTTTGTGGTGTGCAGTGCTCCTGCAGGCACACAGCAAGACCGTTTAACTCCATACAAAACTGTCGCAAATGTTCATATTTCCACACCATTCCATCCTGACCCTCTGGTGCTGTCAAAATATCATCGATCTTGGTTCGATCACGCCTAATTAGCTGCTGTATGTACTGAAGAGCATAAGTTCGATGACTTGTGAACTGAAGTTACTTGTTGCGCAGCAAGAGTGCTTTCCATTTCTTCAAAAGGTTCATCTGGCCAATTACACCATTCCTGGGGGTTATGGAAGGAAACCAAAATGGGTTACTTCAGCCTTTGTGCCAGGCCGATTGCGTCTTAAAATGGGTTTCGCAACTGTCATCGGTAGATAGCTAGAAGTGAAAAAACAACATAGTTAAGCTGAAAATGCACGATCCGAACATAATTCACACACAAACGAAACACGAGCGTAAGTGCGTAGGCCATCAGAATAACGCTGGGTACATGCATTACGGTGCAAACCGAAGGTTCTTTCCAAACTAGAGGTGAAGAAAAAATGCTGAGTTATCGTGGTTAGGTTACCATATTCGCGCCTTCGTTCTCACCTAACGTTCACGTCTAAAATGAACAATAATTGTTTACGTAAAAACTTGCTCTTAAATGGAGCACACTGTCACCAAGAACCGAAGAAGTGCATCAATTTAGGATGACAGGTCGATTTGAAGCTCCCTTCGAAATCTCAGTCTCGGAGCCCAATCATGAAGGAAGATTTACGTGCTATAAGCTGAGCTCAATTGGTCCATCGCGATGTGATTGGTATTTAATGTGGTGCGATGGTTTGCGGAATTTCGTGACCCATCGAGGAACACAGAGCGGCACTTCTCATGAGCAAATTAGAGAATACTTATCTGAGCGGAGTCATTACTAGCCTACCATACTACGGACGATATGTGGATGATATATTTTGCGTGACAGACAGACATTGTTGCCCAGAGACAATTTTATCCTATTTTAACTCAGCGCACCCTAATGCCAAGTTCACTCTAGAAACTGAAAGCAATGACACGATGTCCTTCCTAGACGTTCATCTTAGTAGGAGACCAGATGGATCAGTCCAACGGAGGGTACATAGAAAAGCAACGTGGAACGGACAACATGTACATTTTGTCAGTTTTGTCCCAATAAATCAGAAACGCAACTTGATTAGATGTCTAACCGAAAGGGCCAGAATGATTTGTAGTGAGGACACACTTGCGGACGAGCTCAGTTTCTTAAGTGGCGTTTTCGAGAGAAACGGCTATCCAGAAAAATTTGTTCGGAAATATATGGAATGCAGAGAAACGAGAGCTAAACCAGCTTCGGTAGAAAAGAAACCGGTTTATTTGTCGTTGCCGTTCAAGGGGGATGGTATAGCGCAGGCAACATCTAGAAGATTATCCGACGCTATGAGCCATACGTACTACGCAGCGAGCTTGCGGCTAAGTTTTACTTCAACACCAATCGTGAGGCCCCAACTCAAAGACAGACTTCCTTGGTCATGTACTTCTTATTGTGTATATTCCTTCTCTTGTTCATGTCGAGCAAGATACATCGGAAGAACTACTAGGAGGCTGTCTGAGAGAATACGCGAGCATTGTCCAGCTAACCTACGCAATGGTGGGAGAAAAACTGTGATGAGTGCCGTGTTGGCACACTTGGTTGATTCTAATCACCAAATCGACACCCGCCAATCTTTCCAACCCATTTACCGTGTACCTGGACGTCTTTCACGTGCGGTAAAATGTCGCTAGCAACAGCTGAGGCAATTGCTATCCGCCACCAGAACCCAGACTTATGTGCTCAAAAACGATTCGTTCAGATTCTGTGTTTGCCCTGGCCCTCAATCACAACGACTCGTTGAGGGACATGCCGCCGATAGTCCATCGATCACTTCTGATCCGTTTTCCAATGACCTTGAAGTTTGAACTCTACCATTATCTGCTGTTTTATGTTAATCTTATTCCTATCAGTTGTAGTGTTTTAGCCTAACGAGAGCCACCGAAAACGAGCTTGTTCGCTAACTTGTCGTTCTGACTTCTCCGATTAACGTAAGCCGTATGCTTAAGGATCGCAAGCCTGTCTTGTAATCCGAGAGCGCGGGTTCGAGACTGCGCAAGAGAACAGGCAACGCTCGCAGTATTCTTAGCACACGTGAGACTGACGGTGGTCGCGCGGCGTCGGTACTGCGTACCGGCATACTGCAGATGCTTATACCAGACTTATCGGACTATTTAGTCCCAACATAATTTTCGGAGGCTTAGGATAGTTTGATGGTCTTTTTCCTTCAAAACATATCCATTGCCATCATCATCGTTATCAACAACAGCAGTACATCAGCCGGCTGAACTGATACTTCGCTGCCATACAACCATGATAATCCATGGAATAAAGAATAATAAGACAGAGAGAATGGGGACTTACCGGAAAACATTAATGCACCAAACAAACATTCAGAGTCAAGGCGCCTACATCTAGTGTAGACAACATACCGTCACAAACATCCGGCTATCGTGCAGCATCGGCGAGACAGCTTCCTTGCCGCTTTCACTGCCCCGCGTCATAATCAGCCATTACCTCGCAGATAACTCACCACCAAACACACCGTAAGCAGACAGTCCGATTAGGAGACGGCAGCAGACGCGCCACTTGTGTCGGTTGCAAGGCATGTCCTGTAACGTCTCGAGCCAAGCACAAGGCGAATCACTTGGATTCCAGCCCGGAAGACGAGACGGACCAACGGCACCCAGTTTGGTCGTAAGTGACTTCATTTCACGCTGCCAAGTCAACTTCTGTCCACCTCGAGCCTTGCGCCAACCTACACCTGGCAGACTAAACAAGTCCCTCCTAGGTAAGCGGTCACCAGGCATAAGTAGCACGTCTCCAAGCCAACGCAACTTATTCAGTACTATCTGTTATGCTAGGGAGCTAACATGATTATCACTACCTAGTACTCGCCTACGCACATCATCGTTGCGGACACGCTGGTGCCATCCGACATCAGCAATGCTTCGCAGACAACGATGATCAAAGACCTGAAGGCGCTTTAGATCTTCAGACCGAAGGGGCCATGTTTCACCACCATACAGCAGGACGCCCTTACTGTGGTCTTGTATATACGGTCTTTCAGACAGAAGGAAAGTCCGTTCTGTCGACAAAGATGCTGCAGGTTAAAGAAGGCAATTCTGGCATTTGCAATGCGTGATCTGACTTCAGTTTCTTTGCGCGAATGGTTGCTGATGCAGCTTAAAAGGAAAGTGCATTGATCAACTACCCCTAGTTCCTCGTTATTAAGGGTCAAGGAGTCATAAAGTGGCTGGTGTTCCTGCAGCAACACCTTGCACATTGAAGGTGCGAAGCGCATAATAAATAATGGGACCAATCTAGGCAGGCTATTCAGGGTTGATTAAGCCGCCGCAACATCGTGGAAAAGCAAGACGATATCGTTCGCATAATCAAGATCAATTAATCTTTTACCAGGCAGGACCTACACGCCTACATGGTGAGATTACTCAAGCGGACATTCTATGATAGAGTCCACGACGAGAATGAACAAAAACGAGGAAATCGGATAATGCTGACGAACGTCATTTGTGGTCGGAAAGGTAACCTATAGGTCACCGCAGACCCCGACGCGGCCTGTAGTGTTCCAGTATAGAACACGTAGGCTGTTCACATATTCCGTAGGAACACCTTTCCGCGCAAGTATTTCGAACAAAATGGGTCGATCGACCATATATATATATATATATATATATATATAATATATATATATATATATATATATATATATATATATATATATTTATATAGTTGGCGGCATCCGGTATCGGATTTGCCTGTCACTGTGGCCAGCTACAGGATGCCTGCGCCTACAGAAGGATCATGGATAGCTTGCGCTGCACCACCCACAGCTCCAATCACACCCCATATCCAGTGTAAACCCGAAGGAATAAGACCGGGAGGCATGTGGATGGGAGCCAGGTTTCATCAACAGAGCCGGCCCACACTCCTTCACAGGCAAACACAAGCACGCTGTATTTGTGGAATCAAGTGCACACAAAGCGGTGGCTGGACCGTAGTCCGCTCCACACTGAGTGCATGGAACCACTCTTCGAGCCTAGCACGACCACAAGGACCGTGCACCCCGTCCCCTCCAGCAACGACCAACTGTCTCCTGGAGCCAGATGGACGAGGTAGTGGGTAATAGACAGGTAGGCACCTTGTCCACATGCACATCAACCGCAGCCACACCTGGGATGTCAAACCACAGCCAATCATTCGAAATGCCGATATTGAATAAAGTAAGCGCATATGACGACATAAATACTCGCCAAATGAGCATGTGGAAGAAATTGGTTAAAGGTGAATACGCGATAAGTACAAAATGCCCGAAAGTTATTTAGAAATTACCACGCGATAAGATTACGCAAGTTTACCACAATTTGCATGAGCGACGTGTGCAAGTTGGGGGAAGATTATCAAGTACGCAGAACAAACCAAGTACAATGTAATGAATTTTATCCACATTAAAAAGACCTAGTTTAAGTGTAAGTTGGTTTAGCCCAACTGCGGTGAAGAAGCATCATGAATGCAACATCAGCCTCAGCATAGGGCACACATGGTTTAGCCCAACAACAATAACAAAAGCTTTTTGTCCAGTCTACCACTCACAGCTTTTGAAATATTGTTCAGTTTGGTTTTTTAGGGGATATAGGAAGGAGGGACACTGCAACACACCGATGCACACGTCCGCCACTGACATCGATCTAAAGCCATGGCTTCCAAGGTCTTCAACCAGCAAGTATCCGCATCTCTCGGACCCCAACCAGGTAGTCGACAACAACCGGCCGAGGCCAACTGTTTCGTCAGTTTTTCATGTGGCTTCCCCAAGTTGCAGGCTGTCCACCAGACCGTCTCTTCCAGTCCTATCCAGCAACCGCAAACAACGCACGACGCAGGTAACGCTGGACAGGCATGCGCAATACGTGTCCCAGCCACCGCAGTTGATGTGGTGAGACGAGCTCCTCGAGCGAGTGGCTTCCACGTCCCAAGACACGCTAACTTCCACATTGCTTACGTGGTGCTGCCACCACACACGGGCAATGGACCGCAGACAGCGATGCTCGAAGACGGATAGCCTGCGCAAGTCATCTTTACGAATGGGCCAGGTCTCGCATCCGTACAACAGTACAGCACGAACAGTTGCACAATAGACCCGCCCTTTGATGGAGAGACGAATGTCGTGGCGACGCCACAAATGCCTCAGCCTAGAAAAAGCGAGGCGTGCTCTCGAGATACGCATCGAAATCTCGTCTCCAATAGCCCCGCCAGCAGTGATGCAACTTCCCAAGTAGACAAAGCTCTCCACAACCTCCAGTGTCTCACCAGCAAGCGTGAGTGCAGGCAGAGGCACCTGCCAGTCTTGAAGGAGAGCCTTGCATTTGGATGGCGAAAAGTACATACCGTACTTTGATGCTTCAATCGTCAAGTGGTTTAGTGCAAGTTGGACGACGTGTGGATCATCCCCCAGCAAGACGATATCATCAGCATAATCCAAATCAACAACTCGACTACCTGGAAGGAGCTCAATGCCAGCGTTCAACGAATCGCCTAGAGCGTTCTCTAGGACATCCTCAATGGCAAAGTTGGATAGGAACGGAGAGATAGGGCATCCTTGTCGAACTCCACTGGAGACCACAAAGGCAGGCGAAAGCTTGCCATAAGTCCTAACCCCGCCCGAGGTCAGACCATAGAAAGCGCGCAGTATGGAGACGAACTTCTCGGGTACGCTATTCCTCGTTAGGCAGTGCCACAGTACTGTCCGATCGACAGAATCGAAGGCTGCAAGGGTATTCAGGAACACAAGAATCGTTGACCTCTGGTACACATGGCAGAGCTCGAGGATCTGGCGGAGTGTGAAGATGTGATCGATGCAGCCGCGACCAAGGTGAAACCCAGCTTGTTCTTCTCGCTGCAACGATTCGCGTGTTGGGAATAGCCTGCGAAGTATGATGGACATCAGCAGCTTGCAAACGACGGGGACTAGACTTATGCCTCTGTAGTTGGAGCAGATTCTGCGCAGGCCCTTTTTGAAGATGGGGACGACCATCGAGTCACCCCAAGATGATGGCACTTTCTCTTTCGACCAAACTTTCGAGAAGAAAGAAGTGAGTTCTCGAACCAGCGAAGCGCATCAGGGTGGGAGGCCTTATAACGCTTCATGTGGCGGAGCTCCTGCTCGATTTCCTGATAAGAGGGAGGATCTGTGGGGGTAGACCACTCGGCCCCAGTGCGAGCGTCAGAGGTAGCAGATGGAGCTGGGGGCCAACAAAATTGCGAGCCAAAATGTTCGGCCCATCGCTCCAACCGTCGTTGAAAATTGGTGGTTAAAGTGCCATCCTCTCCGCATATTGTTTCACGTATACCGAATCGAACACCTTCAGTGACTCGAATGAGATGGAAGTTTTCTAGTATTACCAGAGATACTAGCAAGCACCATCTCTAGCACGTTCACACCATCAAACTTTGCGCTCCATTTGCAGACTCCTGCCCAACTCTCGACCCAGGGAACGGCGTTCGTCACTGTGTCTGGAATCCGACGGGATCAAGCGGCGTTTGTCCATCACCGACAAGGAGAGGGCAGAAATCCAATGCTTCAGTGGGTGACGGGCAACTTCACAAGTGTCGATACTGGCGAAAACTAAGGTATCTTTGATCTGCGCCCACTACGAATCGAGGTCACCGTCAATAGTGGAGCCAAACAATGTTGACAGTGAGGCTCGGTACCTGGTTAAAACCGCAAGGCTTCGTAGATTTGCGACGTCCGGTCGGTAGTGAGCGTACTTGGGTGATCCTCCGAAACGCATGCAAATATTACTACGAGCCAATGCGTGATCAGAGTCTAGATAAGTTGACAAGTACGATCGGCAGTCCGTTACGCTTCCGCGCCATCTGTAGCTGATTTCTATGTGGTCAAACTGGGAGCACTCTTGAATTTGTGACGGCGGGCGCCAAGTAGCAGTGTGTCACCTCGAGTGTCGAAAACTAGTGCTCGTAAGAAACAAGCGATGATCAGAGCAAAGAACAAATAGTCTGTCTCCATTACCTGATCGACTGCTATCGACGCCAAAACTACCCCCAAAGTGGTGCTCGCTTGGTAGAAGGCAGCCCACCCGTGAGTTAAAGTCCCCGGCAAGAATGACTATATCAATCCTTATGGAGGAACGCCGTTCATGCAGCTGCTGGTAACAGCTATTGTTGACTGCATCCGGACTGCAGTCTGTATGGGGCATAGGCGGAGACGACAAACAAGGCACGCATAACGTCTCGACGCCTGCGTCGTAGTCTGACTGCACATAACCGACTGTTGAGTGGGATCCAGTCAAGCAGAGCTGATTCAGTCCTGGCATTCAGTGCAACCCCAACACCAGCTTGGCCAGAGGCGGCAGCTTCTGGGTCCCCGGAAAGCCGCAAGTGGTATTTGGCGTCCAGGTTTATCGGAGAGGCCATTCTGATGACGGCGCTAGTCTTGTAATCTGCTCTCTGAAAGGCAACAGATGTAGACCGAGAGCGTTTCAAGAGTACGGGCCAGACATGCTTGTCGTCTAAACTGCATCAAGTTTCGAACATTAAACGCTATGAGGATCAATGAAGAACCAGGTCAAAGAAGAGCTGGAGCTTCGGTGGAGTGAGAGACGGCTGTGAGCGTACGACAATGAAAACTGGGAGTTTGGCTGTTACTTCCATCAGCTGCGAGACGTGGGTCGTTTGTGCCGGTGACCGAAGGAGACATAAGAGTACATATAGGTGAAGGACAGGAGGTGGGGTGATCTGCGAGTGGAGTTTGAGAAGTTGAGTTGGCATAGATGATAGGCATAGCAAGAGCAGAAGTAAGCAGTGTGATGCATGATTCTTCAGTGGGTGTGATACTACCCGGTTGTCCAGGCCGAAGTATAGGGTTGTTTTAGGGAGCCCTACCCCAAGCCTTTGATCAAAAACCTAATCTACAAGGCAGCAGGGCGATGTAAGGGCGTCGCAACCCGTTGGGAGCCAGTGACCAAATAGATGGTTCGTGCGCCTTTCGGTCCGTGAAGGACCAGAGGCCCAACACACCCTTGAAGTACAATGCCTCTCAGGGGGGGAGGGCAAGGGGCAGTGACCTTATTTAGTGGCGAGTCACATCCGCCACGTCGCAGTGCTGTTAACCAGACATTTGTGGCTTTTTATATGGAGCCTGGAACACTTCCACCGAACCATTTGCTAAAATAGGGAAAACCCGAACCACCCAGCTGGCACCACGAGGTTGTTAAGCAAGTCAGCCCATCGATCGGTTAAATAGAACGCACTCTTGAAATCGAGGAACACAGCTATTGTAGGTCTGCAGTATGTGTGGCGATGCTCTAGTACCTGCCGCAAAGTGAATTTATGGTCTGTACAGCCATGTCCTGGGCGGAAACCGGCCTGCTCTTCCCTAATCCGAGATTCCCGTTCCACAGTGAGTAGAAGAACGAGCGCCGAGGCCAGTAATTTTGTCACAAATGACGTTAGGCTAATACCCCTGTGGTTAGAACAGTCTGTGCGACTGCCATTCTTGTGGATCGCCACGATATTCGATTCGCTCCAGTTAGCCGGGACACTCTCTTCCTTCCAGATATGTTCGAATAGGGAGGTCAGTGCTTTGCAGAGGACCACACCTCCGTCCTTAAACAGTGCGGGTGGGAGGGAATCCGGGCCAGGGGCACGAAAAAGTCTGAGGGCTGTGATCGCATCTCGGACCTCGGCCTCCGACGGAGCCTCTAAACTAACCGTCCATGCCTCGTCTTGCATCACTTGAGTAGGAAGAGGTCCGGGAGCAAGGGGCCAACTAAATTGATCTTGAAAGTGTTCCACCCAAGGAGCCATACGGCGCTCCTTATTGTGTATCAGTGCACCCGCGCTGTCTCTGATCGCCTCACTGACGCCTGGTTTCTCGGGACCACTGGTGCGGATCAGCTGGAAGAGCTTGCGGTAATTGCCTACTGCTCCTGCCTCCTCCATTTCTTGAGCCCGAGTAGTCCACCAAGCTTCCTTGTCAGCACGTAGGCTCCGCTTTAGTTCGCGCATAATAGCCCGTCTGGTCACATTGTGCTCAGAGGCAGCAGACAAGTTTCTGCTGGATTCCAACAGGTTAACCGACCTCTCGGATATCCAGTGACTGGTGCGGTGACGATTGATAGTGTCACAAGCAGATGCTCCTGCGTCTTTGCTGGCCGCCGAGATGTTATTCCAATGAAGCTCAGTGTCATTAAGACAAGACAGCGAAATTTCGGCACGCAGTGCGTCTTGATAGGCTTGCCTGACCGAAGGCTGAGACAATTTCTCACTGGCCAATCGAAGTAGACGCTTGGTGTGCCTCCCGGTAAAGTTCATGGAGAAACGACAACGTACCAAGGCATGATCAGAGTCGACACACGTATTGCAGCACGAGCGGCAAGCCAGGATAGAACCACGCCATCTACAACTTATGGCTATGTGGTCAATTTGGGTCCATCGCTGGCCAGCTACAGAAGCAGGCCAAGTGGCACTTCGGCGTCCACTGTGTCTAAAAGCAGTGCTACTAAGAAACAACTGGTGCTCCGCAAACAGTTGCAGCAAACGCTCACCGTTGTCAGTTCGTTCGGAGTTAAGCCCATAATTACCACCCAGCTGAGCTTCTGAAGAGCTCAGACGCCCTACTTGTGCGTTCATAACCCTTGCAAGTACTATAATATCTGAACTAGTCGCACTGTGTAGTAGCGCGTTCAGTTCATGATAGAATGTGTCCTTGACAGCATTAGAACTGCAGTCAGTGGGAGCATAAGCGGAAATCACAAACAAACAGCGTTTTGTACTACTTCGTGAATCAACCTTGCTGAGGTCGTTAAACGGGCTGCACACAAACGGCTGTTCACCGGAATCCAATCAACCAACCATGGCTCAGCATTGGAGCTTAGAATGATACCTACACAAGCTTGACCCGTGAGTGCTGCATTGGCGTCTCCGGATGCATGCAACCAATAACTAGAGGATAAGCCGGGTGCAGTTAATTCAATAACGCCGTTGGGGTCATTGATCCTAGTTTCGAACACACAGCACACATCAATACCCAGTGTGTCCAAGGTGCGTGCAAGTGCAGCCAGTTGATCTATTTGTCTTAGAGTGCGAGCGTTGAACGTCGCCATAGAAACGGGACAGCGTGGCCTTATGAGGGACTGTTGCCGATAGGCATCCAATGGGTGTTGTGGGAAGGTAGCTGCAGATGGTTCTACTCTAGTGGCACTTCAGTTGCTGTCAATTAAGCTGGGAATTATAGAAGGGTCGGGATGGGAGTGAGAGAAACAGGTGGAAAAGAAAGTAGCAGTAACATGTTTTCGCTTATCCGACCTGCTGTATGCAGCAGATAAGGCGACCCTTGATAATCTGCGCGACAGCCGATGCAAGATGAAGTTTATGTTCGAATAAAATGTCATGGTTGCACGTGGGCTGAGATACTACCAGGGCGCCCAGACCTAGACAGGAGGATGATTAGGGTTCTCAACCAGTTTTTGGCTCAAAAGCCTGTACGCAAAGTAGTGGGGAGGTGGTAATGATTTAGTTTTAAAGAAATGGACGCCATCCCATTTCAAACCCCCAACCTGGAGACTGAGTTTGTCTGACCTCTCGCCATTGACCAACCCGGTAGGAGTAGTTCTTAAGGGGCGCGGAGGCACCACCCAGTATAGCTCAATGGGTCAAGGAGGTGCGCAAACCGTCGCACCACGATAAAATCCAGTCTCGTTGTAGGCAACAGATTAGGGCTATATGCTCACAGCTCGATTGGCATAGAGCATGAGTGCCACACACCGTCCCTAGCGGCGGGGGATCACCACCCGGTGCTCAATGGTTTATCATCACTTCCCTCAAACAGACAGTCCCTGATCAAATGAATTCAAATCCGCGCACTCCCATCTGCGGTTGGCCGTGGTCGCACGTGCGTAACACACTATGATAGAAAAAACATGAATTGTTTTAAGTAGCGTGTATGACGAACCACAAGCAACTCCCAATGGGTATCTGCAATCAAAATCCCGAACTGAACTTGCTTCCCATCTTGTGGGTCAAACTACTCAGTGAAGGTGTAACGGGTTTGTGCAGACTTGGTCGCGTTAGCTTAGACGAGAGTTACGCGCAACCTGAGCACGGACCCTATTCACGCGCGTATTCGGATTGCACGCTGAGTCCTCGTAAACGGACCACGATACGCACACAACCGGGGGACTAAACGCGCTAGACTTTGACGTACATGGAACACACGGCCAGAGCTGCGCACCCGATCACGTGACCATGCGATTCCTGACCACCCGCGTAAGGAGACAAGGGAAGATGAAGCGGACCTCTGAGAGTTCTTTTACGATCCACAAAGGCCGAATCACATTTGGAACAATGCTTCGTTTTGTGGGTGAAATGAATCGCCACGTAGGGCTGGTGGTTTGCGAAAGAACATTGTCCCCCATAGCCCAGTTGTTCTCCGACTCCGAGTGGCTGGATCCTGCTACGTTGTGGGCAGGAATTGAACTCTGCATCTCGCAGCCCACGTACTGGGTTTTGTGGCGCGTTTTTGCGGGGATACTTGACGTGCCCGCAACAGAAAGGCTAAACTCAGGGCGCTTTGAATAAAACTTCCCTCTCGAAATGGGAATCCGGAGAGTAACATTTGCCCTCCCGACTCCTTCGACAATAAACATCCGTTCCTTTCTTTGCTCCCCCTTGCGACTATCTTCGCTAAGAGGTTGCCGTTAACTTCGCAACTGGGGATACCAATACTTGCAACTTTTCCTTCAAACCAAGGGCATCATTTCACCTTGGTTCGCTTATCGTCCGCACTCTGGGTCAGATCGGCACACAAGCAGCAATGACTCTCACCCTCCATCCTCTTGGTGTTGTGTGCTGTCTCTGAAACACACATACAGAATAACAATGTCATGACGAAGCCTCGACTCCCTGGTTCTGAATTTACCGAGAATGGATGCACTTTTTGTACCGCTAGCGATACTCAATGGGTCAAGCTATTTATAGGGTCGGTATCACTCTTAGCAGACATGCTGAGAACAATCTACTCAACTGTATACCAGTGAACAGAGGAATATGTGCGGTTCGACTTCGGACCTCCATTCGGGTTAATAAGCACCATCTGAAGACAAGGTGCCTTTTCTCCGCCTCCGGTTAAGCCCCTACTGACTGCAATTCGTAGTATTAAAAACGATTTGCATTAATTCGTATGGTGAAAAAAATGATGTGACCGTTGCTGCTGACATGAATGCTCAAACGGGTCGCCTATCGGACTCTGAACAAACAAGCCGGGTTTCCTCGAGGTCGCGGCTTTATTATTCACATATTCACATTACGTCAATTGTTGCAGTACCGTCATATTTCTTGGCGACCCATCGTGGTCGTGTTCCACAACATTAAAGGTGCCTTCGATTCAGTGGATCGATGTAGCCTTTGGGGCTGTCTGTTCAGGAGAAATGTGCCTGATAAATAAGCAAATATCATAACAGCGCTTTATGCGCATAATTCGGGCAGAGTGAGGGTTTATGGTAAACAATTGCAGCCCTTCAATATCTCCAGCACTGCGAGACAAGTTTGTCCGCTGTCACCTTTCGTCTTTAACTTCGCCAATGACGAAGTCACTGCCCTTTGCTTCACCTTGGTGAGGCATTGTACTCCAGCAAGTGGGCTGATATGGGGAGAATTAGGCCTCTGTTTCGTAACCGACCAAACAAAAGAGTATGAAGTAAAGATTCAGTCACCGACCCCCAATGGACGCGATTCCTTGAATTCTCCCCGCTGCCTTGCGGGCAGGCTATTAAGCTAAAGGCTCGGGGTGGTGTCCCCTAAGACAACTCCCTACTTCGGCTTGGGCAACCGGGTAGTGTCACGCCCACTTACAAAACCGTAGATTGTTCATATGCTATACCGCGCTCAACTGCCTTTTTTCTGCTACTCACAACCTTCATACGCCACCTGTTCATATGTTGCCAATAATTTTTATCAGTTATCAGCTGATACTTGTTTCCATCATTGGTTTGGTCGACGCCCACAGAGCTCGCATAGTGGCCCTCCTTAGGCCTCGGTCCACCTTCCGTTTGACATGCTTCAATGTACGTACACTCAAGCAGATCGGACAACAGGTTGGTATTGCGTGCACCTTGGAATCTCTCTCCATCGATGTTTGTTGTCTTTCCGAAACACGCTTTCAAAATCTCAGTATTGTGATTGAGCTGAGAGCTCACACAGACCACGAAGCCATATTTCGCCTACATCTTTCTGGTGACACAGAAGCAGCTGCGGCAGGCTTGGCTGGTGTCGGTGCAGCGCTAAGCAGTAAAGCTGAGAACACACTATTGGACGGGTTTCCGATTAATAGTCGATTGTATGTAGTTCGGCTTCGCGGGTCATGCAGGACCAACAGATGTCGTGAGGAGAGATGTAACTTGTTTGTGACCTCAACTTACGCAGTTGCGACTCCGTTAAGTGGAAACGCAAAACGGTCAGTTCGTACATTAGTAATCTGTACATGCTTGCAGTTTAAATTAGGCACTGCAGAGTGGTTCTGTAACATTTTTCCTGTCATCGTCCTGTTACCATAACCGTCACCTATAATACTGAGTAGACGCGCACGCTCTTATGTGGTCTCTCAAAAAAGGAGGATGCAGAAATGCTTGTATCACGCCGATTGCAATCCCTACCTCCTCGTCAACGGATGACCCTGTAGTCATTAGCAATCTTTTAAACGAGCATTTTCGTTGGCCCTTCAACTGCCATACAAATGACCAACACACCATACCGTCAAAACGGCTTACAGACGGCACGTTGTGGATAGTAGAGTTTCCCATAGCAGACATAAAGAAATCGCTTAGCGCCATGAAGCCGTCCTTTAACGGTGGCTCTGATGGCATTCCTTCAGCCTTAATGAAATACTAAGGTCCGGATATCCCTATTCTTGTGCAGAACATATTTACCTTGTCAATGAAGGCCAGTACTGTTTCGTATCACTGGAAACACGCTGATGCTGTACTAAGATATAAAAAAGGCTCAAAACGGGAGGATGCAAATTACCGCCCGACTAGCCATACTTCCATACTTCTTAAAACTATGGAGAGGAGTATAAAGGCTACAACTTCCCAGTTTCTAATATCAAGGAACCTAATCAGCCAATCACAGCATGGCTTTGTTAAACGGCGTTCTTGTCAGTCTTGCCAACTAGATTTCTTAAACCACATCACGAGCTCAGTTGACGGTCGTAACCCTTATATTGTCATATTCCTTGACATACAAAAGGCATTTGACCAAGTGCCCCATGGTAGACTTTTGACTACTCTAGCAGGGTATGGCATTGCTGACCCTCTACTTTCTTGGTTCTCCTCATACCTTACCGACAGAATCTAAGCAATCAAGATAGGTAATCACATATCAGGTCGCACCCCTGTGATAAGTGGCGTCATTCAAGGTAGCGTTCTGGGATCATTTCTGTTTCTGATGTATATAAATGACATTTTTGACATTGTTGTATATGGTAAGCCCTACATGTTTGCAGACGCTATAAAAGTTGTGCACACATTTGATCCCAGGAATCAAGAGTCCGTGTTTCGAAGCATACAAACTGACCTGAATGCACTTGAAGGATGGTGTTGTACTTCAAAAATGAATTTCTCGTCGGAAAGAGTAATACCATCTCATACAAATGTGATGTGTATATCCAACCGCTAACTTTCTTCGGTGAACCCCGAGCATATGGTAACCAAATAAGAGACTTAGGGCCTCACTACTCCAGCAGCCTTAACTTCTCCGAACGTATACAATAGACTGTCGCTAAAGCCAAGAAAAAAGTGCGCTGTTTATCAAACTCTTTACCATAAGAAATGCTAAAGTTACATTGTACAATAGTTGCACACGCCCAATGTTACAGCGCTGCTGTGTGGTATTCGGTAATGCAAGACAATGACACAGCGACACTAGAGCGCGTTCAGCGTGTTTTTAAAAAACAGATCCTTGGCCCTATTCAGAGGTTAACGTACTCTGAACGCTGTAAATTGCTGACGTTGGACCCAATATGGCTGCGTAGAATAAGGATAAACATATCGCTGCTTTTTGATGTAATTCATTGGCGCATTCATACACCTGGATAGTCACCTCAATTACATGATAAACGTTGCCTTATCCGTAATAAAAATTGCACACTTACGATTGCAAAGTCCCGCAGCAACATGCGGGCAAACTTTTTCCTCATTAGCTATGCATTTGTCTGGAATCGTCTCCCAATGTCCATTAGGTTGCGCACATCTCACACGTTTCGTGTACAGCTAGATAAATTTCTCACAGTCCCGAAAGTTATGAAACTTTTCAGGCTGAATAACGCTGAGACGGAGATTTATCAGAAGGGACCAAAGGCCATATAATTCATGTCCGTGATACCACCCAGTGGTACAATTAGAAGCTTCATTGACATCACAGAAGGCAAAAAAGAAAGAAAAATACCAAATTTTCATGCTAAATCTTCTAAAATTTGGCACTTTCCTTACCCGGCCATACGAACCTCAAGGCCTCCATATCAATATGGTGGCTAAGGAGGGGCGTTAAACCGGGTCCTCTTCTTCATTCATCTGATTAATGTTACATTTTTTCCTTACTCGGCCACGCCGACGTCGAGGCTTTCGTGCCCACATGGAAGTCGACGATGGAAAGTAAACTGAGTCCTCGTTTTCACTCCTTGGACCCCTGTTATAGCATTTTATTAACCGGCCATGCCTATCGCAAGACCTCCATGACCACATAGGTGCCTATGAAGAAGGCCAACCGAGTACTCATCCTCTTCTACCCGACGACTATTACACTATTTCTTTTCAACGAGTGATGATTCCTATTGCTAATTATATCACAGATACGCATGCGCATATCAAGATACCATAAAAGATAGATCTTCTATGCGCCTACCCAAAGCAGTGTTTGTGTACCGCCTCCACAGATCCCGAAATAGTGGCGGGCATATTGGCAATATATAGGAATGCAAGCTTGACCCATTGTAATGAAATACAATCTCGAATGTGATATCATTAGCTAATATGCATGCTTCCCTTACCTATGTTTAATCACTGTATGCTGATGAGCACATTATTAGTGACCTGTATGTTATTTCCTTCCCATTATTTTAAATTTGCTAAAACTGACATAACTACGGCAGTCTTCTCTGCGTGCAGATCGAGTAACCTGTCTACCGTTCTATCTTTCCAACATGTCCCTTCCTCCAAGCCTCGTCCAAATGCTGCGGTGAAATATTCCCATACGCCTGGATGCTTGGCGTTTGGATTGCGTTCTGCTACATGACGAAACAATCAAGCTCAAGCCGCTCCCGACTACTGTACTATGATAGCCTACACTGCGTGCAGAGCATATGTAAACATTTGACTAACAAAAAACGCCACATTACTATACCTTCGCAAACCAAACCTCAACATGCGATTGACACTGTTCTTCTAAAGGGTCTGAATGACCGCTCTTATTTCCATTTATCTGCATCAACAACAAATTTGCGTAAGACTTTTACATTTTTATCGGAGCAACATACTGGTCCGTGTCACGCACAGTCGATAAGTAAACAAATTTATTTATTTATTTATGCTATCGTGAGCAGAGCTTGCAAATCCAATACTGTTCTTCTTGTTGGGGATCTCAAAGCATGGGTTGGTCATCTATTATGCGAAAGTCATCATGTGCTCGATGAGCCGCTCAGACAATGGAGAGTTTTCACAATGCGCGAAGACAATTGTTTGTTCCTCTCGAGCACCTGCTCCAGGCATACGAGATGTTCCGCTACTTGGCAACCCCCCTCTGAGTCTCAATCATGATCTCCGAACGATCATATCGCAACCAGTTTCAGATGGCGAGGTAGTGTAAAGGATTGCAGATCAGTCTCGTCCACATTTATTGACTCAGAGCACGCTCTTGCCTGTGCGACCATCTGTATAAGTTTCAAAGGGTCCTCGAAAACGAAGCATTGTAAGGTAGATCGAATAAACCACATACTCTCTCGGTTCAGCATAGCTAGCAACCTTCCCTGGAAAAGGCACACAGCTGCGACCCACCGCAAGACATTGATGAACACTGGAAGTTCACGCAGAGGACCATGATCTCTTCCGGACAGTTAAGCTGTGGTTTTGCTCAACAACCTATGAAGGCATGGGTCTCCACACGCTCCCTGGATCTACTTGGCAGCTGCAGGAATATCCCAGCGGAGTTTATCATAATGAAGTGCGCCATTCTGTCAGTCGGCAGCTCAAACAAAGCCTACGCAGTGATCATGAAACCTAGTGGTCTCAGCGTGCTTCGGAACTGGAGGCTGCCGCACTCTCTGAAAATACTCGCAAGCTCTTCCAGCCCATTCGATCTACGGTCCATAGAAAGTCTGGTGTCAGTGAGACTTTGCGAAGCGGGTGGTTCGCCGATTGCCAACCTACTAAGACGCTTGGATCGATGGGCCGAACAGTTCTTCGAGGTTCGATTGGTCCTCACCGTCTACTTGTATGACCTGCGAACGCAGCTACCCTCCCTGGGTCGTCACATTTCATCCACCCAACGAAGCGGAAGTTTGGCTTGCGATTCAACGCGATTCGAGGCTGCCGGCTCAGACGGACTTCCTCTGGAACTGTTCAAGCATGGAAGTGCAGTTATCAACAGCCAGCTAGCCTCATTGCCCTCGAAACTCTGGCATGAATAAAGGGTGCCTTCTTCCTGGGGCGAATCAGTCATTGTCCCGATTTTTAAAAAGGGTGCTCGCACTGCATGCACCAATCACCGGGGGATTAGCCTTCTTTCGATTGCCTCCAAGCCATTAGCATCCATTCTACTTCGTAGACTACCTCAGCTCGTGAATCGCAGTACCGGGAAGCGCAAACGGCTTCCGTCCAGGCCGTGTGGATCAAAAATTCACGCTTCGCCAAATCCTCGAACACCTCCGTATCTACCAGACGTAAGTAGCGCCTGAACTACCATCGAACAGCGTCCTCAGCGGCTCCAATCTCGGTCCATACACCGCCTTCAAGGAGTCAAAGAATTCCTTGTGTTGGCGGCGTTCGGCTTAACATTCCATCTGCTTCGCCTTCTCCGTCCACCATGCATTTTTTATGCGACGGAGCTCTCGGGTCAGTCGCCGTCGAAGTTTGCAAAACTGACTCTTCTTCCCCAAGTCACTGGGGTCTGCCACATGTGCAGAAAATGCTGCATTCTCCCCCGACACCAATGCGCAAATCGTCGCATTGTTGTCATCAAACCAATCAGGCCGCTTACAGGTTGCGCACCCGATGGTCTCCTCGGCAGCAGCTGTCACCTGGTCGCGAATGTGGTGCCACAGGTCGCCCACTGTGGCTATGCAGTCCACATCACACAGGCGTGCAGCCATCGTCTTCTCCAGCTCAGTACGTTTCGCCACGGTACCGAGGGAGAGAATGGTAAATTTACGCCGATTCACGGAGGGAGTCCAACATACAGATTTACGAAAATATATGTGCAGCTTGACCCGCACCAATTTGTGATCAGTGCCACACTCAGCTCCACGCAGTACATGTGTCATGCGTACTTCACGCATATCACGTTGACGTACGATGACACAGTCGAGTAGGTGAGCGTGACCACTCCGTGGGTGCGTCTAAGTTGCTGTATCACTCTCACTCAGTGCAAACCGAGTGTTCGTGATCGTCAGGCCGTGAGTGGCACACAGTGAGATCAGCCTGTCACCGTTCGCATTCGCTGAACCAATGCCATGCGCACCGATAACATCTGTCCACGCTGATGCATCACGCCCAACGCGCGCGTTGAAATCACCTAGAAGAAATAGTCGGTCGCGCCTCGGCACAGACCGTATCACGGAGGATAGCTGAGTGTAGAATTGATCACGCGTGTCACCAGGATAACACATGGTCGGACCATACATGCTTATAAAGGTGGCAAACTTATCTATTCCGAGTCGTAGGCGAACAGTCATCAGTCGCGCATTGATGCCTGTTGGTTCACCCACGAGGTGGCCATGGAGGCGATCGGATATTGCAAATCCGACACCATGGTCACGTGGTGCTGAGGTGGCGTTGCCCACCCAGAAGAATGTGTAGGCAGCACCTGTTTCATGCAACTTACCTTGCTCAGCGAGCCGAGTTTCACTGAGCGCCGCAATATCGATGTGGTAACGCGCCAGCTCCATCGCGACCAGTGCAGTGCGTCGCTCGGGGCGATCACTGCAGTTCCGATCCAGTAGTGTCCGCACGTTCCAGCACCCGGATGCTGAGTGCTTTGCGCGCAGGCATACGATTGCATTGGTGGGCAATCGCACGCGAGATGGTCATTGTGCTTCGGAGGTTTGCTTGAGGGACTCCACCCGGAGCCTCCGGCACAATAGCCTTACCCACAAGGTAGTGGGTGATTTGGAGGTTTGCTTGAGGGACTCCGCCCGGAGCCTTTGGCTTAATAGCCTGACCCACAAGGCAGTGCGTGGTTTGGAGGTTTGCTTGAGGGACTCCGCCCGGAGCCTTTGGCTCAATAACCTGACCCACAAGGCAGTGGGGAGCAGATCCAGCTCGGGAATGTGATTGCAGAGACAGTTTGGGATCTGCTTGACGGCCGTCACACGCAGCCTTTGAGGTACTGGAACGGTTTATATATGTTTTGTGACCGTAGTAGGATACGCATCTGCAACCACGGCCAGACGCAGAAGGGTTTTGGCGGGTTTGCACCAATTTGACCAGGGACTGTCTGGCTTGAGGCGCGCAGTAGCAAACTATTGAACACCCGGAGGTGCCCTCCCACCGTCAGAGACAATGCGTGGCACTCGTGCTCTACGCCAATCGAGCTGTGAGCTTATAACCCGTAGAGCTGTTGTCTCCCATGCCTAGGTTTCACGGGAAGAGGGCTATCAACCACTTCCAAACCTCCGAAGAGGATGGAAAAGGATACTGGCAGGGCGCCCACACCTGACAGGAGAACGACTCGGGTCCTCAGCCAAAGCCTTCGATTAAATGTATACCCGAAAGGCAGCGGGTGTAGCACGTGATCAGTTCACTGACTCATGCGGATTGGTGTCCTGGATCTTAGCAGGGAGAAGGGCGAAACCCAACAGCCACCAAGCGATCGCCACGAGGCGTCCAGGACATGAGCCAATGGCGCAACAGTAGCAGCAGTGGATAGATCATCTGTCAGGATTTAGCCACCACCAGCCTCAGCGCACTATAGGCTCTCCCGCGTATATATATATATATATATATATATATATATATATGCAAAGGTCTAGGAGTAGACATAAAGCCATCAGGAACCATGGGATTTAAAAGAAGGTACAGAAATAGTAAAAGAAAACGCAACACAACACAACAATGTGTACGGTAGCGTTGGAAAACGCGTGCTTGATCTTGTCGAATGCATCAAGAGCTTCTTGAGCGGGCTCGAATTTTCGTGACCTGCCTTTACGTAAATTGGTCAAAGGGCTGAGGTAGCTCAGAGCAATCTGGTATGAAACGGCTGTAGTAACTCACCATGCCGACAAATCGACGGAGACTTTTGAAGGATTGCGGCATTGGGTAATCTGTAAATCGCTTGTTTTCTCGGGGAGTGACTAATGTCGTTGCAATCAATTCGATGACCCAAAAAATCAACAGAGCTTTGGCCAAAAATACATTTGTCAACATTGATCGTAACGCTGTATTGAGCAAAGCGTTCGAAGATCGATCGAAGATGTGACAGATGCTCATCAAAATTGGAACTGGCCACAAGAATATCGTCAATATAGACGTAGACGAAGTCGAGCCCTCTAAGGACCTGATCGATAAACCTTTGGAAAGTCTGTGCGGCATTTCGTAGACCAAATGACATGCGAACGAATTCATAAAGACCAAATGGCGTGGTTATAGCGGTCTTCGGAATATCGTCGGGAGCAACGGGAATTTGGTAGTATGCACGCACCAAGTCGATCTTAGAGAAAATTGTTCTTCCAGGTAAAGCAGTTGAAAAATCATAGATGTGCGGAATAGGATATTTATCGGGGACCATGAATTGTTTAGTGCCCGGTAACATCCGCAAGGTCACCAGTCGCTACTGGACTTTTTGGGAACCATATGAAGCGGGGAGGACCATGGGCTATTGGAAGGACGAACGATACCGAGACAAAGCATATGTTCGAACTCTGTCTTGGCAGCAGCGAGCTTGTCTGGAGTTAATCGTCGAGGTCGGGCGGTTACTGGCGGTCCATGTGTTAAGATGTGGTGCGTAATTTCGTGCTTAGGCTCAGGAAAATCATTAGACGATTGATAAAGTATAGGAAACTGCAGCAATAGTTTGGTGAACACATTGTTGGCGGGCAATGCCAAGCAAAGACCGAGCGAACTGATCGAAGTGACTTTACCCGAAACGGACAAGGATGTCAAACTATCGCATAGGTTACGGTTGCGCAGGTCCACGATCAGGCCAAACTTGGTGAGGAAATCAATACCAAGGACGGGGCGTTGGACGTCAGCGGTGAGAAAACTTCGACGAAGACCAAGGTTGTGAGTCAGCATTTTCTGGCCGTATGTATGGATCTTGGTATTGTTAGCCGCCTGCAATGTCAGCCCGGTTAGAAGTAGGTTGCGTTTTTCTGCAGCACAAGGAATAACGGTGACCTCGGCACCAGTGTCAACCAAGAAGTACAAATTGGTTGAGGAATCGTAGACGTAAAGTAGGCGACTATAAGATTGGCCAGACGCAGCCGTCGCCATCACTGATTGGCGTGGAGGTTTCCCTGCTGCGGTTTGTGGAAAGCCTTCGGGTGGTTATAACCAGGTCGACAATTCCTTGCATCATCGCCAAAACGGTGATGGTACCAACAGAAAGGATGTATCGAACCCCTGGCGAGACCACGTCTACTTCGAGAGGAGCGTCTAGGACTTCTATCATGGTAGCGATTAATTCTTGAGATAGCGAGCTCCAGCTTCGATAACCTCTAAGAAATGGCTTCAATCGGGTCAGTTTTAAGAACGGCATTAGTGGTCGACTCAACTGAGTGACATGATGCGTGTTTATGAAAGCACTCATGAACTTAGTCTGCTGCCTCGGCCAGCTTGTCCAAAGACAAATCATCCGCAAACACAGCGAGAAGAGCTGAGGTGTTTGATGGAAGATACTTGATCCAGGGCTGTCGCAGAATTGTCATCGATCTAAGAGGAACGGACCAACATACGCATGTGCCAGAGGAGTTGTAACGGTGTGCGATCGCCTAGTTCAACAACGGAAAGTAACTGTCGAAGTCTAGTCTCATCGGAAGCCGTGGTGCGCTTCAAAACGGCGGCTTTCAGCTTAACGTAAGGTGCGTCAGCCGGAATCGGATCGAACAAACCTATAAGGTCAGTTGCGATGTGGGTAGGAAGCTGGGCAGTGACATGTGCGAACATTACTGACTGCGAATTAGTAGAGCGTATGCGAAAAAGAGCTTTCAATTGTAAAACCACACATGAGGATTATATGAACTGACGGCAAGGAAGGAGAGACCAACAAAATTTTCCGAATTGTCAGTGCGAGAAACGTGGTCCGACTTAGTAAAGGCACAAAAAGTAGAGCTCTAAGCTTAAAAAAGAAAACGGGGTCACCAAATATAGAGTGTAAAGGCCAAACTAAAAGGGCTTAACTACATAAAAGAACGCCCAGGCTTCAAATTAGAATGCTGGCTCTGACCTTCGGTAAAGTACGTTCCCCGTTAGGACGTCAGCTAGTCGCACAATCCGGTCGGAAGACGAAACCTAGTTGGCACAATAATACAAGTTCAAGTTCAGGTGGGACTGGAACGATAGGATGAATCCCGTAAGTGTTCCTTCTTGAGCGGGTCGTTGATCCAGGGGTTGATAGGGGTGCTCCGATTTCTTGATGGATACAAAACGAACACCCAAAAAAACCCTGGTCCACCAATTTAAGGCCCACGTTCCTTACCTTAGCTGTCTCTGCTATGCCAGTTACGTGAAGTAAGTGAGGAAGAAAAATCGAAGGTAAAGGGAAATCAGGTAAAAGAGAATAATACCAATGGTGGGGGAAATCCTGGTGGGGAAATCCTTTGCGAAAACCATGTTGCTCGACGCTATACAAATTAAAGCTATTTAAATGGTTCTCCACTGTATCTCGTACTAATTTTTCATGTAACTTAACGATCACGCTAGTCAAGCTGACAGGCCTGTAATTAGCCGGTAGGTCTGTCAACGCACTTTAAAATCGGACCGACAACCGCTAACTTCCATTCGGCAGGTAAGACAGCTGTTGAGTGACTTCTGAAACACACAAGTCAGGGGTCCACTGAGTTCCACTGCCAATTCGTGCAACAATTTTGGATGAACAGAATCTGGCCCGGAAGCCTTAGTTGGGTTAACCTCTCGCAGCAACCGGAGAACTTGGGACTCAGTTACAGGAATTTTATCCAGACGAGTCCACAGAGACGCTTGAGTACTGCTCAACAAGCACGCATGCCTTGTCATAATCGCTATAGGCGTGTGTCCCATCTCCTCGAAGCAATGGTGGTATGGGCGAGTTCGCACCACAGCGTCGTTTAACGTAAGCAAAGAATTTCTTGGGATTTGTCGAGGCAGTATCAGCTAAGCCCTTTTCATACTGGGACTTGCATACATTTTGAACCAACCGATACTTGTCAAACGTGCTGTTAGACTGAGCTGTTCGGTACGCTCGCCAGCATCTAGACCGCTTCTTTAGGAGGCCCTTCCCCGCGGAATCTATCCACGGATGCTGCACTCTCGATTCCCTTCGTATTACCAGTGGGATATGAGATGCAGAAATGTTGACGAGATGAGCCTTAAGTATTTTCCAGGCTATGTGAACAGTGTCAGTCTCAGACATCACACAAGGCGATGACCTAGCTTTATCCCGCATCGCTTGGAAGTCCGCGGCCCAAATGTTCGGATACCAACTGGTAGTAGCTTGGCAAGGCCTGATAAGTGTACACTGGAAAAACAAGCAAACGTGATCGCTAGCGCCAAGAGGCGAGTCGTAATTAATGTCATTTACAAAGTCAAGTGACTTAGCAAAAGCAAGATCTAAAAGGAACGGTTGCTGATTTCTCATGTTCCTAGTGGGGAGGTTCACGAACTGGTGTAGTGGTACCCTCAGCGTTAAGTCCAGCAATTCTGCACCGAACGATCTCAGCCCCCAACAAACCTCTGGGGGGTTGAAGTTTCCCAGCACCAAACACTAGTTCGCAGAGCGAGTGCGCAGGAACTCAATGATTTCATTGGAGGTGCTCATAAGGCTTCTATGCACTATCACGACGGTAACCTGAACCTCAATGTACTAACTCACATAAAGAGATACACCACCCCGTTGACGGCCAATGGAGCGGTCAGCGCGGAACAGTGTGAACCCAAGCAGATATACTTTGTGGATATACTCGTGGACCTTCCCACTAGGTACATGGACGCCAAACTCCCGTCTATTTTGGATCTAGTGTTTACCAAGTCACTAGACTTCGTAGGTGACATCACTTACAGCTTTCCCTTAGGTGCTAGTGATCATGTTTGTTTATCGCTCAGGTGTACTGTGACCAGGCGTCACCAGAACACTGCTAAGCCATTTCCAAACATATGGCGTGCTAACTATCAGGCAATGCGTATCAAGACTGCTGGGATGCGTTGCGAAATGTCAATGGTTGATACGGTTCAGGCGGGCTGGGACAAATTTAAATCTTATCTCACGGAAGTGTCTAGTCCCTACATCCCGCTTGCGAGAAAGGAGACACGAGCGCGGCCGCCGTGGATAGATACCACTGGCAAGTACCTGCTCCAGAAGCGTTCTAAGTGCTGGAGGACCTACCGTGCGGCTCCAGCAACTAGTAACTATGACAGATACCGCGAGGTTAGAAACAGGTGTAAGCAACACTTAAGGAAAGCTCGGCTGGTGTACGAAAAGGAATTGGCTGATGGGGCTTCGGAAAATCCGAAGAACTTCGCTTATGTTAAGAGACGCTGTGGTTCAACTTCGGTAATCCCAACTTTGATGCGGGCCGATGGAACTCGTGCATATGCGGACTCAGACAAGGCTCGTGTACTTGGGGAGCAGTATGCAGGGGCTTTTGTACGTGAGGCCGCGTTGACTAGCGTTGAAATGGTCTCCAGAGTACCTGAGGGTACTTATTTAGCTGAGTTTACTGTGGTGGAAACGCAAGTCCTTAAACTGCTGCAAGAACTGAACCCTTCCAAAGCAGCTGGACCTGATTCAATTCACTCGAAGCTTCTGCATGAGTTGACGGGGGAACTAAGTGGACCGCTGACGATGGTTTCAGAAGTCACTTGACAGCTGTACATTACCTTCCGAATGGAAGGAGGCTGTCATCTGTCATATCTTCAAAAATGGCGACAGGAGTCTGCCAGCCAATTATAGGCCAGTCAGTCTGACTAGCGTCGTGGTCAAACTGCTTGAAAAGCTGGTGAGAGATTCGTTGGCATGTCATCTGAATAGATTTGATCTACTCAGTAGTGCACAACATGGATTCCGGAAGGGTTTTCGTGTTTGACGAATTTGTTGGTTGCTCGTGAAGCTTGGGCCGAGGCAATAAACAATAGCCACGCAGTGGATGTGCTTTTCGTAGACTTCTCGAAAGCATTTGATAAGGTACCCCACTTGAGGCTATCACAAAAGTTGAGCTCCTACGGCGTATCTGGCCGCGCCCTTCACTGGGTATCTGCATTCTTGCAGGGAAGAGAGCAGTGTGTACGTGTGGGTCGCAGCTTATCCTTTAGGCAAGCGGTCCTTAACGGTGTCCCACAGGGCTCGGTCCTTGGACCGATGCTGTTCTCCACCTACATAAACGATCTCCCTGGAGAGCTTGGGGTATCATCCCTATTGTTTGCTGATGACCTTAAGCTATGGAATGTTGTAAATGTTCCTGGGGGTTCTGAGGCCAAACAGCATGCACTGGACAGACTCTGGGACTGGTCTACTTTGTGGCTACTGTCCATAAATCAGGCTAAGTGTTCCGTCCTTCGTATAGGAGCAATTTTCCCGCCTTCGAGCTACGTACTCGGTGGGGTCGAACTCCCCTTGTCTCCAACCAGGTAGACCTAGGCGTTGTCCATTTCTCGTCTTGGTATTCTGCTGACAAATGGAAGAAGACCGCAAGTAGGGGTTTCAGAATGTTGTGGTTAATACGCCGTTCTTTCGGGGTCTCAACTGCCGAGATATTTGTGAAGCTGTTCTCAGCTTTCGTTCGGCCTCATCTGGAATACTGCGTCCAGGCTTGCCCGTCCTGCCTTGTTCGGGACAAAATGGAGCTCGAAAGGGTTTTGAGAGTAAGTACCAAATTGGTCGAGGGGTTACGGGGGCAATCGTACTACGATCGTCTACTTAGCTTGGGTATGTATTCAATGCAATACCGACGGCTTCGAGGAGACCTAATCCTTACTTACCGCATTTCAACAGAGAAGGTTGGACCGGACTTGAGCTGGCTATTTAGTCCGGCTAAATAGCCTTGTCTTCGCGGTCATCCCATGAAGCTACACAAGCCGCATTCTGACCGGATCGGGGCGGAAATTCGCTTATCGCGTAGAGTCATTGAGCGCTGGAACTCGCTTCCAGAAAGTGTAGTCAGTGAACCTACGGTTAAGGGTTCCGAGCGTTAGTTAGACGCTCTTGGGTGGCAACACGAAACCTTCCCCTTCTTCTGACCATATCCATCTTCAAACTTTTAGTTCTTATTCTGTCATTCTCTTCACTCTTTAGGGTTATCCTTCATTTTAATGACTTTCATTCCCCTTTATCTTTCATGTACTTTCTACTTCTTTCTTCACGTAACCTACACAGCGGGGACTGCTAGTGCAGGGAACGTGGGCATTAAGTGGTTGATCAGGGTGGGTTTCGGGTGTTTCGTTTTAGATCTATCAAGACCTAGCACCTTATCATTTCCCGGCTCAACGATTTGCTCAAGAAGGAACACTCAAGAGATTTTCCTATCGTTCCAGTCCATCTGAATCTGCCATTTGTGATTTCCTCAGACAGCCACGTTTCAGTGAAAGCAAGTATATATGGACGAGATTTGTCTACGAGCAGACTCACCTCGCACATCTTGCTCTTCGGGCTACGCACGTTACTAAGTACTACTTGGAAAACTTCGGCACGACCAGCTCTGGGTCGTGCGCAAGTAGGATAGGTTCTGCAAGGCGGAAAAGGACCGCCGGCTGACCATCTGAAAAGCCGCCAACCGGAGACTTTTTTCCGCCAGCTGCACGCCGAGCTTTTAGGTATCTGATGGCTTCCTTTAACTTTAACCTATTAGCTAACGGAAGGTCTAGTTGCACACTAACGTTGGAATCTTTGAGCTTGAAGGCAAATCGCAGTAAGACCCTGCGCTCTTTTGGGGTGGAGAGAACCACCCTAAGTACACGGGATCGAGGAATTGGTTGACCAATCGGAACGTTTCCCAACCAGATGAGCTTCCTGACAGTAACGCCAGGGAAACCTGGTGGTAAAAGCCTGGTCACGCAAACTTTAAGCCAACCAAGATCACCAAGCATGCGCTCGGTGGAAAGAGCGGCAGTGGATTCAGTGACATTGCTGAAAATCACACTGCTGTGTAAGAATCGCTCCGACGTAGTGTATTTACTCCACATCCTCTACCATCCACGCCACATGGTTGTTTGACAGGAATCAGTGGGACCGAGGGCGACGACACTACATGTCTCATTGAGAGAATTGCAGCAAAAGGTGGTGTTTCCAGCTCAGGCGCTTGTCTCTGGGGCGTTTTATCACCTCCCGGTTTAGGGGCGGAGGGTTTGCGCGCTTTCCTTCGCACTTACGCTTATTCTTTACTGGCTCAGGAGCCCGTGACTTCGCTTCCATTTCGAGAAGGTCAACAATGCCGTCCGAGGCATCTGTCAGTTAGCTCCATGTGAACTGGAGCGTCCGGTAGGATGAACGCCTCATCAACGGACGGACTGTCAGCAGAAGAACAGTCCGATACAGCGTCCAGATTCGAATATCCAGGGATTTCGTAGTCAAGTCCACTTTAAAATTGAGGGAGGCAAGTGAGACTAGCTCGGTTAACGCCTTCGTAACTGTGAACCTAGACGCCAGCGCTTTGAATTCAGCACAGGTGAAAGCCGGGAGCTTCGCTTTCTGAATGCAACAATCAGCAAATCCACAGATTTTCACTGGATGATAGCATACTGTACTGATTCGCTCGAAGGCCCATAGAGTCCATAGAGTTGTAGAGAGCAGAAGGGAAGACCCGTGTCAGCTCCATCACCTCCCGTTCATTGGCTGGATGACCTGTCGATGCTAAACTGTGTTTCCCGAGGGATTGTTGCAGCTGCAGCAAAAACAGCGGAATCCAGGCATGCTCAGCATGTACTTGTCCAATCGTTCTTTAAAACATTCCTCTGTCTGGGCACTTACCACACATTCAGGAAGATTGTTCCACTCATTCACAACCCGTGTGGATAACGCAATATCGGACCGGATATGGTTCCGCCGAGGTTTAAAATGTTTTAAGCTGTGGCCTCGTGTTGAACAATCTGTGTTGAGCTGGAAGAACTGCAGCACCTCCTTCCCCAAATCGCCCCTTAAAATGCGTCTAGTATAAATCAGATCACCACGGCGACGGCGGTAGTCCAGAGTAAATAAGTTCATACAATGGAGACGGAGATAAGGTAAAACACGTAGCATAGACACAGACTTGGATCCGCGCCTCTGAACCTTCTCAATCAACTCACATTCAAATTTCGTGAGTGGGTGTATGGCAGGTAGGCCGTATTCCAGTATTGGACGAACGTGGGAGGAAAACAGGAGCCTGAAGTTCTGTGGAGTCAATTTGTAGAACGACCTTCGTATGGCACAAAGTATCCTGGTGGCAGATGCAACCTCCCGCAACGTGTCCTGGGTTGTTCTTAGGTCTGGAGAAATAAGTACACCCAAATCCTTCTCACCAACCACATTCTTCAACAGAAAACCACCGATGTGATAAGCACCAAAAGGTTCCTGATCACCGATCGGGAGAACACAGCACTTATCACGATTGATAGGCATTTGCCACTTGACCGACCAATCGTGCAGCAGATCGAGAGCCAGCTGCAACCTGTCAGCATCTTCAAGCCTGAATACTTCCCACCAGTTTAAGATCATCAGCATAGATCAATCAGTCGATTTGGAGTACCACCGGGAGATCGTTGATAAAGGTTTTGAATAGTTCGGGACCAAGTACGGAACCTTGTGGAACCCCAGTGGTCATAGGAACAGGACCAGAGTCAACTTCGTTAACCCTCACCTTCATACTACGGTTACCTAGGAAATCCGCGATCCAGGCGAGCAATTTACCAGCGATGCCAATCTGCCGAAGTTTGATAAGAAGTCGCTTGTGTGGAACCCCATCAAACGACCTTGCTAAAATCCACAAAAACTACATCAAGGCGATGACCAGCATCCACTGACTGCGCCCATTTTTCTCGGGCAACAAGTAGAGTGGTAATGCAAGAGCGTGCCCTCCGAAATCCGTGCTGAGCAGGAGAGATGACGTCCAATTTCTCAAGGTGAAGGCGCAAGGCCTGTTTCAAAAGCCTTTCCATGGTTTTACAGAGGACTGGTGACAGGCAAATCGGTCGGTAGTTCACTGGATCTTGGCGATTCCCATCTTTGTACATGGGTTTCACAACATTTGCTTTCCATTTAGTTGGGAGACGATCTGCTTCAAGTGAGCTACGTAATACTTGACAAATTGGTGCAGCAATGCACCCCGCCACTTCTTTGAGGCACAAGGGATGTAAGCCATCGGGACCCGGTGAAGAATTCGAGTTCAAGTCAAGAAGCAGTTCCAATACTCTGTCAGTGGTAATTTCAACATGCTCTAACGGAGAGGGGTGACAGGGAGTGCCCTCAACAACTAATGGCGCCTCCGCCGTATACACAGAAGATTATTGCGAAGCTAGTAGACAGGCTTTCGCCATGTCATCATGAAGCACGGTATCCTCTTTGCTTGAAAACAGTGCGGGTATACCATTGCCAGCTTTGGTGCTTCTTTTTAAGTATGCGAAAGCTTTTTCGGATTAACCGCAGATTGCTCGGCCAGATGCCGCTTATACAATTCTCGCTTCTCGCGCTTTCTCAGGGTATATAAATTTCTAGCCTCTTTGTAATGCGCGTAATCTTGTGCCGTCTGAATGAATTTGAACCGGCCCCAAAATTTCCGCTTTCTCATCATGAGCGATTTGATTTCCCGATCTATCCATGGGGGGCCTTTGGAGAAAAATTTTGTGACCCTTGGAACAACCCGATCAATGATAAACATCATCTTGGAGCACAAAAGGTCCCAAGCAGCATCGAGATCCAACTGATGAGGGATGTTCCAGTCCATGAGGCTGGCAGCCAAATTTAAGCGGAGGGGGTCGGCTCGCCAGAAGTTTCGGTGGTGCGCTCCTTGGCCATTGATAGCTAACTGTCGTGTCCACAAAAAGGAGACTACACAGTGATCACTTTTGCCAAGAGGCTGGAGAATGGATAGAGCGGAAACATCTGATGAGCTAGGTGTGAGCACAAGGTCAAGGATGTGTGGCACATGGCCTGGAAAAAACGGGTAGGGAATAAAACGTGTTGCGTTAGATTACATTCGAGGACTATTTCTAATAAACGTGTATCAAAAGAATCTGGAGATAAATTACAATGAAGTGCACCCCAGGCTACGGCCGGAGCATTGAAGTCACCTACAAGCAAACAATCTTTGCCTCCCCCGTGTATCCCCATAGAGTCTATCAGGTGGGATCCTGACCCCAAGGGGGATCTGCAGATAACGCCGATTATGAGCGGTCGGAACCCATCGTGAACCCTAATCCAAAAAATTTCCGATTCTCCATCGAGATCACATATGGCTTCCACTGTGTGAACTTTAAGGTCTGACTTCCAGTAAAGTGCAACACCCCCGGATCTCCTTCCTAGACGATCCGCACGGGATAGTTGATACCCTGAAATAAATACCTCCGAGTCCGAAATATCCGAGGATAGCCAAGTCTCCGTAAAAGCCATCAGATCGGGTTCTTGCTCCGAGGTCATGAGCAGTATCTCATCCAATTTGTTTCTCAAACTACGCACGTTCGCCGATATCACACGCAATCCACTCCTGATTCTCAGTGCACCGGGAGAACGAAAATTGGTCTCCACCGAGTCCTCAGGATTCTTTATACTACTCGAAAATCCACAATGTAAAGGTCGCTTTCACCAGCTGCCCGTCGGATTCGTAGTTCATCAACGGCCTGCTTCATTTTAACTCGATCTTCTGGGGAGAGGTCTCTCAAAACCTAGAACGTTTCTCCTTTCGAACGTGAGGTTCGCTGGAAGATACCGTGGCATTCCTCTTGATCCTGACAGACCACCTTTAGGGGGCGAACTTTCGAGGAGTCATCCTGCTTCCCGCCGAGGCGGAAAAGTGGTACAACTTTTGTGATATTAGCGGGAGCAAACATCACACTGCATACCACCAGATTAATCCGTAACTGGCCTTGGACAGGCATTGGAACATTGTATTTAATGGGAATAAAAGCTCGAGCTTTACATGACCCATAGGGTAAAAATAATTCGGATGGGGTCTAATGAAAGACCAAGCAACGTTATAGCGGGTTGGACTCGCGTGTTAGCCGTATCTTCATCGGGCTTATGCGGCATTTAAACAGAATTCACGCCGGCTCAAAGCGTGACATCCCACTACGCCATCCGAAACGGCTACGGAAAAAAGTAGGTAGAAGAAAAAACGGAAAGAAACTCCATCAGGTAGAAGGTAGTTATATCAGGGAACATCGCGGTGTAGCTCGGCCAGATGACAGTCCAGGCGGGTCTTAAAATCCGCCACAGTGGGTGCCAAGGCTATATCGGTAGGCAGAGCATTCCACAGTCGGCAGATTCGCAAAGCGAAGTAGTGTCGTGTGCAGTTCAGCCGACTGTGCTGATGTGTGAGCCTCAGTGATGGCCACGTAGGTGGGAGCACGAGTGGTGCAGTGTGAGTAGGTGGCGACATAGATGTCCAGGGTTGGATAGGATCACAAATATAAGGATCAGGTCACCCCGTAGACGTCGGTACTTCAGCGAGTAGAGGCCCAGGCAGTGAAGTCGTGGTGGATAATCTAGATACTTGAGACCGCGGACCAGTTTTGTTGCTCCAGGTTGTGGTGTCCAAGTTCAAGTTCAAGCGAGACTGGAACGATAGGATGATCCCGTAAGTGTTCCTTCTTCGGCGGGTCGTTGAACCAGGAGTTGGCGAACTTTGAAATACTGATGGACCTAAAACAAAGACCGCATCACACCCTGTCCAACCAATTAATGCCCACGTATCCTGCCCTAGCAGTCCCTGCTGGACCGGTTACGTGAAGTAAGAAAGGGAAAAAAGTAAACTCAGAAGGCGAAAGAAAGTGGAAAGAGCTAAGCAAGTGGAATACCAAGATATTTGAGTCATTAAAAAGAGAACTGAAAAGTGAAGGTGAGTCAGCTAGGAAAAAGGAAAAGTTTGCTGTTGCCACCCAAGAGCATCGAGCTGGCGCGCAAAACCCTTAACCGTAGGTTCCCTAACTACGTGATCTGGAAGCGAATTCCAGCGATCTATAACTCGGCGCGACAGACGAGTTTCCGTCCTAATCAGACCGTGGTTTATGAAGTTTCAGTGGGTGACCGCGGAGATTAGGTAACGTAGCGGGATTAAATAGCCCTGACAATTCCGGGCCAATCTTACCCGTCAAAATACGATAAGTGAGAATCAGGTCCCCTCTTATCCTTCGGTAGTGCATGGAGTACATACCCAAACTGAGCAAGCGTTCAGGATACGTCTGTCCCCATTGACCCTGCACTAGCCGAGTGCCCACTCGTAACACCCTCTCCAAGTCCATTTTGTCTCGGTTAAGATATGGTGGACAAGCCTGAATACAATATTCCAGGTGGGGTCGGACGAATGCCGAAAATAGCTTCACAAACAAATTGGCCGTTAAGATTCCGAAAGAGCGGCGGATAAACCACATCATACGAAACCCTCGACAAGCAACCTTCTTCCAGTTGTCTCCAGAATGAAGTGCTGATACGTGTACGACTCCTAAATCAACCTGCTGAGTGACAACAGGGAGTTCACCACCGCCGACAACATATCGGGTGGGAGGATTATCAGCTCCAATTCTGAGAACAGAGCACTTGGCCCTATTTATGGGCATCAACCATAAGGTAGACCATTCCCAGAGCCTATCCAAGGCATGCTGAATTGCCTCAGGACCTCCCGGGATATCCACAATATTCTAGAGCTTAAGGTCGTCAGCAAACATTAGTGATGACACCCCTAGCTCTCCCGGCAAGTCATTTACATAGATCGCGAACAACAATGGCCCCAATACCGAGCCCTGCGGGACGCCACTAAGGACAGCTTGCCTGAGCGAAAGGCTACGCCCCACCCGTACGCACTGTTCCCTCCCCTCAAGGAAAGCAGACACCCATCGAAGGGTTCGACCAGATATCCCGTAAGATCTCAACTTTAGTGAGAGCCGAAGATGTGGAACAGTGTCAAAAGCTTTCGAAAAATCTACGAATAGCACGTCTACAGCGTGGCCACTGTCTACCGCTTCGGCCCAGCTTTCACGAGCTACAAGTAAATTAGTCTGACATGAAAATCCTTTGCGGAATCCATGTTGCGCAACACTGAGAAGGTTGAATCAATTTAGGTGGCTCTCCACTGAATCCCTTATCAGATTTTCAAACAACTTGACTACTACGCTTGTCAAACTGACAGGCCGGTAGTTTGCGGGTAGAGCGCTGTCACCGCCCTTAAAAATCGGACAGATGATTGCCTCCTTCCATTCCGAAGGTAGGATGCAGCTGTCCAGCGATACTGAAAACACGCATGTAAGAGGACCACTCAGCACAGTGGCCAATTCATGCAACAGCTTCAGATGAATTGAATCAGGACCGGAAGCTTTAGAGGGATTAATGCCTTGCAGTAGCTCGAAGGCCTGAGTCTCCGTTATGCTAAATTCAGCTAAGCAAGAATCCTCTGGAACTCTTGAAACCAATTCAACCTGTGATAAAGAGGCCTCCCGAGTAAATACCCCAGTATACTGATCACTAAGTATACAAGCCTTGTCAGCCAGTTTGCGCACGGGTCCCGCCTGCTCGCAATAACGCTGATATAGACAGTTTTGCCCCCTTACATCTTTTAACGTAAGCAAAAAACGTCTTGGGATTATGTGATAATCTTCTCACTTGACGCAACTCCAAAAATAACAATTCACTGCTCCACAAAAC